>JAADJZ010000003.1:1200000-1800000 GCA_011032825.1 Massariosphaeria phaeospora | reverse complement strand
AAGAACTAGTCAGTGTGCATTTGAGCAAACCAGCGAGCAGCTGGTAAGTTAATTGTAAACGGAGAAAATAGTCGATAGATGATTCAACTTCATGTTCATTATCGGACGAGAGACGACGAAGGAAAGGGTATCTATAAACTGTGCCTTCAAAGCCTACTACTCCGAGCCCAGAGTCAAAGGCATTCAGTCATTCCAAAAACCGGCCGTAGACTTACTTCCACTCACTTACTCACTCACTCACTTCGTGCGGACTGGCTGGCAACTCTTGAAGCTGAAGCTGTGCCGTGGTATCTCAAAACAAGCCCCAGGCCACTCACTCACTCACTGTCCCGTCACCACCACATCCCAAACCCAAGTTAAGGTATGCATGGCTGCAAAGCAAAGCCAAGAGGAATGGAAATCGTCTACGAGGAAAAGAGGAAATCGTTGCTCGTTTCGTCAAAAGAGTATACGTGACTTAGCTCATCCGTTGTTGACATGGCCGTTATATAGATATGTGATGCGTGATGCAAGTTTTGAAAAGGCATTAGGCGGATGGTCTCATCTAGTGTATTCCGGTTTCCGGGCCTTGTTGACAATCGGCGGCGGCTCGTCAGTGTCTGGATACGGCAGCGGCGCGCCAGGCGGCGGTCGTGGCAGCATGGACCCAGCCGGAGGGATGATGGGCGGCGGGCCCTTCAGTCCTGGTGGGGGCTTGGTGCCGTCCTGCAGCGGCGTCTTGGGCGGCCGGGGCGGCGGACTGCGGCGATTGAACTCCTCGGCGCTCAGCCGCGGCGAGCTGTGCAGCGAGCTGGCGTTGTGGGATTGCGAGTGCGAGTGGTTGTGGCTGTGGTGGAACTGCTCGCCCGAGCGGCGGTTGGGCGACACGAGCTCGCCTGAGTGGCGGGGAGGGAAGTCGGATGTGACGGGCTGGGGGTACTCGTCCGAGGAGACGATGACGTACTTGTCCTGCTCGGACGGCCGCCGATAGTGCGAGGAGAGGAGCGAGCCGTTGTGCGGGGACGACGAGTATTGGTAGGGTGCGACTGCTTCGGCTGGCAGTTCGATGGCCGTAGGCGAAGCGTCGGGGATGTTGGGCAGAGGCCGGTCCCAGGGGTTTACAGGAGGCGCGTTACTGCCGCCGTACTGGACTTGGCCCTTCTCTGCGCGTTCCCATCTTTGCTTCGCGCGGTGGATCCTGGCAAGCTTTGCGGCGGCATCTAGGGACTTGGCCTGGATATCCGGTTCGGAGAGGTACATGCGCGTGTTGGTGCTGATCTCGGAGAGGCGGTTCCACTCGTTCATGCCGAATTCGCCAACACCGACGTTGACATTGAAGCGGTAGTAGTGCTCGGGATTTACTTGACGTTTCGCTAGGTGGTCCTTCATGGATTGGTGTATCTTTTCACAGTCCTCAATCTTGCTCATCAGCCGCCGTCTGGCCTCTGCAAAGTCCCCCACGCCGCTAGAGACAAAGCCTTCCCACCATAGATGCTGCTGTTGCTGCGTGCCTTCAGGCCGCTTTCCCGTACCAATGCTGATGAAGACACCCACTTCGCGACCTGGCCACTCATTGCACACGGCTTCGTCGAGTATCTGCGGGGCAGGGTTGTATTTTCCAGAGCCCTCGTCCAGGAAAACGGACTGGCCAACCTGGATTGGCTTGAATGCTAATGCAGTTGCACAAGTAGCGCGGCCAGCCTCCCACACAGTCGCGCTGGGTTCCACGGAAGTTTCTTTGCGGGAGTCATAAGACCGCAACAAGATCTGGTTACTACCGGGCCGCCTGGCACCCTTGTATACGGCGGTAACAGCTCTGCAAAAGGTCAAAAATGCACAGCAATGGGACTTGGCTCACTCACGTCTTGGTGCGTTCTTCCCTTGTGTCGTAGAGTCTCGCATTTGGATTGCCCCACTTCAACGCAGCCATGCGCATGTTGACCGGAGTCATGCCTATCTGGCTGTATCGGCTGGCGGTGCTACCGCTTCTTGTTACCCCTGACCCGACGCTCGCTGGCGACACGGGTGATCGCAGGTCGGTGGAAGACATGGCGTAGCCGCTGTCGTTGCCCTCGTCGTCGTAGATGGTGTGCTCGCGAACACACTCTCGGATGGCCTCTTCGAGCTTCGAGGCTTTGAACAGGGTCGAGCGGTAGGGGATGCCGGCGATGGTCTTGTCCGTCTCGAAGACCCTCTTCGTCATGCGCACGTACACGTCCTTGCATGTGTCGACGTCCATTCTCAGGCGCCCCAACATTAACGCAATCAGTCCGCCCGTGCCGGTGCCCGCGATGAGGTCGAAGTGGTCGCATGGCTTCGGGATCTCGTGTCGCTTCGGTGCTCGCCCTTCGGTCTCGACAAAGGCGCGGTGCATGAGCTCCTGGAGAATGATGAGCATCGAGTATCCGCGGACGCCCCCGCCATCTGCCCCACGTCAGTATTCCGAGTCTTCACATGAGGCCCGTGGTGGATACGCACCTAGGGAGAGAATGCGCAGCGGCGGGCCCTTGGTGGTGTCCTTGCGCCGGATGCCGTTGTTGGCCATGGTGAGCAAGAGTCGCGCAAAGTGGCCGTGGCTGTGGAGGATCGAGGGTGGAACGAGTGGTGCCAGGTGCGTGTCTCGCGGGCCGGATCAGATGGTCGTTCTGGAGGGTGCCGCCACGTGCAAGTGTAGGGTGCGGGCAATCTTGTTCGCAGCCGCGAGGCAGGGTAGCGCTCTGGCGTTACAGTCGTCGCCGACTAAGCAGTGCACTGCGCGGCTGTACGGCTGTACGGCTGCTGAGAAGTGAAAGCTTGGGACTCGGGACTGGCGCGCGCCTGGGAGCGCATCAACTGTCTGGCGGGCACCGTCTGTATAGTAGTCCAGCGAAATCAACGAGCGAAGGCAAGAGTCGTAGGAGAAGGTAGATAGGGCAATCGCGCGAGAGCCGGAGTTGGTCGTGTCGCAGCAGTCCGCAGTCAGCCGTGGTTCAGGTGAAGGCGAAGTTTGATGCCGGTGCACACAGCAAGTGGTGCGTCACCCGTCACCCGTCACCCGTCACCCCCGCCAAGTCGCCATCACCACCCCCAAGACAGCACAGCCACGCTCCCACTGCGCTGCGCCGCCACGCCGACGCCCACCACCACCAGCTGAGGCCGACACACTCCCGCCCGGCCGCCCTCGAGCCCGTCGCTCGCCGCTCGCCGCTCGCTATCCGTCGACCTCGCTGCGTCGATTGGACGGCTGGCCAGCGATCACACTGTCCCTGCAGCGGCTGCGCGCTGGCCCGCCTGTTCGCCTGTTCGCCTGTTCGCCTGCCCTTCGCCTCCTCAGGAGCTCCAGTAGCAGGCGCTCACGTGCACCTGCAGCAACCGCTGGCACCCATCTGGGCAGATGCCGCTTGTGGAAAGAGCATCCCGTCCCGCTGGCCTTTTCCTTTGCTTCGAACTTGAACCCCCTCGGACAGCCACCTCCCGACAGAGAACTACCACCATGTCGTCCCAATATCTCCCCTTGGTACTCGCGCTCGCCATCGGTCTACTGTATTATCTCATGTCTTTCTTACACAAACTTGTCCACCGCCTGCAACCCATGAAGATAAGCGAGGTACGCCGACCATGTCATCTACCAGGGTGCACCCGGGCACTGCTGACTGTCCATGACTGAAGATCTATGTGTATCCCATCAAGTCTTTACGCGGCGTCCAGCTTTCCGAGGCTCTTGCTACCAGGCATGGGTTCGAATATGATCGTATGCACACTGCACGTCCAATCGTCCGCTCTAACCGTTGTAGGCACCTTCATGTTACTACAAGTCACTCCCGAGGGACACAAGAACATGGCCGTTTCCGGCTATCCAGCCATGACGCAGTTCCTCACCGATATCGAAACAGATGGTGACTCTAACGGAACCATCACCGTGGACTTCATAGCATTTGGGGACGTCGATCAAGCCAAGACGCTGAAAGTGCCCCTGCGACCCGACACAGAAAAATTAGAGCCATTCCAAGTGAATATGCACTATAGCCCGACGCAAGCGTTCAAAATGCCAGCCAAGTACAGCGAATGGTTCTCTTCCTGCTTCGGCTATGAAGTAGTCTTTGTTTACCTCGGAGACAACAAACGGGATGTGTTGTTTGAGGACATGAAGCCAGACAGAACTCGTCGCTCGCTCCCGCCTCTTCTCAGCAGTGTCCCATTTCTCAACTTACCGGAACGGGAAGCTGAGAAGATCACTTTCACAGACTGTGCGCCCTTTCTCATAGTCTCAAAGACCTCGCTCGCCGACGTTTCTGCGCGTCTCCCTGAAGGCGAAGAGATGGACATTACGAAATTCCGGGCAAACATTGTCATTGAGGGCGCACCCGTGGCCTGGGCAGAAGACTACTGGGCAAAGATCAAGGTCAAAGACGCCGAGATTATCATGCAACACAACTGCATAAGGTGTAAGAGCATCAACATTGACTATAGTACTGGCAAGCCCGGCGTTGGCGAGTCGGGTGATGTGCTAAAGAAGCTGCAGAAGGACCGGAGGATTGACGATGGTGCGAAATGGTCACCAGTCTTTGGACGATATAGTTTCTGGAGTCCCAAAACCCCACCCCGTACTCTTAGGGTTGGCGATGAAGTGAACGTCGTCAGGCTGAACACAGGAACAACAAGCTGGAGTAAGAAGATTCTCCCCACAATTCACTTTTATGCCATCACTAACAGCGTCTAGCCTGGAAGGGTTTACAATAAATGATATTACATACTATCAATACAATTCTACATGATACTCAAAGAGTGAGATCCATTAGAACAGGGGGTGAAGCAACATCGATAAGAGACCACATTCAGTCGCCTAGTAATTCTCTTCATGATCCTCGTCATGCTCATCAAATTCTTCCTCGCCCCTTTCCTCCCGCGCACCTGTAAACTCACTCCACGCCTCGATAATCTGCTTTAAAAACCTCAGCTCCACCACCAACGGCTCAAACTGCGAAAACCGCTTCTTCGACGCCGTCAGCAGCTCCAGACACTGACTCCCCGACGTCTGCAGCTTCGAGACAGTCCTCTCGATACTCGCCTTCTCCTGCGCCTGCTTTACATTTCGCCTTTTCGGGTTCACGGTCGGTCGGGTGCCATAGGCTGCTGCCTGTAGCGCTTTCTCGAGCTTCCCGCGCACCTGCTTGACTTGTTTGACCTTCTCGCTCGCGTTGCTGCCACTGCCACTCCCACCGCCGGAATCCTCAGCGTCGTAGTCGTCGTGTGCGGCTTTCGAATCCCGACGGCTAGTACTACTATTACTAATACCACCAGCCTTCTTAGCCTCAAACCGCAGCTCCCACAACGAGTCTATTAGCGCCTGCGTCGCGTACCACCGAATACCCCTGATCTCATCGTTGAACGCGTCCTGCACATTGGGGAAACAGGCCTCCGCATCCGCAAGCGCTTTAAATAGCGTGCTGATGGTCTCGTCGAAGAAGAGTTGGCGCTCCGAGTACGTGCGTGCGGGGTGGTGCCGCGTTCGAGCATCGAGCGGCGACGGGGTGGCGTAAATGTCGTCATCGTCGTAGTTGTTGTTTGCGCCGTTGGTGCCGGCTGCGAAGGGCGTCGAGTCGCGGGAGCTGCGGGGGCGGATCGCGGGCGTGCGGTAGGAGGGGGCGCGCGGGTCCATGTAGTTGGCGTATTGCATGCGTGAGGCGCGGGAGGGTTGGTTGAGGGGGTTCATGGTGTCGTTAGGTCGACCGAGGGCTTTGGGTTTGGGTTCCCGAAGGGCGGTGCGGAGGTCTAGGGCCTGGGCTGTTCTTATAGTGTCAGGGCCGGTCAGGTCAGGTCAGGTCAAATCAGGTCAAGGTCAGGGCGAGGGGGAGAGAGTGTTTCCGTCACCTGGTGTGGTCACTCACTGGTCAGTCAGTCCCGTTGACGTCAACTGGCTGACTGACTGACTGACTATCGGGATCGGATAGCGGCATCACAGGCTCGCTCGAGGATAGGTGGGTGCGTGCGTCTACAGAAAAATGTTTGCTGCCATGCAAACAAAATTTTATAGATAGATGGTGGCTGTTGTGTGTGTGGTGATACGAAAACTAGGACGCGCGTCAATGAGAGAGATATTGAGAGTCTTTGGGGTACAAACTGAGCTGAGCTGTTTGTGCTAGGCAGTGTAGTAAGTGTAGTCGCTCGTTTGATTGGTGGTGAATCTATCTTCCTGTACTGCATGCACACCAGTTAGTAGCTGGCCCGTTAGGTAACTAGACTCGATACACACACACATCACGCAATGCGATTCTAGTTGCTTACTTCGACGTCGCGACGAATACATTTTTTCCAACTATGCGAAGAAACTCTGAAAAATTATGGTGGTATCTCCCCCTTTCCTTCAATCGCCTGCATACCCAAAAACGCCAATGCGGAAATCCAAGCCCCGCCCCATTTATCTATCGCCTTTGTAGAACTAGAAGAGATGGGTGAGATGGTTTGTAGACGCCGCCAAATACATGCTGCTCAAGCCATGCCTCCCCGTGGTATGCTGCTCCGCGAATGCTGTAGAAATCCAGTAATACGCCGTATATGTGTGAGAGGTCGCTGAAAATGCTGAGAAGGGGAGAGAGCAACCAACAGGCTACGATATATCAGCCGTTGTTCGAGAGGATCCCGCTGCGAGGTGAAACCGCGGGAAAGCCTTCGCGCAAGGTAATGTCAGACACTACAGGGCACCGTCCGCTCCGGGGATAAGGGGTTGCAAGGGGTTGGCGTTGTCGCCTCGTAGCTGGTCGGTCCGCAGCATCGAGTCCTCGCCCTTCAGGCTGCCAGTCAGCCACTGCCCCATGTGCGTCTGCCATCGCTTGAGGTCGTCATTCTTGGTTGCCTCCCGCAGCCTCCTGTGGCGTACCAGTTTCTCGGCCACTTGCTGGAGCATGACTTTCGGAGGGGCATACTCATGCAGGATCTTGTTCGCTTCTTCCCGATCGAGGTATGCGTGAGTGGCGTTCTCCATCCTGGTCAGTGTTGTACCTCCTGGCACCTTTTGCGCGACGCCGGTCCGAGGGTTCGTCCACACGCCAGGTTCCCAGTTGTCTAGCTTCAGCTCCTCCAAGCCTTTGTCGACGTTGAGCCGCTTGTACCACCGGTGTTCCCCTCGGGCTATTGCGCTCATCATTTTGTGACGGTCCTCCCCCTCTGTGTATTTAATCAAGACATTTTTGAAAACTGCAAACTTCTCTGACCATTTCTTCATCAATGGCACCTTTCCAAAGGGGCCTGGCCAGACCGAAGCGAAGCCGTCGTTTGAGGTGTCCGGCCGTCCAGTGCCAACTGACAAGAGTAAAGCCGGTTCATGGTCGTCTCCTTTGAGTGACGCATGTTCACTGTATGCGGCATAGGAAGGGTTGTTTTCCCGAATGCCACCATCTTTGAATCCAATCTTTCCTCTTGACCCAAAATCCGCTTCAAGCATCTTGAAATAGAATGGTGCCGCCGAAGTAGCTCGGGTTACCTCCCATATGCTTAGTCTATCCGCCCCCTCATTGTAAGGTGTACACCATATAGGAGCGACCGAGGGATTGTAGCGGTGGTCGTACGTGCGTAGAAGATATGCTTCGTCGATTTGGCCCGAGTGCGTGGCTGTTAGACAGATCGATTGACAGATCCTCTCTGTCCGACCTGGGGTGGTATTTGAAGACAACGAAGCTTCCGACTCCTTCTCGTCTACATTCCATGGATGCCAGTCTTTTCCGTCACAAGCTTCATGATGCTTGCAAAATTCCTTGACAATAGTCTGAACCGCCTTCTCTAGAGGTTTATGGTGGAACTTGGTCGCTAGAGGAAGAACGTTTCTTCGGTGTCCAAAAAGATCGTTGCCAACCTGTCGATATATGTCCAGACATTGAGGCACCGTCATGCGTAACCGCGCGAGCATAACCGATATGAGGCCGCCCGTACTCGTTCCGTACATGTAGTCGAAGTAATGGCACGGCAAGAGCTCATCCTCGTCGAACTCCTGCCTCTCGCTGCCAGAGACTGGGCCCTCTTCGTCTTGTAGCCGTCGCTCGCACTCGGCGATCTCGTGCATGAGCCGTTGGACGATTAGTAGGCTGGCGTAGCCCCGAATGCCGCCGCCATCTAGCACAAGTTAGCATGTGGACTAAAGAGATGAATCCGTACGCCTCCAAAAGGATCATTGAACGTAGCAATATAGCTATAGAAAGCTACAGTTCTGCACACAGCGTCTACTGAATTTTACAAGACATGGCGAGTTCAGCCTTGGTTCCGGAGACCCCGTTTCCGCAAAAGCATGTGAAGCTCCTCAGCTGCCCGCGCAAATCACAGCTGTCGAAATCGCCCTCGGACGTGTTCCTGGTGTAGTCGCGAATCGGAGCAAACAACGTGTATCTGGGTACGTACCTAGCGTCAATATCAGATCTTCCCACGCGTTCTCCTCGTTCACAGTCTTTGACCACGTCACTCCTGACTTGTCCTGGCCGGTAGCTGTAGACGTCGCTGTGGCCCCAGTGGCTGTAGTCATTATCGAGAGGGGGCCTCCCGGCGACTCGTTCGGAAGCTGCAGCATGGCGAGCACCTGTTGCAGGATATCTATAAGGAGCAGGTTGCGGAGCTACGATCAGGGCGGTGGGTATATCGCAGAGGGATGCGCAGAGCCAGGGGACAGCCTGGTGATTTTAAGGCTGCAAAGCATCAAGTGCGCCTCAAGGGCTCATGGGGCAGAGGCGCGAGGGTGTGTGGTGGGCGGAAGCGGGAGTGGCTGGTTACTCTCCGATGGCTTCCCCAAACCGGTCAAGTGCCTGGCAAGCCGGGGCTGCTGCCTCCTGAGATCCTCGGTATCAACTGCTTCGCCCCCTGCCGCGCTTCATTCGATTCCCAGACTCACGTCTTGTTGGTCATTTACCAAGGACTCACGGGGAGGAGGGCCTGTCGTGTGACTGTGGCACCCCGATAAGGTGATGAGAGGATCCCGCGATCCGCATCCTGCGACCGCGCCCTTGGTACGCAGCTATCACTTGTGCTCTGTATTTCCAGCCAAACGATCAAACTTATACGTCTTTGCTGCCCTTTCCGCGACGGCATCTCGCACGCAGCCGTGGCCCCAGCAAACATCGGGCACTGGGCGTGCATCAGGTCCAGCCCATGACGCCTCCTCGTGACAGGTGAGCAACATGGAGCAAACTTACTGCGGGGGAAAACCAGGGGCAAGAGCAGCCGCGGCAGTCAGCTGCAAATACGAGCTGCTCTGCTTTGTACGTGACACGGAAACACTTCTGTCAGGGGCAGCGGAAAGTCGACGTTTAGATGTATGTGACGGTGCGTCCCATGCCACACGGAACCGCTGAGGTACCCGATTGAGGAAGGCAGAGACAGGATGTAGAAGACAGTACAGTACATTCACCGTCCTGTCCGTCGTCGATCAGCTCCGAGTGTTCTGTCGCGGTCCGAGCAAACAACGACACAAGACTATGATCGCGGCGGGATTACATAAGCCGGTGGATGTCAACGCCCGATTGGCATTAGCTCGATCACTGCTCCACCTCCCTAGACTGACAGCCAATCGGCCGACTCCGACCCGCCAAGACCCCTTCGTGCCCGCGCCACAAACCAAACCGCAACGGCTGCCACTGCGGGCCCAAGTTCGTTTGCCCAAGCCCAAGCCGGACTCTAGAGGCGCAGCAAGCGTGACGCAGCGCCTTGACGAGCCAGAACCACCTCACTCCACCTGCTCTCCACTCCCGCGCTGCCACCCATCACCCGACACTACCAAGCCTCACTCCCGCCCTTCTATACAAAGGCAGCGGCCACATTCGCGCAACCACAAACTCACCGACGACCCCAAAGCGACTCTACCGCCCCCCCCTACGCAGCCCTCCGTTTCAGCCCCATTGTTTGGCCACTGCTCTGACTACTGCCTACTGCACACTACACTACACTCTCCCCGACACATCATGACTTGGAAGAGCACATCGACGAGCGGCACGAGCTCGAGCAAAGCGAGCAGCCTGTTCAACCTGGACGAGGAAGATACGGCCAACATCCTCGTGTACAAGTACCGGTCGGGCAGCAAGTCGCTCGAGGTGTCGACACAGCAGGAGCTTTGCAAGGCATTAGACACCGGTACGCTCCCGCTTCATTCCTGCTTCTGTGTTGAAAACCTCGCTAACCACGGGCGGCCTCCCTAGACCCGAACTTACCCTTCCTCCGCGTCACCAAGAAGAACATCCCACGAGGCAACAGCCGGTTAGAGGTGCGCGCCGAAGACCTGATGATGCCTGAGGACTTGGAGAAATACCGCGAGAAGCCTACGCTGAAATCATCACTGGCAAATGTTGGACTTCCGTCTAGCGCATACTGGAAACGGCTGCTGTTCAACTCGTACCCGGATCTGTACATCGTCTCGCGCTCTGTGAGTCCCACGAGTTCGGCAAACACTTCTCCCGAGAGCTCGCAGCATGTGAGTCCTTCGACTACGTTTCCTGTGGATACGCCGCATCCCTTGCAGGATCCTCAGGCGTCGTAGTCAGCCCAGGGTGACTGGGTCCTGAGTCTGATTCCAGATGAGGAACCAATCACTTGGGCCGCGTCTCATATCCTTTGACTCATCGGCCACCGGCATGGACCCACGCCTAGAGTCACGAAAACCGGAGAAGCTCACAGCCATCTGCCATTCAACCCAGGTGACGGGTTCTTAACAATTCTAATACGTACTCCGGACTTTATCACGATACCCCACGTCTTTGTCATGGTTCTTCAGCGCAGGTGCTGGGCGGTGTTATGTGGTGTCTCCTGTCGTCCTCATTTCCGTCCTATGTCCTTCCATCACGTCATGAAATAGGCCAACAAGCCTGCAGGTTCTACTATTTGTTATCTGAGAGGCTGATCGAGTTCAACTCTCGCCTTTACAGCTCTGTGCTATCGCTCCATAGGCACAATACAATCCATCAATTATCTACATTAGTAACGGTGTTGAACCATTGGCCGCCATTATATCCGGCCCTCTCGATGTTTGTCATGTATCAATCACATCCCGAGGTCACCATATAAACCTAACCGTGTCGTTCTATCCTTTCAACATGACCTACTAAAGTAGAAACCCAGCTACTGCATATGGGTAATTATATGCCGGCGGTAGAAGAATCTAGCGACTGTTGGCCCTACCAACCTACCCCGCCTTCGTCATAGCTGTTCAACTGATCTGCCCCACCGACTTTCTTCCGTTAGATCGTTATATTTGTAAGTCATCTATCCCAACAACTCCTAACCAGCTTTGCAGCACATTCTCATATAGCGATCCACACCCCGTCTCTGTCAAGCCAACTCAGTCCCAAGACTCGACCTCACAACCCACACCATGACTTCATTTCTACCAGACGATCTGAAGCAGATAACCCAGGAAGTTGCGACCTTGTTGAAGGAACGCAAGGAAACTATTTCTGTGGCAGAGACAGTAGGTTACCATATGAGCACCTGTATATTTGAAGACTAAGATCAAAAGGCTGCAGGTGGACTGATCTCGGTATCCCTCTCCTCACCCTCACAATCACTCGCATAATCTCTCACACCATTCCAGGCCGCGCTACTCTCCTACCCGGGCGCTTCAGGGTACTACAAAGGCGGCCTAACCCTCTACACGCTCGAGTCCCGCATTGCCTTCGCTGGCTGGACCGAAGCAAACAAGGTGGGCTACAACGGACCCACACCCGAAATCGTCGCTGGACTCGCCGACCACACGCGCAAAACACTGGGTTCGACGTACACCGTGAGCGAGAGCGGCACTGCTGGCCCTACTGGAGGTACCACGAGGAACCGGACCCCGGGATACCTGGCGCTGGCTGTGAGCAGCGAGCCAGGGACTGCAACAAGAGAGGTAGAGACCGGTCTAGGGACAGACAGAGAAGCGAATATGGTGAGGTTTGCTATTGAGGGGCTGAAGCTGGTTAGGGATGTTATCAAAGGTGACGCAAAGTTGTGAGGCGAGGGCACTAAGTTGCCATAGACTAATCAGTTCGATACATACGGCCTCTATTGCGATATCGTTCAGTTGTCTTGTCCTTCAATGTGGATGAATACTACAGCCGCTCCTACCTATTTGACCTTCGGTTTGGGCCCCCACAGTAGGATCCAACAGTTTAGCCCCCACCGCTCGAGTGCGATTCGTGAACTACAAACGGTCGTCTACTCACATCAATTGACACACCTTCGAGAATGGCGACTCCACAGACTCGGCAGCGCGGAAATTATTACAGAATTGTTATTCATCATCAAACTCTTCCACAACGCCGACATGTCGTACATATGTATAGTTACGGCTTTCCTACAGCATTGAGCGCAACGCGAGCTGCCCGTTTGAAGAAAAGATGTGTCGGACGGGGAATCAAAACATTAGACTAGACACTAGCCGTATCGGGTTATGGTCTCAATGCACCTGCTTCTCGTCGTGTCAAACAGCGCCACGTCCTGCACTGCGCCCCTCTTACGACGCGGAACTATACCGACACCGCGAAGATCGAGAAGGAAGGGGTGGCTGCGCCTTATCAAAGATATTACTATAGCACATAAATCCACAACGACGACCAAGCAGGTTGACTACTCCCACATTGAACGAATTATAATCCCAGAACAAACCAGGCTTGAGTAAAACCGGGCAGGGACAGTGTGTATTAGCATTGGGTAAGAGTCAGACAATAACACCACTCGCTAGTCATCTGACATGGTTTTAGGTTGTCCGCCTCGTTCATAGACGCTGCGACGAGTACGTCGAGCGGAAACTTCCAGCCTACCCGAGCCCTTCGGCGTAACGTCGTGTGTGCATATCGAGTCTCGAATATCTAAGGTATGCTCTGGGGTGTCGTTCATAAGTTCGCGAAAGTCGCAAGATGAGATGGTATAATGGTAAGGATGGTCGAAGTTCTCTCGGAATATGGAGATCTCGTATTGCTGCTCTTGACTGTATCTTTACGGTAAGCGAGTAGGAGGACACTGAGGTCGAGAGTAGACTCATGAAGAAGCACAACGGGGGTCTGAGAACTGAGGTAAGAAAATGGGGTCTGTTAACATGGAATAGAACCGTTGGTTACCTCCATGTCTGAAGAAAGTCTCGAAAAGAAAAAGGTAGGTAGAAGTGCACAGGCAGAAGTGTCCACTCTACCTACACAGAAGGAAAAGGGGTATCAACACAGTCCTACAACAACCTATTCCGCCCATCTACCATATCATCCTCACACTCTCACTTACCAACAAGCATCTCATACCGGAGTAAATCCTCCCTTCTTGTTCCTACCACGGATCTCCCACGCCCCTCACCCGATGCACATGCACAACCCTCACCTCAACCCCCAGGCCCAACCTCTCAATCTCGCTGCGAATCCGCTCCGCAACCGTCACACTGCGATGCGTGCCCATCTGGCAGCTCACCGTCAGCGCCACGTCGTTCTTCCCGCCCCGGCCGTCTCTCCCCCGCCGCACTTCCCGCCGACCGTACTCGAGCAGCTCGTCCACGGCGCGCTTCACAGCGCGCTGGGCGCGCGGGTCCGTCATGACGTGTGCCTGGATCAGCGGGTGCGTGCCGCTGTAGTAGACGCAGAGGTGGGGCGGCGGCGGCACGAAGTTGATGGCGGAGATGGTGTAGAGGTGTGGGGTTGCAGGCGGCAGGTGCGTGCGCAGGAGCTGGTTGAAGGCTGACGCGCTGCGGATCTTCTCGGCGGAGAAGCTGAGGAGGTGGATTGTCGGACGGGGCGCTGGCCGTGGCGGGAGGGGAGGAGGCGGCGGCGGCGCAGGAGATCGTGGGCGGTGGTGGCGTGGGGGTTGCTGGTGGTGATGTGGATGTTGCGGACGCAGTGGCGGCTTGGGCGGAGGCGCGTGGTGAGGTGTGTCGGGGCGGTAGGGCCTTGCGTGCTTGTGGTTCGACGGGGAGTGGTGGCGCCGCGGGAGCTCGAAGTGCACGTGTCGTTGGTAGGAGTGCTGGTGTCGTCGTGGTATCTGGTTTTGAGCTCGAGGCGCATGGGGGTGTTGCCCGTGGATCCGGTTTTCGTGGTGTTGTTCGCGGGGACGCATCGGGCCTGGATGGTTGTGCATGGGCAGCGGGGGGCCATACGGGTAGTCGGGCGGGGGGTATGGAGCATTGGCCTGTTTTTGTTGCTGCTGCTGTTGGTGCCGTGCTCTCGGATCCGACTGCTCGTAGTACCACGCATCGTACAGAGGAGGCCTGTTATGCGGTGCGTGTGCGGGTTCGTGTGGGTATGCGTGTGCCTGTGCATGTGCATGTACATGTGCGTGCCGCCACATCACTATCACTCACTCCTTCCTGCTGCTGTGTAGCGTAGTGTATTGTGCCTCCGCGTCGTCGGTCCGGCGCCGATGGGGGGGAAATCTAGGTCTAGGTGGGTGTGCGCTGTCCTCGAGGGGGGAGCATAGGTCGAGAAAGGATAGCAGGCGTGCGGGCGGGCGAGGAGGGGGGTAGGGTAAAATAGGGGGGTAATGCAGCAGTGGCACGCCGGAGCGGTTTGTTTGATAACGATTCGGTGAGGGTGCGTGGGTGCAGGAGAGGGAGGAGCGGTGGCGGTGGATGGGCAAGCGCAAACGCACACCCGCGATGAGTGTGACCAGTGCGAGGTCATGCCTCACAAGAGTGAGTCACACGGCCCGGCGGTTGCTTTCGTCTTGTGTTATCTCATCTCGTCTGGTTGTGTGACGACGCGTATTCGGTCAGAGACGGGATGTCGGGAAATGTGTCAACTTTTGCAGTGCTCAAGTAGGGCCAATTATGATATTGGATTTCGAGTTGACGATGACGATGACGATGGACGGAAATATTACTACATATTAGATTCTTGATGAGCCAAGAATTGGCATCTATTGTTATTGAGAAGTAGAGGTAGAGATGAAGAATGAGTGTATGGACATATGAACAACAAACCGTAATAGAGAGTACGATACCAGCAGATCTAGGAAGTGAACTATTCCGAAGCAGTCGAACCACGGTCTGATCCGCAACATCAGCCTCTTCCTTGAAATTTGCTTTACAGCTTGACTATGCATGTGCTAAACCCTCACATTTCGTTATTCCAGAACCCTCCGCCCATGCGCATCGTGGCCCCCCTCATTCCCCTCACCCATCATCGGGATTGAAATGCGCGCTCATAACCATTTAGCAGATAGAGACACACATCACAACTGACAGGCCCTTACTCGACGACTTAACCAATTCCAAGAAGAAGAGTAGAGTAGGAAGTAACATTAAGTTCCGACGTTCGGAAAACCGACACTAATATAAGATAAGTAACCCTAGCGTTTCCGCTAATCTACCAACCCAACCCCCACAGAAAGCCCTAGTCCGCGTAACTCAAATCTCCACATTACGAGTTGCTTTCCTAAACGGGGATCCCCGCTAATATTATAGTCCTTAGCGGACTGTTGAGCTTATTGTAATCTCCTATGGATGCTAGTTTACCGTTAATTGGTAGACAGCGCGTACGTTTACCTCGGAGGGCTGGCTTGACTGTGTATGCTCGAGTTTATTGTCAGTGGAGTGTATACTATCCCGCGATCAACATGAACAATGGTCATTTGATTTCTTTGCCCCTAGGAGTCTTAAATATATGTGCAGAATGAATAGAATAACAAAAGCATTGTGCCGGTTGGAAGACGACTTCAAAACGTATTATCCATCAGTCGTGTCGCGCGCCAGCCGCAGCGGATATCCGTAGCGCTCACGAGGGCTCTTCACTCTGCTGCAGGGAAGCCGACGACCTGGAAGTTGTAGTTGCAAACCTCCGCAGAGTTCGAGACCTACGGCATAGAAGTCAGCAAATTGCACAAAGCACAGGTTAAAGCCAGATGAACTCACCTCGAGCGCCCCATAACCGCCTGCAACCATCGTACTGCCTTCCCACACTTCCAGCGTCACCTTCCCAGTCGTCAGGCCGGTGAACTTGAACTTGTTGTACCCCTCGACAAGGACAAGTTTGCCCAGCTGCTTCCCTCCGCTCTTGATCTCTGCAACCAGCCCCGTCTTCCCCTTTGCAACGAGCACAATGCCAGTCACTGCGTCTTCAATGTTCTCGATCTCCACTGGCTTGCCAATCGGATCCGCAGTGCAGTCTGCCCCGGTCAAGAGCGTATGGTGCCAAAACGTGCCTTGGACGCTCTTCCCGTTTGTCGGCACCATGCCCGCTGTTGTCTTGTCCCCGCGCTTCCACGCCTGAATGAAGGCGGGAAGAACCTGCCAGTATCCAGTATGGTCATATCCGTCGACGTAAGTGTGGATAGGCGAGTTAGTCATCGGTTCGGGCCATAGTCGGCCCATGTAATGGCTCTCACCCGCATCGTTCCACGACTGCAGTTGCAGCATGTCGGGCTGTAGCTCGAGCGCTTGAGCGAAGCGGTACTCGAGATTGTCTTCGGCACGGCGGTACCAGTTCTGGCTGCCGTCAATGTGTTTGAACTGCATGGGCGAGATGCCTAGCATGAAGAGCTTCTTCGCGGTGCTTGCCGCAGACATGTACGTTTCGTCGTCCTTTGTCGAGACGGTAGTCCTACCAGCTGAAGGTAAAGACCATGAGTTCCAGTTGAAGATGCCGTCGATGCTAGGACGACTATCGAAAACCTCCGTGCTGGCAGGCGTAGCATAGAAGCCAGGGATGATGACCACGTCGCCGACAGTGCCCTTGAAAGTAGACCATTGCGTATCGCTGACTTTCTCGCCGCCGAAGGTGGACACGAGCGGTTTGCCGTTGTGTTTGTAGTAAGAGGTGCGATCGGTGTATTTCCGTAGGTATGTAGCGTACTGATTCGGGTCGGTGAAGTAGCCGGGTGCCATGTCGAACGAAAAGAACAACCCAAAGCCCAGCTCATCGGCATTCTTGAATAGCCGCTCAACGGTGTTTTCTGACCAGGATGCGAATTTGTCTGACTGCAGTCAGCACTTCCCAAGAGTGGGTCAAAAGAGAGCCGTACTGAAGTTCATTGCGAAGGCGTCGAGCCCTACACTTTTGGCATCGATGATATCTTGCCGAGTGTGCTCATCGTGAATTTCGCCAATCATGTAATGCGCAAACCTATAAGGTTTTGTTAGGTTATGTGCAATGCTGCTAGACTTTGTACTCACACAGGTTTACCGTTGGCCTGTCTCGCTGTGGGACGACATGATGCCGCTGTTGCTAACAAGGCGACGCCCAAGGTACGAAACAAGCGCATAATAATGACGGAGAAGAAACGAGTGACTAAGGTAGAAACGAGTGACTATATGGTTGAAAGAGTGACTATGTGGTTGAAAGAGTGACTGAGTGACTGAATGAGGGAAAAAGATAACACGACTAAAGCGAAGGAAAACAGAAAGTGCACAGCAGTTGTTATCTATCCGTGCAGTCCATTTATGCTCTTGCAATACGAGCGATCGAGTTGCTCCAAACGTCTTGAAACGACGGCCGACATCAGGCGAGCTGTACCAATCCTTTTCGAATATGGAAATGCGGCAGGTTGTTGGTTGCGTAGATCATGAAACCGTAGTGTCCGAACAAGGACATGGCAGGGATACTTAGTTGACGAACTGTTCGCTAGCAAGCTAGGGCTCGATGCCGAACGCCGGTAGACTCTTTTAGTGCGACACTACACAGGAATCCATGCAGATGGCCGGCTTGTGCGTAGATGTGACTTGAGGTTGGACCCGTTGTAATGTTCACTCAAGCCTAGCACTACTAGGGTAACCATAAAGTCAGCTACTATTGCAGTATTTAGTACGAAAAATTTCATAGACAAGGTCTTCTTACGCTAGGAGCCTCGAGGTTCACTCTCTAAGGACGGTCTTAGTCATAACAAGGTGTACTTGGGAAATCGCCCAGAAGTAGATGAGATTATGCCCACTGCCTACACGCAGTGATCTGCTCGACACAGCTGAGCACAGTATAAGCAAGATGGGCAGGATCGGTCTACTCCCAAATTTACTGTTCCAGTTCCGGACCTGACGAAGAGGAGAGCCCCATAAGCAAACTCCCGTCCTTGATGTGACTTAGTATGTCGTGGACATCGCCGCCAGCTCTGATACGCCGAAGAACCTCGATCGCGTCCGGCTCAGACACGGTCTTTAGTAGCTTGAACAACTCCTCGTGCGCATTTTGGCGGTCGCGCAGATCCTTGTACTTTTGTCTGACTTGGCGCGTTTCTGTGTCTGGATATTCGCAAGAGGTTTTGCGGGACACACATTCGCGGCACGTGGGGTGCTCCCCGCTGCACTAGAGACCGAGCAGTTAGCAATCAGCAACTTCGCATCAACAACGAGTGCCATACCTTTGATTTACGCGTCCGGCAGGGGCCGCATGCCGCGGGAGCCCGAACCCTCTTCCTGGTTGTGGGTGCGGGGGGTGGGCGGACTCCTGGTGGCAGGGGACGAAGTCGAGGCAGGTGGTGGTACGTGGGGCTCGCCAGATCGCTTGAGATGCTTCTATAGCTGCTCGCGTCCGACTCGCGTGCAGAGAGCATATCTCTGCATGCAATGCCCCGTCGACTGCTGTCGTGGGTTGGAGGTTGCTGATGACTGCCCAGGTGCTATGACGCCGGATCTAAGACTCGCTTGAATCGCACCAATCAGCGTCCGCGCTCGCCACCATCGAGAGCGAGCAGCGTGCAACTGCAAACGGCACATGGGTGAAGAGAGTGACGGGAAATTTTCGCCAGCTCATTGAGACGAGCTTCATTGTTTGAAGGGAGAGCGTGAGTGGACACACCGACCATCTATTCATGGAAAGATGACAGTATGAGCGCCCCAGGGATGCCCCGCGCCAAAAAGAGACAGAACAAGTAAAGATGACTGGTGAGCAAATGCGTAGGAGTTGCGAAAACCTGTCGTAGTATATTGTAGACGGCTAGCCTTACTCTAAATCAAACTCCGTATTTGATGTTAAAGGATCTTTCTCCACAATCTCTCCACGCAAGCTCGGACACAGTCTTTAGTGATTTTTTGGTCGAACTCTGCCGCAGCACCCTCGGGACCCTTGCAATACTGAGTTGGACGGATAGATCACGGTCGAGAGATAAGCAGCTTCGCACCAGGATATTGGAAGCCAAGCAGCAGCTGGTCCCGCTGGCGGAGAAAGGTCCGGGCTGCCTTCAAAGTACAAAGGTACCGGTTCTTTGTGGTATGCTAGTCCGAACCATTCCTTAAGCTCAGTCATCAACTAGACGATGATGTTCTGCGTATTTTCCCAATGCCCGACTAGCGCTCGTAGGGGATTTATACGCGACATGATCTTTTCTGATGAGGTCAGTAGCCACAGGTGACTGGGAGTACAAGGCACATGCGTCGTTCGCCGTACTGCTCGGGGTTGGTGAATAATCTCCTCATCGTGCGTGACTGTGCTGCAGTCGGAATGCTAAATTGTAAAGCTGGAAAGTGATACTCTCCATAGACTACTGTGCGGATGGGCCGGTCCGTAAAGGCACAGTGCAGTCATCGTTGGAGATAACGCAGGGCAGACCGGTCACAGCGCACAGCTCTTGTACGATCGAATTTCGGCCCTGTCATGTTCTCATCCAGATATCTTTCTTTGAATTTGCCATTTTATGCTGGGTGTAGACGCAAGGTGTCTTGGCTTTCCCACAGTTTTAGCAGCCTGTGGGCTGCATCCGATGGGCCGGATGCTGTAGCCTCGTTCGAGGACATGCTGCCGGGGGCAAAGAAAAGAGGCGGTTCGAGGAAGCTTAGCTCGCACTGCACCACCGCGTCCTGGCGAGGTTGCCAGGGAGTTGCCAGGGAGAAGGGCAAAGAACGAGGACGAGGGAGGTGGTGGCGGGGTCAAGCGGGCGCACGGCCGCTGATTGGCGGCCAGCGGGCGGAACAAGACGTGATCGCCCGGCCGTGTCCCCATTCCATACCAAGGTTGAGCGGAAGTAGGGCTGATTAGGATGACGGCAGGAGTTTGTCTCCAGCTCTGGATACACCACCCCAATACCGCTCAGTACGTATTGCAGGCTTGCATCTTAACTAAAGGAGGTACACAATAAAAGTTATGCAAGATTCGCTAGCAGGGGGACAGTAGATAACTAGAAGGTCAAGCATAAGTAGGGCTAATTAGAATGGTGGCAGGAGTTTGTTTGGAGCTCGGTATACACCACCCTGATACTCTTCAGCACATATGACAAGTTTGTAGGGTAGCTGGGGAAGGTACGTGGGCAACAGGCGGACAACAGTGATGATCAGGAGGAAGTAGGGTTAATTAGATTGATAGCAGGAGTTTGTTCAGAGCTCTGCATACGTCTCTCTGTTGGCCTTCAGCCCATATAACAAGTTCAGCACATATTGCAAGAGGTACATGGCAGGCGCTTTTGGTGGTGCGTAGGTATTCCAGCAGAGCTGTTGAAGCTTGACTTTGAGACAACAAAGGTAGCTTCGAGCGAGTTCTGCATGATGCTACGACAGGGTAGATACAATTCACACGCATAGCACCGTGGATGCAAAACACGCAGAGGTTTGAATAAAGTATCATATTCGCATTATCTACAGAAAGGTATCAAAGCAGGTACTCGCATAGAATCGAACTCAATTCGCCCAGTGCTATGCCCATAACCCCCAAACTCCAGAAAAGATGCCCCATGTTCCGAAGTTGGCGAGTGATCCTCTAGATGTGGTGGAAGTCTCGTTGCTTGCGCCAATTCCGGCTGCGGTGGGGGTTGAGTGGCTTGCGCTCGTAGGCATCCTGTGGATTGGGCTGCTCTGCGAAGACGGTGCGCTGTTGATTTGGGAAGTGGCCTGTGTTTTGGGGGTTGAAGCCTACATTGTAGGCGGGATTGTACAAGCCGGGGTTGTTCTGGTAGCCGTATCCGTATCCACCCATGCTGTTGTTGTAGCCCATGTTGCCGTAGCCCATGTTGTTCTGATGCCCCTGACCGTAGCCATTCCAGTTGTTGTTGAAACCGCCGTTCATTGGGTTCATTCCATTCATGTTGAGAGGGTTCATCATGGCCATCATCGGGTTTATCGGCATTCCCATAGTTACCGGCATGTTGACATTGGGCACTATAGGCAGATTGGTCGGCATGCTCCCCAGGACTTCCATATCTTCGATGAATTTCTTCTCTGAATCGGTTTGTTGGTCGCGGCGCATAGCCTTCGGGGCAGTTGGCGGCTTGATGTCTGTAGGAGGCTCCTTGCGCTTCTTTGAGGTCGTTGAACCCTCACTATCGGAGCCAGAAACAGACGGAGTTTGCTGAGACACAGTAGGGGAGAGCATAGAATTTTTTGCTTCATTGGTAGTAGAAGAGAGTCTTTCCGACTCCTCCTTGGCCTTCTCGGCCTTGAAAGCCCTTAACTTTCCAACCATCTCCTCATCACTGGTGAGGTCATCAATGATAATGTCCTTTTCCTGACAATTCGGACAGACTAAATCTTCATCCGCCAGCTTATCTCCAATGCAGCTTCTGCAATACGTCTTACCACAACAGGACATCTTCACTGGATCTAAGAACATATGTGGCTCGTTGAGTTCGCACACCAGTCCTCGCGCCCGTACTTCCTTAATGCCGGCGTCCGCACTCGCAGCCTGAGCCTCTCTCTTCTCCTGATACTTGTCCCAAGTCTTGGTGTCGGGCTGAAACAGGAAATAGTTCCCTTCCGCATCCATCCTGACGCCGCGGGCTTCCTCATCGTCCTTCGGCTTCTCTACCTTTTTGAGAAAGGATTGCGGGATACCAGTCGTTTTCTTAGGGATAAGTGCAGGCTTGTGGTTGGGATCGTCATTGGTGGGGCAAGCCTGAATCCAATGGCCTTTCGTCTGGCACCGATGGCAGACATAGCCACCTGGTGGGTCGTGGTTGGGTACCGGAGGCTTCTTATTGTTGTTGTTGTGGATGCGCTTTCCCTGGGCGAGACCCTGTTTCTGCTGATCCCACATCCGCTCTGATTCGAGTTCAAAGGCGGCCTTGGCTTCCTCCTCAGACCCGGCGCCGCCAGCTGTCGCTGTGATTGTGGGTTTGGGGTCGGCCTTTTTGATTGCTCGCGCGGGAGCGCGACCGGAAACGTAGCGAGCAGCGCCACCATGGCCACGGGCGGCTGGTGTGCGACGGGCGACAACCGTGGTGGATCGTGAGATGATGGTGGTGTCCTCGGTGTATTCGGTCGGGGGTTGGTCAGCCGAGTAGAGGTGAAGGTTGAAGTCCGAGCCATCGCCCAGCCCAGACGCTTTGATGATCTCGCGCTTCAACTCAAAGACGGAGATGCCGGTACCATCGAAAAGGATACGTTCAGAGTCCTTCGAGTTCTTGAACCTGTAGAAAACGGAGGAAGACATTGTTGCAGGTTGTTTTACGTGCCGTAATCCGCAGCGCACGTGTAGCGAAGCAGTTGCAGCGTGTGTGGAGAGTATGAGTGTTGTCGAGAGATCGCTGAGCAGGCTCGGTGTGAGTGGTGAAGGCGATATATATCTGAGTCGCTGTGGTGGGTGGATAGTGGGCGGGTGGTGGTTGTGGCAGTTTTTTTTCGTGTCGCGTGGATGGGTGGTGAGTGTGGTGAAGAGGAGGAGGAGCGGCGGAGACAAAGCCAGAGTTATAAGATCGGCGGGCTGCGTCGTGCCAAGGCTTGTTTGTCAGCCGCTAGTACAAGATCACCTGACCCGCCAACACTCGGTAACCACTCCAAAGATACATATATCAACGAAACTAAGAGAAAGGGATTTGCGCGTGCTCCACCGATGAGCGTGATTTGTTTCCAGCGTGCCCTGAGTGGCTGGCTCGTTTTTGGAACGCGCTACAATATCAGAACCATGGTTTCGAACTTTTCGCGCGCTCTGCGAGAAGCCTCATCCGTTTTCAGCGTGAGCTGGGTGGGTGGTTCGCTCTCAGAACTATGGTTCGTCAAGATGATTCCTATAAAACCTGCTTCTCGCTTCTTTAGTCCAAGGTTCTTCATGAACACTCCTAAAATATCTTGCTCCGCTTTTTAATCTTTCTACACGCCCACTGACTCACCCGGAAAATTGAAACGTTTTGATGCAACCCGCCGCTAGAGATGTGAATAGCAAGCACCACGCGCACGATAACCAGTGTCTCAGCGACAAGCCGAACTCGTATTCGCTTGCCCGAAATACATAGTGTATAACTGACCGCTAGCTCTTCCAAGGTTTGAAGCAAATGAATTGATGCCGCAGCAATCTAGGCGAAGACGTTGTTATTCACAATCATGGGACATCACACATGACACCATCACGTACTGTGGTTCTCAAACCGGCGCCTTATTCACAGCCGGTGCATTATTGCTATTGTACACATACCAGACGCTAGTGGGCGTGTCACCGCAAAATCATCTGTCCGCCATTCCCCCTGTAGAAACCTTGGAAGGCTTTTTCAGCACAGCCATCAACGCCAAAAAGACTGAGGCCAGATAGAAGCCGGTAGATAGACACGGGTCGAAGAACGGGAACGAACATCCCTCCCGCGCGTGCAGAAGACGAACAAAGTGTAAGAGCCATGGGGGTCCTCGGGAGACCGACCGCAAACCACAGACTACACAGACTACCCAGGCAGCGAGAGTCCATGTCCGGGCACGAGCCGAGCGACGGTTCAGCCGCGGCTGCCATACGGGTTGTGGCGGTAGCTCGAGTTCCTTCCTCCACCGCGGTAGTTGGCGCCGGGCTTGCCTGCATTCTTGGGGCCGGTCGGGGCGTTGATAGGGGCATTGCCAGGCTGAGTGGGGGGCTGCGATGAACCCTGGCGGCTCCGGTTGCTCTTTCCGCCATGGCCGAAGCCACGGCCACCCGTCGGGCCAGTCGGTGGCATGGCTGGTTGGGGGATATCATCGTACATACCCTCCCAGCTGGTTGGGCCCCCTTGACCACCATACCCGCCTTGCTGTTGCATGCGACGAGCCTGCTGCTGCTCATACTTCTGCTGCTCGAAGATGATTTGGTCTTGTGCGCTGAAGCCAGGCCTTGCTGCACCGCCCATCATACCGGCGTTTCCTCCCCCTCCCCCTCCTCCTCCACCTCCGTAGCTGGGGTCCTGCTGCTGCTGTATTTGTTGCATCTGCTGGACCATGGCTGCATTCATCTGACCACCCATCGGGTTAGGGCTTCCGTTGCCGGTTTGGTTCATGCCTGCCATCATCTGCATCATGGCTGGGTTCATGCCGCCCATGGCGCCCATGCCTCCCATGGCGCCCACCTGCATGCCTGGACCCTGTGCCTGATTTGCCACGAGTTGTTGCTGCATCTGTTGGAAATATTGCTGCATCCGCTGCCAGTACTGCGCCATCATAGCCGGAGTCATCTGGCCGTTGCCTCCAGTCTGTGGCATTTCGTTTTGCTGGCTGGCATTGTATCCGCCACCGTTGCCACTGTCTCGGCTGGCAAATTTACCGACGCGTCCTGAGAATTTCTTGTCGTCCTCGCCATCTCGCATATTACCGCGAGGCTGCGCGCGCTTGACTTCAATTGGCTTGCCAAGGATCTGGAGTGGGCCTTCGAGGGTGGCATCAACAGCAGCATCTCCGTCGAACGTCACGAATCCAAAGCCCCGCGGTCTACCTGTATCCTTGTCCATCATCAACGTGGCGTCAACGACTCGGCCAAACTGTTTGAAGAAGTTCTTGAAGTCTTGCTCCGTGGCTTCCTGGCTGACACCACCAACAAAGATCTTGCTAGTTCGTTCTTGTTCTTCGCGGGGAATGGCGCGCTTGGGGTCAATCTGGATGCATGTTAGTCTAGAAAGTTATGTTGAGGTCGAAATCCTTTACAATCTTGCCATCCAAATAGTGTTCCTTCACCATAACGGTATTGACGCATTTAGGGTCTTTGAACGTCAAGAATCCGAACCCACGCGAGCGGCCAGTGGCACTGTCCCGCATGACAGTACACTCGCTGACCTCACCAAACTGAGAGAAATAATCTTTGAGAGATTCTGATCAAACATGTTAACTTGATGCTAATGTATATTTAACAGGCCACGTGTATCCCGGGTATAAACCGCATGGTGTGTTGAAGATGATAGAGAAGAGGCAGCTTACGCTCGGTAGTTTCCCAGTTTAGGCCGCCAATGAACATTTTACTATCAGATGTTAGTCTTAGCTTTGAGACGGCAATGAAAAACGAAAACGTTAGCAAGAAGCCTGAATTATGGCGCCTCAGCTAATTCCAATACTAAGTGAAGTTGGGCTGCAACAGCTCGACGTCAAGTAAAAGGCGATAAATTGTCCCTCCCGGATATGGTGGTGGTCGACTTCTCGGAAGCTGGAACGCATAGCGGCATAGTCGTCGGCTGGATTTCTCAAGATCGTACAGGTGTTGTTCGGGGAAGAAGTTGGGCGATGCCAGGCAAAGGTCGACAGCCATTGCCTGGAATATACCTGGCTCCTTTGCGAGAGTTGTGTGCAAAGTACCGCCCATTCCGCCCAAATGGAGAAAACACCCTGTGTGGGCTGTGACCGAGGTCTTTGCTGAGGGAACTTTGAACATGTGCGGCGTCTTGCATCTTGAAGGAGGCAATTGAAGGTGGCGTGTGGTTTTACGATTGACTTTGTGCAACCACGTCTTGATACGCCAGGGCATGCGACTGGGAGGTCGAGAAGGTATGCGGCTGGACGCGCCGCATCCAACTATGTCGGATGGCCTTACAGATAGCATATTGTCCAAAGTAGGCTGGCTCTGATGGAAGCCCGATATCAAGGCCATTCGACGGACAAGTAGCCCCGGCAAAGGCACAGTATGGTTCGGTTGAATCGTCTGTGTTTTGCTATGGAGTCGAGTATGGACTTCTGATACAGAGTCCAACATCTCGATAGACTACCCTCAGCTTTCGTGCTGGTGCGCACTATGAAGTACCTAGGTATATATCGACATGAGGTGCTGCCACTTTAGACGACAAGCTGCGATATCCCTTCCGCGTCAGGAAGTTTGTAGGGCGTTCTGATTATAGTAGTGTCGGCCATCCACTTCTGCTTCTGCTCCCACAAAGCGGAAACCACACTGCAGGCTGTATACTCGAGGAGCTTCGCCATGCCAGTCTAATATCCCGCATCTTTTCGCGATAGCAGACCTGCTCAAAATTCGTGTTCGGCGTGATCCTGGTATGACCCATGAAACGATTGCGATCTTTGCCATCCCAGCAATGCCTACGCTACTGCCTCTTGGTTCCTTGTCCACATCTGGTCGACAATGCAGTGATTCCCATCCTCACCACGATGAATCTCATATCGTGGCTAAACGGGCGTGACAAGTGCGACATCGAAAGTGTCGGTGCGATATTCCGGAAATGCGAAAGGCCAACTTGCAGCCCGCCGTTACGACTCCTCGAGTGGAACCCCTGTCCTGAAGC
Source organism: Massariosphaeria phaeospora (assembly GCA_011032825.1). Taxonomy (NCBI): domain Eukaryota; kingdom Fungi; phylum Ascomycota; class Dothideomycetes; order Pleosporales; genus Massariosphaeria; species Massariosphaeria phaeospora. Next base: position 1,773,759 of record JAADJZ010000003.1, on the reverse strand, counting down.
GTGTCTCCGACACCCATGCTATTGCTCCACCCAGATGGTTTCCAGACCGCGCCCAAACAAAACAAGCAAAACAAGATAAAAGCACGCGAAGTGAACTTACCCATCTTCTTTGACATTAATAGGGCCATAGTTATCGTCCTCCATAGGCGCATCGTCAAATTTTGCGACAGCCATGCTCATATTCGTGTCGCCATAGCCGACCTCTGGCTCCTCTTGTTTAAAGGCGGTCGTCTCGACAGCAGCAGGTATATTTTCGGGTGCGGATTCAGGGACGGGTTCTGGGTTGACGGGCGCAGGCTCCTCGGCCTTCACCGCTGGAGCCGGTTGCGCGGGCTTCGAGGCAGGCTCCTCATCATACCTAAGGACCACGTCAGTTTGGGCTAGAGCTGTGGCAGCGTTTACGGGACCGAGCAGGTCGCGTAAACAAGGCGGACTTACAGATCGTCGAAGATGTCCTCGTCGTAATTGTCGTCAGCCATTTTGCAATTAGTAACGGGGTCTGGAAGCAGCTAGAAGAAGCGCGCGCGGTGCTTCTCGCGAGGCACGCGTTTGCAGGCGCAACGAGAGCTGCGGGTGAGCGCTGGGCACACTCTCGAGGACGGCGCGGACTGAACGAAAGGTCCGAATTGACCGCGGTGGTTGGTGGTCGCCGGCCAAGCAGAGTCGCAGCGAAGAGGTGGTGAGACTGGCCGGGCGGAAAGGCGATGGACGAGGTTGGCGATGGAAGGAGGGAGGGAGGGAGGCAGTAAAGCTACAACAGAGTCTGACGAGGAGACTGAGCCCAGAAGATGCGCTAGCCGCGACGGTGCTAGCGTCGTGCGCCGCGGCCTTGGCGGCGGAGCTGCAACGCGCCCGTTCGCTAGCCGTCCGAAGTCAGTCACGGCGGGCTCTCCAGCGCGGCGGGGCGTCTCCAGCGCTCTGCACAGTGCACCCACAATGGCCTCCAAGAAGCAGCCGCCGCAGGTACGCCCGTTCACAGTGCGGCGAGCTCATGTTCTTTGATTGCTAACTGTTGCACGCAGGAAATGGTACAGGTTGGTCCGTACACTCCACCTCCGCAACCGCCGTCGTCATTCCCCCTCCCCCACAGTAGCTAACGCCTCGCTTGCCCGCTATAGACCGCTCTTCGTACGTTTTGGCGGCTCTCTGACCCACGCCCTCGTATGTCGACTAACAGGCTGTCACCAGCTCAGCATCCCCATTCTGGCGGACTACGTCCAACACCTCGAAGCCGTACGAGACCAAAAAGATCATTGGCGCATCGTATTCACACGCCGACATACTCAAACTCGACTCTCTGTACTCCACCTTCCCGTCCAAACATGGCGACTTTTCTGCATACTGACTGACCAAGGACCGTATCTGGACCGAATTCTCGCCCTCGGACCCCTCCGTCCGCCAGCCATAGTCGCGAGTCCAGCGCACAGCCGTCCCGCAAAGGGAGTACCACGTCCCCGCCGCCCTTGCGCAGCACCTATACAAGCTTTCTCCGGGACACGAATCAAGATTGGGATGACGATGACGAGGAGGAGGGGGATATCATGGTCGAGGACGACGAGGACGAGTTCGGACTACCCAGTATAGCAAGCATGCGGAGGAAAAAAGGACGGCGGAAAGGACCAAACAAGGGCAAGGAGTCCGGCGGAAACTCTAGTGGGTCTGCGCCTGGGACTGCGCCGTGGCGTGCCATCGATAGTGGCGACATCGCTGAAGAGAGGGGCATACCCAACTATCCGTCTGCGAAGAAGCTGGACGGAAAGATACTGCGGCCGCAGTATCAGGAGATCCTTCGAGACCCAGCAAACTCTCTACACCTGATATCCCACCCCTTTGTACTACCCAATGCTTCCACCAAAGAAGTCGAAGAGCATGCGTCCCGGATAACGCGAATTAATAAATTTAAGCGCATTCTGCAGACGAGCACCATATCACTTTCCGAATTACGAGACTCGGCGTGGTCCGGCATTCCGTCAGAAGTGCGCGCTATGGCATGGCAAGTCCTCCTTGGCTACCTCCCCACTAGCAGCGAGAGAAGGGTCACAACACTGGAGAGGAAGCGGAAGGAGTACCTAGAAGGTGTGCGACAGGCTTTCGAGCGAGGCACGACCAACAGTTCTGGGGCTACGGCAGCTGGAGTGACAGGCGCCTCTTCAACCTCTGCTAACCGTGGACGTGGTCGAGGACTTGACGAGGCTGTCTGGCACCAGATCAGCATCGATGTGCCTCGGACGAATCCACATCTCGAGCTTTATAGCTATGAGGCCACACAAAGATCACTAGAGCGGATACTGTATGTATGGGCAATACGGCATCCGGCGTCAGGTTACGTCCAAGGCATCAACGATCTGGTCACTCCGTTCTGGCAAGTCTTCCTGGGTTCCTACATATCCGATCCAGATATTGAATTTGGCATGGATCCCGGACAACTACCGAAACAAGTTTTAGACGCGGTTGAAGCCGACTCATTTTGGTGTCTCACCAAGCTCCTTGACGGAATTCAAGACAATTATATCTCACAGCAACCTGGAATTCAACGGCAGGTTGCAAGTCTCAGAGATCTGACTACCAGGATAGATGATAGTTTGGCGAAGCATCTACAAAATGAGGGCGTGGAGTTCATCCAGTTTAGTTTTCGGTGGATGAATTGTCTTTTGATGCGAGAGATATCCGTCAAGAATACCATACGGATGTGGGACACTTATCTTGTGAGTCGAGTAATTCCGAATTCTGCTTCGAGTTCACTGCTTGAATGCCCATGCTAACATTGTCTAGGCCGAAGATGACGGGTTTTCCTCCTTCCACCTCTACGTCTGCGCCGCTTTTCTTGTCAAATGGTCTGACCAACTTCGTAAGATGGACTTCCAAGAAATAATGATGTTCCTGCAAGCCTTGCCTACGCGACAGTGGACCGAAAAGGACATCGAACTTCTACTAAGCGAAGCTTTCATCTGGCAAAGCCTGTTTAGAGGTAGCAGCGCGCATTTAAAGAACACTGGATCGAGAGGTGGTAGTGGTGTAGGCATGGGTCCAAACTTCTAAGAATCCGCCGCTAATGTCGCGTAACAGGGTAAGAGCATTGGTGGAAAGAGAGAAAGGTTGAAGAGACTTGCTTGTATATAGATTCCTGCACGGTCGGTCTAGACGCATTGAATAAGCATATGGCACCCATATCGAGGTGAGCTTCTCTGGCGTGATCTGAAACTTTTCTATACTTATTTGAAATAGGAGGGCTCTGCAATCATATCGATCTAAAACAGCAGCACTTTGGCACTACTGTTTTGCTCGTTGGCTTCGCTCCGGGTTATCAAGAAGGGCGAGTAACCCCGCTTACCCCACATCGCGCATAATCTTCAAGTCGTAGCTACACTCTCGACCAGCTTCATGGATCTCCCCAATAACCCTACTCACTGACTCTGCTTCCTGTCATGTCGCCACCACCCCGACCTCCTTTCTCAGCACTTCCCCTGGACAAGAATGGTCCAGCAGGCAACGCATGGGGTCTTTATGGCCCTAATGACGAACTCGGTGCGCTCAATATGCTCACACCCGCAACCGTCAAGGCTGCCGCGCAAGAAATTCAAACGGGCGAACGTGTCTCTCTAGACTGGTCTCTCAACTTGCCTACCTTTCCTTCCTTTGGCCGCCCGCCCTTCGATTGGAGAATGGAAAACCGGCGGCACCCCAATGGCAGCAAACGTATCGTCAATGACGACTTCCTGACTTTCAATACTCAGGGGTCGAGCCAATGGGATGGATTCAAGCATTATGGGTATCAAAAAGCAGGAATGTATTATGGAGGAAGGAGCCAGGCAGACGTCGAGGCTGGGGACGGCGTCATCGGCATTGAGAAAGTGGTGGATGCGGGTGGTGTGACGACGAGAGGTGTGGTGCTGGATTATCCAAGGTTTATCAAGACGAAATCAACACATCAAGCAAATGCGTTGAGCGCTACATCCATCTCAGCGAAGACATTGGCGGATATGCTCAAGGAAACAGGCGTTCAAACTCGCCCAGGCGATCTCTTACTTCTCCGTACAGGCTTTACAGCCGCTTACAATGAACTCGATACCGAGCAACGCAGAGATATAGGTTCCCGCCCGCCTCAGTTCCTTGGTGTAGAGAGTTCAAAGGCCACGCTCCAGTGGATATGGGAATCTGGCTTCGTTGCCGTAGCATCCGACGCCCCAAGTTTTGAAATGGCGCCATTGGTAGGCGAACACAATAAGCCAGGTGGTCTTTGGAAGGGTGAGACATGGGAAGAAGAGATGCAGGGTGGCGGCTTATTGCACCAGTGGTGTTTGGCGGGCTGGGGTGTTATGATTGGCGAGATGTGGGATTTGGAGAAATTGTGCAATGTGTGCGAAGGCTTGGGTAGATGGACGTGCTTCGTCAGTAGCATGCCTTTGAAGGTGAGTGAACTCAGAGGGTCTGCTTTGGAAACTGGAGCTAATGCGCATTGTAGGTTCCCGGTGGTGTTGCCAGTCCTCCAAATGCTGTTGCAATATTCTAGGTATCTGTACTTAGCTACAACTTTTCCTCGTCTCAAGTCATCTGTCTGTGTTTACGCTGATCCCGCTCGGTACAGCTTACCGATCCGCCTAGTTGGATGCCGCGCGAGACTTGGTAATGTATATAGTCTTTTTAGCCTGATGCGCCCTAATAGGACGGAAACCTCCCGAAAACAACGGCCAAGGCGCCGTATTCATTTGCGGCAATAAACGAACGTGTGTATCCTTAATCTTTATAGCATTCCAGCGATGGAGTTTAAGTTGGTGTCATACCATGGTCAAGGTTACACTAAAGGGATATATATTCGACATATCTATCAGTGGTACGCCCACCTCGAATTCTTGCCCGTACACATACTCTCTCCTACTTATCACAGTGTCTACACTCCGAAGCATAACCCCTTCCAACACGATGAGATCTTTCTTCGCTATCATTGCGCTCGCAGCACTTGTCTCAGCAATGCCAGCACCGTGCTCCCCAGACATTCCCGCCACGCTACCTTCCTCGAAACCGCAGCTATGCTCCAAGATCTGTGCCGATGAATCGCTACAATGTGAAGATGGTTGGGTAAGTGTTTAATCTATCGTTACTTACTTAACAAGTAAACTAACGCGTGGATAGCACACTGCGGACCTCAACGTAAGGAGATAATCTGAGACGAAGCTCTCAGAGGATCGGTACTAATGAAAACGTAGGGCTGTTGGGCGTGCTGCCAGGATGATGAGGAGGCGACATAGGAAATGGAGGGTGTTCCGAAACTAGGTCCTCGATGCTATTGGCAAGCTCCTAAAAATTTGATGGACATGGCATAGTTCATGTGCGGCGATTATCGTAGTCAACGGTTATAAATAAATTATCACTGCCCCGCAGGTTATACTTCGTCAGCTTTCCATTCTCTCTCCCACTACAATCTGGTTGGAACCAAATTGTGCTGGAGTTTCTAACTTTAGACGATTCTCTCGACAGCCTAGGAGATTTTAGCAACAGACAGATAGTATACCTTTGTCTTTACAAAGCCCTATTGTATCTACTATACTAGGTAATGTCTAAATAGAGGTAGAGAGAAGAGGGCAGGCTTATAGTAGGTAGGTGCGCGTTGGAAACGAATTATGCTAGGGCGGGCCTGTGATATACACTACTACGTATGCGGGACCCGAGTGCTTATCGATAAGAGACTACATCACTCTCACCAGCTCACAGCACCCTCTCCATCTAATTACCGTCATCTCCTCCTTTGACCTCGGGAACGTGCTACTTGCTCGCCGACGATCTTATCTGATTGATAGTGTTATGCATGTATGTTGGTAGTCGCCTCGGTGCGTATGCATGATGGGCGGTTCTGCAGCAGGGAAGACTTCAAGCGAACACTTTCACTGTCTTCCATCATACAATGCGGCACAAACGTAACAACCGTCGTTGGTGCCTAGCTCTATTCGCCCCACAGTGCAACCTTTTATTGGCAGATGTAGGCTGAGTAGCGTCTCTCTGGCAACCTTTCAAAACTGCTCCGAGTATAAAGTTCTAGGAACTTCTATCCACCGACCTCACCCAGACTAACCGTGTCTCTAAACCATATCAGAGCAACAGCTATATAGCCCAAAATATGCGATCTGTGCGGAGTTGGCCCCGCTTATCTGATTCGGACGTGGATCTGGAAGAATCGGCGGCCATCAAGGAACTTGAAGAACTGAAAGTAGCTGGTAGCGTAAGTGGTTCTTCGAGGAATCGTATCTAACGCTCAATCATTTAATCCACTGGCAGCAGACTACTGGTACACCGTCTCCTAACGCTCCTCACATGGTGACTCTCGAAGTTGACATCGGGCTTTCGTCTATCGGGCCCCACGCAACGACCTCTTCACATACCTCGCGTAGCAACTACCAACCAAAGCGACAAACTGACTTGGAAAAGGTCATTGTCTTCAAGGATGATGTACGTGTTTGAGTATGCGCAGATCGCACATCAAAAGCTAAGCATACAATTCATCACAGAGCATCACGCAACATCCAAACATACCCCGCGAACATTCAAGGCCTCAAGACGACCCACCATATCTTCCCACAGTAAAACTTGTTGCCATTGGTCTCCATTCACGATCCAAGTCAGACCCGTCGGTGAGCAGGCTATTGCCTAAAAACACCCCTCAGCCGCCTCGTATTCCTGCTCTCGCGGCTTCTGTGGGTGGCACTCGATCGGAGTTCATCCGACAATTACAATCCATTGAAGTTGAGAGAGCAAAATTGATTGGGGAATTGAATGCCTTGAGCGTACGAAAAACAACAATCCTTCGTCAACTAGTGGAAGAGGAGTGGCCGACTTCAGCCCAGCAGCACGTAACCAACAACAAGCAGGATGAGAATATCTCCGATCCTTTGTCCGAACGTCTCGCTGTCCTTCGTATTCCAGTCCAAGATACGAACTCCACACAAGCGCCAAAGAAGTTACCTAGCGCAGCAATATCAGCTACTCTACACATTCGTCCACTCACTGCGCCGCCACGATTAGCTCCTTCGAACCCAAGGCACCGTGCTACAATTGCGACCAAACGCGTTCCGCTCGGCGACAAAACGGAGATGCCGCCAGGTACTTTGGCCACGACGTCATTTGCTCCAGCGGTGTCGGAAGGTCCTCCAACTGAACATCCTTCCGAAATCGAAACAGTTCCTAAGACACCGTTCAAGGCAGGTAGTTGTACGCCATTTACAAATGGCCGCTCTACTCAGGTGCCAGTCAAGTTCGGAGACAGAAAGGATGCTAGACTCACCAGCGGTAGCGACCATGTTAGGCCTGCTGCGCCTGCTCGGCAAGGGACAGCCCCTGAAATCATGGAGCACTACGATATTCCTACCACTGTCGCCCGCAAGAAATGGAAGTTCTAAATGAGACCTCAAATGGGTTTTGCCACGTTGCCCATGGCTGGTTGAACCGTACATCTTGAACGGTTGTTAATCAGGATATGCAATAGAGGCAAGAAGTTAGTATTTTTGCGGATACAGAGCAGAGACCCAGAGGAAACTAGCTCTGCATATCTCTTGGTTCATTTTCTTCGACTCTAAGGTGGCTATACGGGTAGCTTCCTTTTAGTGGCTGCCAAGTTTGCAACAAACAGGCGAAGTGTGAGAGAAACCTGTCTGTAGCCAATACATAAGTATCAATAAATTCTTTGCATCGTGCGCATTGCATCATACCATTTATTTAGTTCCTCTCCCACTTGCGGGCAGTTGTCAGATTTGAAACGACGTGTTCGATTTGTACTACCATAGGTGGCAGCCCAAGCTCTACGCCGTATCTGTGGTATGCTGGACTTGGGCTAGTGCAGTCCTAGTGCTGTCTTCGACACTTCCGGATGTCGCAAGTTTACATGGTGCTGTGCCGGGATGGCACATAAGTCCGCATTTTTAGATCTTACGGGTGTTACTTGTTCGGGCATGGGGCGGCATGAGGTCCAGCATAAAGCGCCAGCCAAGGCTGTCCACAGGGAGATGGCCTTGGGTGAACTCAGTCTTTTAGCTCGATGGTTGAGTAGAAGCCTTCATAGCATCATGACATAGTAAGTAGTACACTGCGCATAGACGGCACTGTCTGCTCTTCAGTATCCAAGCACTCCCACTTTTGGCTAGGTAATGTTGGAACGACGACTTCGAACATTGCGACTGATAAAAGCTATTTCGTCCCGCTGGAACCCAGACAGATCTCGATCACGTCTTTCACCCAGAGTCACTGTATAAACCCGGGGCTTAGGGACGCAGTTACCATGCTTACAGCGTGTATGTGGCTCTTCGGCTGCTTTCCGTCAGCTCGTCAGGAACCTCCAGCGACGATATAAATGTACGAGCGAATTCCAGTATAACGGTGTATGTTCAGTAGGGGTTCACGATTCTCTTTCCAAACATCTGTTGCTGAATGCAATCTTGTGCTTTGTTGATGAACGTTGAGGTCACGATCGAATGTTTGCGTCAAAGTGGGAAGGAAGGCGGGGCCGGAAGATTTGCCGCTAGGACTTTGAACTCAGCTGAGGATTGACGACCCCTTCCTCCCTTCCTCCCTTCCTCTTCATCATCATCATCAACAGAATGTCTCCCTTCCAGGTCGCCCCATCATATAGATATCTTCAATCATCGGAAGTTGGCAAAGGTAAAGCTTTGGAGGAAACGAAGTCGATTATTGGAGATGTGGGGTCTTCTCCGCATGTGGGGAAAATCTACCCCATGCGTCTCGCCTCGCGTTTCGGGATCTAGACCGCAGCATTGTTGCTACCTATACATACTTGTACGGCGCCTGAAGGGGGCGTAAGGAGATCTGATTGGCATCTTCCAATTGCTTCCGTTCTTCACATCGATCAACCGCTCAATATGCCATTGCCCATCTACACAGACCTGGAGTACCAGTCGACGCACTACAATCTCTTCAAGGACTCGATAACAGTGCCATTGGAGCCGGTACTACCGCCAGACGTTACGCGATATGCATTTGACACGGCCATCATGCAGTACATGGCGATTGTGGGCCACGAGCAAGTGTTGCAGGGCGATAACCTGGTCGAGTACATCGATCCGTATGAGCTAGGGGAGGCAGAAGGAAAACGCAAGATGCCGAGTGCAGCTGTCAGACCGAAGAACGTCGAAGAGTTGAGGAAAGTGTTGAAAGTTTCAAATGAATATAATATTCCCGTGTGGACATTCTCAATAGGGAAAAACCTCGGGTACGGTGGCCCAGCTCCTCGCGTCAACGGCTCAATAGCATTGGATCTACATCGCATGAACAAGATCATCGAAATCAGTGGCGAATACGCCTATGCCGTCGTGGAACCTGGTGTCACATTCACGGACTTGTACGACTACTGTGTCAAGCACAAACTCAAAGTCTGGCCATCTGTACCATCTCTGGGCTGGGGATCGATCGTTGGCAATACTCTGGATCGGGGGACAGGCTTCACACCTACGGCAACACATCACCAGCATCTTTGCGGTGTCGAGGCTATGCTCGCAAACGGGGACTTAGTGCGGACAGGTCAATTCGCCGTCTCTGGATCACCATCTTCGCATCTTTCTAAATTTACATTCGGTCCATCAATCGAAGGGTTATTCCTCCAATCGAATCTCGGCATCGTAACCAAACTCGGCATATGGCTTACACCAGCCCCTCAAGCATACATGTCCTGCACCTTCGACATGCCCGACTTCGAAGACGTGGAAACCATTGTCGACGTCTTCGGTCCCCTCCGGCGTGACGGCCTCCTACCCAACACAGTCTACGTCTCTAATCTTGTAGAATGGCTCGGGATGATGGGCAAACGGGAAGAACTGTGGCCAGAAGCAGGAGCGATCCCCGAGTGGCGCCTCAAAGAACTCCAAAAGCAGCTAGGTATTGGATACTGGAATGCAAAATTCGGTTTATACGGGGCGAAAGATGTTGTTCAGGCGCATTTTAATGAGCTGAAGAAAATTGTGGCGAAGAAGGCGCCAAAGGGCAGGTTGAACGGGGATATATTCTCCACAGAAGATGGCGAGACGTTAGACCCCACGAGCGTGCCAGAGCAACAAGGTGGCTTCTTTGTGGGTGTTCCAAGTCTTTGGAGTTTACCCATGGTGAAGTTCAGGCTGCCGAAGAAAGGAGGGGGAATCGGCGCCCATTACGATTACAGCCCAATCATCCCGTCGAGTGGAAAGACTGTATTAGAATGGGTTAAAACGGCGAAGAAGTACGTCTCGCAATCTCTTCCCATCACTGTCATCAGACGTGCCTTCGGGATCCAGCATATTGACATAGAACCAGGGTCTGCGAAGCCGAAGGTTTCGATCTATTCTGCGACTTCTTCATGCACGAGCGACACGTCATCTTCGTCAACATGATGACCTTCGACAAGACGAACATCGCGCACCGACAAGCCGTCCAAATTATATTCCGGAACCTCTTCGAGGAAGGCCGGAAACGTGGATACAGCAAGTACAGGAGCCATATCAACACCATGGGTAAAGCCACAGCTCACATTCCCATCTATAAGGGGTGTCTTGTGCTAACGATACACATAGATCTTGTAGCATCACTCTACGACTTCAACGACCACGCCTATCGCCGCTTCATCGAAACAATCAAGGATGCGCTCGATCCAAACGGCATCCTATCACCTGGCAAGCAGGGCATATGGCCAAAGCGCTTTCGCCAGAACGAGAAACTGAAAGCCCACCTGTAAAAAGCACCTTCCATATCTACTATCTCTATTACTATGTAAACCATCAAAGTACCCAGCCTCTTATCAGACAAGACTGCAAAAGACCAAAACCATCATACACACCTGCAAACTAGCAAGACTCAAAATCTCTTCATGCCCCCCGTCACACTGTCCTATTCTATCTATCTATTTAATTAAGCACTAAAAGATTTTAAAAAAACTGCAAAAAGAAGGGGGAGGGGAATACGTACCTGGGGAAGCCAGTCAGAGCAGCTGCTGAGCCAGCGACGGCGGGATTTGAACCCAAGACCGTCGCCCCATGACCTATTATCAGCCCGTTCAGGTCATGGCCCTCACCAAACTGCTCTGTAGCGGCTTTTTTGTAGACCTGTGTTTGTTAGTTGAGGAATTGCTCAAGATTTAATTATATATAGTAGGGTAAAAAGGGTTTTTTTTGGGAACGAGCGGCAGGGTGGGGCTACGAGGATAGGCGCGGCAATTTCCGGGAACGGGGTTCCGGGCAGACGCGCGCGCGTGTGTGTTGACTGATCTCATGGTGGTGTCATCGAGTTAAGCGGTTACGTCATGGGTGGGTGACTGGCTTGTGGCTGCTGGGATGGTGGCGGTGTTGCTTCACTTTTGGGTGGCTGACACTGGCCCAAGGCATGAGGGAGCCGCATGCGCGCTGGAAGCGTGGGGATGCGAGGCTCCAGTAATCAGCTCATCCCTCGAGGACGTAGGTGTCCTTCAGGAGCATACAAAAGAGGATTGTGTAAGCCCTTGGACGGCTTCGTAGGCCTTTGGCCAACCTCGATGTCCTAACCTACCTCTCTCTGCCTGTATTCCAACACGCCGCATATATGTCACCACTACACTCGTTTCCACGGTTCTTGGGGCTTTCCACAACTGTATACTCTACAATTTTCGACCAGTCATTTATACAGTCACAGTCACAATCACAATCACAATCACACGATAAGAAGCTTCAATTTCAACATCAGATTATGGTTTCATTCATTTCCTTCAGCTATAGCTAGCTTCGCTGTACGCAAAAAAATCGCATTTGGGCGCGGTCATCGATGCCGAGGCATCGGACGGCTTTCCCTTATCCAAGTGGACATGCGTTGCCGTTGAGGCAAGAGGCCAGGTCAGGCCAGGTCAGGTCAGAATCAGATTGTAGAGAGTCCAACAAAGTGGGAGGACGGCAGCACAAGCAGGCTGAGCCCTTGAGGAAGAGAGCTTAGGCGCGTGCCTGGGGAGCGTGGCCGTGTGCTTGTCCTTGACCTTTTCCTGCACCAGCACCAGCACCAGCACCAGCACCATGATCGCGACCGTTGTCTTGGTCTTGTCCTTGTCCTTGGCCCTGTCCTTGACCCTTACTACCGCTCATCTTCCTCTTGTTCCTCATAGAATGGTTGTTGGTCCTCTTCTTCTGCTTGGCTTCGTCGTCGCCATCGTCGCCGGCCGTGGTGTCATTGCCGGCCTTCTTGCCGCCGCCCTGCGTCTTCGCACCCTTCTGCGAATCTGCCGCGCCATTGCTCTTGTCGATGGTGGCCTTGCCGGTCGTCTGGGTCTTCGCGCCTTTGCGTATGTTAGTTAGCACTCTTGTTTGTTATGCTGAGTCAGTCTTTGCAGACTTGGAGCGCTTGGCTTACCTTTCTCCTTGGTTGTACCAGCGTCGCCCTCGTCGATGGTTTCCATCTTCTTCGCACCGTTGGTTGCCTTGGCACCGCTACTACTCATGTTTCGCACACCCTTCTCCACTTTCGCGTCACTCTTGTCTTTGACCGTAGCGTCGCTTACAACGTCCTCGTCCTTCTTCGGCTCGTCCGACGCCTTGTGCAGTATGGCCTTGATCTGCGCGTGCATGGTCTGGTGGAACTCGACTTGCAGGTCGTACAGCTCATTGTAGCGCTCGTCGACCGCACTCCGCAGCTTCTCGACCTTGGCCCGATGCTTCCTCGCCTTGTCCTGGTGCTCGCACGCCATCTTCATGCTCTGCGCTGCGTCGCGATAGTACTCCTTCTGCACCTCAGGGTTGGTGTGCACACTCAGCTGGCCGAGCCGGGCGGTGGTGCGGCGGTGATACACAGCTATGGCTTCCTCTTGCTCCTTCTCAGCCTCATACTCGGCGACAAGCTGGGATGCAAGCTGCTCCTTGATCATCTGGATGGGGACGGCGCGCTTCTTGATGTCGTGCTGGATCTTGTCGAAGTTTTGAAGCTCCTCGGCAGTGACTGTCCGCGCCATGCAGTTGATGAGGTAAGGTATGCTCTTCTCGAACTTGAGCTGCGGAGCAACATCCTTGTCCACTTGCGAGATGTTAGTCAGACGAGAAGCTCCGCGTGCGTTTGTACCCTTACGAGTGTTCATAGCGATGGTACTAGTCTGGGTTGAGGCTGCCTTCACTACGTCGGGCGTGAAAGGTTGAGCCGTCGCCGACAAGATGGGCAGTGCCGCGCTCGCCCATTGCATGGGAGAGTGAGACATACCGTTCATGGTCTTTGAGGTCAGTAAGATACAGTTGATTAGCGGACTAGACAGCGACTTACCTGGCGATAGACATGAGGGGTGACCGGAGCAGTATATACGACTCGTTGAGGAGGAAAGCCGCCTTGGTCATTATGGAGCCAGGCTTGATCGTATTGTCCGCCAAAGGGCTGGTTCTGAGAATTGGTGATCTGCATCAGCGGAGGAGCATCTGATATGAACCCTCCGGTCATGGCATGCTCGGGGACGAAAGGCGGAGCGGTCGCAACTGGAAATCGGCCGCCAGTCTGAAGCTCTCCTCGCGGCGGGCCATTGCCACGATACCTTCCGCCCCTGTAAGATCCACGACGACCGACCATGTTTGGCGGATGGTGGTGTGAATTCTGATGTTGACCGAGATAACCGTTTGGCTGCATTAAACTCTCGTAGGCGGAGTGGCGGCGGTTTGACGTTTGGTGGGCGAAGGTGGTTGCGCTGTTGAATAGAGCGAGGGCAGAACGGAGTGTAAAGGTGGTGAGGTAGTGTTTATGTATGATGCGGGGCGAAACTTTCAGCTGTGTTGTTGTGGGAATATGTTGCCGTTGCGCTAGCGACGCGCCCGCTCGAATCACGTGTGTTGCATTCACTCTTACTTTGAAGTCTTGGCTCACGCGTCAAGAGACCGACACGGCCTTTTCCCATTTAGTAAGCAGTACTATAACTGAGAGCTTGATAACCCTGGCAAGTAGTAGAAGACTCTACAAAGACCGCATTATTCTATATTTGGTCAAGACCGTGCTCTCGTAGCAAAACCGTGATCTCGTAGCAAAGCCGTGATCTCGTAGCAAGACCGCGATTTCCTAGCAAGTCGGTGTTCTCGTAGCAAAACCGTGCCCTTGTAGCAAAACCGTACAGGACTTGTAAAGCTGACATCCTGGGTCGGCCATTCGGACCAATCTCGCAGCACATTCTCAGATCTCCAACTTTGCCATAGCCTCCTGGACTTCGTAGGAGTGCTGCTTCTCTTCCCGCAGATTTGTTTCGGCGAACATTGTTGCTTGGCGGAGTTCTTGAAGATCAGCAGCATCCTCCTCTGCAGCTTTTCGTCGTTCCTCCTGGTCTCTCAAACGTTCAGCCTCAGTCGCCTCCCACCTGGCCTTTAGCATGACCTTGTACTGTTCCACATGAATTCCCAGAACCGGTGTGGGGTCGTTCGCCTTCTTCCTACTACGCTTGATCTCCTTCTTGGCCTTTCCATAGGATTTCCAGAACTGCCCCACACTCTGTCCCTGAGCCCGCGCGATCTCTTCCATCCGCTTGCGGGTATCATTGCTTATGCGGTCCCTGCGCTCGTTCTTGGTACGGACGGGGTTGGCTAAACAGTCAGTTAACGCTCTGCAATAAGTACTTACCGTATAAACTTGCAATATTCACCAACGCTCGCAGGTGACGACAGTGGACCAGAACAATATCAGGAGCTTGATCGGAGCTCCGGGTATACCTCACCGACAGCGTTTGGCATATATTGCAAGTTTACACGGTAAGCTGTAGGCCTAACTAACCTCTGTAGACACGGGCTCTGGAGGGCCGACTGCCTTGGGCACCATGCTCGTTTGCGGATTCTGTATTAGTTTGTAAGTATACCTGCGCAAGCTCCCATCGTCAAAGCGTTAGTACACACCTGACGATAGTCCTAGACCTTGAAGTCCACGTTCAAGCTTTTTCATATCACGGCGCTCTCGATTGGCTACCCGCCGTGACTCCTTGGTCCTCTTCCGCTCATCGTTCGCGCGCTCAGTGGCTTTTCCGCGCTGTTCGACAACTTCGCCCTTGATCGCCTGGTTCTGGGACTGTTCTCTGGATGCGACCACGGAATCCCCCAAGCTCAGCATCGTGTGACTATGCGTGTTGGAGAGGAGTTGTATGGATGCGAATGTAGAGATGAGTTTTGAGAGTAAGTGGCTAGAGGCGCCGAAACGAAAATTACGTCGAGGTTGAGAAAGTGGGGCAAGTGAGTGAAGGCGAAGTTTTAGGTACCAGGTTGGATGGGCAGTCAGTTCCGAGTCGGAACCGAATCGGAACTAGGGCCTCGACGCGAGATCGGCTGCACCTTCCGCATACCTAGGCAGCGCCCTGGAGGCAAGTTTGTGAGCCGCTCCAGCGTTCTAGACTTGGGCGATCCTCATGACAGCATATGAAGTTTCAATAATAGGCAGACAGTTTAACTTCATCGTTACAAAGCTCTGTTGTATCTAGTATACTAGGTAATGTTCAAGTAGGGCTTGAGAGAGGTGAAGGCTTACCTAGGTACGCATCGGAAACGAATTCGCGAAGCAACCGCAGCGAACACAGATACCAGACTCTCGCCTGTACTCGTACTTCTTGCGTCTATTCTTATAGGCATTGCATCTCGTCTACCATTACGGGTGTACATGCTTCAAGACTACGAACCGAAATTTTACGCCCGTCTCGCCCTCTTCGTCTATCACCTTGCCACGTCGTCTCGTCCGCCTTTTCAATAAGAAACAATGCAACCAAAATGCCGCTTCGCAGGAGATAGAAAAGTCAGATCGAGCAAAGTACCGTCTTGGAAAGGGCTCGACTGGGCTCAGTAAAGTTAAACCGATAACACGGACCAAAGCGAGTCCGTGCTGCTTGTGGCCGATAGCAGAAGAAAAATCAACGAAACGAGGCGAAAGAAAAAGAAAATCGTTAATCGTGGGTGCATTGTCCGCCCGAGCACTCTTGTCCGTGACCGGCTGGCAACCAGAACCACCCAGCCGGATCGATCCATGCGCCCAACTCCATAAATCAAGCCTGCGCTCTACCGTCAAGTCCCAACTCCCAATCGCCGGAACAAATATGCGATGCTAGTGAACAGCTTCATCTTCCACAAAAACACCCCAGAACACGACTTCCTCGTTCTCTCGACCGACGAGGGGGCCGCCGTAGACATCGGCGCACATCTCGACGGGCACTTCGAGCTTAAGACAGCCGTTCCCTAGGAAGGTGAACAGCAGCCAGGAATCGTAATCGGGAAACGCGCCTCCATCGTCTAGTTTCCGGCTAAGAATTCCTCTGTTTTGTAACGACGGCTCTTCGGGCATCCGGAAGGCGTGCAGAGGCAAGGTTTCCAATGAGTCGGCAACAAAAAAGGAGGAGTTGAGGGCCATCTCTAGAGAAACCCAAGGTAAATGGGAGGTATGGTTTGCATCATCATCACCGTCCCCCTCTAGAGAGACTACGTCGAGGCTAGCGGTTGAAGGGTGCGCATGGAATCGCAACGTCCCGAAGCGAAGATCGGTCGGTTGGCCTAACATTTCGAAAAGCTCGGATGAATACAGCCGAAAATGGCCATTGTGTACTGTCGTCAGGTCCTCGCCCAAGAGGCCGCCAGTAGCAGAGGAGAGGAGCACTTCTTCGACGTTCTTTGCGAGCGACTCGGCGGTGTGCAGCGACTGCCGGATCTGTTTTCGGCGGTAATTGGAGCTCAGCTCCGAGATGGCGAGGCGACAGGCTTGGTGTCGAATGGCTTCTCTCCGTGGCCCGCGACGCTCCGAAAGATGGGGGTGGCTGTCGTCGCTGTCGTCGTGGTCCAGCGAGCACAGCAGGCTCGTCTCGAAGCTCCACACCAGCTCTTCGAACTCGCGCATCATGTGGGCCAGGGGGCTCGCGTCTGCATCGTCGGGCTTTGCGTCACGGCGAGCGGCGTCGCTCTTCCGGGCGGCCATTGGAGCGGCGGGCTCAGCGGGGCTCGAGCAGAGAGGGAGCGGGTGCCGGCGGAGGCTGTCGACGACGAGGCTGTGGGGAGGGGGGCAGGCGGGGGGGGAGCGGTGCAGCTCGGCGGTGATGGCGCCGGGCTGGAGTGGTCGGGCTGGCTGGCTGCGGCCGGCGTGCATCGACAGACAGGTCATATAAGCAAGTCACATTGGGAACATGGCGAGCCTCCGAGGAAGGAGCAGAGGACAGCGGACAGCGGACAGCAGACAGCAGACAGCGCCGCGAGATTTTGCGTCGCGCGGGTTTTGCTGGAGGGCGCCAAGCGCCGCAGCAGCGGTCGTGCCTGCCCATCCCAGCGCGCGGCCTGGGCTGCCCTTCCCCGGCGAATCAGCGCGCGCAGGCCGGACGCACGGGCGGCGAGACGCCGGGCTCGTCGTGTGCATCGCTCGCCCACCACAAACCGCAGCGACCGCACCGCTCGCCGGCACCCTCACCCTCACCCTCGCCCTCACCCTCTCGCCTGCCCGCCGGCGCGCCTGCGTCGTGCGGCTACACGTCGCCCCGCCGTGGTGCTGGCGCTTCGGGAGCCAGCAGGACCCGCCGCGCTGTCTGGCTGGACTCTGGACTCTCACTCCCTCACTCCCTCACTCGCTCCATGCCCCCCGCGCCCTCCTCCGCAGCATGCAGCACACTGCAGCACTCGGTCCCAGGCTGTCGGGAATTGCAGGCCAGAGCACGAACAGACGTCCACGTCCACCCGTCCACCGACACCCAGCCCCGGGCCTCGCTGCTTCGCCGGCCCGCCCATCCAGCCTCCCGATCGGCCCGACACTCGGCCGTCCCCTCGGTACCATCGTGAACAACAGCGCGCGACTGCCCTGAGCAGTGAGCAGCCATGTTGCGTGCTGGGCCAGCGGCACATATCTCCATGCTCCTGCAGCGCTGCCTGTCTGCACTCTGCACTCTGCACTCTGCAGGCTGTGCCGTCGGACTTGCTCATGTCGGCACATCAGCACCCGAATCTGCCCCGCCTTGCTCTTCCAGTCGGCCTCTGCAGCGCTCAGGGCCTCCTGTGCGAGTCTGACACTCGGCAGCCGCCCAACGTCAGCCCGGCCGATGAGAAGTCGTCCACATAAGGTTTCTGTGACGAAGCCGCCCACGAGGACGAGTGAGATTCCGATCGCGTTACGTACGCAGGTGGCAAGTCGCCCTCTCCCCCATAGTGGCACGTGGCCGCCCTTGGCACAAACATCCGAGAGGGACCTCCACGCCACGCCTGCTGTTCTGAGCGGCCTTGTCTAGGCTGTCTTCGCCTCCAGAGGTCAGAATCCTACCCCAGTTTCCCCTGGCTCGCAGTCATTCGGTCAGCGTCTGGGGTGGCTGGTCGGCCAAGTCCATCGAGTAGGGAGCGCCCTCTACCCCCACGCTCAGCCGTGCACGGCTCACACCTAGCATGAGTTATCCTCCATCATCTTGAGTGAGCAGTTGGCTATTGGTTTTGCACCAAGACTGCCGAACCTTCCGCCCCCCATGGTCTCTAGTCCTGACCGCCCGTTCTCCGCTTTACGATGGGGTTGGCTGTAATTATGCTGATCCTGTCTCTAAGCTACAGCTTCCTTGCTTTCGCTCAGAATCTCACCTCGTCAGCATTTGACGTCCTTCAGGTGGACCATGAGTTGTTGTGCAACCCATATGCTGACCATGTCAGCAGCCAGGTAGCCGTGCCCACTCACATTCAAGCGGTTACGAACGAAGCTTTTTTAAATCGCGGAATGACCGGATGGCAAGGCTATGTCACAATGCATCTGCATTGACCTTCGTCCTTCAGTATAGGTGGTAGACCCTTATTTGTGTCTCTTGATGCGCCACATGCGTTTCTGACAAACTGGTAGGGCCAGGTCACACGACTGTTGCTTCCGGACACCTAGGTATAGCGAGAATCTGACTAAGATACGTCAGTACATTGATCGCCTTTGCCTTTACGACCCTCTCTCGATTGGCGATCGTAGCCTTCACCTACTGAGCGCGGTTCGTTACCAAGTCCTATTACATATTCGTCTTCAGCGATAAGCACTCGAGGTAGATCTCAGCCTTGAGGTCTATATTAGATCAGCTATGCACTCAGTCCAGTCAAGTCGTTACCTTCCGCTCGGGACAGTAGTGTCGCTTTCTAATATGCACGTCGGGAATCTACGACGTCTTTCCATTTGCTGCAATCGTCGGTTTTTTAATCATCCACTTGTTAAAAGGTGTGGCTACCGCGCGTCCCGCTAGCTCACCATGTCCCACGTCTCGTGGGGCTCAACTATAGGAGTTTCCTGCCGGCCTCGTATTCGGCCTCATTCGTCCCGTCATTTCTCGTAAACACTTGAAGGCTCGGAAGTCCTCTATTCACATCTCTAAGCTTTCTTCATTGTCCTCATCTTTCTTAGGTCACGGAATGGATTAGCAACAAGCTCTCGCTAATACAAAGGCTCTAGTGCCTCGAGGCATCTGATTATTCATAGAGCACATGATTCCACGTACAGGGCAAGGACAATGTTTGCCCGAGAAACGAGATAGAGAAGGTAGATAAGGTACTGCAGCCCCGGGATGTGCTTTTCGGATATCCTTCTAGGGTCTTACTCGGTTACCGTAAGGCCGGAGAGCAATCTTGGCCCTGCACTTGATAGTGTTTACATGGCGGCGAATCCCTCCCCACGCTGCTGGCCCTTTCATGCCATTTCTAGTATGATTAATATAGAAAAGCTTTGTACGGTACAAGGCTTTATGTTCAGGTTTGAGACGATGTTTGTCTTGCTGGTCAACAACCTGTCATGGCACTGGGAAAGCGATTGAACCCACTTTTTTGTCACTTCAAAAACACTAACAAAGTCGAACAAAGTCAACAAGTGGGACATCAGTCGAGATTGGTACAGCTTGGAAGCTAAGTTTTTGCGCGTAGATACGTACTGCTTTCACCAGGAAATTTAAAGACGAGTAGGTTCCGCATCAAGGTAATCCATCAAAGACAGTCACCAGAGCTTTACTTAACGCCAAACACAAGGGGCGCTAGGTCGAGCAGAATGAAAGTAACTGTTTCGGGTTTGTTGTATGCCTACCTAGGTAACCTCCAACGGTAGAAGTTCCTTAAGAGTCACATGATATCGCGTTATCCAAGCTTGTGCAGAGAAAGTTTTCGCAAAGCTCAAATTTGCTGCTAAGAGCCTCATTTGTGTTCAGCGTGAGCTGAGTGGGTGTTTCGTTTTGTGGAGCCGCAATCTCAGAACCACGGTTCATCAAGATGACTCCTAGGTATAAAACCTACTTCTCGCTTCTTTCACCAAGCTTGTGCACTAGGGATTAGGAAATATGAATGCATATTGTGTACCTGATTCTCGGTCTCAACACGTAAGACGTCTCTAAATCAAAATTGAATGGTATAATCGTAAGGAGAATGTGTGTGACTCAGTTGAGCACACTAGCAGTGAAGGCTGCAATGTCCTCTGGCTTTCACTCCATCTAGCCAAGCCACTAACTTTCGACGCGTCTTGCCCCGCCATACCCATGCCAAAGCTCTCAGCAACGCACTCGACCAAACATACCCATGGCGAAACGAAAGAAGTCGTCCGACGCGAACAGCGCTGCTACTGCCGCCAGCAAGACACACATACCCCGTACCGCACCGCGCGACAGCAAGCCCAAAGCGAGGAGCGTCAACCGCAACAAGATCAACCACACAAAAAAAAAGAACAAGGTCGTGGGCGGCCCCGATGCTACGCCTACTACCCAGACCCTCGCGGCGCAATCCTCGAAAAGCCAGCAGGTCAGACGGCGCAAATCGAAGAAACTGCAGCGAAAGCTCCGCAAGCAGGAAAATGAACTCAAGCTGTTAGCCGCCTTATGGAATGACAATGCCCCCACCCCCGTGGAGAACCACGGTCCAGCAGAAGACGTCAGCCGTCTCAGCGATGAGTCCGCACATCTGCGCCTCCGCAAGCTATCCACCGAACCAGCAGCAGCGCCATGTTTCTCCTCAGTCCAGCCCGAGCCTGACAACGCCCCCACCCTCGCGGAGAACTGTATTCCATCAGAAGACGTCGACGTTAGCCGCCTCAGCGACGAGTCTGCAGATCTGCGCATCCGCAGCCAAAGATCGCGGACGCCTAGTCCTAGTCCTAGTCCTAGTCCTGTTCCTAGCGACACTGGCCACTTAGAAGAGACCAGGCAATACGATGCCGAGGCGGAATCGCAACTACTGGTGGAAGACTCTATCGAGGTGGAACCGCAACAGCAGGTAGAAGATTCCATTGAGGTGGAACCACAAGAGGCGGAACCAGGCTCTTTTGAAGCAGAAACGCAACAACAAAAACCAGACAAGGTCGAAGCAAAAGCGCAACCAGTCCTCATCGATTTAGAGCCACAGCGACAGGAACCAGACATCATCGAGTTATCACCACAACAGCAGAGACCCGACATTATCGACTTATCGGACTCCGCCTCCGCAGAACCACAACACCAGCAGTCGGACCCAGACATCATCGAGCTATCGCCGCCACGACCAAACCAGCAACACCACGAAGCCTTCGACTCCCCCACCTCCGCCATGTCGACCTTCGCCACCAACCTCGAAGCCGCCATCGTCCGCATCACCGAAACGCGCACCCTCGTCCAGTCGAACCGCACCTACATCCCCAACAGCCGCATGCCCAGCTGGCCGTGGCACCTGTACTCGGCACGCTTCCTGCAGCTGTGGGTCGGCTGGCGCGGCGTGCTGCAAGCCCGCTCCTTGTCCGACACCGAGCAGCCACCACCGCCGCCGCCGCGCCTCGTGTTCCACCGCAGCAGCGTCGCGCCGCCGAGCGACCGGCCATCCCTGCGCGCAGAGCTGCCCTCGAGCTTCACGGCCGAGTTCCGCGTCTGCGGGTGCGAGTTCCAGATTGGGGTTGTGCGGGTGCCGCTGCGGGGCTGCGAGGACGTGGTCAGGGTGTTGGCGTGGAGAGGTATTAATGATAAGGGGAAGGGGAAGGGCAAAGGCAAGAGCAAGGGCAAAGAGAGTGCTACGAGCGGCAGCGTGGACATGTTTGAAATTGAGTTTGTGTTTCTTGGACAGGGGGTTTTGGAGTTTCGGTTCCCCGAGTCGGAAGTGCGGCGGGTGCTTTTGGGGCGCGGGAGTGGTGGTGGTGGTGGTGGTGGCAGAGGCAGAGCCAAGGATGAGAGGATGATGGTTTTTTATGGCGTGCAGCACGAGAGGAAGGGGTGATTTGGTTGTTGGTGCCGTGGGGGTGCGGCTTCCACGAGTCGGTCCATGAAATAATGCGTTTGGGTACTAAGTTTGAGCTAGAGTGAGGAGATTTTGCTCCTCGTGGGGAGAGGCAAGGGGAGAGGAACGATGGAAAGAAGCATATTAAACACGAAGGAGGCAAAGGAAACAGCAGACGCTCAACGAGCCTTTGATTATTATGAGTAGCGCACTACTACCGTTTACTCTGAAAAGTATGTATGCACTTGCATTGTGCCCCCCCAGCAGTGTCTAGGTCTGAGAGACCGAAAGACCAGACTGCGATTGTGAATCATCTCGGACGCCGTGTTGGCAACGAGACATTGAAGAATCATTGTGCAGATCAGGAGTAACTGGGGTATGAGAAAGTCCCGAAATACCAGACAAGCCGATTATGAAATCCTTGACACCATCCTAACCACGAGACATGAGAATCATCGTGCAGATCAGCAGACCGCCGGGTATGGGAAACTGAAAGACCAGAGAGCCCATGGTGGAAACCCATAAAGCTGCGTTGAAAAAGAAACATTGAAAACCGTCGAGGCGCTTCAGCCGGTACCAGGTGTTCGGGATGTCGATCCAAGAGCGATGCTCGTCGATCCGTATTTGCACCCAGTCCTCCTCTCGAAAGACAAACTCACCCACCCACCTAATCACTGTCGATGTGTCCATACTTCTCGAAAACCTTCTTGCCCATCTCTTGAAGCTCATCCTTCGGTTCCTCCCACCTAAGAGCCTTCTCGTGCACTCCTATAAACTCCATGAGTCTGGACTTCCCATCTACCATTTCGATTGGCCTGCCTGTCAAGAACAACTTGAGATCCATGCGCAGGTGGAGAAAGCCGTTCCCGAAGAAGATCACCTCCATGGTGTTACGCTCAGCCGCGGTCGTGAGCGTCGTTGTGCGGAATGAGGCATGCGGCGGAGTCGAGAACGTGAGCGTCGAGTACACGCCTGGGCGGGGCGGGAGGCTAAGTCGAGCAGTGAACATGTTTTTGTCGTTGAAGCCGCTGATAGAAGATATTTTCATGGCTCGCAGGCCGCTATATTTGTCGACGTGCCGGACTGAGTACTTGGGACAGTACAGCGTCCATTCTCCCTCGACAGGACCGATTGGAACGGGTACGCGTGCACGAATTGCCGTGATGAGGAAACCCTCAGCGTTGCGGCCGTTTGTATTGGCATGTGCTATGAGTTGCTCACTGGCGGTACCGTTCTCGAAAAGCTTCATAATATTGATACCCTCCTCCCTGCTCAGTCGGAAAATCTCTTCCTTCTTGCTGGTACATCCGGTGACTTGACCGAGGCAGGGGACCTTGTCGATCGGGTCGTTCTCGAGGCTGCTCCAGTCTAGATAACTGTTTAAGTAATCGCTCTCTTCAGTGAAGTTCACAGTCTTGACCATGTCGCTGAATTTTTCATCGAAGATCTGCATGGGCGCTTCTTCGTGAGTCTCGCGATGTTTCTTTTTGATCGGTTCGCGTGTAGTGAATGGGTCAACGAGAGCTCCAGATCGGGCATACGGCTTTCCGACGCGGTTGAACTGTTCCGGAAGATCCACCGAAGATGCAGATGAAGGTGCCATAGATGTTCCAACCGACGTGCCCACTGAACCCTGCCTTGAGGAAGCACGGGTGACATTGTCCCTGAGAGGTTGGATGAATTTGCTCAGCAACGAGGTCGCGAACTTGGGCTTAACCTCAGATTTACGACCCTTCTTAGGCTTAGACGTAGCAGATTGAGTTGTCGCGCTCTGGCTACCCCCAGTCGACGTAGGAGGGGAAACATCAAGGGTCAAACGCGCCTTATTCGACGTTTTCTTTGCAGACTTGCTCGTTGTGGAAGGCTGCGACAATGAGAAAGGCACTGGCGCTTTCTGAATAGGCTTTGACCGTGACTTTGCCACTGGTGTCTCTGGAACTAAGACCTCAGGCGCCGACTGCTTCTGTTGGGATGCCGTCCATTGCGATGAGGGTGGAAGCGGTACGAATGATTGTTGGGGTGTGCCGGAGTTCAGAGTTCTAGCGACAGGTCGTACCAGGCGAGATGCGAACGGGACTGCCATTTTCTTGGCCACGCCATTGTCGCTCAACCTCTTCTGTCTCTTTTTCGTGGGGGTCTCGGGCGATTCGGGAGCGCCGACTGGCTCAGATTGCTGAACTACGTTCTTCTCCGCGGCTTCAGTCTTCTTACTGGCCTTCTTCTTCTTCACTTTCGATGTCTTTTGAGGTAGCGGCTCGGGCAGGGACATCTGGTTGAACGTCTGACCGAGATTGCCCATAGATTGCTTCAAAGTCTTCACCATGTCCGTACCAACAACGAAACTGCCATTGACAGCATCATTCTGCGGGGCGGTCGGCTCATTGACACCGGCTTTGCTTTCGCGTTTGCGCTTCTTGTGCGAAGCTTCCGGAAGGCTTTTCTCTGCCTCGGCTTTTTTCTTTTTCTTACGCTCAACCTTGCCGCCGTCCGAAGGCGCAGCCGCGTTAACTTTGATGGGAGATGGAACTTCAGTCTGCATGTGATCTGTGTTTGGGGCAACCTCCTGCTGCTTCTTCAATTCCTTCCGCTTTCGCCTCTCCTCCTTCCTCAGCCTTTTCTCGTCCTTGCGTCGGAGATTTTCCGCTTCATCGGCATCAACAGCTTCGACATTGATTTCGGCCTCAGGCTCTTCGAAGTCCTTCGTGCTGTAGACTTTGAGAGGCTTCCGCGAGCCGTACAAGTGGTGCCGCGGCATTGGGTACAAGCCTCCGGGCGGCATGGTGACCTGCTATCGCTTGCAGACGGGCTTAGTTAAAGTTCTCTCGGTTTTTGCGCGCGAGGGCGACGCTGTGTGGAAGACGAGCTTCTGTCGCGTGTGTTGATGATGGGGGCACAGACGCGAAGGTGTCGCGGCGCGCCAAAACGCGCGCTTTGACCCGGGCTCCCTTTGCACAATTACACTTAGCGGGGAGGCGGAAGCAAGCCCGGATAACTGCAGACTTTTGTTTGAGTATGAAAGCACGCGTAGCAAACGAAGCCGGGGGGGTGCGGGGACGATAAAGACGGAGTGAAGAGGGGAAGGGACTGAGGTGGGTATGGCGACTGGCAGGCACCTCGACCACGGTCACGTGGCGGTGAGAAGAAAGGTGCAGGTGCGTCGAGACAGTGAAAGTGAGAGAGCATTGAGAAGGCACGTCCGTCCAGCGCCCACCACCTCCAGGGCTGCCCCGTCAGTCTGGGTCGCGTGGCGCCGCTGCAGCAGCGTGTAGACTGCTAGTTAATGTAGCCATCAGCTGGCGGAGTCAATCTTCTGTCGTGCTCGCCCAGCCAGGCTGCAGCGTCGAGTTTGATGTCGGCGTCTGCAACCCTGGGGGGAAGTGAAGGTGAAGTGCGGAACCCCGCGTGAAACTTCCGTTTTTAAAGTGCACTAAGCCCCTAGCGTGTTAGGCTGCCTCCTTATCACACCGTCCCGTCGTCTTCTCTCCACGTCGCATCGGTGACCAGTCATCTTCATAATCTGTATTGAACCGCCCAGCATCTACATACTCGATTTCCGATCCGAGCCTATGATTGCCTAACTGTCCTCATCGCTTGTAATGCAATGCAACATTACCATATCCAGACTTCAACGAATGTCTCCCCAAGCATCCCGGATGATTCGCCAACACTCTTATCGAGCCAGATTCCCGAAATTGATGACCCTATTGCACAAGCACCCTGGCGTTGGCCATACAGACTGCTCTTGATGGATCTACTGACGACGCCGTTTACCAGGGGTAGTGCAACGTCCGGATCGCCGTCCTCACGCCGCAGCAGATGATCCCGCTTGCTTCAACTGCATAGTAAGACGGTTGTTCTCCACATTGAGGTCTTGGTTCGCTTTCTTAGCAGCAGCGAGCTCCTCTCGTAGCTTCTGGGGCTTCGGTCTTGATAGTGATCTTCACGGGAGGCTCTGGCTTTTCTGTCCTGGCGTCCGGCTCGTCATCTGCCATTTCAGTATCAGAGTCATTAGCAGAATCCTCTAGCTCGATGCCGTCAACAATTGCTTCCAACACCACGTTCAACTCATTCAAGCATTCGGCCATCTTCGTGGGGATCCCTTTCTTGGCCTTGAGGTTCTTCAGGTATTCGGTGAGAGTGGGGAGGAGCTTTTGCATTTCGATGTACAGCTTCGTCGGGTTGTCGGACGCTTCGGCTTTGAGGTGAAGGGTCTGGATTTGACCGTACATTGTGCGACACCGCAAGTACAGTGTGTTTCCGTTCCGCTCCGGTGGGAGGACGTCGTGCATGTCGTCGAGGATCTTGCGGATGCCAGCGTGGCCACTGCGATAAGTGACTTTCGCTGTCATGGCTGAGAGGTTGAGTGAACAGGGATGCAGTTTCTGCTTGCTCAGCGGTGTCTGGGTGGTTGTACTTTCGCAGGGCAAGGTTTGAGAGGGACATGCTTCGATAGTCAGAGTTTAAGTAGTCGGCGGAACTCAAGATCTCCCGCGCTGGATACGCTGCCGCAGAGGTGCGCCCGTCAGCCAAGCTGCGTCGACTGTTACTGTTAGTGAATGCCGGGAACAAACTGACGTGTAAAAGTACTTGTTTCTGATTGTGTAGGGGTTTCCAAGCTACTAAGAACCTGTAAAAAGACATAGAATTCACAAAAACTCGATTCTTTGATGTGACAACCCGGTCACAATACTCAGCTGAGTTGAGAGCCCGCCTTCGAAGTATTCTTTCAGTCCTTTGCCACATTCTCAATCCATACCTGCATCATCCAACCCTCTGTGCTTTGTCGCCCGTTCGAAAAACCTCCTCCAATCTCCGCACATATGTTCTGACCCCCATCCATCCCGCACTAAGATCGTCAACGGAATGCTTCCGGCGATGTTCCAGTTCGAGAAGAATGTATTGAAAATCCGACAGAGTTATCGATGCATGCATGGGGGATTTGCGGAGGTCATTCTAGAACGTGTTTGTTAGACATGCCGGGCAAAGACCGTTCTAGTATCGAGCGTGAGTTAGCACATAGATGGCACACACCAAACAATCCTTTTGATAGAAAACAGAGACCACTCTGTTTTGGGACATATCGCTTGGTGATCCATCATTAGGGACAAAACGGCATCGACTTGTACAAACCATTTTTCCACTTTGACGTGTAGGTGCTTGCGAGGTTATTGACGCTAAATTTCGTTGAGATTCTTGACGTGCGCCTCTCTGTATCGCTTATCAATACCTTGGTAGAAGTTCGCGCCGACGGACTGTGAGAAAGAAGCCCACCAAAGACCTCGGGAGCATGCCGGTCACAAATCACAGTATACAAATTCTATGAGGTCCTAAATGCTATTAGCTGTCGCTAATCAATACGAATACGTGGTCTCTACACTTACCTGTTAACTACACAACTGCCCAAGATGAGCCCATTTACCTCGTTTGCCAGATTTGACAGCTAGTCGTTCTTGAGGTAAAAGTGCGTTGGTATGTGTCCTCACCTCTGCCCACGCCAATCAGAGTATTAGTAATGACGTATGGGTCGCTTACGGTGCTTTTCGGAAGGCGCGCCCAAGGTATGCTCGGGCCACATAGGTGTTACCTACACCACCGCTCTGGAGCCTAGGCTCTTTTCTCTCACTCACCTCCCCTAAATTAGCAATCGCCAGGTTTCGCACAAAGCCCACCGCTGGCCGCCCTCGCTTGCCCAACCAAGCCGCAATCCACTACTCGGAGCACCTCTGGCTGCCGTACACGCCTCTTATTCCGAAACACATTACACTCAGTTCCCAATTGAGCCGACAAGCATGGCCATGACCAACAAACCAAGCTTGTTCAATCGAGCTAGACCCGGCCAGAGCACCAGCAAGCAAGTCCGCGGCTTCATGCGACTGCCGGGAGAAGTCCGCAACCACATCTACCACTTCTACTTCCTGGAGGACTTCCGCTGCGAGATTGCTGCCAAAGGTGACCGGTTCGAGGCCAAGGAGGCGAAAACGCTGAAGCTATGCCTGGCAATCGTCGATCCCGACCGTGTCGGTTACAAGTATCGCGAGAAGATGAAGCCAGTAACTCCGACGACACTCCGCAACTCCAGGCCTCTCGGGTGGTACCGGCCCATCCACGGTCTGCAGACCAACTGGTCCAACTCTCTCTGCGCTCTGATCCTGGTCTGCAAACAAATCCACCGCGAGACCATTTCCCTACTGTACCATAACACGACCTTCGTATTCGCAGCCCCGAGGCGCATCATCAACTTCCTCGGAGTCGTGCCAAAGCAAAACCTCTCGTACATCACGCAACTACATTTGCATTATGCAAGCTATGGGCATCCCAGAATGGTAGAGGACTGCATCTGGCAGCAGAAACAAGCCGCTAGCTGGTCCCGTGCCTGTAGGTTGGTTGGCAAAAAGCTCGTTGGTCTTCGCGAACTGAAGCTATGGATCAAGGTCAATTACAGCCCTGTCGTTTTGGATCTTAGACAGGAATGGCTCGAGCCACTTCTCCAGCTTCGACGGCTCACACGCGCACCCACTGGAAAGCCCGAACCAGACAGGCTCACTCTTCCACAAGGGTAAGTAAGTTTGTGATTTTGCGCAGAAGTAGGCGCTCAATGAGTACTATTTGTCCTATCAGCACAGAACTTTAATAAACACTGAAGATGCCAATGTAAGTGTAACTTTCTAACGATCAACAGGGAGCCGCAAAACATTGGAATTGACGGTCCAGAAAGCCCCAAGTCGAACGTACCCAAGGTCGTCAAGGTCCACTTGGAGACACACTGGTCTGGCACACATGCGTTTGGCGCCGAACCGGAACTGGCCGATGCGTCCTCGGATCTTCATCGTCTTTTCGCCGACGCCATCGCTCGCGCTATTCTCGGATGGAGTGAGAAGGACGCTATGGCCGATTTCCAGCATGCCTGGGAAGGCAAGTATAAGCGATGGCAACTACACCTTCAGTATTCGACCACAACCTGGTGAACAGGCACGGGTCTAGGTTGACTATACAACCAGACTCAAAGAGAAGTCGAACTTTGGAAGCGTGAGGAGATAGCCAAGGTCGATATACCAGACAGACCTAATTTAGACATAATTTGCGACAGAATGATTCCATTCAAGGGCCTGTCTGATTGTGATGCACAAAGGGACGTGGGAGTCTTCCGCGGGAACCTCAGACTCCAGTACGACCGGTGCAATTGTCATACTCTTCTTCGCTAGAGAATTGGTGAGGACCACGAATCCTCCACCTCCTCGTCCTCTTCTAACTTACAAAGCAGCACATCCGCGCCCCTCTCGATGCCCTCGCGATCACACACGGTCAGTCTCCAGCCCACCATCCGCACGCGGCCCTCGTCCCCCTCCAGCGCCGTCAAATCATAGCTCGGCACAAAGCGGCCATCCTGAAAATGCTGCGCCTTCTTCAACCGGAAGCCCACATGCGCCTTGCGGCTCTGCAGACTGCGGCCCAGCTCCGCGACCTGGTCCGTCAGCAGCACAACCGCCTTGAGCTTCTCAAACCGCCGCACGAGCCCGCAGATCTCCTTGAACGAGTAGCGGCGCTGGCCGCCCGGCAGCAGGAGGCTCGTCACGAGCGAGAAGGGGTGCAGCCGCGGTTCGTGCGACAGCGGCCGCTGGTCCAGGTCGCGGCTCAGGGCGAATGTGTGCGATGAGTAGGCAATGGCTAGGGCTTCACGGTGGATTTGGCGGCATGCTAGGAGCAGGTTGAGCGATGTGGGCGAGGGCAGCGACGACCGCGCGAGGTAGCCGTGTTCCTGGCGCGGTTGGTCCGTGATTTGGGCGGGCAGCGGCAACCAGACGTGTTCGTAGATGAGTAGGCGGAGTTCTGACGGTATGGAGAGCAGCGAGGAGTGGGCATTGTTCATGGTTTTGGGGCATCAAGTTAGAACGTGGTGTGAACCAAAGGGTCCGAGGGAAGTATTTGTGCAGTCCGAATAACCGCATACACCCCAAAAACAGTTTAGTTAACGTAAACCACCAGTAACCCGGCCAAACCAGTAACCCGGCCAAAAATGCTTGGCACAACCAACTCATCTCAAAGAACATCAAATTAATCGCTATCGAACAAGGAACCTGCGTACGTCGTGCTAGCTTTAAATTCAGAAGCTTCTTCTGTATCCTTTTGGCAGGTTCGGGCATTGTGCCCTGTATTACTACAGTTTTTACAGCGCCGTAAAGCTAGTTGTGCTCTTTCTTAACCCTCTCTACTACGCGCTTTTTTTAATAGCTAAAGCGCTGTAGACGCTTTAGCAGCTACTTGCGCTAATCTATTACTGTACTCTATTGTACTGCTATGCTAAATCTGCTTCTGTTTGCGCAATTTCTGCTTAGTTATTTCTACTAATTAATTTTTAAGCTTCTTAATATAGTAGTCCTTAAGCGCGTTTTAATGCAGCATTAATTTAGCTCTTTTTACAAGCTAAAAAAAGCTACTTTGCGCTAAAGTAAGCAATTTAGTAATAAAATCGCGTACTAGCTTTAATTGCGATCTAAATTTAAATGTATTACTTAGAGTTTTTAACTGCTACGGCGTTTTTAGTGCAAAAAGTAGTAGCAAAGTACGCAGCTGTACTTTAAAACAACTAAAAACTACTTGCGCGTTAATAAAAACTAGCTCTAAAACTTTAAAAGCTTTTTTGTAGTTTTTTGTTGTAAACACTTTAAAAAACGCGTTTTTAAAAGCTAGCAGAAAGCTTTTTTTGTTAATATAAAAAACGCGCTAGCGCGCTAAGTCTTAAACGCGTTAAAAGTACTTTAGCTTTAGCAGCAAAAAGCAAACTACATCTAGCAGCTAAAAGATATAAAATAAATAGGCTAGCATGCAAAGCGTAAAAATCTTGTTTTTAAAGCAATAGTTTTTAAAATTCTAAAATTAGTAGCTCTTATAGCTGTTTAAAATAAGTAGCTAATACTTTTTTACCTAACGCGCTTTTGTATGCGCGTTAAAGTGCTTTAACTATTTAAAACTAAAAGCGTTGTTTGTCTAGCTGTTCTTAGAAACTAAGAGCTTCTAATTGCTAGGTATAAAGTTTTTTTTGTACTATGCTAAAATGTAAACGCGCTCTTTTGTAAATAATAAATAGCAAAATTGCGTACCTTGCGGCGCAAATGCTTTGGATAACTATTACCTACTCTCGATTGCCTAGCTGGATAAAATTAGGTTGAGTACGTTTTTAAGAGCTTGTAACGACTTTTATAGAGCCAATTACGCCTATTTAAAAGCTAGTTTTGTTAAAGTTGTACACGTTGTCGTCGTAAACGCCGTACTTAGCTTTGGTGTTTTCTACTAGCTTGAACCACGCGCTAATTATCTCTAGATTCTCTTGAAGTATTCTCTGCCTATTCTTGGCTTAATTGAAAGCTATTTTGAGCTTAAATAAACGCGTTACGAAGCGCGCAGGCTAGTTCTTGCTTACTAGCCTACTACTACGCTCGCCTAGCAGTTTATTAGCTATATTAGCTACTTTAGATAGAAGAAGCGCGAATTCTCGCGCGTTAAGGTTAAGAATGTATTAGACAATTGTTTTTTCTTTAGTGCTTGTAAGCTTACAAAGAGTAAACGTAGTTTTTAAGCTAAAAAGTGTTCTTTTATCGCGTTTAGCAAGTTAACGGTAATCAACAGTAAAAAACTATGCAGCTGCGCAAAGGCTTTAGAATTTGCTAGCTCTAAAAGCTTTAAGAGCAAGGAAAAGTCTACTTTTGTATTTACGTAATTGCGCGTTCGTAAGTGTAAGCATAGTAGAAGCAAGTTAGTATTCGTAGTCTTAGCGTTTTTTAGCCGGGTTACTAGTTTGGCTAGGTTACTAGTAGTTTACGTTGCTTCTAAATATAGGACAACATTATAAAAACAAGATTAACTTTAATGCAAATTTGATATACTCTGTATACTACTATATAAAACTAAACTATCAAGAAAAAGTATTTTATTATAGTAATGTACCTTTAATAACGTAAACGATTACTAAGTAGCCGATATTACTAAGTAGCTGGAAATCTCTTGGCAACACCTACTCTACTTTTGATCTACGATGCCTCAATCAAATAACGTGCAATCTAATTAATAAAAAGAAAAAGTTACTTTCGCTCTACAAGCTCTTTAATCTAAATAGTTTTAAAGCGCTAACGCCGCTGCTGCTGCTTTTAACGTACTTTCTTGAACTCTTCGTTAACGCGTTAAAGAAATTGCTGCACGACGCGATTGTACTCTAAACAGCTAAAAGCTTACTACTACTAAAGAGCAAACAATTGTTCGATATATTCTTAACTTTAATTCGCGAGAATTTGCACTCTAGCTGTCTAAGGTAGGAGATATAGAAGATAAACTAGTAGCTGCGCAAGGTAAAAAGCTAGTAGGCAAGAAATAAGCTACAAGATTTGTAACGCGTTTAGGCGAGCTTAAAATAGCTTTCAATCGAGCAAAAGACTAGCAGAGAATACAACAAGAAGATTCTAAAGTAATTAGCGCGTAGTTTAAGCTAGTTAGGGATACTAAAGCTTAGTACAGCATCTACAAGAATAACGTGCACAACTTCAACAAAACTAGCTTCTAAATAGGCGTAATTAGGTCTATAAAAGTTGTTACAAGCTTTTAAAAACGTACTCAACCTAATCTTATCTAGCTAGGTAATTAAAAGTAGGTAATAGTTATCTAAAGCATCTGCGCTGCAAGGTACGCAATTCTGCTATTTATTATCTACAAAAAGCGCGTTTACATTTTAGCATAGTACAAAAAGAACTTTATACCTAGCAATTAAAAGCTTTTAGTTTTTAAAAACAGCTAGACAAACAACGCTTTTAGTTTTAAATAGTTAAAGCATTTTAACGCGCATACAAAAGCGCGTTAAGTAAAAAAGTATTAGCTACTTATCCTAGACAGCTATAAGAGCTACTAATCTTAGAATTTCAAAAACTATTGTTTTAAAAACAAGATTTTTACGCTTTGCATGCTAGCTTATTTATTTTATATTCTTTAGCTGCTAAATGTAGTTTGCTTTTTGCTGCTAAAGTTAAAGTACTTTTAACGCGTTTAAGACTTAGCGCGCTAGCGCGTTTTTTATATTAATAAAAAAAGCTTCTTGCTAGCTTTTAAAGACGCGTTTTTTAAAGTGTTTACAACAAAAAACTGCAAAAAAGCTTTTAAAGTTTTAAAGCTAGTTTCTATTAACGCGCAAGTAGTTTTTAATTGTTTTAAAGTACAGCTGTGTACTTTGCTACTACTTTTTGCACTAAAAACGCCGTAGCAGTTAAAAACTCTAAGCAATACGCTTAAATTTAGATTGCAATTAAAGCTAGTACGCGATTTTATTACTAGATTGCTTACTTTAGCGCAAAGTAGCTTTTTTTAGCTTATAAAAAGAGCTAAATTAATGCTGCATTAAAACGCGCTTAAAGACTACCGTATTAAAAAGCTTAAAAATTAATTAGCAGAAATAACTAAGCAGAAATTGCGCAAACAGAAGCGAATTTAGATAGGTAGTACAATAGAGTATAGTAACAGATTAGCGCAAGTAGCTGCTAAAGCGTCTACAGCGCTTTAGCTATTAAAGAAAGCGCGTAGTAAAGAGAGTTAAAAAAGAGCACAACTAGCTTTATAGCACTGTAAAAACTGTAGTGATACAGGGCACAATGCCCGAACCTGCCAAAAGAATACAAAAGAAGCTTCTGAATCTGGAGCTAGCACGACGTACGCAGGTTCCTTGTTCGATAGCGATTAATTTGATGTTCTTTGAGATGAGTTGGTTGTGCCAAGAGATTTCCGGCCACTCGGTGATATCGGCCACTCGGTGATCGTTTACGTTAACTATCTTAATATTTCATCTTTTTCGTGTTGATGAGGGAGGATTTCTGTACTAAACTAGTATAGTATAGAATATACCTACAGTGTGACTTTGTGTACATAGAGATACCTCGCACTAAACTTTTTTTAGGGTGTATGCGGTATTACGGACTGCACCAATAACGTATGAGCGTGAAGTCCGATAGATCTCTGGGGAATCCGGGCCGGTAACGTGCCCGTGCGCACCGTGCCCGGAGTCGGCCCGTGCCCCGCAACAACAAACTCGCGTCCCAACTCACCTTCTTCAACACGCGACTACTCAACCACCATAGATCTGATCGACAAGGCGATTGAAGATTTGAACTCGCGCGAACCAGGCGCAAAATTTACCCTCCAACAGGTTGCTGATCAATATAGCGTCAACCGCTCGACGCTAGGGCGAAGGTGGAGGGGCGTGACAGCTTCCTAGGACGCCAGGAACGCGTC
This sequence comes from Massariosphaeria phaeospora, assembly GCA_011032825.1. Lineage (NCBI taxonomy): Eukaryota > Fungi > Ascomycota > Dothideomycetes > Pleosporales > Massariosphaeria > Massariosphaeria phaeospora. The sequence continues at coordinate 1,739,383 of JAADJZ010000003.1, read as the reverse complement.
GCACTAGAAACTCAGCCCACAACAAGAGTTAGAGCTTGTGCGGTATATCGTAGGCTTGACAAAGCGAGGGCTACCTCCTACAAGAGATATAGTGCGAAATTTTGAGTCTGAGATAGCTAAATCACCCGTCTCTGACAGCTAGGTCACGCGCTTTCTTCACCGAAACCAGGGCGATCTCATCTCAAAATGGACGGCTGCTATGGACTCTAACCGCCACGCAGCTGACTTAGGGGATAAGTACAAGCTATACTTTAACCTCCTGCATAAGAAGATAAAGGAGTACAACGTTCAGCCTAAGCAAACGTACAATATAGATGAAAAGAGGTTTATAATTAGTGTAATCGGCCGCTTGAAACAAGTGTTCTCCCGACGTTTATAGGAGAAAAAGGAGGTAAAGGCAGCCCGCTAGGATAGCTTACGTAATTGGATAACTCTCGTAGAAGCAGTTTGCGCAGATAGGACGTTGTTGCTGCCTAGCCTTATTTATGAGAGCGCATCAAAGACACTACAATTGACATAGGTAGCCGATGTTGAAGCTAGAAAACACGACGTCTTTGTTACCTCAACTCTCTCTGGTTAGAGCAACAACGACGTTAGATTGGCATGACTTGAGCAGGTGTTTGATCGCTGTACGAAGAAGCAAGCCTGACGAGCTTACCAATTGCTTATCGTTGACGGCCATAGGAGCTACCTAACGATAGAGTTTATTGACTATTGTAACCGCAATCGGATACTCCTAGCTATACTTCCTCCTTACTCAACTTACACGCTCCAACCCCTCGACGTCGTTATGTTCAAGCTCCTATCTAACTCTTACGGCAAGGAGCTATCGTCTTATATCCAGCGCAGCCAAGGGCTAGTTTCAATCAAGAAAAGAGACTTCTTCCTGTTGAGGTATCTGCTATCAAGAATGCTGATTAGCGTCACCTAGATCGCCTCGTACTGTCTGCGATGAAAGATGAAGGCGCAAAGGAGTTAAAAAAGCTTAGCCTCACAGTTCACCACCTTCAAGTCCAGAACGAGCTTTTTAACCACGAAAATAGTGGCTTAAGAGAGGCTCTATTAGCTAAGAAGAAGCACAAAAAGCATAGCAAACCTCTAGATTTGCAGCAGCGCAAGGAGTATTATAGTGGAGCTAAGTAGTAGTTACCTAGCAAGGTCCGTAAGGCACGTGCTCGAGAAGAGGTCAAAAAGAAGAATGAGCATATGCAGAAGCTCGCGCGAGCTAACCGAAAAAAGCTTCAAGCCTTAGCCAAACTCCTCCGTGAAACTGAAGCCGAGGAGAGACGCGTAGCGCGGAAGGCAGCTAAAGTAGTCAAAAAGAAAGAGAGAGCCGGAAAGCAGCTAAGCGCGCACGCAAGATTGAAGCTCGGAACACTAAGAAGGCTCTACAAACGTCTTAAATAGGCAAGCGCAAAGCCTTACGAGCATCCTCACCTAAGGATAAGCGTCAGAAACGTACGGGTGGTGTTGCAGCTCGCGCGGCGTCGCCTGAAGCTGCATTAGCTGCTCCACCTAGAGTGAACAGCCGCGGCCGCGCCATCAACGTTCTATCTAAATATAGATAATACAAGCTGTACAAAAGCCTCATCTCAATTACTCTAGCAAAAAATCTTGCAATAATAGCTATTGTGGCTGTTGCAATAAACTCATGTTTGTAGTGGTGAGCATGTTGTTTTTGGGGCACGGGCCGACTCCGGGCACGGTGCGCAAGGGCACGTTATCTTGGCCCTGCGCTCACCGACACTCCTCTTTACAAGTGTTCTATGTAGACATTACCTAGTATTCTAGATACAACAGAGCTTCGTAAAAAATAAAAGTTAGCCTTTTCCTATTGCCAGTATCTTATATACTATCAAGAGCTCATCGCCTAAAGTCTACAATTCTGCTACTCTTTGTAGGGCGGTGCCGACTCAACATGCGAGTTAACTGGGAAGCAACATCGACAGTAGTATGTATCAGAATTCACAATGAGGCAATCCTCTTGACACTATAGCACATTTCAGCAGCAGGTAAAGAGTCTGCCTTTAGCTTTACAAAGCTCTGTTGTATCTAGTATACGGGGTAATGTCTTGTACAAGTAATGTAGGGGGAGAGTCTGCCTAGCGGGGTGGCCATGTGCTACGTGCCTGCCTTACTACATGAGCGGCGGTCCTTTTGCCTCGCCTCCTTTCCTCCTGCCTCCTTTCTGCTGAGCAGCCTCGTGCTTCTTGAGATCCTCCGGCACCTTAGATATGGTACTCTTAGCAAGCATGGACTTGAGATCGTAGAGAACATCGGTATCCTCATTGCCCCAGAAGGTGATAGCGACACCGCTCTTGCCTGCACGACCTGTACGACCAATGCGATGAGTGTAGCTCTCAATGGAGGACGCCATGTTGAAGTTCACGACCAGGCTGACATCATTCACATCGATACCACGACCAGCCAGGTCCGTTGCCACAAGCACGTCCGTAGTACCATTGCGCAACGCAGCTAGTGCAGCTTCACGCTGGTCCTGTGTCTTCGAGCCATGGAGGGTAACCGCGCTGAAGCCCATATGCTTGATATCGCGGGCGATAGCGTCGCAGTTTCGCTTGATGTTGACGAAAACAATAATGGGCGGCGTAAACTCTCCCGAACTGAGGATCTCTTGTAGGCGTTTCTTGCGCTTTTCCTCACCCTGGACGAATTCCACACGCTGCTCCACTGTCTCCACGGCTTCGCCAGCATTCCCAATCGTAACTATGGCAGGCCGGCGCAGATATTTTCGTGCAATACGTTCAACGGCCGCGGGCATAGTAGCCGTGTACATCATGGTCTGACGATACCTTCCCCGCGACATGGCTTCCGAGTCTTCCGCTGCGTCGGTGTCCGGTTTCTCATTACCGACGGGCAGAGCCTCGAGGATCTTGTTGACAGGCTCTTCGAAACCCATGTCGATCATGCGATCAGCTTCATCCATGATGACATAACAGCACTGACTCAGCACGAGTACACGGCGCTCGATACAATCCAATAGACGGCCTGGGGTGGCGATGATGATTTCGACGCCATCTCGCATCTTATAGGACTGTTCCTCGATTGCGTGACCACCGACAATGACGGCTGTTTTGAATCCGAGCGGGTCCGCAAACTTCTTGGCTTCACCCTCGATCTGCTGGGCCAATTCGCGGGTTGGCGCAAGGATCAGACCATAAGGACCATCTTGCCGGTTCGTTGAACTCAAAGGCGGTAGGGTTGAGATATATACCAGAAGCGGAAGCAGGAATGCAGCTGTCTTACCCGATCCAGTGACAGCGACCCCAATAAGATCGCGCGATTGAAGAGCAATAGGGATGGCAGCACGTTGGACTGCTGACGGGTCCTCGTATCCAACCTTGTTCACGAGATTAAGGATGTTCTGGGGTAGCCCTGATTCAGTCCAATCGCGCATTGGGTTTGGTATAGAACCGCCCCTGGTGGCGATGTTGAAGTCTTCCTTGAAGATGCGCCAGTCGCGCTCACGCATCTTGTCCAAGTCTTTCTCACTCCAGTGCTTATCCAGCGCTGCGCGACTACCTTTCTCTTTCCTTCGACGTTCCATATCCAGTATTTCCGCTGCTCGCTCGTGGCCATTGTCTGGGTCCCGTTCTATCAAAGTCTCGATAAACTTGTGGGTGCGAGTCTCGGTGGCCTCCTCGGCGAAGCCGCCCAGCTTCCCGCGGCCGAAGAAAGCTGCTTCCGCTCGCTGTTGGTAGATCGGGTTGTAGTCCGGGCTTGTGTCTTCTTCGTCGTTCCAGTCGAAATTGAACTTCTTCTCCGTCGTCCGCCTTCGCTTCTTCTTGGCTGAGAATGTAGACTGATTCTGCTCCGCGCCCATATACCGCTGCCGGGTTAGTGCCGCCTCTGTCGCTTCTGGGGCCGATCTCTTGCCCTGACGCTTTTCGGCATGCTTTGGGACGGGTGGAGGTAGCATGTCGCCTTTTTGGCGCATAGAGGCAGGGCCGGTCGGCACATCCGTTCGCATAGCCCGTGGACCAGTAGGAATGGAAGACTCGGTACTGTTCAATGCGCCGTTGCCATTTTGTGACGTGCCATTTCGTGACGCGCCATTCGAACCTGAATCCCGCCTCCTGCGCGCTTCCTCTGCCTCTCTGTTCTGTTTATCGAGTGCGATTTTCTCTCGTTGCGCTTTGTTGAGGAATCTAGGCTGGAGGTAACAAGTTAGTTTGTAGCTGCGGTTTGGAAAGCGCGATGCACATGACGGCGGCGTAAACTTACCTTAGCAGCTTCAGCCTCCTTCGCATTCTTCGCCTTCAATATTTCGTCGATACTCGGGGGTTGCTTCTTGATTGCCATGGTCGCTAGGTCTGCTGGTGGGGGGAGCGTTCCGTGCAGGGCGGAGCTAGATACGTGAGCGAGCCCTGGAGGTGTAGGTGCCAAGAAAATCACCATGTCACGTGCCGTTGCAGCCTCCAGTTCCGGGCCCCGCGCCTGCTGCCCCGCTGGCATAATTTGTTGCCAACAAGGAAGACTTGGGGCGATCCTGTTGACAGCCTAGGATATTTTAGCAATAGTCAAATAGTCTACCTCTATCCTTACGGAGCCCTGCTGTATCTCGCATGCTAAGTATTGTCTGTAGGCTGATAGTTAGGTACATACGCGTCGGAAACGAATTATGCCAGGCCGGTGCCTGCCGTATCGGACCCACCCCGTCGAATCCATACACTTAGCAATCCTCTTCACTGTATAGCAGATTTTAGCAATAGATAAACAGTCTACCTTTACCTTTACAAAGTCCCGCTGTATCTAGCATACTTGGTAATGCCTAATATAACTTGTACGCGAGAAGACTACTATGAAATCGTTCCACTCCAATCTGTGCACGGGCGGTCTTGGGGGTACGTCGTCTTGAAGCGGCGCTACAATAACAGGGGCGAACAGCAGGGTACATTGTAAGTATGAGGCATACATAGGATTTGCCGACTACGAACTGTAGTTTCAGTTGGGAAGTCCATGTGGACTTACACTATATTGCCCGCCCGATTCTTGTCAGCCTAGCTTCAAAGCTGCAGCTTGATCTGGCTAATCTAGTCACCTCGGAGCTGTGGCTTTTCACTTTCCGTCGTGTTTCGCCCCAGGGCCTCCGCGGGTTTCCACATGTGGGATCTTTTTACCCGCATCAATCTTGCCTTCCCTTCAATAACCGCTTTGTCACCTTGCCCTTCTCAATGATGTAGACGTGAGCACCCCAACCAGACAATGCGTCACGATCGACGGCGTTGAGCAGTGCCTGTGAGATGGTCTCGAACAGATCTTCCGGCCCCTACATCATTATCAGCAGGTGCCACTTCAATCGATTCCAACAACGTTCTCACTTACTAAATCGGGTTCCCACAGTCCCTCGCATGTTCCAAATAGCTGGTCACTCGCCGTGCCGGAGACAATGAAATCCTTTGCGAAATCAATGCACCCGATGCTGTCGAATCCGCAGATGAAAGGTTTCCCCGTCGTCTGATTAATGCCTGCGATTACTGGAGAGATGAAGTACGGCCCGAATCGCTTCTCGTATAGGGATGAGCTGACGAGGTTCGCCATGGTTTGTGGGGAGATGTTGCGTTCCTCGCGCAGTCGGTACATGTTGACTTTGTAGCGGAAGAGGTCGGAGACGGTCGAAACATCGGTGGCGAGGCCGGTGAGACCTAGGTACACGTCGCCATAGTTGAAGATCTTGGGGAAATTGTTCGAGACAGTGAGAGCCTGCATTCCGAGCCGCAGATCGCACGCTATAGCAACGCAGTCCTTTCCTACCATGGCTACGCAAGCACCGCCATCTACTTTCTGTTAGAGTAATCCGTGTATGGACAGGCGAAGGGAGAGGTTACTTATTGAGAATGGGGAGCCCTGTTCCTGTTAGCTTGCGAGCTTGCGTACTATTGACATGCCGCAGCTTACCATGGCTGTGACTGGGGTTGGAGATGTTGCCTTGCGTAATCGTCTGAGGAGCGGGGATTTGGGAGTTTGTGAGTGCTTGACGGCCGTGGGGTAGAGGTACGCTGGATGTTTGGCGATGTCGGCGCAGGTAGCAGCTGGACGCGCAAGGGCAAGCTCCGGCGGTAAAGCTGGGGCAAGCTTGCCTAGTTAAGCTAGCGTTCACGTGATGGTGGAGCTACAGGTTGCACACCTGGGTGCAGCGCGAGCCGCAAATCCCAATGCTTCGACCACAGAACCGAGTCCCACGATTGCCAGCCCGCCATGAGTTCGAAACAGATAGCACTTGCTAATTCACTGCCCCCACGCCTCATCCGTTTCTTCGAAAAATTTCCTCCGGCCGCCTTTCTACAACCACCATCACTGCCCGCCATTCCCGCAACCTCGCCAGAGAGTATTGTCGCGTCCTCACCCACAGCGACTTCCACTATCGCCAATGCTACGATAGCAAGCACAGTTCCTACAGATCCTCCATCGAGTACGCCGCCAGCGATAGCAGATGCGCTCCCCTACCCAAATCCTTTCCTGCCTCGGAAGAACTTTGTGACTGGGAGATGGTACGGCCCCGTCTACGGCCTGCGGAAACAGGCCGACCTAGTCAAGCTAGCACAGAAGCACGACGTAGTAGATCTCTTGCCTTACACTATAAAAAAACCTGGTGAAAAAGAGAAGCGCAGGGTCGAGAGGGGTTTGGCTGTCAAGGGAACGGGAGTCGGTCAAAAGGTCAAGGGAAAGAAGTGGGAGAGAACCCTCAAGGGGCGATTGGAGGAGAGGAGGAAGGCCATGTTGAACATGCCGGCGCTCATCCAGGAGTGGAAACAAGTACGATTGACTGCCCCAACTCCCAGGCCCTCCAGAAATGCTAATCTGTCTTGCAGAAAGGACATGGTCGTGGGTGGAAGAAGTGGCCCAGCGGCAAAGCGCGTTAAGTCGAGTCCCGATCCAAGCTCTAATAGATTCACTGTATGTTTGTACAATACGGGCATGTACACTACTGTACAAAATGGCTTCAGGAGTATCTGTTTGCACGCTGGCTTGAGACTCATATGCAGTCTGTTACACCAGAGCACCGTCTTCCGCATCATCAATGACAGCAACCAAGTATTTTCTTGGTCTAATAGTATGATGCGTACGCTAAAGGGGTATCTGACGTTTGCAACCTTTCAGAAGGCGGTAATTCATGGAGAATGAAGCCGCAGTATGCACAATAACAGTCCATCCAGTGTCCATCAAATAAACTCATTCTCCTCGCGTCCTTCCTCTATTCACATCGTTCTGTCATCGTCGGTATTTCCTTTCTATCTACATCATCATCTCGTCGTCGACGTCGGCAGGGTGCACGTCGTTCTCCCTTGCGTAAGCGTATGCCCCGTACTGGTTTTCCATGTCTAGCATGCTACCAACGTTCTTCTCCCACAAACCTGAGTCTCCACCAGTGTGATTATACACCGGATCGGTAGCTTGGTTGTACTTGGTGGAATCCTTCAGGTGATTGGCAGCAGCCTGTGCTGACTCTTCGTAATCGCGCTGAGCCAGCATGTCATACCCCGAAACGATATAAGGTTCCACATCGGGCGTATCAAGCGGAGACGTAAGGAGATTTCGGGTTGCTTGTACTGCAGCAGACTGGCTACCATCGACCATACTCTGGTCAAGTTGTCGCTGGTGCTTTTGGATGTCATCTGCCTGTGCCCGCTGTTCCATCGTGCACTCGTACCTGAGCTTCGCCATTGCCTCCTCTTGCGCCAGACTTGTTGGAGGCCAATCATACAGTTGCCTGGAAGTGTTGTAATCTACACTGTTGGCATGTTCTTGTTGTCCCTGTGGAGGCGAGATATGCCATAGCTCCAGAAGGCGGAGACGCTGGTCATCGTCCGCGTTCTTAAACAGCTCGACTTGCGAGGGGAACAGAAGAGAAGGATCAATGCTATTGCGGAGAAAAACACCCTCTAGCTCAGAGGCCTCGATGCGGGTCTGGACCGGTTCCTGGAGAAGGTGGCGCACAGGGAGGACATGGTGCGTGTGCGTGTAGTGCTGGGAAATGTACGTGATCGGTTTCGCTACCTGCTCCTGCTCTTGCTGCTGGTGTTGCACTGGTTTTTCCTCATATACCTGCGGCTCAGGCCCGCGGGGAGGGGAATAAGGGGGCGGCGGGGCCTGGGAAAGGCTCATGTTGGCCGAGAAGAGGCGGGCAAGCTCTTCTTGCTGCATGTTGGCTGCTTCTTCCTGGGTCGGGCGCGCGTTGATACCTGTTGATGCAGCACCGCACTATGAGGCAGTGATTAGTAGGCTGAGAAGTCAATGAACTTGCGGCTTACGTGGGAGCAAAAAAGACTTTCAGAGAAGACAGAGGCTGTAAAGGGGACAGCGGTGTTGTACGTGCAGCTGAGGCAGTAGTGGACGAGTAGCGGGTGCATTGAAGAAGGAAGAAGCCGGGTATGGGAGAGTATAAAAGGCCAAAGACTGTACATTAGGCACGCCGAGGTGAAGCGTCTTGCAAGGTTCAAAGGAGCTCGAGGGCGCTGAATCGTGGCAGGTGGAGTCGGCAGCGTTATTGGCAGGTCTTGTTGGGCGCGTCGAGTCGGGCGCTGCTGCCGCCTACAGTCCAGTCCTTTGTGCAGGTGCTGGTGCGGGTGCTGGCGGCCGGAGGGATAAAGAAAGCACACAGGTTGCAAGAGAGGGCCGGCGACAGGTCAAAGGCGGCGTCTGCTGGCGGCGACGCAGGCCTCTTTATGGGTATGGGCGTGGTGAACTGGGGAGGGGTCATGGGTTGCCCGTCGCCAGCTCATCGCCGTCGAGGGCCAGCGCCCGCCACGAGCATGAGCAAAGTCCCCCGCCGGCCGTTGGCGCGTGCGTTTTTATGCCTCGCCAGCCAAGCGGCTAGCCCGAACGGGCGCTAGCCTCTGCACCTTGACGCCGACAGCTCCAACGCGCAATCCGCGACTGCCTGCACACACTGCAACCCCCGACGACGACACCACCGCAAAGCACACCGCCTGCCGCCCCGTCTTGCCCGCTCACCCATCCGCCTCGACACCAGCACCGGCTCCCAGACCGCCGCCCTCCTTCCTGCGTCCACCATGGTAAGCCCGCCCGCCGCGGTTTGTTGTGCCCAGCAGCTCGGCCTCTAACCGTGCCTGCAGACGTCGATAGGCACGGGCTATGACCTGTCCAACTCGGTCTTCTCGCCAGATGGCCGCAACTTCCAAGTACGTGTCGTTCCGCTGGAGGCGATTGGGCCACCCCAGACTTACCGGCACAGGTCGAATATGCGGTCAAGGCAGTGGAAAACGGCGGCACGGCCGTCGGCATACGGTGCAAGGACGGCGTGGTGCTCGCCCTCGAGAAGCTCGTCACCAGCAAGCTGATGAAGCCCGGAGCGAACAAGCGGATAGCAACCGTGGACCGGAATATGGGCGTTGTCTCGTCAGGCCTGCTCCCCGACGGCCGCCACTTCGTCTCTCGCGCCCGCGATGAAGCAGCCTCATGGCGGCAGATGTACAAGGCGCCAATCCCGACTGCCGCACTTGCCAATCGCATGGGTAGCTACGTCCAGGCCTATACGCTCTACTCCAGTGTGCGGCCCTTTGGTGTCACCGCCATCGTTGGTGGGTGGGATTCCGAGGCTGAACTGCCCGTGGACGGACAAGTCGGCTCAGGCCCTAAGGTCGGTTCCGGCGGCAAGAAGGGCGGTGCACAGCACGGCGGCCCATTCCTGTACATGATCGAGCCGAGCGGACTGTACTGGGTATGCAAAGGTGCCTAGGATAATAAACTACAGCTGATATTTTGTGCAGGGCTACTATGGCGCAGCTACGGGCAAGGGACGCCAGATCGCAAAGTCGGAACTAGAAAAGCTCAATCTCTCCGAGGGCGAGCTATCACTTGAAGAGGGTGTCAAGGAGGCAGCACGCATCATCTACGTCGCACACGATGACAACAAGGACAAGGAGTTCGAGCTGGAGATGACATGGATCAGCTCTCTGAGTGGGCCCACCAAGGGACGCCACGAGGAGGTGCCGAGGGCACTGAGGGAGGAAGCAGAGAAACTCGCGAAGAAGGCTCTGGAGGGAGACGACGATGACGACGATGACGAGAAAATGGAAGAGTAGATAGTCAGACACATACCATGCCCAAGCATGCAGGCGGGCAGGCGCAGCATAGACGGTCAGGGCCAGTAACTTAACGGTCTACTTTTGGGAAGGCCTACCCCATGTCGCCACGTTGAACGGCCACAGGTTGACAAAGTAGAGTTCGATGTCATACCGCATACAGTAGTGACGATGCACCCCTGCCCCACTACGGCGTAGCTCAGATTGGCCGCAACAACATAAAATCCAAGCAATCCCTTCTCAACACCATTCTGCACGTTTCCAATTCCTCTGCAATGCCACCGACCTTACTCCTCATCCGCCATGCCCAAGCTCTCCACAACGTTGCGAGTGACTGGTCCATCCACGACCCACCCCTCTCCGACCTTGGAAGGCAGCAATGTGCAGAATTACAAGAATCTCTGAAGCAATCCGAGATCGGCAACCAGGTCGAGCTCATCGTCGTCAGCGCGATGCGCCGCACGCTGGAGACGGCAACGCTGGGGCTGGACTGGCTCATCAACGAGAAGAAGATCAAGGTGCTGCCGGACGCTGGCTGGCAAGGTATCCATCTCACCACACAGCTCCCGCATGATCAACGACTTGGGCGCGACTAACAAGAGATGGCAGAAAACGCCGACCACCCTTGTGACACCGGCTCCTCCATCTCCGTCATGCAGTCCGAATTCCCCAACTTCGACTTCTCCGTCGTCGACCCCCTGTACCCCGACAAGACCACGTCGCTGTCCGCCAACCCCTACGCCTTCTCCGAGAAAGCCATCCTCGCGCGCGGCCAAACGTGTTTGCAAGCGCTGTACGCGCGGCCCGAGAAGGTCGTCGCCGTGGTGTCGCATTCGGGCTTTCTGCGCGCCGCCGTGTGCCACCGGCGCTTCTTCAATGCGGATTGGCGTGTGTTTGACTTTGATGAGCGGGCTATGGGGGAGAGCAAGGGAATGGGGGAGTGCCTGGATGGGAAGGGCTTGTTTGTGTTGAGGGAGTGGAGCGAGACGGAGGAGAAGGGTGGGGGGATGGGCAGGAGCGATAGGGGTGTTTTTGGAGCGGAGAAATCGGATTTCCCGGTGGATGTCGAGGATGACACGCCAAAGGAGGTGCCGACGAGAAAGTGAGGGTTTGCAGTGGCGGTTGAGACGGGGTTAGGGTGTGGTATTTCGAGGTTCGATGAGTGGGATGGAACGACAGTATATAGACACTGACTCCAAGCACAGGGAAGTAGGTCATGGCAGACTATCTTCGAGCATATATGCCACTAGCCATCTATGTCAATCAGAGACGATGTGAGAATATGAATCGACCAGACCAATAACCCAACAAAACGGCCATATCACTGCGTCTCAAATCGTTGAACAATCGAACTGGGCTTGCCAAATTGGGTTTAGATAAAGCAAAACATGGTTGACACGGCACAAGAATGTAGCCTATAGACCCAAAACGATGGAATTCCATTTGTGATTTTTGCCATGCCACACTATCCCAAGTCCACTTGACCCACTCCCGCGAAACCGACACCTTCCTGTAGAGCTCGCCATCCCTTCTCATATACCAGCATCGACATGTCCATCTACCTTACACAAGTGACGAAAGCGCTCACGAACGGGCTGTTCGCCTGCACGCAACCCCCGACAGGCGCCGAGAACGCCGTGCTCGTGCACCCGGCATCCGTGTACAGCTTAACTGCAGACTCTGTTAGCTTGGCTTACTCTCTCTCTCTCTCTCTCTCTCTCTCCTCTTATACTCTTACAGACAAGAACCATCTCCCAAGAAAGAAGAAACCAGTCACTTACCGGTACATCCCCCACTAGCACTCAGCGTCTTGTAGCTGACAATGGGCCCGTTGTCGCCGAAGCGATCAAGGGGCTGGCAGACGTTGCCGTTGCCGAAGATGGGGTCGCCGAAGATGAGGCTGCTCTCGGTGCAGCCGCCGCCGCTGTACTTGTAGCCGACGGCGACATAGCCACCGCCGGATTGCGGGGCGGCGCTGGCGAGGGCCGCGAAGGCCGTGAGGAGGGCGGTGATGGTGGAACGCATGATTGGGCTTTTTTGGTGGAAGGGTTTGGAAGTTGAAGGAGGGAGAAGGTAGTTGGCTGTTGTTACTGAGAGTCTGTGATGGAGTGTCTTTGGCTGGTGGTTGAGTGGTATAGAGTGCAGCGAAGCCGATATTTATACTGGATAGCCCAAGTCCTTCTTGCCATCGAAACCCTCAGACTGATAAGCGTAACGGCATTTCGGCGCGCTCCCAGCAGCCACGATGTCTTTCTCTGAGTCGATACTGGTCCGTTTGCGTCAACATCGTGTTCTCCCATCCGAGTAGCGGAGTCTTCGGATAGGGAAGTTCATAGCTTGAAGCCACTGGACCCCCCGTACGAATCATGAAGTGGTGTCCATGCCTGTGTGAGAATTTCCACATCGTCGTGACTGAAGGATACGAAGGAGGTCGGGGTCTGATATGCATAGTAAGCTTATCACAGCCGCAGGACTCACGAGAAGGAGCGTAGTGGCAGAGTGATAACCAGGATCGTTGTGCAGATGAGGTCGTAAGTCTAGCCAGAGGCCAGTAGTGAAGAGCTTCTGGAATTGTGTGGGTGACGGACTCTACCTTCTAGCTGCCGCCACCATCAGAGGTCTCGTGTCTATGATGGGCTAGTCGTTTGATATACGGGATGACCAAAGCTTACTTCGATCGGAATGGTTTAACCGCTCAATTGATTCTGCTGTTTTTAAAGATAATAGACACGCGTGGACGAAAGTGATCCTTGAACTGATCAAGCTCTCATTGCGAGATTGGGATAAGGAAAGTACAGCCTAAACTAGGCATTTCGATGTACTGACAAAGGTTGAAGACTGATTTGTTGTGATTACGAAAACCGGATTTGGAAGCGTGCGTCTTACTTCCGCCACAACGAGGCTGATTAGAAGAATGTACGTTGCGGCGCCGTTGGTGGCGCCGATTTGCGGCTGCTTCAAGACTAGATAGGCGGATGCGGCACGGCTCGCCTCGAACATGCACGCTGGGGTACAACGTTTCTGGAACCACGCTAGTTGGTGCTTCAGTATCAAGCCATGAGACTCTAGCTATGGTGTCGTCTTGCAAAGGGTATAATGTGTATTCAAACGAGAATTGCATCTCGAAAAGACATCGAAGACTCTCCTAAGCCGTGTGCAATAACTCCAACCGTAGTAGCAGGCCTAAAATCGATCGGGAGCGGTGAGAAAACATACTTTTATCAATACGGGGTTGCAAGTAAGACGTGGCTGCTTATTGAACGATCTGATGTGATCCTCAAGGAAGACACACACCCCGGGTGGATCTAAAAAAGTGATAGCAGGAAAGCTAGAGAAAACCCCAAAGCCTGCAAGCTTTGATGCTGCTTTGTTTTTCCACTGTGGGGAAACATTAAGAGAGTAGATGACCACCCATACGGCCCGCGTCTTTGACTGCAAGACCTTTCATTATATTCGGTTGTGAGCTCACAGGAGAGATAGAAGCATGGCGTTCAAGTAGTCCAATTTCGAATGTTATGGACTTGCCTCAAGTCTCGGGAGATGAGGAAAGGGGTCATTTGCAGGAACGGTTTTATGGGTAACATCTTCTGTAAGTCTCGAGTCCAAGTTAAGCGGTGCACGCTCGTCTGGTATTGCGGATAGAGATTTAGACCGTACTGGCTCTAGCCCGTTCGAGGTGGCCGGGCCAGACTCAGATAAGGACCGCTGCGGCTCAAGACCATCCTGTGTTGGGCCAGATAAGCTTTTCGATCGCTCGGCTTGATTCTTGTGACTCTTGCTCCAGCTCTTAAGCCTAAAGTGCGAGAGAAAGCTAGGCCGGGCCTCATTTGATGGAGCGGGGGGCTTATAGGCAGCCCTGAGATAGGCCAAGTGTGTGCCGCGCAGCTCTTCATTGATATACTTGAGTGCTGTGTCCGCCACGTCGACATACTCAGGGTAATCGCGAAGGCAAGCTTCGCGAATCAGTTTGAGCTTGTCCCAGTCCTGGTGCACGATGGGCGCCGAGAGATCTGGATGCCAGCCCATGGACCTGATGTCTGTTTTCATTCCGCGGTCAACATGGTCCTTGACATCCAGCAGCGAGATTAGGCCATCAACCTCCTCCCGCACCGTGGTAACAAAGGCCTCGAATCTGCTCACTTCGCGGACGGTCCAGTGCGACATGGTCATACTGAGTCCACGGCGGGTTATCATCCCAGATCTAACGCCGCTTTGGCGCAACAAGTCCTGTAACAGGCCGTACTTCTCGCGAAAAGCTTCCAGACGATTCGTGTCCAATGCTGGATGTTCGATGGTCGAGAAGCGTTTCGGCGACTTGAGGCCATACTTGGCCATCATATCGTCTCTTGATAGGTGGGATGGGCGACCGGCCATTTCGCTGAGAGCTGTGCGCACCTTTTCGTTGATTTCTGGGTCATCGAGGCGCGCGTCCCGGACGCCAAAGTTGACCGGTAGATGTGGATCTGGGTTCGTGGCTCCGGGATGGCTAGGAACCATATGTGTAGCTATATGAGCTGGCGGCGACGAGATGCCCACTGCATCACCGAAAATGAGCAGCCGGCCTTGCTGAAGACCGAGACGAGCTAGCGCAACCCTTTGAGCATGGTCCGACTCCCTAGAAGGGAATATGAGATTGAAGCCTTCAACGCAAGTGCTGAACTGGCTGGCAAGCGCCACCACCTTGGTGAGCACCTCCGCCTTGGAGTCGGCCATGTCTGCGCAACGAACTCAATTGCCCGCTAGATTCCGATGCTAGTTGCCGGGGCTCTTGAAGTCGTGAAGTGATATTGTATGTGATGGTGGCATACTGCTGGGGATGACGCCGAGCACGGGTTTGATATTTCAGAGAAGAGCGGGGTTGCACTTACCGTTGTGGGTGTGACATTCCCGCCATGCATTTGCCCAGCCCCGCGCCTCTGGAGTCTGGACACCATTCCCGACGTTTAGCAACAGCAGAGCTGCTCCCTAAACTCTACCTCACGGAACAACAGTATACGATGTATCCGCTAGTCTATGGGGCCAACGGAGTTAGTGTATCTGATCCGCACCGCTCGAATTGCACCGCACTCCTTCGTCCGAACGGCGGCACCAGTGCAGTGTGAAATTTGGAGCTATGCCATATTGAGTAGCAAGTCTCTCATTGGCCAGAGCCTCTCAAGTCCTATCCTCGAGTCCTGACCTCGCGAAGCGGCTCTGAAAGTTGGCGAAGTGATCTGTGATTTGTTGGTATGATGCTCAAGCTGAAGAATGAATGGTAGTAGCTCTTCCGTATCAGGTAGGAAGTCTCTCATTGGCCGCTTCCGACCTGAGTATGGCGTTTGGGCATTGCGAGACTTGAGAGGTGTACGAAGGAGGCCAGAGAGGTATAAAAGGTCTGTCTGTCCACTGCTCAGGGTCATCATCCGCACTGTCTTCTTTCCTCTTATACTTCCTGATCCAACAGAACAGTTTTCCACAGATCCTACAGCACTTCGACAAGATGCCATCCACAACACATGCCGAGTTCAACGACAAGACCGAAGCCCTCGACGTGGCAAAGGCTTTTGCAGATGGTATCCGCGGCAAGACCATTCTCGTGACCGGTGCCAACAAGGACGGCCTTGGATTTTCCACATTGCAAGCTTTCGTAGGTGTTTGCTCTAGCCCACATCTTATCTTTGCTCATCCGACGACAGGCATCCCAAGCGCCAGCGCACCTAGTCCTCGCCGGCCGCAACCTCGCCAAGGTCCAGGAGTGCATCGATGCTCTCAAGGCCGACTACCCCAACGTCGACTACCGTGCTCTGAAACTTGACCTCTCTAGCCAAAAGACCGTCCGCGCTGCGGCTTCCGAGATTTTGGCATGGTCCGATATTGTTGCTATCGATATCGTCGTCAACAGCGCCGGCGTTATGGGCATTCCCGAGCGGACGCTAAACGAGGATGGCATCGAAATGCACTTCGGAACCAACCACATTGGCCACTGGCTGTTCTCCAACCTCATCATGCCCAAGCTCATAACAGCCGCTTCCAAGAACCCCAAAGGCGCCACGCGCATCATCAACGTGAGCTCCATGTCTCCGCTCGCCGCCGGCATCCGCTGGAGCGATATCAACTTCGACAAGAAGAACAAAGATCTGCCGGAAATCGAGCGACCAAACAAAGAATGGATGACCATGTGGGGCTACACCGATACCAATGAGGCGTCCTACATACCACTTGAAGGGTATAACCAGAGCAAAGTGGCAAACGTCCATTTCAGTGTCGGAGTGAACACTAAATTGTACGAAAAGTACGGCATCGCATCATTGGCGCTACATCCTGGTGTTATACCCACAGAGTTGGGCAGGAACTTCCCCGAGAAGCAGTTGGAAGCTATCAAGAAAATGCCGATCACGTACAAGACGCTGGGTGCAGGCTCTTCCACCACCCTAGTTGCTGCGCTGGATCCGAAATTGGGAGAAGGGGTGGGCGAGACGCGTAATGAAAGCCAGTATGGTGCGTTTCTTCTTGATTGTCAAATCACTGAGGTGCCAGCGAGAGCTGGATCGAGCAAGGAGGCTGAGAGGCTATGGGAGCTCTCTGAAGAGTTGGTTAAAGAGACCTTCCGTTGGTGAACGGAGAGATGATGGATTGAGTATCTATGTATTGTCGCATCAATCCAAACATGTGTTTGACTCAGAAACGATATGATTGGCTTCGTGACATGGATGTGCGCTGTTTGGTCGGTCGGCTCGATATTCCTGTTGTGCCGTTTCATTAATTTCCGAGTGTGCTAGAGGAGGTCACGAGGAATTCCGATTAATAAGTTGGGTGATCGTTCATTGTTCGTTTGGGAAGACTCATAAATTGAGATCGACCGGCCGCTCCGCGAGTTGGTGAACTCTGTCCCAAAAGATGCCGCCAGGTTCATCGTGCAGGTCATGGATCCAAGGGTACTTAATGATGTGTATAATGACTTCATCCCAACTTCGAAGACCCATCTCTTGAGCTAGACATCGTACTTTGGGAGCGAGCCAATTGACATCGGCATCATCCAGCATCCAGATGCCGCCCATCATCATGAGCCATAACATTAGGTCTTTTTTGTCATCCATCAGACCCCTTTCGATGACAGTTCTCAGACGTTGAGTAATGCTTTCAAATTTCATGATGCGCTGGCGGCCGTACTGAAGAAAGAAGGTCATCATGAAAATGGTTAACCCAACGTGATACGATGCGTGGGTAGTCGAAAGTTCCTTGCGGTCTTGCATGGAATCAAATTCAATCAAGCTGTAGGATATAGAGACGAAAATTTCTTGAAAAGAAAAAAGGTCGACTTCTTGAGAGGGCTGTCGGTCGTTGAAGAGCGAGGTGACATTGATGATGTCGCCTAGTATTTCAAAGAGGTATGGTTCGATATTGTTGTGTTGGATTGAGGTGAGGGTTGAGTCAAAGTCGACAGTTTTGAATTTGGATTGGAAGAGTGATCGAATCTGCGGCATCTTGTTTCGAACAAATCGTGGAGTTTCTTCGTATTGAAGGGCAAGCATGATATCCGTCCTAAAGAGAGGAATATGTTAGTTAGTAACATACCCACAAACCGGTCCAGTGCACTTACTTGCACGCCTTCAGCAGGACTGGCAAACTGCCTTCAAGCGAATCAAGCCCGCCACGAAGTTCAATCATACGTGCGAGCCCGTCCATATGTATCCTCGCAGCCGCATGCTGGTTTCGAACCTGCTCTTGGGTGACTAGGGACATGACTATACACACGGTAGCATCGGAAAGGGCATCGCTGCTCTCCAGTCTTTCCCTAACCTGGGCCAGGCTTTTGGACAGATAGTACATCGCGATTGGAGAGCTTTCGCCTCCCCTCAAAAAGAGCTCGTTGCAAGCCTGCATCAAAGCAACGTTACAGTAAAATGCTGTACTGTTTGTCAGCACACAACTAGACTTGTCTTATGTAACTTTGACTGACCGTGCTTGTCCGACATCAAAAGATTGAGCCAGGTGCGCCTGGAATCCTCTATCGAAAGACCTAGATTGACCGGATACAGCTTTTCAGCGACATGAAGAAAGACCGCATGATGTTAGTCGAAAACAATTGGGTGGCAGCGCCAGCTTACAGTCTGAAATGACTTCCGCGTAATCTCGCGTCAACGTAACGGGAAACGAAATGTTCAAGAAGGAGGATGCAGAGACTCTTGATGATGCTCTGATCGATGATGTAGCATGATCTAGTGGAGTATCCCACTTGGTATCACGAGCAGCCCCTATAGACATAACAGCTTCAACGCGTTCGCACCTGGAGGTGTCTCGCTTGACTAGCCTGGACGGTCGGTGGATGGTTTTCCCCGCGTTCTTGCCCATCATGACATGTCGACGGCTCTCTCTTTTGCCGCGTTGGTTCAGGCCAATGCCATTGACGAAGTGGAACGTCTTCTGCATAGCGGTGTCGTGGGATCGTCCACAGGTTAGTGTACTTGTAGCGACGGCCCGCTGACAGGGTCGGCTTATGTAGCCAGAACGCTAGCAACGTCTTCGTAAAGTTCCAATGGAGTCCGACAGAAGTCAATCACATAGAACGAACGATAGTGATCTGCATAGATCCGGATGATAATGAATCCGATGGGTGCTGTGAAACACGGTTGTAGGTATCACGGGGCAGGAATTCCTTCGGGAGATCGGCATGTGGCCTAAGCTAAAAATAGCGTGGCACAGGTGGCTGGCGTACGCGTCCTCATCATATCCACAACCTCCAACCATCTCACAAATGTTTGCCCAACAGAAAAAGACCCAAACATTCTCATTCTTATGAATTCACTCGCTGCAATCTCACCTCATCACCGACTCTCGCTACTGCCACTCTCATAATCACAAGCACCGTCATGGCCCCAACAACACACCACTTCGACTCCCGCGCGCTATCTGTAAACCACACGCAGGGAGTCACGCTAGGTGTGATCGGAGCGTACGTCGTTGTCATCGCCCTGCTCTGGAATCTGCCCTATGTGCGCTGGGTGCTCTGGCCGTTCAAAATGCTCGTCATCGCCTTCCATGAATTCGGCCATGCGAGCGTAGCCTGCTGTACCGGCGGCCGCGTCAAGTCCATCTCGCTGGATCCGCACGAGGGCGGCGTGACACACATGCAAGGCGGCATGCAAGCGTTTACGCTGCCGGCTGGTTATCTGGGGTCTTCGCTCATCGGGGCACTGTTGACGTTCTGCGGCTTTAATATTGTGGCGAGCAAGATTGCGAGTATTGTTCTTGGTGTATGTTTTTTGTTGACACTGTGGTGGGCGCGCAAGGATTGGTTGACCATTGTTACTATCCTACTTGCTGTGGGGTTATTGGTTGCTTGCTGGTTCATAAAGCATGCTGAAGCTCTTCGATTTGTTGTGGTAAGTGCTCCACGTTTCTTGCATACTGTTTCACCTGACGATAAATAGCTCTTCATCGGTGTTATGTCATCCTTATACAGCGTCTGGGATATCTGCGACGATCTCATTTTGCGGAAAGTCAACTCTTCCGACGCTTCTGTCTTCGCCAAACGCTACGGCGGCTCCTCGCAGTGCTGGGGCATTATTTGGTCACTCATCTCGCTCGTCTTCATGATTTGTGGTATCCTGGCGGGTCTGGCTGCCTTCAAGCAAAGTTTCGAGCAACAGGAGAAGGACAGTCAGGGGGTCATCCCTACGGTGCGCATGCTACTGAAAGCGTAGTGGAGATCGCTTTAATTCTCATCTAGCCTTTTCTCACCGATTCCGGGATTCAAGGCGCTCCTAATATAGCCAGTCTCATGAGAACCGTCTCTAAGGAACGCGGGTCGTGCACAACTGAATTCTCCGATTACTACTGTAGGGTAGCTCAAAGGTGCCCCTTTTGTGCTTCGTTGCCTACAAGAGGGATGGTGTTTCGGTGCGAGGCCAACGATAATTGGCGAAGCTCATATGGTCTCCATTTGTCTCTCGCCGAGACTCGTCAGTGTGTTTTGCTGGCCAAGATAGTAGCACACACTTCATGGCACAACCTCCATAGTCCGTAGGATGGCTACGTTAGTCTTGTCTGCGGGTCCCGGGTCGAGAAAAAAATTGGCGGTGGACAGCAGCCAACGAACAATTGTTGGAGCTTTTGCGTCTTGTTGATTTGATAGTGTAGTTTTTGTAGGATTGTAGGCTGAACAATTAGATTGATAGATGAGATGATTGATCAGTCTCAGCCTACGTACAGTACATCTATAGTATCTGTACAATGCATAGTAGCAAACAACCCAGAGGGTTTGGGATGGAAGCAAACAACTAATATTTTTTTTTGCGCACGATCATGATTGAGAAGCGGCGTTAAAAGGATTTCCCAACCGTTTTCTGTTGTCTCAAATTCTGGCTTAAAAAGATGGATGCATCGGGTATTGATTTAGAGTAATATGTGTTTGTGAAGGAGATAACATGGTATACAGGAACTTCTTGTATTGAACACAATCTGTATAATACACGACTCACTCTACGAACTAGACAGGGCGTGGATATACACAGTGAAACCTAGAATCCTCGACCCGACAACGCCGAACCACATGCCTGGCAACTCAAGTAGCTAAAAGAAAATCTAACATAGCTATCAAGATCCAATTTCACTTCCTTTGAGCGGCTGGACCCATCTCCTTACTGAAAGCGAAATATGACACTTCAAGACCAGAGAGCGCCTTGAGGCCAACCAGGAGAATTGCAAAGAAGGGGATTACAGCCACAATTCCCATGAATAGCCCCGGTGACAAATACTGGTATCTCTCAAATAAGCCTCCCTTGTTCTTCGATGCTACCCTCCTCTTCTTGTTTGATAAGGTGTCCCGTTTCAGTTCCATGTGCACCGCATCACCGAAAGGATCCTCCATCTCGTAGGTCCGCTGATCTCGAAGGGTGGGGGCAGCATCCCAGTTTGTTGGCGCTGTAGTGGTATAGATAACGGTGTAGTCTCGGGACTCAGCCACATCGCTGATGAGAATTTCGATCACGGAATCTGGAGGCCGTTTAGTAAGTCACCCAAGCGCTACGAATAAGTGGACCCTACCGTATCTTTGCAGAAAGTCCACAGTGCCTGTAGGTGGCGGCGCGGAAAGTGTAAGCTCAACGACCTGCGGAGCATCTCCAGCATGCGGCGACATATGCGTGGTCCTGTCGACTTTTGTGAGAGTGGCGCCGCACTGCGTCTGCAAGTAGTCGGTAACTCGGTCGGCATCCAGACTGCCAACGACGTCGGATATAGCCATGGAGCTCTTCACGTCTGCATGGTGCCCATCGAGATAGTGGCCGAGGCGCGGGGCGCTGAGCTCGTTGAGATAGGAGGCCGTGGAGACACCTTCTTGACGCACCACCAGATATGTGCGTGAGGGACAGCCGCTGAGCGTGTTCAGAACCTGGCCGGTGGCCTGCGACGATGGAAGGATATGCGCATCGGCCATGGGGATGTTCAGGCTGTGGCGGTTAGCTGTTGAACGGAGCGCGCTGGAGCGGCTGGGCGACAAACTCAGAGGTGGACCAGAGGAACAGCGGCGATGTGTCGCGGAACGCCAGGGCTGATGGCAGCGACGCCAGGGCAAGAGCGCCAACAAGAGCGGCGGCCATGGTGTCAGGTGTCAATGGGGGCGGTGAGGTTGATGGCTGTCGTCGTCGGTGAAACTGTCGGCTGTCGGCGTGGACGGCCGGGGGTGAGGGAGGTGGTGGTGGTGGAGACGCGCGCTGACGCTGGAATCTGGATTGCAGCTGCTCGGTTAGCGCGAAGCAACTGCACTAGTGACTGGGTAGATAATAATCACTACTGGCTTGCCACTTCTGCGCTGCGACACTTCTCCAACCTCACCCACACCGCACCACACCACACCACACCCCCATGTCCGCCGTCGAAGCAGCCCCGTCTGCGAGCCCCGCCGGTCCTGTCGATGGCGCCCAGCGACGGCGACGGCCCCGGCCCCGGAACCACCACGGCCAGACACAAGCCGCGGGGCAAGACACCGGCGCTGCTGAACGTCCACAACAGCAGCCACGCGCAGCTCGGGGTGCAAGAGGGGGTGCAAGAGGGGGCACTCTAGGCCAAAGAGGCGGCAGCAGCAGGGGCAGAGGGGGCGCCGGCCAGCATCCGGTTGCGCCACGGACCGTGGGTGGCCGTCAGTTTGGCGGGCAACTGACTGAGGAGCATACCACGGCAGACCCAAGAGAGTCCTACCCGGAGTCCTCGGAACTGCAGGCCGATGCCCCGGTGTTCCAACCTGGCAAACCGGTTCCTGCCCGCAAGCCGCGGCCACCGCGCGAAAGGAAACCACGCGCGCCCAAGTCGACTGCTGCAGACATCGCCACCCGCACCCACGAAGACATCGACAACGGCCACTATGAGTGCGCGATATGTACAGAAGAAGTCAAGAGATTCTCCCGCGCCTGGTCGTGTAGGACCTGCTGGACGGTCTTCCACTTGAGCTGCGTGAAGAAGTGGTCGGCCAACGAAGGCTCGGCCGCTACCCGTCAGCAGGTCCAGGACGGGGAACTGCCGCCGCCACGTCAATGGCGCTGCCCGGGGTGTAATCTTCCCAAAGACCACTTGCCTAGCGCCTTTACATGCTGGTGCGAAAAAGAGCAGGATCCTAAACCGCTGCCAGGCCTACCTCCCTTCTCCTGCGGCCAAACCTGTGCACGCCCGCGCTTTCCAAAGAAATGCCCACATCCGTGCCCGTCGACTTGCCACGCTGGCCCCTGTTCTCCATGTGGCCAGATGGGTCCTACGCAATACTGCTTCTGTGGGAAAAAATCAGTCACGCGTCGCTGTATCGATACCAACTATGAGACTGGTTGGAGCTGTGGGGACATATGCGGTGAACTGATGCCCTGTGGCGAGCACGCCTGCTCCCGGCCATGTCATGAAGGTCTTTGTGGCTCCTGCGAAGCTCGAGTCCCGGCTCGGTGTTACTGTGGTCAGGTACAGAAGGATTTGCTATGCTGTGACCGAGGAGACGAAACGGAAAGTCAACAGTCGCACCCAGGAACTGATGGCTCGGTTAACCTCGAGAGCTGGACCGGACTCTTCGAGTGTACAAATACGTGCCATCGTTTGTTCGATTGTGTGGAGCACCGTTGCGAAAAGCCTTGCCACCCGCAAGACGCTGAGCCATCCCATTGTCCGCGGTCGCCAGATGTTGTTGACCACTGTCCATGCGGGAAAACGGCCTTGAAGGATTTGCTGGACAATGCGCGTGAGGCTTGCACCGATGCCATTCCGAATTGCTCCATGGCGTGCGGCAACCTACTTGGATGTGGACATAAATGCAAGCAACCCTGTCATCAGGGCGTATGCCCGCCGTGCCTACAGATGATGAAAATTTCTTGTAAATGCGGTCGCACCACTTCCCCGACGGTCTGTCATCAAGGTCTGGAAGAACCTCCCCAGTGCATGCGCGTCTGCCGTGTCTCTCTCAACTGCGGTAGACATGAATGTGGAGAGCGATGCTGCCCAGGCGAACGAAAAGCTTCGGAAAGGCAGTCCGTTCGACGAAAACCTCGACCGCTAACTTCAGCACCACACCAGCGCGACGACGGATATGAGGCCGAGCACATATGCCTGCGGAGCTGCGGTCGTCAGCTCAGATGTGGAAATCCGGATCACCGTTGCCAGGAACTTTGCCATAAGGGACCTTGTGGGAGCTGTCGAGAGGCCATATTTGACGAAGTCTCATGTGACTGCGGCCGCACAGTACTACAACCTCCGTTGCCTTGTGGCACCAAACCTCCGCCCTGCCGGTACCAGTGCGAGCGACGCAAGAATTGCGGCCATCCACAGGTACCTCACAACTGTCATCAGGATGACGAGACTTGCCCCAAGTGTCCTTTCTTGACCACGAAGCCATGCCTCTGCGGCAAAAACTCATTAAAGAATCAGCCTTGCTGGCTTATGGAAGTCCGGTGCGGCGAAATCTGTGGTAGAAGACTGAAATGCGGTGCACACCAGTGCCAGAATCAATGCCATCGCCCAGGCGAGTGCTCGGAACCTTGCCGGCAAACATGCGGGAAAGAGCTTAGCATTTGCCAACATCCTTGTATGGCTCCATGCCATTCCCCAGTTTCGTGTAAAGAAGACAAACTTTGTCAACAAAAAGTCTTCATCACTTGCGAGTGCCAGCGGATCAAGCAAGAGGTTAGATGCAATACTTCGAAGACCAGCAACGGAAACCTTGGCAAGTCCTTAAAATGTGACGACGAATGCGCACGTCTTGAACGGAATCACAAACTTGCGTTAGCCCTCAAGGTGGACCCAAATAGTCACCAAAGCGACCATGTGCCTTATACTACAGAAACTTTGAGCATGTATCAAGAGAACCCTACTTGGGCAACAGCTCAAGAGAAAGTTTTAAGGCTATTTGCCGCTAACCCTGATGAGAGACGGTTGCGTTTCAAGCCCATGCCCGCGCACCAACGTGCGTTCTTGCACTCGGTTGCGGAAGACTTTGGCTTTGATACGGAAAGCATGGATCCGGAGCCCCATCGTCATGTCTCTATTTTCAAAACTCCCCGTTTTGTCATGGCACCGATGAGGACTCTGGCGGAGTGCGCAAGGACTCGGCCATCACAGCGTGTTGTTCCTACCACTTCGAAACTCACAGCACGGACGAAACCAAACACCATTTCTCGGGACCCATTCAACGCATTTATCATAACTAACCCTCGCTTTGCACTGACTATTGAGGAAGTCCATACAGTGATGAAGAGTGCCCTGCGCAAGACGTCATTCCCGCTTGTGTTTGAGATAGAATTCCTACCAACTGAAGAAGTAGCTCTCAAACCACCACTTGCCGCACGAGTCAGTATACCCGAACGAGAACTTGAAGCCATGTTGGAATCGGTCAAACCGACTCTTACACAAGAGTGTGAAGCGCATACACTTGGAAAAATACAACTTGCGCGTCTGGATTCTTCGTTGAACGTCCAGCGGAAAGAACTCGCACCAGATGCCGGTGCAGGCTGGAGTCAGGTTGTTGCGAAAGGTGCACCTGCCCGGAAGGTTGAAGTAGCCAAAGCCTTGGGTAGCAAGGGTGGATTCGCAGTCCTCAGCTTGAGCAACACAAAAAAACAAAAAGAGAAGGAAAAGGTGGTCGAAGTAGCTGATCATTGGGAGGCAGCGGAGAGTATGGAAGAAGAGAGAGAACGAGCTGATGAAGCCGTGGACTAAACTACTTGGCAATCAAGGCTACGTACTACCTTTACATAAAAACGAGTAGTTTGCAGCGATTACAATAAATGGATCATCATGTAAGACTCTTATTTGGGGACATATCGATGCTTTCAACCTGCTGTGCCGCATTACCATGTATATATACCTACCGACAGCCTATGTACCATCTGCAGAGACAACCATAGACATCTGCACAATGCACCTCCAATCTATACCCATCGCATCCCTCCTGTCGTGTATCGCTCACGCAGCCGACTTATCGGAATATGTTTCAAGCCCTCAACCAATCGAGCAATTGTTTCCCGTCGATGCACTCGTTTCGGTGCTGCGCCGCAGACAAAACGAAACAGAGTTTTGCAGGACGTTTCCTGGCGACAAGGACTGGCCGGCGGACTCGGAATGGCGTGCCCTGAATGAAACCGTAGAGGGAGCACTCATCAAGCCCGTTCCTCGGGCGGCCGTGTGCCATCTCGATTGGCCGGAGCACTACGACGCGCAGAAGTGTGCTGAGTTGCTGAGGAACTACGGTAATTTTGAAGACAGGTAGAGCGAATCCTTCTCTCTAAGGTCCCCTTCGAAATCGCTAACGCAGTCCCTCCTACAATGAAGAGTCGCACATCCAACGGACCTCATCTACGTCTACTTCTCCGGCAGCAGCTGCCTCCCCACCACCAACGCGTCCTCGCCCTGCACCACCAAAGGCGACCCAGCCTACGTCGTCAACGCCACCAATCCCGCGCACATCAGCGCAGCGATCGCCTTCGCGAGACAGAAGAACGTGCGCCTTGTGGTCAAGAACACGGGCCATGATGTCTCGGGGAAGAGCGCCGGTGGTGGCAGCCTGAGTATTTGAACCCATCATATGAAGGATATTGGGTGGCTGTCGGATTACGAGACGGCGTATTATACGGGCGCGGCGATCAAAGTCGGTGCGGGGGTTAGTTCGGGCGAGTTCTATCGCGTGGCTGAGGATCGGGGTGTTACGGTTGTTGGAGGGGAATGCTCGGTATGTGGGTTCTCTGTGATCTGGTTTGATGTAGTACAGTAAACTGTGCATGCCACTTTGTGAATCTCTAACTTGGATGTAGGCGGTTGGCATAGCGGGGGGCTACTCTGCTGGAGGAGGTCATTCGCCGGTGGGTGGTCTGTTCGGCATGGCTGCCGACAATATTGTTGAGCTTACGGCGGTACTACCCAACGGGACGTTTGTTCATATAGAATCGGAGTCTGCGCCGGAGCTCTTCTGGGCGTTTCGTGGTGGTGGTGGGTCGACGTTTGGTGTTGTAACTTCTATTACAGTGAGAGCTCCTGCCCTCTCGAAGCCTTGCGCTGAATGACGACTGACGGGATGACAGGTGAGAACGCACCCCAAGCTCTACACTACAGTCTCGCAGTGGGGATTTGGCACCGGTATATCTGGTAATGTTACTATTACCAATTCGACTTTCTGGCAAGCCGTACGTGCATATTTCGAGCACATCCCGGCAATACCATGCCCGTGCGCGCAGTGCGCCAGGTCGCGTAACGCGCCACCCCAACATAATTACACGTAACTGCGACGCCCCATAACTCCACCAATATGGATCCAATTCAGGAAGCGATTGAAGAAATAGAATCGCGTGAAGCTGGAGATAATTTCAGCTACCGCCAAATCGCAAAAAAGTATAGTGTTGTACGGTCTACACTGCAACGCCGCCACCGAGATCAAATGCGCACCCGCACCGATTCCCACCTCCTCCTCGACCCACAACGCGAAACCGAGCTCGTACAGTATATCGAAACCTTGACTGAGAGGCGTACACCCCCTACGAGAGAGATGATACGCGGCTTTGCGTCTACTTTAGCTAGTAGAGAGGTTTCAGAAAGCTGGGTTACCCGCTTCCTCCGCAGAAACCCGAGCCATCTCATTTCACGCTGGCAGAGAGGGATGGACCGGGATCGCCACAAAGCTGATTCTGAAGCTAAGTACAGCTTGTACTTTGATCTTCTGCATGATAAGATGAAAGAGTATGAGGTGGAAGCTCGGCAAATATACAATATGGATGAAAAGGGCTTCATGATTGGGGTGACAGGACGCTTAAAAAGAGTGTTCGATAAGAAACTATACAAGCAAAAAGCGGTAAAAGCAGCTATTCAAGATAGCAATAGAGAGTGGGTAACAGTAATAGCTTGTGTTTGTTCAGATAGAGAAGCTTTGTCGCCAAGCATCATATTTGAATCGGCCAACAACACTATACAATCGAGCTGGGTAGCCTCTATCAAACAAGAACAACACTTAGTCTTTGTCAGCTCATCTTCTTCTGGCTGGTCTAACAACGATATAGGGCTAGCTTGGCTCAAGGAGGTGTTCGATCGAGAGACGAGACGGAAAGCTCGCTCAAGTTACCGGTTACTTATCCTTGACGGCCATGGATCCCATGTAACAATGGATTTTATTGAATACTGCAACAACAACAAGATCCTACTAGCTGTCTTTCCTCCTCATTTGACTCATACGCTTCAGCCACTAGATGTAGCGTTGTTCAAGCCTCTATCGGACGCCTACTCAAAAGAGCTCTCATCCTACTTTCAGAGGAGTCAGGGGCTTCTTCTAGTACACAAAGGAGACTTTTTCCCGTTGTTTTAGGCTGCCTAGGGCAAGGCTTTTATCCCTAAGACTATCAAAAAGAGCTTCGAAGCTACTGGTATAGTACCACCCAACCGGGACGTTATACTCAAAAGATTCACCAAGGAAGCTTCAAGTTCAGATGAAAGCTCAACGTCAGTACTTAGTGGAAAGGATTGGCTCAAAATAGAGTCTCTTATACGCCAATCGACTTGAGATAAAAGCTCAAAGGAGTCTAAAAAGCTCCGCCGATCGCTCCACCACATCTTAGTACAAAATGAGCTCCTTCACTATGAGATCCAGGGCCTAAAAGAGGCTCTTTTAGTGAAAAAGAAGCACAAAAAGAAGAGCTATACTCTACAACTCAACCGCCAAGAGGAGTACTACGGAGGAGCTCACTTTTGGAGCCCTCGTAAGGTCTAACAGGCTCGGGATGATAACGTAATACGAGAGCAAGAGAAACAACAACAACAACTACAAAAAGCTGAGAGATCCTAGCTAAGAGAGCAAGCTCGATTATATAAGCTTCAACAAGCCGAAGAGAGGCGTGTTGAGAGAGAGAGACTCAAGAAGGTGCGGGAGAAAGAGAAAGCCGCCAAGGTGGCTGAAAAGGAGGCCTAAAACAGAGCTAACGACGCTCAAAAAGCTATACAATTGTCCTAAAAGGGGAAGCGCAAAGCCTCACAGGGCTCTTTTTAAAAGCAGAAGCGTCAGAAACGTGTTGTTGTTGATTCATCTCATGTTCAAGCTGAGGTGGCTGCACTGGCCGTCCCGACTCGGACCACCCGCCACGGCCGCACCACCAAGCTACCAAGTAAATACAAGTAGCCTATCATGATCGCAATGCTATAATTACTACAAAACTATGTAATCTTGTGATAATAGCGACTGTGGGTGGCTGTACAGCCTTATTTTCTTGTTCATCTCATGTTGTTAGGGTGGCGCGTTACGCGACCTGGCGCACTGCGCGCACGGGCATGGTAGTAGACTCTGGATCCCAGGCTTTTGCAGGCGTGAGCCCGAGCATCAGCGGCTTCAACTTCACCATGTGGTCCTTCGTAGCTCCAAACATCTCCATCACAGAGTACGACACGCTGATGGCACCATTCTTCACATAACTCTCTAAGCTCGGAGTCAACGTAACGCAAAAGACCACCTTCCACGAGTCCTACTTGGGAGCATGGCAGCGCGCTTTTCCCCCGATCAATGTTTCATGGACTTCGGCTTCACCACTGTCAGCAACAGGAAGCAGATTGTTCCCCCGTAGGAATTTCGAGGATCCGGAGCTGTCCGAGAAGACGATTTCCACACTAAGAAGTATCACCGACCTAGGATATGGCTATATCTTTTACACGCAGAATAACGAGCTGCGAGAGGGCATCAGTAACGCTGTCAATCCCGCTTACCGCGATTCCGCCATCTTCCTGATGACCTCGGGCTCTTTCTCGCAATCTGCCACTCCTGCAGAGGTCAACGTTGTGCGCAACACAGTGACTAAGGTTCTGGTGCCCATCCTCAAGTCAGTTACGCCTGGAAGCGGAACGTACATGAACGAGGCCGATGTCCGCGAGGATGATTGGCAACAGAGTTTCTTCGGCAGCCATTACCCACGGCTCCTAGGATTGAAAGATGAACTAGACCCTGAACGGATATTTTGGGTGAAGACAGCAGTAGGAAGCGAGAATTGGTACGTTCAGGACGATAACGGGCTTCCTGAAGTCGGCACTGGAAGGTTGTGTAGGCGGTCAATATAGGGAGTGTGGTTTTGGTCAACTACACTTAGAATGGAGACCTCGATATTACAAAATCTAAGCTATTTGCTGTTATCCCACAATCGCTCTTGATGTCGCCTGCCTCCATTCATGTTGAGCATATCATAGCCAATGATCGGTAGACCACAGAAACGGACCAGTGTAGCAGTTTCTATAATATGGTCTGCGTCTCCGAAAGAGTCTTCGTCCATGGGAGTTGGCATCTCATCAATCGAAGCTCTGCTACAATAGTGAGTCGACCCATGATATACTCTCGATAGCTAGGCGGTAGTGAGAACAGCCCTCAATGATGGTTTCTTCTTTCGAGGAATTGGGTCTTGGGATCGACGGGGCCTATTGGGAAAGTGGACAGTCCCTGATTGTTGAGCTCCGTCTTGGTGACTAATGGACGCCAGTATATCTAAATTGGCGAATGTAGATGGTGCTTCGAACAACCAAGCCAATGGATGGTATCAAAAAGTACAACCGTACCCGTCAAGTCTAAATTGCATCCAGCTCGAAATCGTCTAGCTTATCACGGTACTTCATGATGTTTCGCTTGATCTTAGAGGAGTCGACCCAGGTCACGAAGTCTTCCATGTTTCTGCAGCTTATCAGTATCTTCACACACGGCAGTTGAATACTAGCCAGATAGACTGACCGTGAAACCAGATATGCAGGGTCCGTGACGACCTCAGTACCAACGCGTACGTGACCCTGTTCGATTATGCCGACTGCCGCAGGGACATGGTCAACCATATGCAACCGATTCATAACCACAGGGAGCCTTCTCCTGGCAAATGCTGACACTGTAATCTTTTCTACGTCGCTCAACTTGCCCCGGCCTGCTCCGCCACTGCCCAGCACTCCTAGAGAGAAGAGCTTTTCGAGAACCAAATCTGATTTTTAGATTAGTTCAACTCATGCGGTCGCAGGGCGGGCATGTCCTCGTACCTTCTTGCTTGCGGCGAAACTCGTCGGACGGATCAAGATCCGCTAGGCGGTGGGCGAGCAGCCGTAGTTGGCCACATATCCTGTTGTACTTGGTGTAGTCGTCCCTCTTTTGGATGGCATAGCGTCGAATGACGGCAGCTTCGCGGTGGTCATTGTCGCTTTTCCAGGTCGTGAGATCGACCTTCTTGAGGAGCTTTTGTTCGTGATGCTTGAGAGCGCGTGGCATGGCTGCGATAGGGCGGGCGACGGCGAGGCCGAGAAGTTGTGCTGGAAATGGGGAAATGGCGAGCCAGCGGGTGGAAGTGGAAAAAAGATGGCCGGGATCGTTTCGCAGGAGTGGCGCTACGACACGTCCGGCCTAGCGTCCGCCATGCCCCTCCTCGCGGCGCCGCGGGGCAATCCAAACAAAAAAGTGCAAGGCGCGAGTCAAACGCAAAGCTAGCTTCCATCACTCTTCACACACAATCGTCCCCCTACATCCGCCCAACATGCCGACGGTCCACCTCCTCGACTATGTTGCCGGCAACGTCCGCTCCCTCGTCAATGCCATCGAAAAAGTCGGCTACTCGGTTAAATGGGTCAAATCGCCCGCCGATGTTCCCGCCGCAGAAGTACTGTCTCCCTGCACCACCCTCCGGCAATGGCTACACTGGACGCGGGCTGATGATGGCATCCGTAGAAACTCATCATCCCCGGTGTAGGCCACTTCGGTCATTGCCTCTCGCAGCTCGACGCCGCCGGCTACATGGAACCCATACGCGCACACATCAAAGCGGGCAAACCGTTCATGGGCATCTGTGTCGGAATACAGGCGCTGTTCGAGGGCTCTGACGAGAACCCGGCAGTCAAAGGGCTAGGCGTCATTCCCATGCGACTGCGCAAGTTTGACGACACAGACAAAAGTGTGCCACACATTGGTTGGAACAGCGCGAATACGTCGCAACGCGGCGAGGTCACAGCGGAGTCGTTGTATGGCCTCCGACCCGATTCCAAATACTACTATGTTCACTCTTACGCGGCGCCCTATGTAGAGGGTCAGCTAGAGAAGGAGGGGTGGACGGTGGCGACGGCAAGATACGGAGATGAAGAGTTCGTCGGCGCAGTCGCTAGAGATAATGTCTTTGCGACACAATTCCACCCTGAAAAGAGTGGCGTTGCGGGTTTACGAGTCCTCAAAGCCTTTCTTGAAGGAAAGAGAACGGAAAAGCTACCGGAAAAGCCTTCTACTGCGTCCGCAACCGAGGGTCTCACCCGCCGCGTCATCGCGTGTCTAGACGTACGCACAAATGATCAGGGAGATTTGGTAGTGACCAAAGGAGATCAGTACGATGTCCGCGAGAAAGATGGTGTGTCTACGGACGGCGCCGTACGCAATCTAGGCAAGCCGGTCGATATGGCCAAGAAGTACTACGAGCAGGGCGCCGATGAGGTCACATTCTTGAACATCACCTCTTTCCGAAACTGTCCCGTCGCTGATACTCCGATGCTTGAGATTCTACGCCGTACTAGCGAGACTGTCTTCGTCCCACTAACTATAGGCGGAGGCATACGGGACACAGTGGACACGGACGGTACCAAAGTCTCGGCTCTGGACATTGCAACCATGTACTTTAAATCGGGAGCCGACAAAGTGAGTATAGGATCAGAAGCAGTAACAGCAGCGGAAGCATACTATGCACGAGGGAAGACGTTAGAAGGCACGACGGCCATTGAAACTATATCAGCCGCATACGGAAACCAGGCCGTCGTTGTCAGTGTCGATCCCCGCCGAGTGTACGTCACTACCCCGTCCGCCACTCAGCACCACACTATAAAAACGGAAACGAAGGGCCCTGGTGGCGAGGAACATTGTTGGTACCAGTGCACCATCAAAGGTGGGCGGGAAGGGCGAGATGTGGACGTCCGACAACTAGTCACGGCTGTGGAGGCTATGGGCGCGGGCGAAATCTTGCTAAATTGCATAGATAAAGATGGAACAAATAGTGGTTTCGATCTAGAGCTGATTAACGATGTAAAAGCGGCAATACGCATTCCTGTCATTGCGAGCAGTGGCGCAGGTCATCCTGGACACTTCGAAGAGGTCTTTGCCAGAACAAGGACAGATGCGGCATTGGGCGCTGGCATGGTGAGTTAACGTGTCCCTGGCCTCGATGCGCAACTTTCTAAGCAAGACCACAGTTTCATAGAGCCGAATATACGGTCAAGCAGGTCAAGGAGCATCTCCAAGAGAAGGGACAGCTCGTGCGACAATATGAAAAGTCGATGTAGGTTGGCATGCTCCTGAAGCGCTCGAATATGCCAAACCCCAGATGTAAAATATAAATAGGCGGACAGTTCTCATGAAAATCCGCTTATTAATTACCCCATTTTGATATACCATAACACCTTGCAGCTTATAATGACTTCTTGAAACGAACGCCGCCAATGTGCCAGTGTCCAACATCATTTTCGCCTACGAGCTAAAGTGTATGCCTTCTTGATTGAATGCATACAGCAATCTTAGAAACTGTAGCTTGTGAGTAGGTGTGTTATTGCGAAAGAGCGCTAGCACTTACATCGCCTTCGTCACATAACCGCGCTCTTTTCTCGACAAGTTGTGTCTCGTCCTCGAGGACTTTCCTGATCTTTTCCCTTACAAGCTCAGTCACTCTCCCTCTCTTCTTCCGCCCCGCTCCGTTCTGCTTCCGCGCATCCCGTTCCTGTTTGAAGAAATCTGGGAGCTCGTCATCCTCATCAGCATCGGAGAAGCCTGCCCATTCCTCTTCGTCTTCTCCATCCACAGCCATGGCGTCAACGTCATTTACCTCTGTCAGGGGGGTGTCGTCCACAGGAACGTCGTTCTGTGAGCACCACAGCCTGTAATTCCTCTCCAACATACCGACAATAGCAGTTGTACCTAGAAACGAAGACCTGAGCGTCCTGTTCTTCCTGACAAACGCAATGCGAAGCAAGCCATCGAACTCTTCGAAGCTGAGCTGTGGGCGCGGATGCCGGGGCTCGATTCGTACGACGTTCGACTCGACTTGGGGCGGGGGACTGAAGTTGTTGCGGCCGACTTTCATGACATGCGACACCTTGGCCCACATTTGCACATTGACCGACAGACGCGAGTACAGCTTGTCGCCAGGTTTCGCGAACAATCGTAGAGCGAATTCCCGTTGGAACATGAGTATGCTGCAGCGCGGGGGGTTGGGTAGGGCCAGGAGCTTGAAGACCAGCGGAGACGAGATCTGGTAGGGCGTGTTGCTGATGCAGACGTCGAAGTGGGGAAGCTCTGTTTTGATCACATCGCCCAACATGACCTTCAGTCGCTTTGCGTCTGGTGTGCCCTGTACACGTTTTGTGAGTTCGGCGGCCATTCGAGGATCGAATTCCACAGCCGTTACGGCCTTTGCGGCCTTGAGAATCAGTACCGTCAGGTTACCGGTTCCAGGGCCGACTTCAAGGACGTGGTCCGACTGCTTGAGATTCGCTTTCTGCACGATTGCATTGGCAATGCCGGGGTTTTTGAGTACGTGCTGTCCGAGGTCGTGGTTCATCTTGAATATCGAATGCGCCGCTGTGGATTTCGCCGTGGGCTTCGCATAGGGCGATGAGTCGGCCCCGCCATGGACTTTCCGTTTCGCTTTGGGCATCTTGACAAAAGACCAGTGGAGGTTGGTATGACGGGGAAGACGCTCGCTTGAGTTCGGTGCGGTGCGGGCGTGGGCATGCGGGGTGCGACTCCGAGGCAAATTTCGCTGTTCCAGTTGCGATAAGATAAGATGTTTAAGTGGGGCGTGCACGTCCACACGTGGTGACGTGTGACGTGAACGGACCTCGGGAGTCGCTCATCTCGCGTCCCGTCGCGCTCACCGGCTTCATACAACAGGGTCGCACCTTCACCTTTACTTTGTCGTTCACTGTATGCAATATATCAGAAACTCACTTACTTCCTCTTCGCTAATCCGTCGCTCCTTCCGAAGCTCTACCTTTACTACCGACTCGCTATCGACCATATATAAATGGACTCGAGTGCCGCGACACGGTGACTGCTCACACCCCCCTTCACCTGAGCCAGTTGCCCATTCTATACACCCCACGCACCTAGAGCTACTTTCTTACTCGCCTCACTTCCCACACACCTACGCGACTAACACCTCCACTTCCCCAGACAGCCTTTCCGGCATTTCTTCAACAAACATCAACATGGCACGTACACGCACGAAGGACCTAGCTCAGGATGAGGTGAGCACCAAACGGAAGGCCGACACCCTCGTCGAGACGGTGAAGCTCGCAAAATCAACTGCAGTGGACGAACTCGACGATGACGAAGCGCTAGAGACACCGAAGTCTAAGAAACGGACGTCGAAGAGGGTGAAAGTGGAAGAAAACAAAGTCGACGAGCAATTGCCTATTGCCAAGAAGCGCACATCAAAGAAAGCGAAGGAAACCGCAACTGAGCTTGCAGATGAAGACAAAAACGGTACTCTAGAGTCAGCTGAGCCTAAGAAGCGCACAGCAAAGAAAGCCAAGGTCAAGGGGGCTGAGATCGCACCACTGGAGGAGCGAAGCGTGGGATCTAAGTTACGTGTTGGCGCCCACGTCAGTATTGCCGGAGGTATGTACTTGCTCCTAAAGATATGTCCACACCTACTTTAGGAACGTTTTGACTAACACGGCACGGGACGCAAACTAGGCGTACACAATGCCATCTCGAACCTACTGCATATAGGGTAAGTGCAAGTATCTACTCTACTCTGCCTATTGGGCTAACAACATGCAGAGCAAATGCTTTTGCCCTCTTCCTGAAGAATCAACGGAAGTGGGACAACCCGGCAATGGACCCCGAACACGCTACGCTGTTCATGGACGGTTGCAAGAAGCACAGCATCCAGCCCGGCGACTGTTGTCTACCTCACGGCTCGTATCTGGTCAATCTTGCCCATCCGGACGCGGAGCGCAAGAAACAAGCGTACAAATCTTTCCACGATGACTTGACACGTTGTCATCAATTGGGTATAAGGTTGTACAACTTTCATCCTGGCAATTGCAATGCGACTACCCGAGAGAATGGCATCAAGCTTATTGCTGAGAATGTCAACAAAGCCCATCGAGATCCCTCCACCGGCCAGGTCGTCACTGTTTTGGAAACCATGGCATCACTCGGCAACACCATCGGTGGAACCTTCCTAGACCTTGCTGAAATCATCGCGCTTGTCGAGAACAAAGAGCGTATTGGCGTTTGTCTCGACACTTGCCACATATTCGCCGCTGGCTATGATTTGCGAACTCCTGATGCATACGCGGCGACGATGAAAGAGTTTGATGATGTGATTGGATTGAGTTA
The DNA here is from genome assembly GCA_011032825.1 of Massariosphaeria phaeospora. Classification (NCBI taxonomy): domain Eukaryota; kingdom Fungi; phylum Ascomycota; class Dothideomycetes; order Pleosporales; genus Massariosphaeria; species Massariosphaeria phaeospora. The sequence goes on along the minus strand of JAADJZ010000003.1, from coordinate 1,703,512 downwards.
TCTCAAAGCCTTCCACATCAATGACAGCAAAGCGCCCTTCAGATCTCATCGCGACTTACATGCTCGCATCGGCACTGGCTACCTTGGCCTACGCTCATTCCACAACATCGTCAACGACGAGCGGCTACACGGCCTCCCGATGATTCTTGAGACGCCCATCGAGGTAGTAGGCGAAGACGGCAAGAAGAAAGAAGACAAGACAATCTGGGCAAGGGAAATAAAGATGCTAGAGAAACTAGTTGGCATGGACGTCGATTGTGCGGAGTTCCAGACGCTTGAAAAGACTCTATTCGACGAGGGTACGAGTGAGCGCGAGCGCGTCGGGGACCAGGTCGAACGTAAGAAGAAGAAGGATGCGACGCCGAAGAAGTCGAAGCGCAAGAAGGTGGAAGTGAACTCCGATACCGAGTCAGACGAGTGAGAGCGGTAACGGTGAACAGGGTGCAGTGTTCAAAGCTGGCATGAATTTCAGCTCTACCTCTGCTTTCAAAAGGCTTTCGGCTTGGTTAGCATAAATTAGGCCATTCGGGGCCATATGGGCATGATGCTCTTACAACACTGGTCATTTTCTCGGGAAGAGAAGTGCTGGGAATACTATTTGATGCAACAGGACATACCTGGCAGCATCTCCGAGCAGAATATCATGCATACTTCAAAGCTTTATTCGTACAGCAGTTTTCATAACTACTTCCAGTATGCAGTCTCTAAACAAAGCAAGTTCCATTCGGTGGGTCGGATGCATTGCGTCTACGGACGAGAAGTCAGGAAATTTCTTAATTTGTAACGGCATTCCCAAAAGCTGACAAGGCGACCCATGTGATTGCTGCTGTGCTTCGGGCGGTTCAAAACGCGCCTAAATATACCACTCGTGTGCCTGTCTACTAATACGTAGTGCAAGTGTAACAGGCGCCGCTCGGGATTCGTTGCCATGGCCGTGGGATTTGTGGTAGGACAAGTACACGTCCTAGCGAAGGTACAAAGGTATGAAACCACCCTCGACATTACTTTGACAGTAGCTACTGATTACGTCCATCAAATTGCGCCATGTCCAGCTGTTCATTTCAGATTACCATCCATCTCTTTTCCGCATACAGGTAAACATCCATGTCATCTCGCAGTCATCTTCAATTCAGCCTTCCCTATTCCTTCTTCTCATTCTCCATCGTAGCAAGCTCAACATCAGTCCTCCGCCAGAAATGGCTCAGATCGCCCACAGGCAAGCCCACTGTCCAGCGCATCTCCGCGGCCATCATAACGAAGATCATGTACCAGCCCAACATTGCCACTATGAACAGCAGAGCACCTCCAGCCTAGAATCCATATTAGCACCCGCCGCATCCGACTCAAAGAACGCATTCGAGACTACCTTCTGCAACTTCATCGCCTGTTCAAAATCCCCGGTACTGACCTTCCAATAGTCAGCAATGACTGCACGACTCTAATTGATCAATTACTGACCTTCCAATACGCGCCGCTCAACACCCACGCCCCCATAGTCACAAACCCGAATATGCCCGCAAACACGGCATTAATGCGGATCGTAAACAGCCAGAACGTGCCGAGTGCGAATCCCCACACGAGCAGGTACAGCGCGATGACAGCGTTCATCTCCTTAGACACTAGGCCCTCGGCGGCACTGCCTGTAGTCGAGTATGCGGTCGCGAGGCCCAGCGTGGGCAGTTGGAGGAGGCCGAACGAGAGCCAGAAGACGCAGAAGAGGCCGCAGACCATCATGGGGAAGAACTGCGCTTGGACCCAGAGGAAGATGGTGCTGAGGAAGAGGAGGACGGGGCCGGTGAAGAAGAAGATGCCGCTGGTAGGGAGGAGTGTCAGTAAAGAAGAGGTGGCTTTTGGGGAAAGGAGAAAAGCTTACGCGACGGCAGGGAGGCCGGAGGCGCCGCCCCAGCCCATGAGCACCATGCTGAAGGTGAAGGTCGAGATGACGAAGCTGGAGCCTGTATTAGCTCTCGATCTTCCGCTGTACGACGTACCGGTCAAGTACATACCCCAGGAAGCCCAGCGGCGTAGCGTTTGCATACCGGGTGGCTTGATCAGCCGCATGAGGAACTTTGGGGGCCAAGTAGAGCTAACATGAACGCAGTTCCACATCAGCCAACGTCTCCAAAAAATACAACGGGTGTTGGAAGTTGGGCAGCGACAAGGCGACGTACCTTCTCAAACAGCTCCGGCGAAAGCGAGATGTTAGTCGCCGTATGCGTCAGCCCGGGCTCCTTCTCGATCCTATCTGTGCCGTGTCCGATGCCGTTATGGGGGGGCGAGTAGTCCCTCGCGTGGGTTTCTGTGACGCCGGTCATGGTTGCCATATCTACTCAAGAGGCTGTTCAGTGTCTGTCGGGTTTCGAGACTGGATGCAGCAGAGGAGGGTTTAGTTTGGTAAGTAAGTAGTAGTTTCTTCCTTCACAGGTTCACAGCTAGAAACAGGTGTATGACGACTTGCAGCCCAGACGAGCGGTTCGGCTCTTCTTATACGACACGCATACACACAGGTACCTGCCCAAGCTCCCCATACCTCCTCGCTCCGTGCACACCGCATGCATACACGTCCCCATGGCAGGCAGTGCATGTGGGGCAGAACAGCCTACACATCTACATACATACAGATGCAGTACACAAAGGCACATATACCCGTGCCTAGACGCGCCATCCTTAACCCCTACCGCAAGCCCATCAGCCAGAGAACCGTCTACCTGGAGCCAAACAAAGCCCTCGATTCGTTCGAGCAAAACGTGCTCGTTGTGTGATTGGGGTGGCTATATTGTCCTGTGTAACGCAACGTCTGCACGAGGTCAGACGAAGATGCAGGGTTTGGGAACGCAGACCTCGCTTAGGTGGTGCTAGGCCGTGCAAGGTGGTGGGACGGTGTGGTTCCCCGCACGAGGGTGTCTCGTGTTTGTTCGTGGGGCAGTGGTGGTGATTGGTAGGGGATGGGGATCCCCTGTTTTGTTCGGTTCGATTTGATTGTGGACTGCATAGCCGCTTACAAGGGCACGAAAGGGTAAAAGTGGATTAGGCGGCCATTGCCGGCGCGTAGTATTCTCCTAGTGGATGTGGCTAGTAATGTTATTTGTAAATTTGCAGGGGATATGGGTGCATTCACAAGGTGTAAGTCTGGACTATACTTATAGACGAGGGAGATCGATTGCAGGTGAGCACGGACTAGTGCGACTTTATAGTTACAGCAGCAAAGACAGGACAGTATCGTAAAGAGAAAAAGGTGGTTCGAAAGTTATGAAAACAAGAAGCGAAGCGACCAGAGCAAGATGGACAGCAAGTAAAACAGAAGTGGTAATGACCGACCAAAAAGAGAACTTGAATGCACTGGAGTTTCGGTTCATTCCCATCAGACTTTGCGAGTATGCTGCCACCACTTTGTAACGTTGAGCGCGGAGGCCGCCTTGAAGAGCTCGCTACATTGGGCCTATCAGAATCTTTACACCTCTCCGAAGACAGGAGGCCAGCGTTTCTTCAGGCCCGAGTCGTCCTGAGGGTAAATCGGCTTGTTCCTCTGGTAGTTTGCCCAGTTGATGCAAGTATTGTACCACATGGAGTTAGGGGCCGGAAGATTGATCTCGGATTTGCGCTCGAGGAACTGTACGCTCAAGCCCATGGCGACGTGGAAGGCGATATGACAGTGCATCAGCCAGGCACCGGGATTGTCCTATCAGAGCGCGAGCAGTTAGCATGCATAATCCAGATAGATGAGTACCACACCCCCGCATGATCCGCGAGAACGGACATTATGGGCCAGTAAGAAGTGAAAGATGGACTGGGGAGAACTTACAGTTGGGTAAGCGAGAACGAGCCAGCCTCGGCCAGGGAGATGGGCGACGTCACGTCGAGGCGGGTTGGTGAACTTCAGTTGGTTGAAGTGCGTATTGACATCGAATGTACCCGTTCCAGAACCGAGGACGAACGAATCATGACCGTGGAGATGGATGGGATGGGCAATTGGCGGGGCGTTGTCTTTTTGCTGGATAACCCAATACGTCCACTGGCTCAAATTAGCCGTTAAGAACAGTGTATTGAGAGACAAGGGAACTTACAGCAGCAGTGGGAGAGACCTCGACAGTGTTGTACTCTGGTGGGTAACTGGTGTTACCCTCGGCAATATACTTAAGCGTCGGTTTGCCAGGGTCAATCATCATGGAGGTGCCGTTAATTGTCCACAGGACGATGTTCTTGCCGTTGGATATGACATTTGCGTCATTGAAGCCGACGGGCAGGCTCTGGGCCTGGCTTGCAAATTGCGCGCTGGGCACGTTCTTGACAATCTTGGGGGTCGTGACCGGATCATTGCAGCCTGCAGGAGGATTTGGCGCAGCCGTCGTGGTAGGATCAGCGACCGTCTGGCCCTGGTAAGTCCAAATAGCCTTTGCACCATTGCTGTTGACGCTGTTGCATCCACCATCGGCTTCTGCGCGGAACCAGTAGTTTCCGGCCTGCTTATTGGCGTGGATGATAACATCATATCTTTGACCTGCCCGGTGTCAGTGGTACTCGTGTATATGGCAAAATTACGCTTACCGATCCCGACCTGGATGTAAGTCGTTGTGTACGGTTCGATGGGAACGAAATCAGTTGCAATAACAGTGAAAGTATGGCCATCGAGTGAGACGCGGTAGGCAGCATCTACCGCAGTGTTGACAAGTCGCAGACGGTGTTTCTTTCCCGGCGTCAAAGTCACCTTGTTGTAGGCGCCGGCTCCAGATGCCGCCTTGTTTGTGCCATTGATCAAGGTACTGTCGCCTTGGGGCGGTAACGCCGGAATTTGAGCGTTCTGGAAGGCAACCGAGCCAGCTTGGTAAGCTGTCATGTAGTACCAATCCTGGACCGTGTATGTGCCAAGGTCGGTATCATAGTTAGCTGTCGCAGGCCCGTTGATGACGACCGTGCCGAGAACGCCGTCACCGTATTGATGGCTGAAGTGGGAATGATACCACGTAGTACCGTATTCTGTAGCCTGGAACTCGTAGATTCTGGAGTCTCCTGGAGCGATTGGACCTGGACGAGATGTTAACATCACACGCACCAAGGCGAGACGCCCAAATCCCAATCATGGCGCTAGATGGAATACTAACATTCAGTGATGCCGTTTACCCCGTCTTCGGTATTGCTGTTGAGCTGTCGGAAGCTATTTCAATCAGGTCAGTAGGTGATAGGTATGTGAGATCAAGATAGCCTACCCATGCCAGTGGATCGAGGTACCGTTGTGTTGCATCTGATTGCGCACCGTGATACGAAGCTTATCGCCTGGTAGTACGTTAGAAATAATTCCCAACCACATAGACATTCCTTACCCCAGTTTGCAGTGAGAACAGGACCTGGCAGCGAGTTGTTGACGAGGAGGCAGACCCGACTTCTGGCGCCATCAGGATTGCAGGTTGTATTGGTGATTCGAAGATCGTAGTCGACAGTTCTCCCGGTGTTGGGCCAGGACGTATACATGTCTGTCCTGTTGTCGAATCCAGGAAGCCAGCAACCGCGTGAAGTCGGGCCATGGGTGCATGTCTGACGTCCTTCGAGATCGGACCTCGTCTCCAAGGGGAGGGCAAGGGCATCACTCCTAGGAGTCATGCGCTCACCGCGGATGGCTACACCATTGACGGTTGCGGAGAGGCCCAGTAGGATGGCTCCAAGTCCCAAGAGGAACTTCATGGTGAGATTCGTAGGACTGAATGTGGGTACAACGAGAAACTGTGATATAACGATAGTGTGAAGAACGTTGAGAAAGAATGACTGAGAAGAAAGCGATGCTCAGGTGATGCGCTCTGATTTCTAAACTTGAGAAGACGTAGGCTTTTATATTCACCCCATAAGAGCACAGTCCAGTACCTACCGCTTTGCCCGTATTCAGCTCAGGGACCTGTGTCTGTCAGGCATCCTCACGAGATAGGGAAAACGCCAGGTTGCCGTGTGGCCCGCAGTTGTCATCAGTGTGCCGTTGCCCCCACCAACACTAGAACTCAGCTGCTCACATAAACGAGAATGGTGCCTAGTAGAGTCAGCTTGGCGGAAATTGGAGGAGTTCCGTGTGCCATGAGGGCTTGAGGCTTTGGATAGTTGGTGATATGGGCGAGAAGGCTTGCAGTGGTGGACCGATCCGCGCTATCGAATGTAGCGGGTTTGAGGAGGCGAGTAAGAGCAGCCTTTGCCAAAAGTTCGATGAAAGATACTCAGTAATATCTAGAGGTATCAGCGTATCCGAAATCTCACACAGCCATTTACTGGCGAGTTTGTTATAGGGACTTTTTACCATATCGCTGCACTCGTGCAAACATGCTACCATATACTATAGCAGTTTTCACGTACACCCACTTCGTATAGATCTGAAGGCGTGCATGAGGGTACCTGGCACCCAAGAGGATCGTCGAACCTCGTGTAGCCCGGGATCTAGCACGCAGTGCGTGTCCTGCTGTGCATGATGATGTTAACCGGGCGTAGATCTTCCAGTAGGCGCCTTGTGCCGTATTCATACTGGACCTGGCTCACGGGACATCTTACATGCAGGTACAACCTCCGAGCTTGATACCGCTCTTATCAGCTACCGAATGCCCAAGCACGCCGGTCCTGCGTAAAAATAGCATGGCTGACGGGTCAGGGGAATTTGCTGCTAGCCAGGGAGTAGGTCAGATTAAAATCAAAGATGTACCGCAGTGACACGTGCCCGATACGAGCGTGCTGCGTAACATAACGACGCGGTAAATGGATATTTGATAGCCGACGAATGAGGTAGAAAACGCAACGAGGACAGACTGTGTAGAACTGCGGAACGTTGTTTGTGATCTAACTCTTCTCCTTACCTGCATGTGCTTGTCAAAAAGCTGTGCATGTTATGCTCTATAGAGGATCATCGAGGGTTGTGCCGCATCGTGTCATGGCTAATAAAAGAAGTATGCTGGAAATGGTTTAGCAATAAGCCTGTAGGGCCCTAGAACTATGCTCAAGCTTCATCGAGGGAGCCATTTGGCTATTGTGGACGTCGGGTCTCCATCGGCCGACGGTCCTTCACGGTAGTCCGCCTTCTTGGGGGTTCGCGAGGAACCTCGTATCTGGGGGGCCAGGATGCATCGGTGGGAGACTGTGGCTTTGCCACATTGGTCTGCCAGACGATTGGTCGGCGAAGCGACAATGCTGTACCACAGGCAAGCACGGTGGTACAACCTCGTGGTCAACTAGGAGAGGGGTGCGACGTTCGTATGGGGCAAGATCTGAACGGATGCGGTACGGGCGGGATCGAGCCGTCCCCTACCCTTTGTAGCCCTACAGTAACATGAACACGCGCTGTGTACAACGCCACCACCACCACCGCGACTCTAGCCACGAGGATCGGCATCCTGTGACCCACGAGAAGGCTTACATACCACGTATCTGTTGGATCGGATCGCTTGTAGGCCCTTAATACGGAATATGGCTTTAGACCACATTGTTCCCAGCGCCCCACGAAGGCACCATTTTGATGCCCGCTAAACGCACCCTGCATTCTCGCAAGCGCCTCAACCCTTCTTTTTATACTGAAGCCTTTTTGCAGCCACCATTCTTTACAGTGCGATGGCGTTGGCGCATGACCGAAAAGTAAAGAGTTGGTGCTATCGCCAGTATTTCCTGAACAGCTGTTCACAAGCCCTTTTAAGAATACTAACGGAGTGCCTTAGGTTGTCAGCTAAGTCCTTCATAAACGTCTGGTTATGATGGGAGGCCTGTTAGGCGGCGTAGGGGCAGGTAATCCTGAGCCAACAGGATACACAAACGCCAATCATCACTGCTCCATCCCGCGGTAAATAGGCGTCGGCCTGGACTATCGAAGAACGCACGATTGCTATTGTAAAGGTGGTCACACCGTCGTACCCATAAGCTTCGTCAGCCTCTGAAGGACTGAGGCCCGAGTTTCCGTCTCCGAGAACCGGTGAGTTGGCGTCAAGTATGGACGCTCACAAAGACTCGTTTCATCGCGACGCGTGGCTTCCAAAGTCCGTAGGGTGTCCCCGTATTCTACGCTGTACTGGACCACACCTGCAGGACCGGAACGACACCACGTGGATCTAAAGGAGCTTGAGACGATAAGAAATGCGACGAGAATACGGACTTTGCCGTACCTTTGATAGCACGAATTAGGGCACTTTGAGCGGACTTAGCAATGTCGTGTACATGCCTCGGCAATGCTGTACAATTCCTGTTGAACGGTGGTATTACCACGTACAGAGAGAGAGAGAGAGAGAGTGTGTGTGTGTGTGTGCGATATACTTAGGGCAACGATAGATAAAGGGTATGCCACACCCGACGCTTAGTGTGCGCGCGAGATGGCCATCGATTGCGAAATCGCTAGTCAGAGAGACAAAGATTGCAGCACAGGGTATCATGACCGTAACCCGATTTTTCCAGCACTTCTCCATGGTGTATCGTCGTTACTAAAGACATCACGTCGCTGTGGCGCCTAGTCATCCACATCCTCTGTCCTTTCACCCTCAAGCGCCTGCAACGTCTTGGCAACTCGGCCTTCTCACGATCAACCACCGATTAGGGCGTTCGATATGGAATCGGGTGTTATTTAGCTTCTTGCTCGCGTGGAGCCAGTTGATTTCGTCCGAGGTAAATCTTTACGAACTTTTGGATAGAGGCCTTGCAACGAGTGGCAGTTGTTGATGAAGACGGTTCTGGGCGGGTCTGGCAGGCTGCGTTCACCTATACAGTTCGGAGCAGTGAGACCTCGGGACTTGGGCGTCGTCGTCGTCGGCATGCGAGCTGACGCTGCAGGCGGTCGCATCCATGGCTGGAGAGGGCGTCGGGCAGGGAAGCTGCAGTCGGCGGGGGGCAGGAGCAGGTGGTGGTGAGAGGCAGGCGCAGCGCGACGCAGCACACGGCCACCGCACCGTCGTCCTACACTCTACAAGTTGCATTAGACATTGCCGAGTGCTTACGATATAACAGATACAACAGGGCGTTGTAAAGATAAAGGTAGACTGTGTAACTACCTGTTGCTGGAATCTGCCATACAGTCAAGGGAACTGCCAAGTTCATGAATTCTGCCGGGATGCAGGAGCCAGGACGTGGCCAGCGTCCACACCGAAACGGTTTCTGTGTTGCCGTCATCGCACGCCTGTCATACATATATACATACCGTCGATATCGCTGCGTGGGTGAGGAGGCACGACAGACGCCCCGCCAGTGATCAGCGCCTGGGGACTGTTGCCGTTTGCCGTTAGCCCGGATGCTGGGCCGAGGCTGAGGTCCCGAGGTCCCGTCCAAAAGATTTACTCCCACCAGCGGCCAGAGCCCCCGCCGACGTCAGGCCCGAGGTCCTATTGTATCTTGCAACACCCATTGTATCTTGCAACACCCGTTGTATCTTGCAACACCCATCATTGACCTGCGGCCGAGCACTTGCCGTGACACCCCCTCTGTGTCTGTCCCCTGCGTGCGCCATGACGCCCACGAACCCCCTCAATCCCGAGAAGCTGCCCTCGCCGGCAGAGCTCAAGCAAGATGTCGTGGTCGCGACCAAGTCGTCGCTGCAGTCGCTGCGTGCCCTCGTCGCTGGCGGCGTGGGCGGCATCTGCGCCGTCGTCGTCGGCCATCCCTTCGACCTGGTCAAGGTGCGCCTGCAGACGGCCGAGAAGGGCGTGTACAGCGGCGCCATGGACGTGGTGAGGAGGACGGTTGCGCGCGAGGGCCTGGCACGCGGCCTGTATGCCGGCGTATCGGCGCCCTTGGTCGGCGTGACGCCCATGTGTGAGTGCCCGCAGCCATTGCTCCGCCATCCGCGCTGACCGCAGACAGTCGCCGTGTCTTTCTGGGGCTACGACGTCGGCAAGCAGCTCGTCTCGTCCGTGTCCACGGTCGACAACGGCCAGTACTCCATCGCCCAGCTCTCCGCCGCCGGCTTCTTCAGCGCCATCCCCATGACCATCATCACTGCGCCCTTTGAGCGCGTCAAAGTGCTGCTCCAGATCCAGGGCCAGAAGCAGCTGGCACCGGGCGAGAAGCCAAAGTACGCTGGCGGCGTCGACGTGGTGCGCCAGCTGTACAAAGAGGGCGGCATGCGTTCCGTGTTCCGGGGCTCTGCCATGACACTTGCCCGAGACGGCCCTGGCTCCGCATGCTACTTTGCAACCTACGAACTGGTCAAGCGGCGACTCACCCCCAAGGACCCCGAGACCGGCAAGCCAGGTCAGCTCTCGCTCTCTGCCGTCATGGTCGCGGGTGGATCTGCTGGCGTGGCCATGTGGATTCCCGTCTTCCCCATCGACACCATCAAATCGCGCCTGCAGAGTGCTGAAGGCCGGCCGACCATCAGCGGTACCATCAAGGGCATTCATGCCTCAGGCGGGTTGAAGGCCTTCTTTCCCGGAATGGGCCCGGCCATGGCACGAGCAGTGCCTGCAAATGCTGCCACTTTTCTGGGTGTGGAGCTCGCTCAGCAAGCCATGTCGAAAATGTTCGATCGAGACGGCGAGTAGGCGGCACCTGGCCTGCGGTACACCCTCTATCTCGAGTGCCTTTTGGTGGACATCAAGAGTTGGGATCAGCGTGGCCGCTAGGCGTTTTGTTTGGCCCGCTCCACGCCTACAAATTTGTGCATAGATCAACAGGCACTGCGAGAGCTTTCGTATTCGCTCAAATCCAATCCTCTTGATCCACCATTTACTGCGTCCTGGGCTTGTTGACCTTCTGTTGCGCTTCCAAGATGTCGGTTGTCGGCAGAGCCTTCCTCAAACGGTGGAATGCAACAACTCCCGAAAATAGGTCATTCCTCGCCTCCCATCACTTTTCGGATCGCTGAATCCAGGTGGACAGCATTTTTTCTTTGTTGTTCCTCATCTCTTAGCGTCATCAGGGCGGTTGCATTAAGACTGGATAATGTTTCTTTGTCACGCGAAGTCGCTTCATCGCTCCAAACCCTCTCCCGCTACTTATCTGTATTGGTCCGACGCCAGCAACATACTCGCGGAGCGCTTGATAGTAAGATTTGGAGCATAACCAGAACACATACGGCAATACACACGCTCCAGAAGGCAATGCACGATGCCTTCTTCAGTGACAACACGTCCCTTGTCGCCAACCACCAACCCTCTTCGACAACATCCAAATGAACCCTATTCTACAGTCTCACCGCCGGCTTCGCCTCTCACACCTCCAACCCAGACTTTGATTTTAGGTCATCCTGCAGCACGCCTATCTTCCAGCCCTGCGTCATCGCCCCGAATCGTCGATTCTCCCCCGATCCGAACTCGGTCCATGCGTCCCGAGATGGATCATGATGTGTTTACAGGCGCAAACTTCTTCGACGACACTTCTGTGGACGAAGATCCTTATACTGGTTCAGAATGGGAGGACGATGAGGGTACACGAACCTTTTCCGAAGTCGAAGGGTTGGGAATTCACGGTTCTGGATGGCGCCTTGCGGGAGCGACGGGATCAGGTACAAGAACAGTAGGAGGGCAAAATGTCCTCATGAACGCCCTGCCTCCCTTCAACCAGCTCCCAGCACTTGAATCGGGGACGTTGACGATGGACGAAGGAGCGTCGTTGGGTCCTACGGATACCAGGAAGGCTCGGCAAATGTCTCTTCGGCGCCTGGGCAAAGGTAAAGTCGTGCACAACCACGGATCTGGTTCAGCAGGCACCAGCACACCACGAGACTCGCTTCGAAGTCGAGGTTCAGACACGATATCGCCGTTTCCGGTTTTCCGAAGGCAATCCCCCAGCGCAAACACTGATGGCGTTGGCGATAATAGCGGTATCGTAGGGGGTGGCCACCACTATACCGGTCATCTTCGGAGAAATACTTCGGAGAGTATATGTGCCGACTCGATCCTCAACGCACATGCAGTCACAATGAGAGCGCTGGAGACACTCTCCCCGTCAGCGAGTCTATCACTGGCACGTCAACGTACGCGATCTTACCCAAGTGCTAAGCCAAAGCCATTGAGTTTTAGCAAACACCGACACGTGACCCTCTCTCAAATTGATGTAGCGGACGACCCAGAGCGGCCACCCAACCTCCCAGCTCACTTCATCAAGACCCCTTACCCCTTCAGCGCGAAAAAGGAATTTCCAAAACCGAGGACTAGGCCGCGGAACGACGACACCAAAGGCAAACATCTCCTGGGTATCGTGCCGAGTCAAGGTGAATATGACTTGAGGAGTCGTTTGGAGCGGAACGAGGACGCACAGGGGGTAATCCGAAGCACGAGTGATACAGTCGGGCGGAAAGGCATTAGCGAGAAGGAAGAGCATGGAAAAAGAGTTCTCGACAGGGTCCTCTGGCTTAGTTTGAGGAGTAGGGGTGGAAAAAGTGGTCTTGACAGGCTAGAAAAGATAATTCTGCCGAGTAGTTTAACGACCACACGAGCTCGAAGCGAAAACAGCAAAAGAAAAGGCGCAGTGAACGAGAAGCATGGCCACGATACCGTCGACTTCGATGACCACTACTTCGCCATGCAACTACAACACACGTACCGAAAGCTTGCAGGATCGTGGTTATGGCGCGCCCTCAGCGCAAGACGAGTCAAGCATATTCGTCTTGGGCAGGTCAGTGTGTGGAGCGGGAATCTAGACGTCGAATCGGGCTCCTCAGTGTCCAAGCTTCTCATGGTTGGGCAGGGCTTCGATGGCGACAACGAGGCAGCGACCCCGTTCACAGAGCACAACCTCATGGACCTGTACCGTACGCCTAAGAGCGGCAAGGCCAGGTACACATGGGTGCATTGGGCGCGTCGGGTCGCGGCCTCGAACGACACAACCGAAGCTGGTTCCTCAACTTATAAGCACCGACGCGCAGAGCCTCTTCGTGACACCGACGACACTCCGCACAATACTAATACTAATACTAATGCCGGTGACCCCAACTCTTTCACCAAGCACAACAACGCACTCGACTCGACACGCCCCGCCGACGCTATTACCACGATCCAATTCGTACAGTCCTTTTCCGTGTTCCGCATCGTCTCCGTGTTGGCGCTCATGCTGTGTCTGAGCGCGTTCGCGGCGCTGGCGTGGATTTTTCTCGGCGCTAATACGTGGGATCTTGGGGAAGAGAGAGCGAGAGCGGAGAGAGTGGGTGGTGGCATGGTGGTGGGGTTGTTGGTGCTTGGGCTGGAGGGTGTGGCGTTTGGGTTGTGGATTGGGGTGGGGTGGCTGGGGTGGTGAAGATACATGCATGCAGCAACAGAGACTAATGAATGAGGGTTTAGGGGTGGAATGGATTGGGGAGTATTTGTTACTTGTTGTTGTAATTATATCGGACTACCTTAATATTATTAATTATTGCATAGCTATCCCTTCCCGATTTTTTGAGGTAGATGAACCAATCTGGGCAGTGATTGACGTCACGGCGGTGGGAAACCGCCCGCGCCGGATCTGAAACCTGGAAAGACAAGCTAAGATCGCACGACCAAGATCGGAAAAGGGTTTTAGATCTCGATGTCCCGCTTCGCCAGGTCGATCTTCGACTAGGTAGACGATCATCCTCAAAAAGGTTCATCGACTCAGCAGAGCATACATACATAAATACAATGGCCAACACCACATCGACACAATCCAGCACGGGTTTCCTGTCCTTCAACGCACGACCACCGCGGATATGGCTGACGAGTCCGTCCGCACACCCACCGGAGAAGACGCTCCTCGCGTGGAAGGACGAAGGCTTCGAAGTGTCATACCTACCCTACACTCCCCAGGAGCAGGCCAGCTACATGCGAACGCTTAAGACCCTCGGCCAAGACCTGCAGCTCGGCGAAACATACGCGCTGTTGTGCTACGGCGCAGCCGCAACCGTGGTGCTCAAGACGGCGACGAAGCCCCTGCCGCGGTGCTGCGCCATCGTGGCTTTCTACCCCACGGTGCTGCCGAGCCCGAAGACGAAGTATCCGAGTCAGTTGCAGGTCCAGGTCCATGTGGCGGGAGTTAGTCACCAGGTATCTCCGCCGCCGCCGCCGCCGGACGAGTGTGAGTGGGCGTTGTATCGGTATGCGAATGCGCGAGAGGGTTTGCGGATCCGATCGCGGGGCAGTATGCCGAAGTCGAGGCGGGGCTTGCGTGGACGCGGGCGCTGGGTTGTGTGAGGCGGGGGTTCCAGATGGACGTCGATATCGAGCCTGTGGTGCAGGCAGCTTGGACTGCCAAGTATGAGGACGATGTGCCGGAGAGGGGGAGTGTGGGCGTGGTGAAGAAGATGACGCAGAATAGCCCGCATGTGACGATATTGCCGACGCTGGAAGGTGGCGTGGGGAGGAAGAAGCTGGAGGAGTTCTACTGCGAGTTCTTTATCCCGAGCCTGGTGGAGGATTTCGACATCCGCTTGATATCGCGGACGATAGGGGTGGATCGAATCGTTGATGAGATGGTGGTGTCGTTTATCCATTCAGATGAGGTCGACTGGATTCTGCCTGGTGTGCAGGCCACAGGCAAAAATGTGAGGATTGCGATGGTGAGCATTGTGGCAGTAAGAGGCGGGAAGCTCGTGTCTGAGCATATGTACTGGGATCAGGCGTCGGTCCTCGTTCAGGTTGGGCTGTTGGATCCCAAGGTGATACCACAGAAGCTCAAGAAGCAGGGTCTGAAACGGCTGCCGGTTGTCGGAGCAGAAGCAGCGGAACAGCTAATCAACCCACGACAAGAGAAGTATAATGGCCTTCTCAAAGATCACGGACTGCTGGATTGATTGGGCGACATGAACGACACGAGTGGCTTCTGAAGCATATTGAGTGGCTTCGGGGATATGTACGGATACTGGGCGAGGCTGTTCAGCCTATGAAGGTACATGTCGGAAGTCTGTACTTGTCGAGCACCCAGTACTTCCGTCTCACTCCCTCCCATTCACCGTCTGCATCGAGATTTGGGACTGCGATCGATTCGAAGTCCGTGTCGAAACCGGCTTCAAAGAGATCCATTTCGACAACCTTGTTGTAGACATCGTAGCAGACTTGCCGGTCGGCACCCATGCCGTTGAAAAAGCCAAACTTGCCGCCGTTGCCGTTCGGGCCTCCGGCAGGGTCGAGCAGTCCGATGACATGTTCGGTGAAGAAGTCTCGGAGGGCTTTGTACTCTTCCGCAAAAGTGTCGAAGTAGATAGCATCGAACAGTTCGCCACTCTCGACTAGCTGAGGCACGACATCCTGCCAGCGACCCTCGTGAACTACAACACCGGGCTTCTCATACCAGCCCCGATCTTTCATGCGTTTCAATACGTCTGGATGGGCCTCTATTATGTGGTGAGACATAGGCGATTGCTCTTGAAAGATGCCGTCTATGATACCCATGCCGTGCCCGACATTCAGCACACGCAGACGGGATGAAGGAAGCAGGAGTTGGGCAGAGCGGCGCATGAGCGTGGATTCCCATTCCATCATCACCCCGTTAGCCGACGAATCTAGTATCCGGTCCCGAGCGAAGGTCAAGTTGGATGCCAGATACGCTGCGTTTTCTGTAGATCCGTCGGGAGGTTGGCTTGCGTCTTCTGTACCGTTCAGATGTACGCGTTCCACGCCGTCAGCTAGTTCTTCCTCTTCCTCTTCCTCTTCCTCTGTATCATCTTCGGAGTCGCCGTCACCAAGAGGTTGATAATCGCCCAGCCGGCTTAGTAACAGTTCTGCTCGCACGCCAGCGTCTACAAACAGCTCGTACAGTTCTTTCAGGCCTAGGCGATACGCAATACATGCAGGCGTGTCGCCGTTACTGTCCAAGTCATTCCAGATGGCGCCGTTCTCAAACAGCAACCTGATGGTCCTGGTAGCCTCGTTGGCTTTTGCATCGTGCTCACCGGATTGGGCAGCTTCGGCAGTACTATCGCCGTTGGCGCCACCATTCACAACGGCTGCATCATCAGGCTCACATGCAGCAACGGCGGCGTGCAAAGGTGCGAATCCAGTCTCGGGGTCCCGGACGTTCGCCGACGAGTTGCGGAGGAGGTCGCGCAGGGCCCGGAGGTCGTGGTTTGCAGCGGCAAGCAGGATGCTCTGGGTCTGCAGGTCCGTCTCCACGGCAAAGGCTGGGTCGTCCATGCGGGCAAACACACACGAGGCCTCCGACTGCGGGAGTGTCGCGGGGAGCTGGGCAGGTGAAGACTTGCGCGGCCTGTCGGACTGCAGTGTGCGCGGGCATAGGAAGATAGATGACGCCAAGACGACTACCCCGCGTTGAGGTTGGCGCGACTCGACCATGCCGATATGCAGATGGCGCCAGCTGCCAGCAGACGAGCCGCAAGCTGCAACACGACCGCGATACGAGGCCGGATGCTGCTATGGCTGGAGCTGGAGACCTGGCGGCGCGTGGAGATTGCGACTCGACACCGCTGCTCTCCGGAGCCGTCCACGCCGCGCAAAGAGCCACACGCCGTCAGACGCCGAAATGAATCGCCGTGGTTTGGTTGCGACTCCTGTCCGGCTGTGCCTCTCACTTGTAGGTGGCGCCATCCAACAGCTGCACGCATATTAACAGCGCTCGCCGTCATGCGTAGCCGACGCCGACATGGGAATAAACCGCTCAGCGCTGGCGGACTGGGGCACAGCAGAGCACAGTGCTTTTGAACGAGAGCACGTTGGCTGTCGCACGTCGAGGCTGCCCCAAGCAGCGGGTTATTCTCCGCGAACTGGGTGACGGACACGGACATGCGACCTGGACAGGATCGCAGAGATGGACTGGAGCCCCGTAAGGCGCATCGCATCGCCTGTTGCCAGAGTGCCTGAGCCCGGGAGGTGTGAAAATAGCCACGAGCCCAGTGCTCACCCGCGCATCCTGGGGGCAGCCCGCGGAGCGGCCAATCAGCGCGCCGGGGTGCCTGGCGCCCAGCTGCACCGCGAAATGACGACCAGCGTGCGGACCAGCAGCCGCCCCCGGCGCGACCCTCGCGACGAACAGTTCATGGTCACTCGTTTCCCGCCGTGCCTTCGATATCCCGCCGCCCATCCCCCCAGCGCGTGCTCTCCTCTCTCTCACCACCTGCACCGCGCAGTCGCTCTCTCACCATCTAATTCCACCTGTCCGCGGCCTGGCTGTCTCGCCCTTCGTTCATCGAGCGCAGTCCTCGCCCTTCACTCTTTAATTACCCACCTGATTCCCTCATTCTGTTAAGCGCCTCGATTTCCATCCCTACCGACCCCGTACATCCACCAGCATTCCGGCAGCGTCGTTCGTTCCTAGCCACGGCATTCCTTGCAGCAAACGCGATCCCTTGGGCACCCCCGTCATCGCGACACTCGTGCACTAATACCTAATTCCACGCCAAACGCCGCTCTGCATGCTCGTGTGTGAAGAGCCCGCCGCACTACACCCTTGACTCAGACTTGCGCCCGCCCAGCACCGCCGCTGCTCGAGAGCGACCACCCAACCGCATCAATTGTGCGCGCCCGAACCCACCCGCCATGGCACACCACCACGAGGTCGCGCACCTTGTGCGGAGACAGCGCGATAGGGAGCAAGAGGAGAAGCGGCAAGCTGTCGAGACCGTCTTTGTGACTATGTCCAACACCTATACCGGAAAAGTCGTCTGGGTCACCCAAACTCCAGGAGCAGTAGTGGGACCGCCCATGCAGCGGCCGTCGTCCAAGGATGAGAAGCCATCACCCAAGGACGAGAAGCCAGCATCCAAAGCACCTGCTACGTCAAAGAAGGCGTCCGCCACGCCCGAGCCCGAACCCAAACCCAAGGAAACGTCTCAGCCAGCTTCCCCAAAGTCTACCGCGACTACGCTGAGGGTAGCGACCTCGTCGCCGACTCCTAGCACTACCGTGGCGGTTGCGTCTACGGCAGTCGGCGGACTGGCTTCGGCAACATCTGCATTGCCCAGCAGCACCGCTGCGCCCGTGAGCAGCGGCATGTCTGGAGGGGCTAAGGCGGGTCTCGCCCTGGGCATCCTGCTTGGAATTGGTGCACTGTTGGCCGCTGTCCTTTTCGTGTATCATCGCAAGAAGAGGCAAACGGGTGAGAAGAAGCCTGACGACGAGAAGGTTGCCATGCGAGATGCTCCTCCGCCACCGCCTCCCCAGGTCGGCACAGCTCCTAGCGTTCGCACCCACCGGACCATGTCCACCGCGCCCCGTCTTAGTCTCCGGCCTCTCACTCAGTTCTCCCCTACCTTCAACGACAACCGTAAAAGTGGAACTAATCCGCTGAATCTGGCCGCCGCAGCTCCAGCTGCCCGATCTTTGTCCCCCAATCAGCCCAACGGCTCCTGGGAGAAGCCGGGAGCTGCAAATGCTGGCGCTGCCGCTGCCTCTAATCCATTCAACGATCCCCACTCGCGCCCGAACAGCCCTCCGCAAAATCCTTTTGGGAACAATGCAGCCTTTGAAACGCCCCTACCCGCCTCCGTTCTTGCCACTCCTAATCATTCAGCGAACCCTAGTGTTCAGAACGATTTTGCGAATCCTGCATCAGCGATTGCTGCGGCGGACGCTGCTCTAGTTGTTGCCACCATCCCGGTCTCACGAAAGAATGGATCTGGTCCGCCCAGCATCGGGTCCGATATGAGGTCAAATGCTAGCAGTGTTCCCCCAAGCCCAGCTTGGACTGAAGACTTCCCTGCCTCTCCAGGCCCAGCTCCCACAGGTCCGCCGCCGGTCGCTGTTGCTGGTGGCACTCCCCTCGGTTCTGCAGCAAATCCTGACAATGTGCACCGCGTCCAGATGGATTTCAAACCTTCAATGCAAGACGAGCTCTCACTTCGTGCTGGACAACTAGTCCGAATGCTTCACGAGTACGACGATGGTTGGGTATGTTCATATAATACAGATCTTGTTAGATGATGTTACTGACGTGTTATAGGCGCTCTGTATCCGCTTGGACCGCTCCCAGCAAGGCGTAGTACCGCGAACGTGTCTCTCTAAGCACCCTGTCAAGCCTCGGTCAAGGAGCCCTCCGCAAGGTGGCCCTCCGGGACCTCGCATGCGTGGACCCCCAATGGGCTCTCCGATGGGCCCTGGTGGTGTTCCCCAGCCGCGCCCGCTCACTCCTTCCAGTGGCCGCAACTCGCCTATGGGCCAAGGACCGCGGCAAATGGCTCCTCCAGGACCCCCAGGCGGACGCGCTCGCTCAAATAGCAACGCACCCTATGCCGGTCCTCCTCGCTCCATGTCCCCCGGGCCGTACGGAGGCGGCCCGCAAAACTTAGGATCACCGCCCAGAACGGGCCGGCCACGATCCAGCTCGACGGGCCATATGGCGGCTCGTCGCCCAGTCCCGCCGGGCCCTAGCCCGATGAATCCTCTTTCCAACTCGGCAATCCCGCCACGGAAACCGCTTCCGGGCATGGCATTGTAGTTATGCTTCTCATGAGGAACGGTTATGGCTTTCGTCACCCTTATTTTCCCTTTGTGCTTCTGTTCTCCCGTCCATCAGGCGGTGGGGTGGGTCCCCAGGTCGACATCTCCGACACCCACTTATTTTCTTATAACTTTTATTTTCTCAGACTTCGCGGGGATGAACACGTGAGGATGAACAGCATTACCTCACTGGCTTATCTACGCTCTCGCACCCTGGACTCCCACGCGAGTTTTCACCCCCCTTTTATACTTGCAAAACTTCTGTCTATACCCCAAAACCCCCTTCTAAATTCTGCCCCCACCTTTTCCCACCTGTCCGTCGACCTTTCTCGGCGGATGGCCTACCAAGGGAGCGGTCCTTTCGATGGATCTTGTCGCCTATGGTCGATAATGTTTTTTTTTAGTGGCTGGTTCTCTTCTTCTGATTCTCCCTCTTCTTCCTTTTCACATTTTGATCGTCTACACCGATGGGAGGGAGATTCTAGGCAATGGGAAAGTAGGTAGTCAGGGAATGGAGATATGAAGAGAATTTCAAAGAAATTTATGCGAATGCTATACTTGGTTGGGTTTCGGTGGGGGACGCTGTGGTTGTGATGTGTTGAGTGAGTGGGTGAGTGAGTGAGTGATTGTTTATATATTCCGCCTATGAGGAGTGACCTTAATCATCGCCGAGTACGACACCGTCTACCAAGCCGCTTAGTTGTAGATGTTTTATATGTATGCTCCAGCCTGTGGACTGCTGCTTTGAAACATGGCCCAAATCAAGATGTGAACTTTGTCAACCTTACAATCCCAGTTTTGTGAATTCAATGTAATTGGATTGATTGATACTAGCTATATCTAAATAGGCGTTTGGTGATTCCTACTAAGTGGAACTATTTTATTTCCTGCATTCAGGTTTACGGATTTGCTGGAGGTCGAGTGTAAATGATCTGTACGAGCTAAAGCCACGCACGGCTTCGTCAATGGCTTCTAAGCCGCGAGTGTGGATAGTTGGCGATCGCAGGAGAAAGAAGCGAGACGTGCTTTCAGAGCTGGGTTCCGCGCGATTTCGGAGGTGGTGCGCAAGAACCATGGCGAGGACGTGACGGGTTGGAGAAAAATAGTGGTTGGTGAGGCTCTTCAGCTCAAGACCGTATGGGTCATGAGAGAATGCCCAATGAGATGAGTTCCAAGGATTTGAAGAGGCAATGGTGCTACTTAACAGACAGCCACATCTACAAACCAGCTTGCAAACCCATGATATCTTCTAATAGACGCTATGCTCAATCGTCATCGGCAAAGTCGAAGCCGGTGAACACGTGGTCACCTTCGTCAGCCGGTGGAGCAGAAGGTGCGAAGACAGTCTCTCTCGTGACTTGCGCCTCTGGTGCTGCTTGGGGTCCTGTCGGATGCTCCAAGTGCATTGCTGCCACCGTCTTCTCGTCCTGTGTTCGCTTGCTACTATCCACTTCGGCAGGATCCGTTCCCATGTCGCGGAGTCGTTGTATTTGCATCAAACTGCCCTTTCTGATCTTGTCGTTGACGGGCCAGGGATACCACGAGTACTGTCTATCCTGCAGATCCTTGAGCCATCCTGCCTCTTCAGCCGAGATTTCTTTGGGGGGTTCGAGTTCGGGTTCGCCGTCGGCGGTGTCTTTTAGGATCTCAACCACGGGCGCGATGGAGAGGTTGCTGTCCTTCTCCTTCTCCTCCTCGCCCTCTTTGTCCTTGGCTACTTTCGAGTCAAACTCGGGGATGCGCTCGCGGTAGGACGGCGGGATAGTGTATTCTGAGATGTTCTTCGCATACTGCAGCAGCTCCTCAAACGGCACAAGGCGCGAGCTGTCCGGGAAGGTGGTTGCGGGGGTCTCAAACAGCTCGCGGCGCAGGCCCGCAAGGACGGAAACGGAGGACTTGAACTGGGCTTCGAGCGCGTCCGCCTCGGCGCGTAGTGCTAGAATGCGGGCGTGATTCGCCTGGTGGGTTGCGACTGCAGACAGTTAGTAAGTAGGCGGCAACGGAGAGATTTTTGCCAGCTGTCTACGCACGCTGGTCCAAGCCACGGCTAAGCTCGTCGTCGGCAGCGACGAGATCGACGGCAGCTTGCGGTGACGGATTGTATGAGGCGATTGAGTCGACAAGGGTGCTCAGCGCAAGCTCGAGGCGCTGGAACTGGGCCTGCAGAGTGGAATCCATGCTGCAGCAGTGGGTTGCCGGACGTCGGACGAGGTGGGCACAGGGCTGTCTTGTCCCGAGGTCGGCAATCACCCGCATGGAGTTGCCCATCACGTGATCGAGGCTGTACCTAGGTACCTACCTAGGTCGGTGGGTCTGCTCCCGCCTTACCTGGAAAGGGCACAACCTCGGGAGGGTTCAAACAACAGCCATCTAGGCCCGCATCTGCACGGCGGTGACACGTAGCTGGAGGTGCACGGGAAGGATTGCGCGCAGCAGTCTTGGAGTGATCGCCCCCAGTAGTGCGGCAGTTTGCCGACGTTGCCAGTGACCTCGGTCTCGGTGGTGGTGGTCCCGACTCCACGTAGGTAGAGCTCCACAGCAAGCAGACACGAGCTTCACGCCCCACGGTTGGCAATGGAGCAGACAGCGGGCAGGTCGGCGGCGCGTGGCCACGAGCAGGCTGGGTTTGTCGCCACGCGCGCGCTGGCGTGAATAACGGTGAAGCAGGCCGCTTGCTCGCAGCGTTGCGCTCGCAGCTTGCCCTGTTCTTGGACAACACGTTATTGATGGATAGCGGTTCACATCTCGCTTGCCGCCTTACCACATATACCCAGGCCGGCCAGGCCAGGTCTGCCACGGCCCGGCCGAGCGCCTGGAGGCTGGAGCTGTCGCGACCTTGACCTGCCCGGCTGCTTCACAGCCCTGAAACCTCGGCCAGCCGCTCGACATCAACCCACCGTCCCACCGTCCCACCGTCTTCCTGTCTCCCCCCCGCCTCTGAACACTCCCCTCGTCGCTGCACCTTGTCGTGAATCCTCGCGCACCGGTTTTCCCTAGGCTGCCGCTCTGCTGCGCCCCGGCTGCGACCCCGCCATTCTCCTCCGCGCACCTTTGTCCAGCAACCTACCTAATACCTACCTATTCTTCGCACCGCGCGCCGACTACTCCCCCACGCGCATCTTCGGCCTCTCCCGTAGCCAGTCCTCGCCCTGCCGCTTCGTCGCGGACCGACACCCTCTTCGTTGCTCGGGCCATGGGTAAATCGTAAGTCCTCCGCTCCCTTCTTTCTCCCCCCGCCACCTGCTGTAGCCCCGCTGGGCACGACCCGAGGCCTGGACAACACCTTCCATTCACTGCGCAACTGGCAACTGGCAACTGGCAACACCGCAATCTCCCGTACCTATGTCGCAACCACTGCCCTGCGCGCAAATGACGCGCTCGCCGACCCAACGACCTCGCCGCTCGCCATCTCGTCCCAAGCATGCAATCGACAGCAGACGGCCACCACGGCTCGCGCGACATGCCGCAAGCGCACATGCCGCTGGGCCTACGCAGAGTCCCTCTCCTCGCCCACAACCATGCGCCGCTCAAGTTTGCGCGCTCGCACCACGTCAACATACCCCTCCACGGCGACCCGGGATACGTCCGCTACCGAGCGAAGCGGGAGGTGGCCCTCTCCAATGGCGTCAAATCGTTCGAGGACGACCTGGCCTCTCGATGCCCCGTGGCATTCATTGCGTTGACAAACACGAAGCTGATTGTGCGATACCACAGCCAGAGCAAGCTCTCCCAGCAGGAGCTGGCGGACCTCCAGAAAGCCACGCACTTCGATAAGAAAGAGTTGCAGCAATGGTACAAAGGTACGCACCACGACCCTGCTGGGGCGTCGACGGCGGCTGATACCGAATAGGCTTCCTCAAGGACTGCCCCTCTGGCATGCTCACCAAGGAGGAGTTCCAGAAGATCTACAAGCAATTCTTCCCCTTCGGTGATCCTTCATCATTCGCAGATTACGTCTTTAATGTCTTCGACGCCGACAAATCGGGCACCATCGACTTCAAAGAGTTCATCTGCGCACTCAGTGTCACTAGTCGCGGCAAGATGGAAGACAAGCTGGACTGGGCATTCCAGCTGTATGACATCGACGGAGACGGCAAGATAAGCTATGAGGAAATGCTCGCCATTGTAGAGGCAATATACAAGATGGTTGGTCCAACGCCTGGCCCTCGTAACACCGCTAACCAGTGCAGGTCGGCTCCATGGTCAAACTGCCCGAAGACGAGGACACGCCCGAGAAGCGCGTGCGCAAGATCTTCCGAATGATGGACAAGGACGAGAACGGCAGCCTCGACATGGCCGAATTCAAAGAAGGCTCAAAGCGCGACGAGACAATTGTGTCTGCCCTGTCTCTTTACGACGGCCTCGTGTAATCTGGGCCTCCGACTGTGGTCTTGTCTTTGCCGGTGTTCTTTGGATTTGTTGATATCACAGCGCATTGATTGGGTTTTCTTTAGCATGCACGTCGGCACGCATGGATGTACGCTGCAGGAGGCTGAGCATCGCTTCGGCGTATGGACATCATAACTGATGTAAATAAATAAGGACTGCGGGTCTGCAGACGGACAGCCGAATGCCAGCCTCGTCGAACGTTTGATCGCTGCGTCTTACCGTGATTGGTTGAATCTCATGATGACATAATGGTGTGGCTGTGGAGTGTGGCGTAGGCTCTCTGACTTTCACAGAGCCAGCTTTCACCTTCGACAGCCAGCTTCGACATTTCTATCTCGCACCCGCGGAACCGCCTTGACTGCGAGCCGCTGCGACAACTCATCCGCGCCAGATCATCTATCCACGCGCATCCTCAGAACACCCACCGCTTTGCACGAGTTCGAGAGTTCGAAAGTTCGAAAGTTCGAAAGTTCGACAGCGTCCCTGGCAGGTAACTGTCCGCCTCGACCCGCATCTTCTGAGCTGACGCAGGCGCGGTACAGTAGCGCTCAGCGACCTCGTCGTACCCATTCATACACATCCTCGCAAATCACCATGCGGCGCGGCGCGGTGCTGGCCTCGCTGCTCGCCGTTGCTCCTGCGCCAGGCGCCGCATTCTACTTTCCCGGTGTTGCGCCCACCTCGTACCGGACTGGTGACAATGTGACTCTCAACGTCAACCACTTAACACCGGCGGACTCTCAAAGCGACCCGAAGCTACGCTCGGTCTTCTCCTTCGATTATTACCACCCGCCTTTCCACTTCTGCAAACCTGATGGCGGACCGGAGTACATTCGGGAGAGCTTGGGAAGCATATTGTTCGGCGACCGCATACAGACCAGCCCGTTCCACCTTCGAATGGGGGTGAATGAAACCTGCAAATCACTGTGTGATGCGCAGACCTTCACTGGCCGAGATGCTGTCTTTGTGAATAGCAGGATATACCAGGGCTATGATCTCAACTGGCTGATAGATGGGTTGCCGGCTGCGCAGCAGCTCACGGAAGAAGGGACTGACACACCGTTCTACAGCCCTGGATTTTCGCTGGGAGAAGTAGACGGCGAGAACCCGCAGTTCAACAATCACTACGACATCTGGATTGACTACCACGAAGCTAGCCCGGGTGCTTACAGAGTCGTTGGCGTCCTGGTCGACCCCTTTTCCCTGCAAGACTCGAGGAATCTCGGCGAAGGACGAGCCGAGTGCGGTGCTATAAGCTCACCCGTGGTGCTAGACGAGAACGATGATAGCGTTGTCACATTCACTTATAGTGTAATGTGGCGGCTTAGCCCTACACCCTTTGCCACACGCTGGGACAAGTATCTTCATGTCTACGATCCCAAGATTCATTGGTTTTCCCTTGTCAATTCGGCAGTCATTGTTGTCTTTCTCATCGGTATGGTCAGTACTATACTTGTGCGGACATTGAGAAAGGATATTGCACGATATAATCGCCTCGATCAGCTTGCACTGGACGACTTTGGAGAAAATGGGGCGGTGGAAGACGGTGTCCAGGATGACTCGGGATGGAAACTTGTGCACGGCGACGTCTTCCGCCCACCCAAGAACCCGTTATTGTTGGCAGTCCTACTTGGTAACGGCTCGCAGCTGTTTATGATGGTTGGTCTGACTATAGGTGGGTTGTTTCCTGATGGGTTCTTTTTTGCCGCTAATAGCCCACAGCATTCGCACTCCTCGGCTTCCTTTCACCTAGTAACCGAGGCGCTCTGGGCACCGTTGTTATCATCTTCTACACCTTATTCGGGTTCGTGGGGGGTTATGTCTCATCACGCATCTACAAATTCTTCCATGGCGAGGCTTGGAAGCTGTGCTTCTTCTATACCCCTGTTGCTCTCCCCAGCATCATTTTCGCCATCTTCTTCTTGCTGAATCTGTTTGTCTGGGGCCGAGGAGCCTCTGGTGCGGTGCCCTTCACCACCATGCTAATCATGGTCATCATCTGGTTCATCATAAGCGTACCGCTCAGCCTTGCTGGCTCTTGGATCGGATTCAAGCAGCCCGTCATTGAAACGCCGGTGCGTACAAACCAGATTCCGCGACAGATCCCTCCTTCGGGCAGTCATCTCCGACCAATACCCTCGATGGCTCTCGCTGGTGTTCTGCCGTTTGGAGCCATCTTCGTCGAGCTCTACTTCATCATGAACTCCATCTGGTTCTCCAAGATCTACTACATGTTTGGATTTTTGTTCATCTGCTACGGCCTTATGATCGCAACAAGTGCTGCCGTAACCGTGCTTATGATCTACTTCCTGCTTTTGGCGGAAAATTACCATTGGCAGTGGAGGAGCTTCTTCACCGCTGGTGCGAGTGCTTTCTACGTGTTTCTCAGCGCGCTGCTTTACTGGGCCAAGGATATCACCTTCTTGAGCTGGACATCTGGTGTCGTGTACTTGGGGTATAGCGCACTATTGAGCTTGCTATTCTTCATAGTCACAGGTGAGTGTTCCTTCCTCTACGGTCTACGTATAAGAAATTGTCGCTGACTGTGGAGATCAGGAACTATTGGCTTCTTCGCCAGTTGGCTGTTTACTATGAGAATCTACAAGTCCATCAAGGTCGACTAGCTGGCGACACAGCCAGACACATTACGCAGCTCGCTCTCAGTACTCTCTCCTGGTTCCTGTTTTTCCTTTGGTCAGTAAGTACAGTCTCCTTCGTGCCTCGGGTGAATATTATCAGCGTTCAGCATATCTGATCATCTAAGCATGTACTCAAAAGGGACCTCGGGATGTATAGTTAAAAGGCGTCAGAATGGCGTAGTAACACTCGCATTGCGAGTGGAAGCATAGCTACGAAAGCCGAGCCCGGCCTAAGCTAGAACTCCAGCGTGAGACAAATAAGAATGTATATGATAAGTTCGTTTCGTGTCGCTGTTCTGTGATGCGCGAGGTATACATCCGACCCATGCTAGCCATACATCTTACCCATCAGAGTCAGACAGAGTCAGACAGCATCCAATCCTCCGTACGCGAGATTAAGCCGCTGCTATATAATCGGGAAAGCGCTACCGGCTGGCAAGCGAAGCCGACCTCGGGACCCCACGCCCACCTGTTGCGCCCACCTACTTCTCACTAAACTACCCATGCTCATGTTGATAAATTCGCTCTATGCCTAACATTGCGCCTTCGGATTATGACGGGCAACGTAACTGCGACTGCCCAGACCCGGCCCTATCGTTCACACAAAGTCCCAGCGTGTTCTCGATGCCGGTCCCGAAAGATCCGCTGCAATATCGACATCCCAGGAGAGCCATGCCTTTCCTGCAGAGAGCGGCGTCTCAAGTGTCAATACGTAGATACTCCAGCGCCTACGACATCAAACGGAGAGAATGGAGAATGTAGACCGGTCAAACGACGTCGGGATGGTGACAGTTCCAGACATGGCGCCACCCCGAGTCGTCCCCATTCAGCACCAGTCCTTCACAAGCCATCCAACACTCCATCTGCTTCCATCATCTTGGCTCCTCATGTTGCTGAAGATGTCGACATAGTCAAGCGACACATCTCTCAGCATAGACCAGTGGGCCGCGAAGGCTCAGAACCCTCCTATCACACCCTGTCTCACGACATTAGCAGTCCGGTGGTTTACCTATCTGTACCGCGATTTCGAACAGGGCTACGATCTGAGCTTGGAGCTGGAAAAAAGCAGCTGGAAATCATTGAGCAGATCATGGGTCCGTTCAAACAAGAAGTTATCGGCCTCTACTTCAGCCATATTCATCCGTATTTCCCCATTCTAGATGCTGAGACCTGTGCCTTGGTGAAGGAAAACCCCAAGGAAAGGGATGAAGTTTCCAAAAACCTGCTTTCTACTATCTACGCCAGTGGATCACCACATTGGAGAAAATCGGACACGCTCAAACTGCATGCACGGCCGGACCTTCATTTCCTGTGGAGCAAGGCCGCGTCTGCTCTCTTAGAAGATTTCCTCAGCCCAAGTATGGCGACTGTGACCGCATCCGTTCTCGACCAAATCGGCCGACCGTCTGTTTCCATGGTCGGAAACATCACACTATGCGGGCGTACCATCTCGCTTGCGCAGACATTTGGTCTTCACCGAGATCCATCTGAGTGGAAGATCACGGACGCCGAAAAGTCTGCAAGATTGCGACTATGGTGGGGTGTTCTCATCACCGACTACTGGTCTAGTATCAGTTATGGCACTCCACCTCAAATTGTCAAAGACTTCTACGACGTACCGAGACCCACGATAGAATCGCTCACCATGGCCAAAGCAACAAAGTCCGAGAAATATGCATCTACATGCTTCATCCATCTATGCGCTTTGACTGAGCTCCTCGGAGATATCCTTCCATTAGTGTACCAAGCAAGACCCAACCCGGAGTCACTCACCCAATCCGTCGAGTGTCTGAAGACCACGCTTGATGAATTAGAAGCTCAGTTACCGGAATGGCTTCCGCTACCTGATCGAAACGGTACCAGTAACTTATGGTTCTGTTTCCTTTCAATGAGACTGTTGCTTAGCCGGGTAGGACTGCGAGCAGCTGTCCTAGCAGGAGACTCCAGCTCGAAATCGACACGTCTTGATGAGCTGCGAGAAGCCTCCACCGCTGTTGTAGAGTTCATCATGTTCCTGGGCGAGAATCAGTTTCAAGACTTTTGGTTACCATTTGCGACGCACCTCCTTCTGCATGCTGTCACTGTATCCCTACGGTGCGCAATAGAAGCTCAAGATGACGTTAGACGAGCTTCCGTATCCCGTCTTGAACTATTCATTACCCATATACAATTTGCGCACGATAACTACGATTGGGATATAGCCCATTTTTGCTTGGAAAGGTGTGCGGGTGCAGTGGCCACGATCTCAGCTCTGGCGACTCGGAGTACAGAATCCGCAGAACCTCTTCTAAGTATGAATGGTGCCGACATCTCTACTGGCCTCGCATTTGACGATACTTCGTTCCTAGTGCCCGACATGCTGGATATCAACAATTTTGACTTCTCCTGGGAAGCGCTTTGGGATACACCATCCATCATGACAAACTTCTCCATTTGAGAAATGATTATTCTTATTGGTAGAAAATCCAGGATCCTGGTGGAGCTTTAAGGCTCCCTCACATGACTTTCCCGTTTGCTGGCCGTTGCCCGACGGGAAGCCTCCAGATTGCGTATCTTTCACTCACCTATCCCGAACGATATTGATCGTTAAATAGATATCAGAGTTGCCGGTTAGTCTCCTACCATTGATCTTTACAACGTACCTCTACAATACTAGCTCTACCTTCTCTACTTCTATCTCTCACCTTTACTTAGACTCTGTGTCTTACGCGTTATGGCAAATATCTATGCGCAAGTCGATGAAGCTCAACTCAAGCAGGATGCCGCCTCCACTCTACTACACTATGGCGCTGAATTCTATCCTGATATCATAACGCGGGCGGAGGGCATCTATATCTATACTGCATCTGGGCACCGAATGCTTGACTGGGTATGAACCCTACTTTCATATCCGTTATTCCAGTCTCTAATAATTCCAACAGACGTCGGGCCAAATGTCATGTTTGATCGGCCACGGACATCCCGAAATTGTCGAAGTTATCAAGAGACATGCCCAATCTCTGGATCACTTATTTAGTGGGATGATTTCACCACCCGTGATTGCTCTAGCCAAGCGCCTAGTAAGCCTGACACCGCCAGGCCTGGACAGAGCCTTGTTCCTGAGTACGGGTGGAGAGAGCAACGAAGCTGCTATCAGACTTGCCAAGTCATACACTGGCAAGTATGAAGTTGTGGGATTGAGTGCTAGCTGGCACGGAATGGGCGGAGCGGCCATGGGCGCCCAATATACTCATGGAAGAGCCGGATTCGGCCCAGTGGTACGCCTATTATAGCATTAGGGTTCAAGCCCCGTGCTCGGGCGCCATTAACACTTGTTTAGCTACCAGGAAACTTTGTTCTGCAAGCACCAAATCCGTACCGTTCCATCTTTCGACATGCCGATGGGACACATGACTGGGAGACTGAACTCGAATACGGCTTTTCGCTCATCGACAAGCAGTCTTGCGGATCACTTGCCGCCGTCATCGTCGAGCCTATCCAGGCTTCTGGTGGCACAATTCCGCTCCCTCGCGGCTACCTCAGCAAGCTCAAAGAATACTGCCGCAAGCGAGGAATGCTTCTAATCACAGACGAAGCTCAAACGGCCATTGGGCGAGGCGGGGATATGTTTGCTTTTCAACATGATGGTGATGGATTTGTCCCTGACATGTAGGTGTAAACCCAATATCTACTCCGAACTTGCTGACCATTGCCCTCCTCATTAGTCTCACGCTCAGCAAGACACTGGGTAACGGCATGGCACTCAGTGCGGTGATGACTAGTGAGGAGATTGCCCAAACTGCGAAGGAGAAAGGGTTTCACTTTTACACGACCCATATGAACGACCCGCTTCCGGCCGCTGTTGGCGACAAGGTTCTCGAAGTCGTTGTGCGCGATGGTCTTGTCGAACAAGCCCGAGAAAAGGGCAAGTTTTTGCAAGCCGGCTTGCGGCGCTTACAGGATCGTTATGGCTGCATTGGCGAGGTGCGTGGGCGAGGACTGATGGCGGGCGTGGAGATCGTACTGGATCGTGCCACGAAGAAACCAGGGTTTGACCTTGGAGACCGCATTGCCGAGAGAATGGCTGAGCTGGGTCTTTGGTTGAAGTTGGGCATGCAGGCGAGCTTTGCGGGAGTAAGTCTCTACCACACATTTCTAGGAGCTTTGATGAGAAATGTAGGAGCTAACAATGTGTAGGTGTACAGGATTGCTCCCCCAATCATAACAACCCAGGAGCAATTGCAGGAGGGTCTGGACATCATGGAACAAGCATTTGCAGAGACCGAGGGATCAATGCCACTGTATCGGAAGAGTCCTGTCGAACTCGTCCAGGCGAATCTATGAACGGGAAAACAAGCATCTTGGAGATATCCTCTTTGAGAAGAACCTTGTAAAAGCCCATTAGTTATTCAATCATCGAAACACACTGATACATGCAACACTTTAATGTGTATAATCTAACATTTCCCCCAACCCCACGACAGTAAACCGGCACACTCTCTAGTACCCGCACAATAAACCACCTTACTCCCCTCCCTCAATACCGAACTCGACTCACACTCCTCTTCCGCTCATCCACAAAACTGCCCCGACTCCCTCTAACCTCCACATCCCTCACCACGCTCCTCCGCCTACTCACGCTGCGCCTCGGCTGCTCTTCAACGTACTCGATCTCGCGTGGCCGCGACGACCTACATCACACCAAACACACACACATTAGCACCGGCCAACCAACCTTTACTATTACACTACACCATTACACTAAATACCCAATCGGTTTCGGTCCAACTGTTTGAAGCCCAGATCGAGGTAATTGATCAGCACGTACCTATGATACTCGACAGCGCGCGGCGCCTCGCTCAAACTGCCCGTCGACGTCCGGTACTGGCGGTACGAGTGCGTGGAGCCGCGCGGCAGGCGCACGACGCTGGGGTTGTGCGGGTGCGCGGAGAAGTTGGAGCGGTGCGGCGGGGGGTCGACGACGCTGTGCGTGTGGCTGCGCGTCGGCGTGGTGCTGAAGAGGCACATGGATGGTGTTTTTTTTTTTGGGTTCCGGATCGGGGGATTGGACGAGGTAGGTTGCAACTTGGTGGGGAGTGTGTACGGGTGGGCAGACAGGGTAATGGTAAGTGGTATGGGGGCTGTAGGATCTTCCGGGGATAATGGATAGGATGGATGGAGGGGAGGGATAAGTGAGGGCCCTCAATGCAATAGCCCTGGGTTTGGAGTAGTCGTATACCGCCAGCCGTGTATCAAAATGACGTGTGCCAAGAACCGGCGCCAAATGATTTCTTGGTTCTATTTCTCTGCCAGGGACAGTGCAGTATCCCAGCCTCGTTCTGGGTGCGACGGGTTAGGTCTTCAATTATATGGTGGTCTAATTCTATAAGCGTTGCGCTCAAGACATCTAGCCCAAATACCCCCTATCAACATGGATATAGCCCGACAGAAGATTTCGAAAGATTTACATGCACATACGACTTTTTTACCTACAACTTTTCAATATCCTCTTTGATGTCCTCTCTATCTCCAGCGAACAGCGTTTCTTGCGCGCTCCAGAGTTCGGAATATAGGCCCCCGCGGTCGATAAGTTGCTCATGTGTTCCGCTTTCTGCTACTCCGCCCTCTTTCAATACAATGATCGCATCGCAGTCGTAGATTGTGCGCAGGCGATGCGCAACAAATACAGATGTCCGCTTCTTCTCTTTCACAATCGAGTTGATGTTCGAAAGTAGAGCTTGTTCAGTGTGCGTGTCTAGCGCAGATGTCTGAGAGGCACGTTAGTTTTATCTTTAGAAGAGGGTGATGCTAGCGTAGTAAGCTTACCGCTTCATCAAAGAACAGGAGCGGCGGATCTTTGAGAATGAGACGAGAGATGGCTAGACGCTGTTTCTCCCCACCGGAAATCATCATTCCCCGCTCGCCTACCATGGTCCCATACCCGTCAGGGAGCTGCCGGATTGTATCGTGAATGTGGGCTCTCCTAGCCGCGTCAATGAGCTGCTCTTGCGATGCTTCCAAGTTTCCATATCGGATATTGTGTTCGATTGTGTTGTTGAAAAGTGGCGTATCTTGGGGTACCACGCCAATTGCTTTGCGTAGGCTCTCTAAGCTTACATCTCGAATGTCCTGGCCGTCAATGAGGATGCGTCCTTCTTGCACATCGTAGAATCGAAACAAGAGACGAAGGATGGTTGATTTCCCGCAACCGCTAGGGCCAACAATGGCAACCTTCTTGCCAGCAGGTATCGTAAGAGTAAGATTCTTTAGAATGGGTCGCTCAGAGCGGTATCCAAATGTTACGTTTTCGAATTTTATCTCGCCAGCAGTGAGCAATAGTGGCTCAGCATTTGGTTTATCTTTCACTGCAACGTTGACCTTTTGAAGGTTGAAAAGCGTCTCCATATCCAACAAGCTCTGGCGAAGCTCACGGTATACAGAGCCGAGGAAGTTCAGGGGGACAGAAAGCTGGAAGACAAGCTGGTTGACCATGACGAGGTCCCCTACACTCAGTTGACCTGTTCCAACGCCATCAGCAGCAAGATACATCATGGCTGTCAGGGCAGAAGAGAAGATGATATTCTGGCCGGTGTTGAGAAGGGCCAAAGACGTGGCCACCTTGATCGAGGCCTTCTCGTAGGACAGCAACGCTTTATCATAGCGGCCGACTTCATACTTTTCGTTGTTGAAGTACTACTTCGAATGAGTATAATTTCCGGGAAAGCGGTCGAAAAAGGACCTACCTTGACGGCCTCATAGTTGATTAGGGAGTCAACCGCAACGGTAGCTGCCTTGTTATCGGCAGCATTGGCTTGCTTTCTGAACTTGGTTCGCCAGGAGGTGGTTAAGATGGTAAAGGCGGTATATGCCGCCATGGTGGTGCCGGTGATCAGTGCGAACTGAGCGCCATACTGGTACGTCTACGGGCGTTAGACAAACGCAATACCCACAGTATGAGCTTCTTACTAGAATACCACAGACAAGCGAAATCTCCAAAGCCGTGGGCAGGATATGGAAGACCATAGAGGTTAACAGGAAGCTGATACCTTTGGTCCCCCGATCAATGGCGCGTGTGAGACCTCCTGTTTGGCGGGATAGGTGGAAACCCAGGTCCAGCCTAAGTAGATGCCCGTACACACCACAGGCGACCTTGCGGATGGCCTTCTGGGCGACGCTCGCAAAGACGGCATTCCGCAGCTCCTGGAACAGTGTCGCAGTTATGCGGGTAACGCCATCTACGTAACTAGTCACTAACGAGGCCATGTCGTTGGTAGCAGAACAGCTTACAGGCGACTATCATGGAGCCGGCCACTGTCCATGCAGTGCCTCCGACAGCCAGGAAGTCAATGTTCATAGAATCCACAATGTTCTTGAAATAGAAAGGAACCTGCACGTTGAGCACCTTTGCGCCCACGAGCAGCGCCACGCTCAGCCCGACGCGTGCTCTTGTCCCCAGGTTGTCCTTCGGCCACAGATAGCGAGACATCTCCTTCATGATAGCCCAGTCGGCCTTGCGCTGCTCCTTGTTCGACACCGTCTGCTCGGCCAGCAGCGGGTCCACCGCCTTGGGCTGCGCTGCCTTGGTCGCGGTGACCGCAGCGGTCGATCCGGGCAACGGCCGCTGACCGTGGACATCTTTCCTGTGCAGCGGGCTCGAGGTGAAGACGCGGGTCGTGTAACAGAACGGCTGCGGGCGCAAGCTGTGGAAGCCTGGCCGGCGGCGCGCCGCACGCACAAGCGGGGACATTAACATGGCGATGTTTTAGATGGCCGTGCCAGCATGGTCGGAGAGGAGGATGGACGCTCTGGAGAAGATTTGTCGACGTCGAGGTGGGCGAGCTCCCGCGGGTGTCGGAGGTTTGCCGTTCGCGACTGCCCGCCAGCTCCGCGTCATTTGTTCCTCAGGTTGCGCCGTTTGCACGTGCCGGCCTCGAGCCGCCGACAACTACTTCCACCTTTCGCTCCCGAACGTCGCAAAATGTTGCGTCGCCCGGCTGCCTTGCCGTGGACCAGTGCTGGTCTCCGCAGAGCTGTGCCGAGTCCTGGGCGGACGCCGCTTGGTGCGCGCGGCATCAACATTACGGCGACGACTTCGTCGACAGACCCGGCGGCGCCATCACCCTCTCCCGGTACGTGTGTACACTGCCCAATTAGCCCCCCAACAGCTGACTGTCTCGAGATGCCCGCTTCGACGTGGTCGGCTCGCCCTTTTCGCTTCTCTCCGTCTCTCTCGCCGCCTCCCAGCACCTGTACACACGCCGCGGCACGCTGGTAGGCCTCAGCGGCAAAGCCGAAAACACTCTCTCCACGCTCTCCTTCCTCGAACCCCTCCGCCGCGCACCCGTGGGAATACCTTTCCTCTACCAGAAGGTGTCCTCGACGACGCCCATCACCGCCCTGATCTCCACCAAGGCCCCGATATCATCTATTGTCACGGTGCACTTGGATGGAAGGGAAGACTGGCTCATATCGCAGCGGCAGGCTCTGCTCGCATGGACAGGCCACACTCTCTCGCTGAAGCCCCAGTACAACGTCAAGCTCGGCCTGGCGCATTGGGGCAATACTCATGTCAGAGGCCGCGGGCTACTGGCGCTTGCTGGCAGCGGACAGATATATCAGGTGCAGTTGAAGGCTGGTGAAAGCTATGTGGCTCATCCTAGGTATGCTTGCCCACCTAAGAACCAGAGAGTCAGGCTGACAATGTCAAGCAATGTGGTTGCGTACAGCGCCTCTGCCAGTCCACCCCTTCCGTTCCGCTTCAGATCTGCAAATCTCCTCTTCCAGGTCCCTGACCTTGGTTTCGGCTCACTGGCCCAGAACGTCAAGTTCTTTAGGGTCATGAGCGAGACAGCTACATGGCGAGCACTTGCTTCGGCATACCACACCGTCAAGACCTGGCTACGGCGAACAGTGTGGGGCGATCGTGTAAGTCTCCAGTCAGCCTCACTAAGGCGTTCTCTTCTCATCTAACACAAAGTTAGCTATTCCTCCAATTTGAAGGCCCTACAACCATGCTTCTACAATCACGCGGCTCCCGCATTAGCGACGTCCTCACACTAAAGGACGTCGACGAAATCGCCGAGAGCCCCCCTGGAGCAGTCCAGGACGCTGTCTCCAGGAAAATCCGCGAAGAAATCAAGGAAATCTCCTCGAGCTCTTCACCACAAACTCCTCCAGCGTCACAGGACTCGGAAAGTGGAGGAAGGGTGCGGTATGCCACTGTACGTAACGGCAAAACTGAATTCGAGAAGCCTTAGAGAAACCGTTTCATGCAGCGGGAGGTGGAGCTTGTTTTCTTTGTAGTATACCCTTGTAGGTCTTAGCACATCTTGTACGAATACCACTAGCATGGACGCGGCATACACACAGCAGCGTTCTGCTATGTCTAATTAGAATCATTGCAAGTCCGCTGTCTTTACAATTCTCCCACTCTGTGCCCTCTTCAGTGTCGCAACCTCGTTTCTCAAACTCGCATTCTCCCTCACAAGTATCTCCATATTCTCCCAATCACTCCATTCTTGGTCCTTTTTCCGTTTACAGCATTGCCCTCTCGCCCCACATCCCCTTTCCACTGCCGCGACCTCGTTCTGCAGTCTTACATTCTCCCGTACCAGGTCCTCTACATTTTCCCACCTGCTCCGCTCCTTACTGTTCTTTTGCTGTGTCCCAGCTTGATTCTGGGCTGTTAGATGTGCCAGGGCCTGTTTCAAATCCTTTACTTCTTGGGCGAGTGTTGTGATGTCGCCGTCTAGTCTTCCTAGATGCTGTGCATGGATCGCAGTGTTGGATAGTGCTACGAGCCAGGGCTTGTGCGTGTGATGTTCTGGTTTGGCGAGTGTGGCAGGGTCCGGTCCGAGTGCCCTTGTGGAGTTCTTTGAAGGAGAACGGGAGAGAGATGAGTGGGCTGATGGGGTTGTCGACGATTGCTCGCGTGAGTGCTTGGTGTATCTCAAGGTGCGCTTCTGTGGCGGAGGTGCTGCTGAAGGAGTTTGGAACTGCACTTGATTCATGCTCTTGGCTTTGTGGCTTTCAAGTGGTAGGGAATCGGGTAAGTGGTTAGGCGTTTGCTGGGCTTTCTCGAACGCATGAGCTGATCTTGCAGGCGTCCGCAGACGGCTATTCCATGGGGTTTCCGAGAAGTTCATCGCGAATGCTACGATGAGCTGGAAACGAGAACTGATGAGGCGTTTAATTAGAAGAATCAACTGCAGTACCATGATGAAAAGCAATGGATGCTAGTTGGCAGACGTTAAATTACAGTTCGCTTTGTTCACTTGTCGGTTTTGATGTTATCGCCGGTTTGGGAAGGTCACAAGGTTTACTCTTAATCATCTTGTGACGCCCATATAATAGGCTTAGGAATCATCTGGCACATGTAGCGTATTCAACCTTTGAGTTAATTTAGGGTCGGTATCAGTACGGAACTTGCATCCACATGATAACACCAAATTTCCATCACTCCTTATATCACGATATCTTAGGACCACTCTGATAACAAGTACCCACGAACTTCTCAACGCCGTGTACATGCAATATTTCCCTTCTGAAATGTTCAGCCCGCGTTCGAGATCACTGCATCAGCGCCCTGCAATCCCACACCAAAACTCTTTCATCCCACCCAGTACTGGCGCACCAGCCCTCGGCGCCAAATAGACACCAATCTACGCCAGTAACAAATTCCGTGTGTCGCCCCATTCTGCCCATCTGCCGTCCGCCACCGAGAGCCATGGGCTCCTGGTGCACCATATTCTCCTGCTTGACTTGGGTGACACCCATAGCACTCCCGTCCGTCCATGCCCGGCACGTCATATCGTAGCTAGCGCTGAGGAGGATATCGGAGAGGTGCGGCGACCAAGTGATGCGCCGCACGGCATACTCGTGGCCAGCCAACACTGCGACAGGCCCAGCATTGGGAGCGCGAATGTCGAAAGTGCGGATCAGACGATCAACGCCGGCGGTTGCGAGGACCGTGTCGCGGTATTTGTTCCAGTCGTGCGTGAGGGCTTCGGAGGGTGCGATTCCGACAGAGGCTGCTGCGCCCATGCGAGGCTTTGGTGGGGTGTGGATCGGGATGCTGAGCGTAAGGTGATTGGAGGCAGAGGCGGGTGTCCTGAGATCAAAGATGCGTAGATGCGAGTCCGAGCTGACGCTGCTCAAGATATTTGGACTGTGTGGGCTGAACTCGGCCGAGTAGGTGCACGAATGGGTGGGGAGGGTAGTGAGACTGGCACTGGACTGAGGATTCCAGATCTTGATGGTGCCGTCCCAGCTACTGGACAGAAACGTGTCTTTCGCAACCAGGTTCCAGTGCACGGCGAACACCTCACGGGCGTGCTCCTGCCACGACTGGACAGGGAAGTCGGAGAGGGTGATGTCGAACAGCTTGATCGAGCCATCGCCGCTCGCAGCGAGGAGCTGGTTCTCGTGCGCCTCCGACCAGGCTGTGTCGAACAGCGAGTCCTGCGTGTCGAACCTAGAAGGCGACGGCGGTCAGTGTAGCCCGATGTGACGGCGCTGGGATCCGGGCGCATACCACTTCTCGGCGACAATGCCCTTTGCCGTCAGTTCCAGGACGTAGAGGCGGCCATTGCCAACGAGCCCGAAGTTGGCCGACGCCGCAACCGCGAGGCGGGAGTCAAAGAAGGGCGAGTACTTCACGCTGTAGCCGTTGTAGCCCTGCGTGCGGAATTCGAGCATGGTGCTGGCGAGTGCATCGTGCGCAGACGGTGGTGGCCGCCCGCGCGCTGCACGGGGACATGTGATGGAGCTAGGAGGAGAGCAGCTCCGGGAGGCGGGCGGGGCAGACATCACGTGATATGGCGTCTGGTCAAAAACGCGTAGTCGGCAGGCCCACCATCTCGCCATATCCCTGCTTGTCTATACCAACACGTCAGCATGGACGCGTTTGTCTCCTGCAAGCGACGGAAAACAGAACGTCCCGTTGAACGCACCAGGCAGTTCAGCCCGCCAGCCCGAGAAGAGGACGAGTCGACCGATGTCAAGCTCGCACTCCTGGCCTCTCTTCACCCCGCAGTTGTGGACGCAGCATCGCTCCTAGAGGCCCTCCTAGCTTCGGAAGGTTCCGTTCAGCAGGCCGCTAATCTCCTCTCTCAGACCAGGACCTCAACTCCAAGAAAGCGGCCGGCTAAGGCGGGGACCGGATACCAATCTTCTCTTTCATCGTTCTATCTTACTCCGGCGCGAGGCGGCGGTCCGGCAAAGAAGGCCCTGGTCAAGAAGGGCAAGACGCTATACTTGTACTCTCCGGAAGACATTGAAGCCCACACTCCATGTTCCATTATCCACAATTTCCTACCGGCCAAACAAGCAGACACTCTTCTTCTCGAATTGCTAGAGGACTCACCTACCTACTCCAAGCTAGAATTCAAACTTTTCGACAAGGTCGTCAAGTCACTTCATTCTTTCTGTTTCTATGTCAATAACTTAGCCGATGCCGAAGAGCAGAAGACTGAATACATCTATGATGGACGGAAAATAGAGGTTTGCCATCTCCCCCGCCTCAGCGGAGTCGTTGTACTCTCTCATTAACAAGCTCTAGGATGTTCGTCAATGTCTCCCGGGGATGCTCAAAGCCGTGCCTGCTGTCGAAGAAGCTGTTAATGAGGAAGTGCAACGCCGTATACGTGAATTCTATCCTGGCGGCAGAAAGCTAAAGCACCAATCACCGAAACCATGGAAGGCCAACACAGCCTTTGTAAACTGCTATGACGGCCCCCAAGAAAACCTCGGGTACCATACAGACCAGCTCACTTACCTGGGTCCTCGGGCAGTTATTGGAAGCCTAAGCCTCGGCGTTGCTCGCGAGTTCCGCGTCCGTAAAATGATCGCCGAGGACGACGACCACAGAAAAGAAGACGGCTCCTTAGCAGACGCGCAGGGGCAGATCTCCATCCATCTACCGCACAATTCGCTCCTGATCATGCATGCTGAGATGCAGGAAGAATGGAAGCATTCAGTCAGCCCAGCACAAGCTATCGATCCCCATCCTTTAGCGAAGAACAAGAGGCTAAATATAACGTATCGATTCTACAGGGACAATCTTCATCCGAAGTTCATTCCAAAATGCAAATGCGGTATGCCTACGGTATTGAGGTGCGTCACCAAGAAGAAAGAGAATAGGGGAAGATATATGTGGATGTGCTACACGAATTACGTTCCCGGCGAAAATGGATGCTCGTTCTTTCAGTGGGCCGAGTTTGACGACGATGGAGAGCCTCCTTGGGCTAGGGAATTGAGGCATCACGAAAATGACAACGGACAGCCAACAGATACCCTTGGGTCACTAGGAATAGGCGTATAAAATACTTCAGAACGAACCAAACACTTCCACCTCGTTCCTCTAAACTCAATATGCAGTATGGCGAGGAAGGCCGACGAGCGAATGCTCTTGTAGACACCCATGGGCGATACTGGCCTCACGACTTCTGTAGAGTTGTTCCATTTGTACTTACAATACCGCGACTCGCAGTGCACAATCTCTACCACGGCCCACGGCACTTTGGGAGCAAAGTTATAACAGTGATAGGTGGTGCGCCCATGATCGTTATGGATAATGACCTCGCTGGGAGCTGCCCCGCGGCGGTGCTTGCGAGGAACATTCGCTTGGAGAGTAACAGGCAATGTCAACGTTGATTTAACGCCAGAGTACCTGCGCCACTAGTGGCAGCTAGGTGATACGACTACCAGTACGATCCGGCTAACGGCCTAAAAATAGCAACATTTTGCAGTTTCAATAGACCCGGCGCACGTAAATCGTTCACGTGGCAGCTGATATTCGAATCAAGCGACACCCGATGCTGAGTACGACGAAAACCCAGCGGCTACTCCGTACGGTGTACAAGCGGATTGCTGGACAAGACTCCAGGTGGATTGAAGCTCTGGACGAACAGAGTCCAAACATGCGAGCGGGGCTTTTTTTATCCGTGCCGCGGGACACTCGGAAACACGGCAATGTATTCAACATGTAACAGCGCATGGATATCAGAATCTCATGGGTCAGGAACCTGTCTGGCGGAAGTGGCAATTTGGGTTGGCAGTTTCTGTGACGTTCGCGCCGGCGCTCCCTTTCCCTTCGTTCTTGGCTGGCGTCATGCTCCAATCATTATCCGGCCTCCGTTGGTACAAG
Source organism: Massariosphaeria phaeospora (assembly GCA_011032825.1). Classification (NCBI taxonomy): domain Eukaryota; kingdom Fungi; phylum Ascomycota; class Dothideomycetes; order Pleosporales; genus Massariosphaeria; species Massariosphaeria phaeospora. The sequence continues at coordinate 1,663,082 of JAADJZ010000003.1, read as the reverse complement.
GATAAGGCTGCTCACCAATGCCGCCCTGGTCGCTAGCCAACAGCGACATGGCCATGCAGCGATCACTACCTGGCCGGGCAGTCCCATGACGTCCGCGGCCCTTCAACCTGCTCTAAGGGGACAGCGACGAGCCATGGCGTTCCAAGGTGACCGGCGCGGTCCTCGGTACTGCCACGCTCCATACTCACGCTGCGTCCCAACCCCGACCACCATCTTGTGCTCCCTGTTGTTTGGCCGTTATCTACTGCGCCCGTTGACTGTTGCTCGAAGCGACCGAGCACCCTTTCTTTTGCATATTCTAGCGCCCTACCAGCACGGTTGTATCGCCACCAATACCTACATTGCGTGTTTCGACTTTTGCCTATAATCCAGCTCGGCCTGGACACATGTGCTCAATTTCCCGAGGGCAGTAGAAGTCAACAGTCCGCTGCTTCACTCCTTGTTTCCCTCATACACACCACCACCGAGCAACCGTGTCGGATCCCCTGAGCAATGGAGCGAGTGCGGCCGCAACCCACCGTTGACTCGCACGGCCGGCGGAAATCTATATTCACAGAGGTCGGACTGGTGGACGAGTCAACGGTCCAGAGAGATCGTAGTCCTGCGCCCGTGTTGATTCCCGACTTAAGCACGAGGCCTCTACCACCTGCTAGAACGGTTCGATTTCGAAGTCAGAACGACATCTTGGGACAGCTGGAAGAACATTCCGACGAGCTAGATGGTGGATGGGAGTCAGCATCTGATTTAGATCGTGGCGAGTTCGAAGCGCTGCCAAACACGCCTCTGCAAATTAGCCCCAGAACGAAGCCGCCGTCCAGAATGCATCAATTCGGGCTGTTGGCCATTATTCTAGCACTCTTGGTACCTGTCATCCAGACAGGCCCAATTACTCCGCTGGGCGCCAGAGGTAACGTTATTCCGCGAAATTCCATCGACTATAAGGAAAGTTCCAGCTTCGTGAAACGGGAGGATTCCAAGACGGATGTTTGCAAACGATGGGCTCATCAATGTGAGTATTGCCAGGCGGAAGTTAGTGTCGCGAACTTTAGCTCACCCGCACAGCTACCATTGTCAACGGGACACTTTACATTTACGGAGGAAATTCGATTACTAATCCTAAGCAGACTGAGGACACATGGAGTAAGTCAACCATAATTTAGTCACTACTGCGCTAACCCTCCTTGTTTCAAGACAACGATTTCCTCACCCTGGACCTCACCAAATCCTGGCAAATCAGCAAACCCTCTTTGACCGGCTTGCCTCGCCCTTCTGGTCCACCGGAAGTCGCGCTTGGAACGCTTTGGAACTCGCTTGGTTCACTATATCTATACGGAGGCGAGTTCTCCCATAAACCGCCACGTCCGCCGACAGCGGTGTCCACATGGGAATATAACCTTAGCTCGAAGCAATGGTTCGAGCACAAAAACCCTAAATCATCTGCTGGCGACAAAGCACCAGAGGACGGCCAACCTATCCAGCGTTCTGCTGAAGGTTCAGGATTTGGCGTTTCAACACTCGGAAGAGGTTGGTACTTCGGAGGTCATCTGGACATGTGGACAACGGAGGGGTGGAACACTCAAATCGACAGAGTATACCTAAAGAGTATGGTCGAGTTTACCTTCCCGGGTCACTCCAACAACGCGGTGGAAAGCCTTCGGGACGGAAAAACTGCCAGCGAAGGCGGCGTATGGAGAAACGTTACTGATGGTTCGGAAGGCTCTGCAGGATTCCCCGAGCGCGCTGATGGAGTGCTGGTCTATGTCCCTGGCTTTGGAGAGCAGGGTCTCTTGCTAGGCCTTGGTGGTGGTACTAACGACACGTTTGTAAGTTTGATATGCAGCCAGTGAAGCAGATTTCACTAACCATGAACGTAGACGCAGATGAACATTATTGACGTTTTTGACATCGCAACGTCGTCTTGGTATAAACAGACCACGAGTGGGAAGGTGCCTAAATTCCGGGTCAATCCCTGTGCTGTAGTCGGCGCTGCTGCAGAGTACGTCCCAAAATATGTTGTCCTAGTTAAGTTCCGCGCATTACTGACAGAGCTTACAGCGGCTCGTCGTACAACATCCATATGTTTGGAGGTCAAAGTCTTCAACCCGCAGGGGACCAGACCCAGTATGATGATATGTGGATCTTGTCGGTTCCATCCTTCACCTGGATCGAGGTCGATATGTCCAAGCAAGGTGTACCGCCCGCCCGCGCCGGCCACACTTGCCATGTCTGGGATGGACAAATGATTGTTGTCGGTGGCTACGTGCCTAAAGAGCTGTCGTGTGATTCGCCTGGGATATACGTATTCAATATGTCTTCTCTATCCTGGAGTGATCAGTTTACCGCGCTCACGGGCGACCGGGCACTTCAAGCCTGGGAAGGCAAGGAGGACTCCCAAGGCAACCCCCTCGGACAACAAGCAAACCAGCGCGGCTTCGACTCCAAAGCCGGTCTCGAAGGAAGCTATGCTTACGCCGTCCCGTCACCTGTACAACAGGTAATCGGCGGCAAAGAAACAGGTGGTGCGACGCTTACCGCGCCCGTTCAAACACCCACGGAAGGCCCCTTTAAGTCTGGTACGCCGATAACTTACACCGTAACCGGCGCCGATGGAGCCATCATCACAGAGACTGCCGCAGCAGGTGCAGCCGGAGGTGGCAAAGGTGGGCCCAACATCGGCGCCATCGTCGCAGGGGTTGTCGCCGGCATATTCGCCATTGTGGCCGCGTATTTTGCCTTCTGCGCCTGGATCTACCGCAAGCAAGTCGCAGTCTGGAAGAACCACGCCGCGATGGTGACCCAGCGTTCCGAGACGGAGAAGCGCAATCCCTTCGTTGCAGGCGTCACGGCGACGACGTCGTCCAAGGTTTCTAGCGAGCGTCCTCCTATCCCTGGCTCAGCCGATGGTGTCAGAATGAGTGGCGAAGCATCGCAAACCGGGTACGCAGGAGCAGCAGGTATGGATCCCTTGGGTAGAAGGAGCAGCGAAGGAAGTGTAACGGATGACCTGCTCGCGGGGTCGGAGCCGTCGTTCTGGGGAACTAGGGGTGTGTTGTTGAACCCGAGGAGGAGTCTGCGGGTCATCAACAAAGACTAAAACTGCTCACTCGGTGCCCTGGTGTGGTGGAGGTTATCATATTCTCTGGAGTACGCATTGGACGTATGTTTGATTTTCTTCTATTGACTTTATGCATTTTGTTGGGGAGCAAGCCGTCTTTCTGGAAACAAGAGCAACGCATTGGTCACGATGAAAACTATTATTATGATACGGGCAAATCATTGATCCGGCCAGGGTAGAAAAGCAGCCTGGCGAAAGTGTGTATATATATACCCATACAACCTTGAGATATTTAATGGTTTGATTCTTACAATGGCTGCTTGATCTTGGGAAGTTGATCTTTCTTAAAAGTGTCGTTCACCAGATATGTAAACCTCCTGTAGACTAGTCACGGAAACACAGCACACACCACATTCAGTTGCAGATTGACCTTACTCAAATTGTTCTGGAGTCTAGGTATTGCCATGGATAAACGGGATCCTCCATTAAATTATGTACCATCCATCTCCTTGTAGCCGCCTCTCATAACGTTCATCAAAGGGGCATCGAAGAAGATTGAAACACCCCACTCGCTACGCTGACAGAACAGAAGACCTAAGCAGCCTCGTACCGTCCGCCAACCTCCTCCACGTCCCCCATCAGCTGCATGTCCACACGCGGGAGGCACGCCATGCTCTTCACGAGACCGTGTTTCCATTTATTTGCGTCGGTCCACCATCTAGGCTCCTGCAGCCCATCCATCGACCGTGCATGGTTGCCCACGCAGCCCCTGGCATTCCAATAGTAGCAGACAGCGCCCTTGGACTGGAAGATAGTGGTGGCTGGGTCGTTGGCCACGTCGACACAGTCGCGCCACGCGTTGTACGCCACATTCGAATTCGTCGTGTACGGCGTATTCCAGATCACAACGGCGCCCGGCCGGTCGGGCAATTGGTCGGCAACGTCGCCTGGCTGCGATCGGCGAGGCAACCGGGGCAGGTTTTTGGCGGTGTCCTGGGGGGACTCGGGGATGCCATCTACCGCAAAGCCTTGTGGCTCATTGTCCGAGTCGTTGGGGAGCTCGGCTTCTGGACTACCGATATCGATATCGCGGCTTTCGGCCTCTGCAGCTGGCTGAGGAACCCAGCACTTGACGGCTCGGAACCTCCATTCGTACCTTCCCAGATTGGGATAGTACATGGTAGTGTCGAGTGTGTTGATGGTCCTGCTGGCCTTATCGCTACGGCAGCCGTTCTGGTAGTAATAGACGCAGTGAACGCCACTCCACTGGAACAAAGACTTGGTCATGCCATTGACCGAGGGGGGGAAGTCGACGCAATGATTGAAAGCGTTGACGACCTCGCAGTTCTCTTTGAGGTCGTGCTGCGAGCAAAGGATGACGGTGCCCGGTGTAGCGGCCACCAGTCCGACCAGAGCGAGAACATGTCCCAGCGTGGCACGCATATTTGCTGTCGCTGTCACGCTGTCAGTAAACTGTCTTGTGCTTACGATAAGACGTGTTCTTACATGGCTAATGAATTTGCAGTCGGGGGCCGATGGCAGTGGTTGAAGGAGTGGAAGAGGAGACGAGGAGACGGACTACGAGTAGGCGTTTATATACTGGAATCGGCAGTCGGCAGTCGACGAAGTAAAGGCAAGAGCGGGAAGGCACGACCAAGTGAGAGAGACGAGCTGCAGGCACTCACATTGACCGACTGCGATGAAAGTGCCTGCGGTGAAGGTGGGGGCCTGCAGGTAACGGTGCAGGTGTCAATCACAAGGACAGTGCGGACGTCTATGTAGCCATGCGCGCTGTTCGCTAGACGCATCTTGCTACAAGTAGTACAGATATACATGTCTAACTCGACACCAGCGTCTCTATGGGTCCAAATCGCGATTGATGTTGTACTGACGGTAGCCGAATCCGTCCATGGTGACCCAATGGCCCAGAGCCTCGAGCTCCGACCACACAGCGGGGTGCTGCTCTCTGATCCATGCCTCGACCTTTAACTGCCTCTCGATGTTCGTGGTCGTGTTGAACCAATTTCCCAGACTGTCGGAGCGTTAGCAAGGCGAACGGAAATATTAAGCACAGGGAACCCACATCTCGACATCGGGGGTGAATCCATGCTCTTCCTCTACTGATTCCACCAGCGTGAGCGCTTCATCGTGTTGATGATTGCGCGCGATCGCACTTTGGTAAGCAACGAAGATGGCCTTGTCGATGTCCACGTCCATTTCCTTCAATCTACGCCATATAGACTTCGCGTGCTCGTCGCCGAACGGCATCCCCTCACACGACCGGAAGGCAATAGCGATGCTATTGTACGAAGGCCCTTCCCGTGAACCGCAAATTTCCGCCCAAAAGTCCAATGCTCGTCGATTGTTGCCAGTCGAAGCATAGGCCAGCATCAATGCGTTCCTTAGCTGGGTATCTAGCTCTAGGCTCAAATCGAGTTTGAGCTGGTTGTGCACAAGCTCCAAGCTCTCCGCATCCGCATTACGAGCAAAGCCAGTGAAAGCAGCCACATAAACTTCCTTGTTAGCAGTGATGGACTTGTGTGTATGATTGCGCATGTGGAAGAAGACATGACAGGCCATGTCTGAGCGTTTCCGCGCGAAGAACTCGTTCATGATGTGGATGCGCACTTCACGCGGCGTCTCGGGGAACATCTTACGTAATAGTTGATACGCGTCCCAAGCATCTGCCGTGCTCGTCTGGCCGTCCAAGATAAAAGCTGCGAGGCTGTCACGTATGGTGACACGTTGAGGTGGAGAAAAATGGTGGGCATGCATGTTGAGCAAATCTGCGGCATCATGGGTCTCCCCTCGACGAAGGTGCAAAAGGCAAAGGGCGGCCACGGTCTCTGGGGCAAGACGTGCCTTTCGCTCCAGCAAGTCATCAACGATAGCCATGAGGTCGTCATATTGATGCTGTTTCGACTCGCACAGTACCTGGATCAACTTGTTGACAACATTGACGCTTCTTTCGTCGCCCGACATATTTCCCTGGAGGCCGAAGTAAGCAGCTCTTGCCCCATCTATATCACTGATAGACAACCGATATTGCATCTGCATCGCGAAGGTTCTCTCGTTCGGGAAGATATTTCGCCTTTCACCCAACGTGATATAACGTTCGGCTGAGTAGGGGTCCTTTTTCGACATGGCGAATTCGACTAAAGTATTGATGGTATCGATATCCGGCTGTATTGCTTCATTACTTCGACGGACCATTACGTTCATCATTCGCTCAACTTCATCCACCCCTTTGCCGATGGCTGCTGACCAAAGGAACACAGCATCCCAGGCTTCCTTATTTGGCGTATTTTTCAGCATGGAAGCTACAATGCTCTGGCCAAACGTGAGATCTCCATGTAAAGCGCATGCAGTGAGGATGGCAGCATGAGTCTTTCCCGCCGGCTCAGTCTCGGCGGCATTAGCGAGGTCAACTACCGGCTGGGAGTACCAGCGCTTCGCCTGCTCTAGGTTATTCCTCTCGGCGAAAAAAGCCACCAAAACCCTCTGGAAGCCGACAGTGAAAGGCAAAGACAGTTCAAGGATCAGTTCCGCCGTTGTGACTAGCTCTTCGACATTGCGCTCTTGAGCAAATCCTTGCAAAACAGCAGTCCAAGCCGACTCGGCAGTATGGCCCTGATTATGGGGGGCTCTGGAGTGGGCCGTAGGTACGAAGTTCTTCGCTGCAATATCCCTAGCTTCGAGGCTAGCACCGTAGGTGGACAATAATCGTACGAGCATAGGCAGTCCCATTACTTCGGGCTGATCGATGCCCGGGGACGTGCTTTCCTGGATGGTTCGCGGGCCTTCCTTTTCCTGCGTTTTCTCCAGCTCTTGGTACAACAGTCGGCCAAATGCCAAATGCGGCTGGCCACCTGTCTCGGGCGGCTTGTCTAACAGTCTAGACATTGCGTTGCGGATGTCCTGTCTTGAGAGCCACGGCGGCCCATGCTCGTGTGGGTTCTCCTGGAGATATCTGAAGGCGTTTCCGGCGGTATGGACGTGGTAGTCTTCGAATCGCACGCCCTTTCTGGCCGTGAAGGCCGTGAAGGCCTCAGCGACTTCGTCGGGCGGAGGCAGGCGTGCGGACACTCGCTGCCGGTGCGCCAGCTCTGTCATCTTGTCGAGCCCCGGAGGCAGCTCTGCCGGCTTTACTTTGCGCGGCGACTTCCAAAGATTGAGGAAGGTGCGCCGCTGCGACTGCGGCAGCAACGGCAGGCCATTCTGCAAGACCAGACATGAGCGAGATGGCCGGTGTAAACAGTCGCGGTACAGGAGCGGCTTGTTGGCGACGATGCTGCGGAAGACGACGCGCGTGAGATGCGAGGGCATGGTGGTGGCCGGCGGCGAGACGCTGTGCAGCCGTGGGGAGGGTGCAATTGGCACGGGCACAGACGGGTTTATCGGTGGGTGGCGGCCATGAGATGCGCGGCGAGAGTCAATCGAGATGCACACCACCACGAGAGACGGGGCGAGCAAGAGTCGGGCGAGTGCTGTCCACGGGCGTGCCGGCGGCCGTGGCCATGGTCGACGACGTCAAAATCGTGATTGCTTGGCGAGCCGCTAGCTGCGGAACATGTACAGTATCTATTTATTATATTGCAATTGCAGCCGCGACCTGCACCTGCACCTGCACAGCTTCCTCCGCCAAAGCGACTGCCCACCCACAACCCGCAACCCGCAACCCGCACCCCGCACCGCCATGGCCTTCGCGCGGGCATCCCTCCAGTCTTCGGCGCAGCTTGCAGCCGCAGGCACGCGCTGCTTCTCCGCCGCCAGTGCGCGCTGCAGACCGACGGGTGCGTTCGTGGCAGCTAAACGGAGCACCGCAGACCTCCTGGACGTCCTGTCCCCCAGCACAGCGTCGCGCCGCCATCCGTCGGAGCCGCAGCGCAAACCCGCCACGAACCCGTCTCCCATCACGTGGGCGCTGAAGGACTTCAGTCCCTCGAAAACCGCGGCTGCCGAGATGGTCGAGTCCGAGCAGCGCGCCCTCTTTGCGCGGCAGATCTATCGCCGGTGGCAGCCGGGCGATGTCTACACGCCGCACGACCTGTCGGGCTCCGAGCAGCTGAAGTGGAAGAGGGCGCGCAAGACGGCACAGAGCGATGCATTCGACACCCTGGGCATCAATCCCGTCAACGAGTACAAGGTGGGCTTTACACCCTTCCATCGGCCGGTCGCGGAAGCTGACCGCTGCAGAACTTCACCATGATGTCCGAATACATGACCGAGATGGGGCGCATCAAGCACTCGAGCGAGACTGGACTGCGGCCGAAGAACCAGAGGAAGATTGCCAAAGCGATACGGAGAGCCATCGGACTCGGTCTGATGCCCAGTGTGCATAGACATCCGTTGGTGCTGAAGCGGAGCTCGCCGGGCAGATTCCTGTAGAAGAGAAGTCCCTGTTGGTGTACGAGTATGTATAGTGTGGAAGTGTGCATAGCGGGCGTAATTCTGGCAATCAATTCTGCATGGTCCCAACGGCGGTGCCTATGTACCGCATTATACATTGACGATCCATCAACGGCGGTCGGTTTGGACATTCTTACTCCTGCACTCAACCGGGCGGCAGCACTCCCCGTCTCGTCAATTTCGTCTTTAGGCACATTCACGAAGCTCACTGATACAACAGCTTTTTGGGAAGACCATACTATGATGCCCGGAAGAATCCGGCCCAGGCAAGGTGCCTCTATTGCCTCCTCCCCCAGGTAGAATCGAAGCCTATCTCTTCCACTATGTCTCGTGATGGCATACATGCGATGGTTGTAGGGTGAGAAGTAGTGCACCAGAAGATTGCCGCTATGGACATAAACACTGCATCAAGCTTCCAAGAATTGAACGAGATGTCAGTCACAACCTTACGGATCAGAGACACTAAGTCCAATCATAGAGAGTTCCCAAGGGCGCACGTTACCGTTCCGCTAATGCGTGGAATATCACCATCCGTTTGCGTCCGAAGTTGGCAATAAATTAGACACTGTGGTTGCTTTGCCATGTCAGTCAGGTTTGACGAGCACTGGAAGGACTTTTTAAAACCTGTGTGCAAGGAGCGCTATGTACTGCTAAATTGCTTGTGTATTTCTTTTCTCGGGCTTATTAATGCTAAACATGGTGCAAACTTTCCTCAATACTAATTCTCCTCTGTTCTTTCCCTATTGCGCCTGATCATATCGCAGTGTAGGTAGCGTCCGTAGAACTCATTCGCCATAGCCTGCTCGTTGCTAATCACCAAGAATAGGCCTTGTGATGCAACAAAATGTGAAGCAACAAAATAAAGGTTAATCACAGCCTAGGAAGCAAGTCCTGTCCCGCTCAGCGACCTTGACAAACGATACTGAGCCTTCGAAAACGTGTCCAAATCAGTCCCATCGAACTCGTCACTTTCCGGGCGCTAGTTCGTACAGTTGTTCTGTATGCGCTGTTTGGCCATGGGATGCCGGAGTATGAGGCACACTCATCGCATCGACCTCGTACGTTCCAGGTGTTGGTTGTCTTGCTGGGTATTGGACAGGTGTCTGGGTTGGCATGGGCGGCGCATTCGGTGCTGCGTAGTAGGGCTGCACATATGGCGGAGCCGGTGTGGGAGGATTCGAGATCGGAGACTGGGCTTGATATCCATTGACTTGGGTTTGTGGGTTGATCTTGTGCGGGTCGGTTGCAACTGCAGGCGCGAAGTACCCATCGTGTTGTGGTGCGGGGGCGAGAGGTTGCTGCATATTTGGTACGGGAGGTTGGTGCATGAGCGGCTGTTGTTCCATTTGAGGTGGGTATTGCGACTGAGGACGGTTCGCCTGAGCGGCAGCGATGGTTTGCTGGTTTGCAGCGAGCTGGCGCTCTTTCTTCTTCTTGACGCAGAAGAAGATTATAGCAGCGCCAAGCACGAACAAGAGCACCAGAGCGCCAATAACGATACCGACGATCATGGCGACAGAAACCTTCTTCTTGTCTTTTTTCCTGGAGGGACCGCCAGCGGACGGGATAGTAGTGGTATATGAAGAACTGACATCGGATTCGGTGGCGGTGTCTGCAACTTCGCTATCCGTTACTGTCGCAAGAATATCACTGGATTCAGCGCTGGATGACTCGCCCCATCCAGTGACTGCATCCCCACTAAGTGTCTGCAGCGACACACCGCTCAGGCTGGAGTCCGACAAGTCCCCTCCATAGGGGAGCACGGTTTCCATAGCAGACGAGTAGCTCGCACAACCATAATCCGCGACGCCGTCCGAGGGATACGTCCAAGTGACGCAGTAAGGGGAGGCGACGTTGGAGCATTTGCGGACGAAGGTGTTCAGCTCACACTCGGAATCGCAGCGGGCAGTGTAAGAGTCGTAGTCGAGACAGGTATTTACCCAGCCGCAATTTTGTGTGTCGGAGCCATCGCAACAACCCGCCATGCCGAAGCTTCCCGCTGTGTAGAGCTTACAGGCTCCGCCAGACATACATGTCAGAGCGGAAGCTATAGCAATGTCAGCAGTGCTCTTCCTGAGTAGACGATCTCCCAGGTAGTAACCTACATAGATCTCCATCAATCCAGCCGCAAGTCTCTGCATCGAAAGACTGCCGTTTCCGCAATTCAGCAACTGAAGGCCCCTTGGTTGGTTTCGGAGTCCAATCAACTAGAGCGCGGCCGGGGCTCGTTGCCGTGGGAGCTGGGCCACCGAAAGCTATGCAGTTGACAGCAGGAGGTAAAGCAGCAAGCACGCCGAAAGCTATCCTGATGTGCTGCATAGTGGGTGGATATGGCGACAAGGTCCTCGACAGTATTAGTAGCAGAATCCAGGGCCGAACAAGCGAAAGACGGAAGAAAAGGAAGCTGAAGAGAACGAAACAGACAAGTAACAAGACGAAAAAAAGAGCACGGGGTGCAGATTAAGGCTCGCGATAGTCGCCTTTCAGCTGAAGAGCGGTTAGAACCCGAATACGGTTGTGCAATGCTTTAAGTCAACCCTGTCCTAGTCCTTCTATGCTACAACAGGAATACCCAGCCACGGAGACTGAGCTGCCCATAGAAAAGTAAAGACGAGACGCCGTGGTCGATGTGGCTGGCGAGTCTAGACCTCATCGTTCGGGTACTGCTACAGCACCGCGAGCACCCCTCTACTTCTAGGGCGAATGGCAGGCCCAACAATGACCCGATGCCAAGCAAGCCATTGTTATGCGCAGAGCGAGACGGAGTGCCTGGCCTGGAAAGGGCGTGAGGCTGAAGAGACAGTTTCACTCGGCCTATGAGGGGGCGCGGCTTCGCTCGCCTCGTACACCGGTCGACCCAAACAAGCAATTACAAGCGGGAGATGTGCAGCAGCCCCTGCATGGTGGCCCGCCAGCCCTGACACAGATTCACAGAATAGCATTCTCGCTATTCTTAGCGCGGCATCTGATTTTCCTCACCTCCCAATTCCACCCCGTATGCCCCCCATCACAGATGCTTTCGCAAGATAAAATCCTTCCAAGCCGCACAATTCCCTGTACGATCCGTCACCATTTTCACCCCTCCCGCCTCATCAACCCCAAAATCCATGACTCTCAAACCATCCACTCCTGCGACTTCCCAGCCCTCAATAGGCGGAGATCCTGGGTCTCTCGCAAATCTCGCCCACGCACTACGCATCGTATCACTAAGCGCCTTCTGCTCTTCCGTGGCCCCTGTGCGATCGTATGTCGAGAAGACAATAGGCACTTCAGACTGATGATAGGCGCCTTGGGTTGATATCGGCCAAAGGAGGTCAGGGAGGCTGGTCAGGCGTTGATTAGGAAAGGTAGCGTTGAAGAGGTAGCGGTAAGTGGGGACGTAGCGGGTGGAACTGTTGCTGAGGAACACGGCGGGCTGGATGCAATCAGTCTTGCATCAAATTTGTTGACCAGTATTTGCCCGGGAAAGCTTACGCATTTGAAGTTCCAATCCGTATGGATTTGCCCCAATCGGGTGCAATTATCAACCCTTCCCTCCGCTGGGTTCAGGTTATATACTCCTAGGATACTCGCCTTCAGTTCAGTCTCGTTCGGAAAGACCGAATTGAAGTAACGATCGATATCGGGACCGATCTTGGCTCCATAGTAACTCCCGTCATCTACGTTCGACCCACCGATTACTGGAACTTGCGCAAATCTACCAGTCTCGCGACGTAGACGTGGATCACATGCGAGAATTTTGTCGTCACCAGCCGGGGTGCCGAAACTAATGCTATTTTCTTGAGCGTAGCGAAGTTTGTCTGCCGGTGTATCCTTCACGCATTGGAATGGAGAAGTGGCGTTTGTGCAGTCTACACTGTCAAGCAACCGATTCCACGAGACATAGTTCGTGTTGTTGCAGTTGGCAAACGCAGGGTTGTACGATCATGTTCCGCTTTGCATAATGGCGGCGTGGAAAGGTGGACCCACATCTTTAGGCCATTCGCTGGTGAGCAAAACATCTACAGAAAGCGATCCCGCGGACTGCCCAAAGATGGTGACGCGATCTGGGTCGCCACCAAAGGCTCTGATATTATGTTGGACCTGAATACAAGGGGAGAGTCAGTCGTCTGCACCCAATGATGCACGTAAGGAGGATTGACGTACCCATTCCAAACCAGCGCGTTGATCCAATAGTCCAAGGTTTCTCTCGGTGAGATTCTTGATGTCGGGAGCAATGGGGAAGCCGAACAAGTTGGTACGGTAGTTAACAGTGACAACTACTACCTGACGAAATCTTAACTGCGGGCATGCAAAGGGACGGTTGTACCTATTATATGGAACCGACGATATGCTTTTTGCGTTGACAATAAGGATATGTACGTACATGCTCCAAAGCAGCGAAATGCGAGCCGTCGTACATGGGTTGTCCGGCATTTCCAAAGACCAGTCCTCCACCGTACAGCCAGTAGAGAACTGGCAATGGCTCCTCTGCAGTAGCATTGCAACTCTTATTTGGGGCAAAGACGTTTATGTACAGGCAATCCTCACTTTCGTCGGGCCGCGGCGAACTGAAGACGTCCTGGACGAAATTGCGAGTCCCATAGGGACTGAAGACTTGAATGCAGGCCGGTTTGAACGCCGTGGTATCAAGAGGCTGGCTCCAGGCTGTCGGTCTCGGCGGGGCGAAGCGTAGTGTACCGGCCGGCGCGGAGGCGAATGGGATGCCGAGGAACTGGTTGACGCTTATTGCAGCACCCGGCACACTGGAGACAGTCCCGATAATGACACCTCCGTCAATGGTGGCAGTCGGATGGGAGGAACTGACATGCCCCATGGTGTGGCCGACTGCGCCAACGCCAAACGCGGCGGCGGCGATGGCATAATTCTTCATTTTACAACCAAGCGGAGCTATTGGGGAGGCGCAAGACCGGTTGAGACCGAGACGCTGCCAGAGAATTGTACGCGGTACACGAGTAGCGTCTTGAGGTACCTGAGTAGCAGGTAGGGTGAGGGAGCGAAAGAGGAGAAGAGAATGCGACAATAGTCTAGAACAGCATCGCATGCAAATTTGACATGGTCCAGGAGCCAAAGAGTGTCGGTGCACGGCCAGGTAGGTAGAATTGCGCTACTGCGGTCGTAGATGTCCAGGTCGTAGGAGGCAGATGTGGTTGCAGAACTCAGTTGCAGTCTGCAGAGCGTATGAGCGTTGGGTAGTATGCTCCGCGGTTGGGGCGCTTAGACCAACAACCCAATCGTGCGGAATCAATCGCACTGGAGCATACCTAGGTCCCTGGCACGAGCGAGGCGTTGAGCTGTGGTCAACGCCGTTTGCCTAGGCAGGGCAGCAGGTGCGATCTGCGACGATGGAGTGAGAGAGAGAGAGGTATGAGTGGGAGGGGATGGAGGCCACGTCGCAGGGGTAAGCGACCTCTGGCACGTTCCCCAGATTCCAGATTTCTTCACTACCCATCACTTCACTACCCATCATTGTTCAACACCAGAACAGCCAGCCAGCATCACAGTCAATCTCTAGGCTAAGTGGAAATTAGTTCATCCCTTGAACCCGCAGCGTGGCAACCGATTACGCATGCATCAGCGACCAACATGACGCCAACGAGGCGTAGCATGGACCCCCCGATTTGGGCCCCGCTCTGATACCGTCCTCTTGATCCCCATTCTGTCGTTCCCAATCTAATATCTTGCTTTCTTCCATTAACTTTCGCTACTCGCGAGCAAACGTTGCTACAATGTTTGTCAAACCTGTTGGGCGAGGTATCGTATTGTTAGTCGTTATCAGTGTGTTGCACCCGCTCTCGACAATCGCCCTAGTCCTCAGATTGTATGCGCGATATCTTATTCGAGCCATTGGACTTGATGACTACCTCATGGTCCTTGGATGGGTAAGTTCTCGAGCCTGGATTAGATATGACTTGTGGCTCATGACCTTCTAGGCAGTTCAGATTGCATCCGTTACGTGCACATACATATCGGTCGCCAACGGTGGTGGAACCCACCATTTGATTGATATCCAAGATCCATACAAGTCGATGATGACAGTGAAGTGGAATCTGATCGCCCTCTTTCTCTACACCACTGCCACGGCGCCCATCAAGTCTTCAATCTGCGTCCTACTGCTCCGCATTACACCTTCGAGCATCTATCGGTGGATACTTTATAGCCTTATCTTTATCTGTGTTGTCAGTTCCATTGTCGCTATCGTTGTTTTCGCCACGATTTGCGCACCTGTTTCTGCCGTATGGGACGGCGAGGGTAGATGCGAACCTTCGGACTACCAAAAATTCGCCATCACGATCAGAGTATTCGGTGCCTTCAGCATTCTCACCGACTGGTCCTGTGCCCTGATACCAATACCCATATTATGGAATGTCCAGCTTACACGACGCACAAAGGTGTATATTGCAGGCATGCTCGCGCTTGGAGTATTGTAAGTCTACTCAGTTCATCAACACTGTGATACTAAGTAGTCTGTAGCGCTTCCGTAGGCACCATTGTACGAATGTATGCCCTCAATCAGCGCGTAGCATCGGACCACGTTTATAGTAAGTGTAACCGACTCCGTTAAATGAAAGCTCGGCTGACCTGCCACTCAGGCATCATACATGTAGCTACTTGGAGTAATGTCGAGTGCAATTTCGGCATCATTGGTGGCTGTCTCGCAACCATGCGTCCGCTGTTGCGTCGCTTAGGGGTGCAGTCATCGGGCATCTCCGGATCTGGAGCGATGCCTAATAGCCACCAATTGCACCCGATCAATCAGGCCAGGAGGACAGACATATCGAAATTAGACGACATGTACCAGGTCATCATTGAATCAGAGGGCAGGGGCAAAGGAGAAGAAGATACAAGTGATAGCGGGAGCCAGAGGCGGATTTTGGCAAACAGTGGGTTGCAAATCTACAAGGAGAGTGACGTTAATGTCAGGACTGAGCGTGGTGACGTGAGAGTCTTAAATTCTTTCACGATGGCCCAGGGTCGTGCATAAAGGTGCTTAAGCTGTAAAAGTTTATCTGATAATTTATAATGCACAACTCATTGTTTCAGTCCACATCTCCACAATTGCATGCCGATTATGGTTTGTAAGAAACTTGACCACTCCTCTACTCCTGGCTTTTCAACCTCTCGAAGAGCTGTACGAAAGCGTCTGGATCCTGCGCTCCGCCTATTTCGTATTTGCCATTCACAGTGTAATTCGGAACTCCAGAAATATTTTTCGCAAAAGCGTCCTCCACTTCCCTATCAACCTCTGGACCACCGCTGCCCTTCTCCAGCCACGCCCGCGTCTCAGTCTCATCGAGTCCCGCTCTGACCCCCGTTTCGACCAACACATCCGCCGACGTGATATCCCTCTCATTCTCAAAGTAGGCCGCAAACAACTCCTCGATGACTCGCGTCTGAACCTGCGGTCCTTTCTTCTTGCCCAACTGCACTAAGCGGTGGGAATCGCGAGTGTTCCCGGTCTTGCCCCCAAACTTGAAGTTGATGTCTTCGGCCTGGCCCAGCGCGGCAAGGCGCTGGAACATCATCTGCGTGCGTGCTTCACCGAACTTGGACTTGTAATACGCCTCTTTATCGACACTTTTGGGCGCGTCTGGGTTCAGGTAGAACGGGTACCAAGTCGTCGAGAAGGTGTCGTTCGCCTCAGGGTGTTTCTCCTTGTATATCGCGATGCCCTTCTCCAGCCGCTTCTTGCCTACGTAGCACCATCTGCCAGCTTGTTAGGGGTGTATGCGCTTCGGGAGTACTGGGGTACCTACGGGCACACGGTATCCGACACGACCTTGATGTCGAAGTTTGTCATTCTGCGGACACTCAGTCTGAAAGCCACGATGAAGGATATTATTGTATCCGGTTTACTTGACGGTGTCGCAACTACGGGATGTTTTCTGATAGTTATTTGTATTGTAACGCAAGTTAAATCGCCGAGGGACTTGTGTGCCTTATAGAGCTCGGCGATTATCTGATGGCAATGGACGCTGACAAATTAGAACAGTTCGCGTTCCGAGCTTCCGGGTTTGGTTGTTTGAGCCCACCTCACTCCTCACCACTCACTGCATCTAAAAACCGCCGTATCCAATTGAAGTCTGGAACAATGACGTGCGCGCCCCTCGACTCTTACATACTTGAATGCAGCACTGCTGCCCCACCAGAACACAAGCTTTGATGAGCGCATGAGAAAGTTTTCGCCAGAGAAACAAAACTGTGCATAGCGCCCAAGTCCTCCACCATGATGATGTCAAACATCTTACACGCGATCAATGCGTCTAAAAGAATATGCTGCTGAATAGCGGAGCTGATTGGTTGAGGGTACTGTGTTGGCTTCTAGAAACCGCAATCGCCATGGGTTCCCAACTGTATTACAAATCTACGCTAAATATGCGCCCTCTTCGTGCATACAGTACCCTATCGCATCTACATCTTTGGAAGGACACCGCACTTCACCCATGTCAGTACATTCAGAACGCCCTCCAAGAATCACACATGTCGTTGGAGATAACATGGAATGTGCGACACAAGTCCCAATCACGCAGACACCACGCCCAACCTGTACGAACCCCAATTCATATCTACAGTACGCAAGTACATATATTCAAGCTAGTCTCGCCCTGATGTCGTCCAAAGTGACATCCATTGTCCTTCCTCAAGCTACTGAAAGAGGCAAGCTTGAACCCTTAAAATCTTGGGTGTTGATTACAGCGCTAGAGGGTTGGCACAGCACCTCCGGCTCGGCCGAGGCCTACCTAATCATCAAGATGCTGGACAACTTTTGGTAAGAAGTGTGTGTGGAAACCTTCGGCTACCGGAAACTGTGGTGTTCTCTACACTAGTATCTCAGCACTCGAAGCTGAAGATATGACAGTATGGGACGCCCCATGCGCGAGTAAATACCACCGTCTTGGCACTCCTTTTCTGGCCAAGACCCCGTGGCTCGTAGCACCTTTTCCGTGCTACATGCCCCAACCCTCCACTTTAATAGGCTTTGCACGGTTTTCCGACTCCAGCCCTGATTCGCTCTTCCATGCAGCAAACATGATAGGTAGCTGTGCCAAACCGCCAGATCCGACGCTTGCTTTCCTCCGCTGCACGTCAGCACCAATCAGGATTGTGCCTTCCAGCGGCCACTACCCCGCCGCCAATCGAGATCCGCGATAAGAACACATGAGCGCTGCCCCCCCAAAACAACATGCACCACTCTCGTCACGGCGCGAGCTTCCGCGTCTCCCAGTCGGCTTCTACTGCGCTTACTGGTCGACAGGATATGTGGGTAGGGCGGCTCCGACCCCGAGAAGGGCAGTTCGGCGCGTCACAGATTGCCTCCCGATAGGGCCGCGGACCATATCCAGGAACCACTCGCGTACCTCTTCCTGGCGCAGAGAAGATGCGCAACGTGGGACTTGGCTGGGCTTCCACCTTCTCATTCGAGCGTGGAAAAGAACAATTACGTCCCCAGTGTGAGTGGTACGGGGTCTTCGTGAGGCAAGGGCCCTTTCTTTCGAGGCGCGTGGGCCTTATCATTGGTATGGACCAGAGGTCTACCGTGAACATCTAAGGTCCTGAGCATCAGAGGCGCATACAGGAGGCGACGGGATCGCCACACCGACGTATGATGTGCAGACTTCGAGCGGGAGGATTCGTTACCACGATCCACATTCCGGTGGTCAGCTTGTATACGCGTGGGGCGATGCTCAGTTAGTCGCCCCTCCCGGGTGTATATAACTTCACCCCCCAACCCCAGAATTGGAGAACAGTTCACCTGAACACCAATTCATCATGAAGCTCACCATTCTTCTGGCCTCCGGCACGGTCCTCGTCTCTGCCCTACCAGCACCTGTTCTTGTAGCCCGGGCTCCTCCAGGTATACCTACTACCGCGGACGCTCAAGCCCGGCTTGCAGGTCTCACTGTCGCTGCGCAAGGCCCCCAGGATGGGTACACCCGCGATTTGTTCCCTCACTGGATTACCCAGAGCGGAGCATGCAATACGCGCGAGGTGGTCCTCAAGCGCGACGGCACCAACGTTGTTCAGGACTCGTCTTGTGCCGCTACATCTGGATCTTGGTACTCGCCCTTCGACGGTGCCACCTGGAGCCTTGCCAGCGATGTGGATATAGATCATTTTGTTCCTCTCTCCAACGCTTGGAAGGTACGTTTGACCCACGTCGAGTACTGGTATGCCGCATCGTGTATGTTGACTTGGAGCAACAGTCTGGTGCCGCCTCTTGGACAACCTCGCGACGCCAGGCCTTCGCCAACGACTTGACGAATCCTCAGCTGATCGCCGTCACCGACAATGTCAACCAAGAGAAGGGTGACAAGGGTCCCGAGGCATGGAAGCCGCCGCTAAGTAAGTAGCCAAAGTGCAGTTGAACAGGCAGACTGACAGTGACTTAGCGTCTTACTACTGCACATACTCTAAGATATGGATCAAGGTAAAGAGCGTGTACTCTTTGACGATTACGAGCGCGGAGAAGAGTGCACTTACAAGCATGTTGAATACTTGCTAAGAGCTTGAGGGACTGACATGAGGGCGGTTGGTACTCGACTGGGTATATCTGCAGCACGGAATGAATGTGACCATGGAACCTCTTTCAAGTCAAGAGTAATGCCTGATACACAGACAAAAGATGTTTGGCCACCGTGATGCCTCATGATCCACGCAGAAGTCATACCTAGATATACATATACTCTTCGCGCTAGTTTTTGCTCGCAACATACGATGATGTCTCCTAGACTTTAGTGTCTGACGGTTATCGGGACCTGGGTGACTGTAACTAATCGGCCGCGAAGTCAAATTCTGCGAATGCCTTCTTGAAACTAACAACATCGTGTTCTTCCTCTTCTTGCGTCTGGCCGCAATCTCGCCAATCAATCCTGTCGTCCAGCCTCAACAACTTCGCTAGCACTTCCCTGCCGAACTGACTGTGGAACCGAATACTCTCGTCAAAACGCAGCACTAGGCTCGTCTGCGTACCCTCTTCTTCCTTTGGATCCCAAATCAGGACCCGGAAGAGATCGCTTATTTCTTCGAAGCCATCACCTACGTCCTCCTTTGTGAAGGATGGCCAATGTAGATTTTCCGCAAGGGCTTTGAAGGCAGCCTCAACAAGACCTTTCCGGACCAGTTCAGTCGGAACAGGGAGATATTGCCAGTGCGTATGTGGGATACTATTCTTGCTAAGTTCCCAGGTCACGGAGCCGTAGGTTTCTCCTGCGACTGACTTCAGCATGCTGTTCATTGATGTCCTGTATTTCTGCATCTCAGCGTAGGTAGCATGCCGATCTTCCTCTTCAATGCTGGCGAGAGTAGGTTGATGCGTGAAAGGTATGATGAGCGTATGACACGGAAAGCCCAGTTTCGGGAATGTGCTTGCGGTGGAAAGGGACCCCTTTGCCGTGGTCACATAAGAGTTCTCGCCAATCGAGGCTATAAGATGCGTTGCAATGTTCTCGTTTGCTAGACAAAAGAAGCATTCCGAGACTGACAGAGGTCCTTTACGTTCGCCTTTGCGGCGCTTGTGCGAACGGCGGCCGCCACCGTGATTGCCGTCATCATATACGAGCGCTGATCCACGAGACTCCGCAACAGATCGCTTTTTCTCGGAGAGGGTTATGGGACACGCTGTTGAGCCAGCAGGTGGGGCGATGGGATGGCTCGCGGTGGGGTCGAGGGAGAAAGCATAAATCCACTTTTGCTTCTTGGGATTTCCATACGAGGCTAAGCTAATGAATCGTGTGACAGGGTAAAGGCCATCGATGTCATCACTCGGAGTGTGGAAAAAGGGTTCGCGCTCGTAGAAGGCAGTACCGGAAGTGGAGAAGTGGTATCTCGGCTTAAGCACAACATCAAGGTCAGCGATGCACTGCTGCGATTGCGGCTGCACTTCCGCAGTGAAATCGACCTTGGACCGAGTGTGAATAGCAGCTGGCCATTGGGCTGTGACGAGAATGTCGGCTGTAGTTGCTCCTCGAAGGATCTTGGCGTCCGTTTCTGTGTAATAAGGTGGATACTTGTCTTTTGATGCGCCAGCTATGATAGCAGGATCAAGCTGGCCACCGAGGGCGACAATCCGGATTCCTTCCGAGGTCTTCATCGTGGTACGCTTCCCGAGAAATATGAGATTGTGGCAGAGCTCGTCATCTGAGGACTGGAGCTTCTGTACCACAGGGGTTGGAAGTGGACTGTTGCCAAGCGCGAAGTAGACGGTGAACGGAATCTCAATCTTGCCATTGATGAGTGACTCTACATTCGCCTCATCCTCGGCCGTTTCAGTGCCCGGTGCTGCGAATAGGTTGCCTACGACGAGGGCGAACGCGAAATTGTTTTTTGCATGCAGGCCTGCTAGCTTCTGAAAGACAGCCGGGAACTGGCCGTCCACATCGCCGACGACTATGCTGAGGGCGCTCAGCAACAGGCACTTGGAAACTCAGGGCCAGAATATCAATTCAGATTGCTAACGAACTTACATTTTTGAGGCCATGGTGGGTGTGTGTGGTGGTTAGCGGGTACCTACCTGTAGTGGTAAAACCGCGTGGGGCTGCAGCTGCAGGTTTGGCCCCGGGGGTTTGTAACGTCGGCGCCCGGCGGCCGAGCGGGCCGCGAAATCTTGGCACCCATAATTTTTTGTGGCAAGATCACACCTCGGGAACTCAGACGCTACCTACCTACCTGTGCCTATTGCGCGACGCAGCCGACGATACTGCCACTATGGCTACCATGTCAAGAGGCCCAGAAAGCCGGCCCCGAGGCCCCAAGAAGCACAAAAGCGGTACCCCCTCGTCACGCAGACACCACTTCGAGTCCTTCTCCGACCGCATCGCGAAGCTCAAGATCGAGCCCGTCCGCCGTGGCCGTGGTGCCATTCTCGACGACGCCGAACTCGACACCAGCTTCTCGTATTTCAAGGACGCGCTCACCGAGTGGCGCGATCTCAACCTCTCGGAACATTTCACCAAATTCGCCCGCAAGGTTGCGCCGCTCTGCGAAAGCCTCCCCCAGGTGCTCCACCACAGCGACCGTATCATCGCGCTGCTCCTCGAACATGTGCAGCACGGAGACAAGCATAGCGAAGAGCCGTTGCTCAGTCTCGTGGCCCACTTCGCACACGATCTGGGTGTCAGGTTCGAGCAGCATTTTGCGCAGACCGTCACAACCGTCGCACAACTAGCTGCAAAGCACCAAGATGTTGAAGTTATTGAATGGAGCTTTACTTGCCTGGCATGGCTCTTCAAATACCTCTCGAGGCTCCTGGTACCCGACCTGCGGCCTGTCTTCGATCTAATGGCGCCTCTGCTCGGTAAAGAGCATCAAAAGGCGTTCGTCACTAGGTTCGCTGCCGACTCCCTTAGCTTTCTACTGCGGAAGGCTGGGGCGGTTTATCACAGGGATAAGGAACCTTTGAGACTTACAATAAGACACATAAGCGAGCAGTTGAAGGATCTGCAGGGGACGCCAAATGACGATGAGTTCCAGCATGGCCTCATGAGCCTGTTTGCCGAGTCCATGAAAGGGTTGCAACGGGGAATGCATTCAAGCGCCGCTCCGATCTTGCAGGAGATGCTGCTTCGGACATATGACGAAGCCTACATAGCTCTTCGCGTCTCCCCTCTCGAGCCCACCCTGATCGGCGTCGTGACAGCTCTCATACATCACTCCGACGCAGCAAACTTTAGACCACTTCTGGATATCGTAATTGAACAGGCTAGAGCTACAATGTCCGACGCTCGTTTTGCTGGGTTATCGTCCCGGGTCATCTTTATCGCCTGTGGTGTGAGGGGAGGATCTCGAATAGCTGAGTGGAACCCTATACTGGAGTCTCTTAGTACACTGGTTGAACTCGTCAGCGCTTCTGGAGAAGTAGACCCGTCACAGACCCGTAGTCTGATTTCTGCTCTGGCAGTGGCTTTCCAGTACTGTTCAATGGACTCGGCGATTCTACACGTCGAAACACTCGGAGCCCTCTCCAGCGACTTCTGGGAGAAATATTTCCTGCCGTTTTGCGATCTCTTTGCAGAGCTTGGCTTAGAACGCTTCAAGACCCTCTTGTTACCATATTTCAAGAAGTGCGTACAGCTAATGCTCTCATGTCGAAATTTCACTAATTTTCGTGTAGATTTATCGCGCAAAAGGCGCACGAATACGGAACTGCACTCTGCTCCATTCTGCCAAAGCTGTATCATAGTGGCATGCTAGGCAAAGGTTCGATTCAACCGTCAGCTCGTTGGCTGGATGTTCTCGTCGATCCATTCGAGCAAACGACTGCCGCGTATCAGACAGCCGACCATCTAGCGCGAATAGCATACGAGTGCAACACCCTACTTGACACATTCGATGTGCTTGTCATTACCCCTGATTTGAAACAGAGGGTGTCGAATGTTCTATTCGAGGGGCTTAAGCATGCACTTGAGATCGACGACGAAACAGGCAATGTCAGGCCGACAGACGTACTGGCAACCGGCAAAGGCTTTCGGTTTCTCGTATCGGAAAGCGACCTTATGGATTCGTTACAAACTCTGTGGCCCGCTCTCTCTCGGGCTTCGGCCTTCTACGGACAATCCCTGCCATTCTGGCAGGCACTGCTCTCCCTAATGGAGAAGCACGGATCAGTTTTCGATTTCAATGGTCCTCACAAAGATTATCTCAAGCAGACTCTTATGCGTTGCCTTGGTTCTCCGTCTCACGATATTCGACTTGCTGCCCTTGGTATACTCGAGATCATAGTTGGGAAAGACGAAGGACTACGATCGGTCATCACAATCGCAACGATGATCGAACAAACACCTATGAATATGGAGAATCAGCGTTCTGTAACAATGCGGATCAAACAACTTGCGAAGAGTTACCTAGCAGTATCTTCAGACGAATGGGTGGGAGAAGCGGTACCTTCGTTTTGTTTTGGTCTCCTGCACGTCAGACTTTCCTCAGTATGGGAAGACGCTTGTATGGTGTTGAAGACGGTTTGCGAAACCAAGGAAGGGGAATCACACGTCTGTCGAATTGCGTTTGAATGGCTTAGTACCGCTGAAGCTTCACCACTCAACATGAGCCAGAAGAGGGAGGCCACTTCGACATCACGCCGGTATGCTACGGAATTCGAATGCACTAATATCATGAGTCTCAATCATAGCATATCGAAAAGCGAGGCTACTATGGAGAATGTCGAGCAACAACTCCAATCCAGGTTCAACGCAGAACATGCTCAGATCCCTTTCATCACCTCCTTTAGCAGGACACAAGCTCTCCGTGTGCTGCATAACCTGCCCCAGGTTGCAGAAAAACGATCGCGTCTTCTGGTGCCGGTTCTTCTCCAATGGGCTCTGGCTCAACCGATCGCAGAACCTGAGGATGATGTTTCCACAGATGACGCACTAGAGCAGCAACCGTCGCGCTGGTCAAGGAAAGACCAAAAAGCGATGCTGTTGGTATTCTCGAAGTTCAATAACCCTAAGGTGCTGTTCAAGTCTGAGGCTGTTTATGAAGCCCTGCTTATGCTTCTGGGCAATGGCGATGTCGAGATACAAAAGGCCGCTCTCAAGGCTATCTTGACCTGGAAGGATCCTGCCATTACTCGATATCAGGAGCACCTTTTCTTCTTACTCGATGACGCGCGCTTTCGAGAAGAGATCGCCGTGTTTTTAGATGTAGGCACCGAGGAAAGCCGTCTTCAAGACGAACATCGAGATCAATTACTTCCCGTCATTCTTCGACTATTATACGGGAAAGTTATCAGCGGAAAGAAAGGTTTAGAAGCCAAAAGGAAAGCAGTATTCATCGCCTTGACCAGGTTCGGACATGCCGCCATTCATCAATTTCTCACCATCGCTCTTGGCCCACTTGACGGAATTGCTATCATGAAAGGTGGGGAACTTGACGAAGAGATGTTTCAACGAGATCTAATGAAGCCTCGAAATCAGCTGGGCATGCTGAACATGATCGAGGATATGCTAGAAACTTTGAAAACAACACTCAAACCATTCACCCCGTTCATTGTCGACCCGCTACTGTATTGCCTTATCAAGGCTTCCAGAGACTTGACCGGGGTAACAGCAATATCAAAGTTCGGGGATGATGAAGGCAAGAATATCCAGATGTCCATGCTCAGAACAATAAGGCAGCGCGCATTCTACTCCTTGAACGTCCTGTTTGAAAGCTGTCCCGAGCTTGACTGGGATGCATACACAGCGATTATCATCAAAGAGCTAGTGACCCCAAGGCTGGACAAATTCCCTACCGAGAACGCTCAGTCCGTGTCGGGGCTGCTCCGGCTCTTCTCAGCATGGTCACTGTCTGCGCGGACCGCATTGTATCTCGTCGAATATAATACAGATATCCTCGCTAAAGTCATATGCTGCTTGAATGTACCTTCCGGTAAAGATGACGTCAAGCAATTCATCCTGGACAGCATTCTTCGAAACATCATCTCCCTTGTGGTAGGGGACGATTCTCGGTCTGTCGATGCCAAGCGGCAGATAAACCGTATACATTCATGTATATTGCAGCCATATGCCAGTACGATACTGCAACAAGTTGGCCAACTGTTACAGAAGGCTCCCGGCAAAAATCTACTTGAATCGGCAGTCCAAACGGTTGCAGACCTAGCCCCTCATGTTGTGGGCTCAGCGGAGTCACGTAGCATGATTGAGATCGCGACATTCCTACTTCGACAACCCTCCAGACGGGTAAATGCTCTCACTAAACTCGGCTTACTCAGAGTACTTCATGAATTCATTCCACGTTGTGACGAGAAGGACATGGACGAGCTCTTTGACACTCTCTACGATGCTAGTTGTTCCTTGTTCGCATACTTCAAAGATCGAACATCTCGTGCCGCTCTATGCGATGTTCTACAAGACCTTGCCAATCATCGGGGAGATTTAGTATCGATCTCTACACTGTGTTGTGAGCTAAATTCGTTCTCAACTTCGAAACTCGACGAGCCCGATTTTGATCGTCGCTCGAGGGCTTTCAACGCTATCAATAGTGATCAGCGGACGCCTTTTTCCGTCTCACAGTGCAAGCCACTCATTTACAACATGCTTTACTACATAAGGGATAACGAAGAGCTTAGCATCCGTATTAACGCGTCTTTATCCCTCCGCCGATGCCTGGAAGTTGACCTCTGCGATGAAACCTCTAGAGATTTTATCTCGAGTGCTGTTCTTCCCGGGATACAGAGTGGAGTACGGGAGACTTTCGAGTTGGTTCGGGTCGAGTTCTTGGCTGTTCTAGGACAGCTCGTCAAGACTCATGCAGACTGGACTCAGATCTCCGATTTGCACATCCTCCTTTCCGGGGAGGATGAGTCATCCTTCTTTAATAACATCCTTCACATTCAGGGTCACCGACGACTACGGGCTCTACGGCGATTGGCATCGAATGCGCCACACCTTCAAGGGGGAAACATTTACCATCTTTTGATTCCACTTCTGGAACACTTCATTTTCAACAAAGGCGAAGATGATAATGCCAATAACATTGCCGGCGAAGCCTCTAGAACTATTGCAACTCTATCGGAATGGTTGGAATGGCCCCAGTTTCG
The DNA here is from genome assembly GCA_011032825.1 of Massariosphaeria phaeospora. Lineage (NCBI taxonomy): Eukaryota > Fungi > Ascomycota > Dothideomycetes > Pleosporales > Massariosphaeria > Massariosphaeria phaeospora. The sequence goes on along the minus strand of JAADJZ010000003.1, from coordinate 1,637,082 downwards.
GTCGCTCCTGAAGAAATTCATTGGCTACTTATCAAGCAAAACCGATATGCAGAAGGCTGTAATCAAGCTAATTGCAGGTATGATGGATGGCTTGAACCAAGCAGGGCGTGTGAAAGGATATGTTACCGACGGTACGATACATGATTCGAAACAGATTGAGCTACCTTCCAGCGAGGATGTCATGGACGTTGACACCCCACTTTCTACACTTAGCAAGACCCTGCCACGACAGGAGAAGCTTACCACAGATCTAACACAAAACATCCTACCCGACTTAACAGCTTTCTTGCGCAAGAAGGATGATACGACCGTCAGTCTTCGAGTACCCATCGCCGTAGCCGTTACGAAAGTGCTTCTTGTGCTCCCGTTTCAAGAGATAGAACTCCGTCTTCCATCGGTTTTAGTAGATATTTGCTATATTCTCAGGTCCCGTTCCCAAGACGGTAGAGACATGGCTAGGAACACATTGGCAGAAATTGCGACGCTAGCCGGTCCCACCTACCTTGGTTTCATCCTTAAAGCACTACGAACTGCACTCCAGCGTGGTTACCAACTCCACGTCCTGTCCTTCACCTTGCACCATATCCTCGTTAAATTCTCGAACCAGTTGAATCCAGGTGAGATCGATTATTGTTTGAAAGATATCATCGACGTGATCCTGGATGACACTTTCGGTGTAAGCGGCCAAGAGAAGGACGCAGAGGAATATATCAGCAAGATGAAAGAGGTTAAGAGCAGCAAGAGTTTTGACTCCATGGACATCATCGCGCGAACGGTCACCCCATCACATCTTGTGGATATCATTTTACCGATTAAGTCACTACTTATGCAGAGACTGAACGGAAAGATGGTGCAAAAGGTTGACGAGTTACTGCGGCGCATAGGTCTTGGGGTTCTGCAAAACCCAACAGTTAAGAGTCGGGACATCTTGGTGTTGTGTTATGAATTGATACAGGACGTTTACAAAGCCAGTGCGAATCCGAAACAGGCCAAGCAAGAGGACGCTAAGAGCAGACGTTTCCTCATCGACCTGAGAGGTGCAGCCAAATCCGGTGCCCGACACGCTGCTTCATCTCACATCTATAAGATCACTCGATTTAGTCTAGACATACTCCGGACCGTGCTGCGTAAACACGAAGACTTGCAGACTCCCCAGAACCTCGCCGGATTTCTACCCATCATTGGCGATGCTATGGTCCAGGGCAAAGAAGAAATTCAAGTTTCGGCCATACGTCTTCTGACTACTATTATCAAGGTACCGATGGCTGAACTGGACAAGAACTGTCCTGTTTATGTCACGGAGGCAGTACGGGAGATCAAAGCAGCCCCATCCACAAACACTGAAATCGCCCAAGCGTCATTGAAGATGATTTCAGCCATCTTGCGGGAAAGGCCAAACGTCGAGGTGAAAGAGCGTGACCTGGCGCAGCTCCTCAAGCGCAGTCTACCCGATCTGGACGAGCCCGACCGTCAGGGTGTCATATTCGGGTTTCTAAAAGCCATCATGAATCGCAAAATTGTTATTACCGAAGTATACGAGGTCATGGACAAAGTCGCTGCCATGATGGTCACAAACCAAACAAAATCGGCCAGGGATATTGCCAGGAGCAGCTATTTCCATTTCTTGATGGAGTACCCGCAAGCGAAGAATCGGTTTACTAAGCAGGTAGAATTCTTGATCAGAAATCTACGGTATGAGCATGTAGAGGGGCGACAATCTGTCATGGAGGCGCTAAACCTGGTGCTTACTAGAGTCGGAGATAACGTCTTACAGGACGTACTCGGCACGATGTTCATCCCCCTGATTCACACCATGGCCAATGATGACTCCAGCGACTGTCGCACAATGGCCGGTGCTTTAGTGAAGAAGGTCTTTGAACGTGCGGATTATCAGAGGCTCAAGGGATTCATCGCAGACCTCCGAGGATGGCTGGAGCAGGATGAAGATGTAGGACTCAAGCGTCTAGGCATTCAGTGCTGGGGACTGTACATTGAGATGGCAGATCCCAAAACTCAAGAGATGTCTTTCGTGTTGCGAAACCTACAATCGACCATGGCCAAATGCCTCAAGCGACGCGACGAAGACGACTGGGAACTGGTGTATTACTCCCTAAACGTAGCATCCAAGCTCACAAAATCGGCGCCAGATATTACCTTCGCACCTAGCGAGGCACGTTTCTGGGATTTGATACAATCGTGCATCTCGTATCCTCATACCTGGGTCAAGCTGACGGCTGCGAAACTTCTTGGCCTATTCTTTGCCGATCTAGCAAGCGCAAATGGAGAAGCGGGCCTTTTCAATTTACCCTTGGAAAGCTCTAGAGGGTTGCAATTGACCGAGCATAGCATGATCCAGCTTGCCCATGCTTTCCTGAAGAACCTTACCATTCCCAACGTTACTGAGGCGCTGTGCATCCAGAGCGTTCGCAATGTAGCTTTCCTTGGACGCTGTCTGGCCGTCAATGGCGCAAAATGGAGTTGGCAGAACGTCGATGACGACGCGGCTGATGACCTGGCGGCCGAAGAACCGCAAGCCATGGCACTCGTTGATACAGCTCACTCTGATGAAGAGTCAGATGGTCTCTCGTCGCCGCCCCTTGGACCCTTCAATCACAAGAAGGCAGGCCAATGTCCCCCAACAGCAATACATCGAATTTTGACCCGCCTCTCGGGCCTTCTCCGTCGCGAAACGAAGATCATGAAGCTCATCTCGCTCCATCCGAAGTCGGCCACAATGGCGCTCCTGGAAACGCTGTGTAATAAACTCCACATCGAAGCCATTGCAAGCGCCCTTCCACACCTCCTTACCACATTGTCTACACTTACCGACCCTGCCACAACAATCCCTCGATCCACAGACCCTGCGTTTAACGACACCTACAAAGCGCTAGTTGATAAGGCACGTGAGGTCATGGATATCGTACAAAAACGACTAGGCACACATGAGTATTTGAAGATCATGGGCGAGGTTCAGAAAGGTGTCAAGCAACGCCGTGAAGACAGGCGGACGAAACGCAAAATCGAAGCCATCACCATGCCAGAAAAGCACGGACAAGAGAAGAAGAGGAGGCATGAGGTCAACAAGCAGAAGAGAAAGGAGAAGAGTGCGGAGAATAGGGCTAGGAGACGTGGTTGGTGATGCCTTGACTGGCATAGACCTCGATTTCACTTTTTGGAGTTGGTAAAGTCTAGCGTTCTGATCGGATGTGGAGTTTCAAGGTGTATTAGCATGATGACGACAGCATACCATTTAGTCAAAGAAATTTTGTTGGATTGTTAGACAGCAATCATCAGCAAACATCCGCTCACTCACTATATAAGTGCCCCATCATGCCCTCCTGTGCAGGGTATCGGCCTAGTCCAACAAATTTTGGTATCAAAAATGATAACTGGAGGATCAATATATGTTTGAGACAATGTTTATACAAGCAGGGGTATTATCTACATGAAAGGAGCAAGAAAACCCAGAACACCGTCATCTCCAGCCGGTCATGCAAAAGATCACTTGCTATGCCTGAATACCATTACTCATGAACCCATGTAACGTGTCGAGCATACGACTCTCATCTCGCCCGTGTTCCGGCGATAAGGGTTCCTGAGCGGTGCAACAACGATATACGTGCACGGCCATAAGGTTAGGTTCAAAGCACGAGCAAGAGGGTAGCCACGAGAGCTACGACAAAGCTTACGACCGCACTGCCCTGTAGCCTGCCACCAGCGCCATGAATACCTAGGAGTTCGGCTTGGCGGGCAAACGTCACATTCTGCGTGATTGTTTTGTTCAAGCATTGCCCGTTCTCAATGTCCAGCCCTCTGAGATCATCGGGAACCTTGAAGAACATATAGCGCTCGCTATTCAATCCCTTGAATCCCTCTGTATTGTATGGAAATAGATCGCCCTCGTCCGTAGCGGACGTGTTGCGAAGAAAGATGCACTGCACTTGGTTCGGGTAGTCGTGTGCGAGCTGCGGGTAGGCCTTCATCACGTCCGAGTTCGACGTGTCGGCGACGAGAACGAACTTGCGCTTGGGAAAAGTTGCAAAAACCTTTTGGAGAAGGAAGTTACGGATGGACAAGGTCGCGCTTACGTCTGAGAAGTTTAGAGGCCTTGTGTCGAAGGAACCGCCGGGGTACGTCTTGTAGATGAAGTCCATGTACAGCCGGGTGGCTTGTTCGGGGGTTGTGGTTAGGTAGTGGAAATGGGTTGAGTTAGGTAAGGTTTGTGACCAGTTCGCGTAGATTTCTGGCATGTTCATCCATTGGGTGAACGGTCTGGCGAACGAGTTGAGTAGACCTTCCTTGGGTTGGTAGATCTTGGTTACGCGCAGGATGTCATCAATGTCGGAGATGAAGGTAATACCTTCGGGCGGTACTAAGTAGGCCGTTGCGTTGCCGGAAAGAGTACCATTGGTGTAAACGTTTAATCGTTGCACGTTGTTCGTCTCGTTACCAGCTAACAGTCCCCCGCCCGACACATTTTGGATTGGCACAAAGGCGTCAAAGTCACCAAGGTCTGTTGTCTCGTATGGGAAGGTGACATCCTGCGATCCGCCAGGGGGTGTAATGGCATTGCCTCCGCCAGGCTGACCAGAAGCGCCCTGCATCGGCGCGGGTTCCAAATGGAACGAGACATTCTGGTCGCCTTGTTGCACGATGAATATCGACTGAGTGAGGTTTCGCGCTTGGTTCTGCTGGCTCTCGGTAAGGTCCTGGATATCTGTGCCAATGAGGAACACGTCGGCCAGGTCGTTCAGCTTCTCTCGCGAGATGTCCGGAATCTTATAGATGTTTCCGTGGAACCGCACGTTCCACCCTTGGTCGGTCCAATTGGCGTAGGGAGGAATGTTCAGCACTTCGGTGGGCTTTGCATCGAGGTCGCCATCGTTGATATCAAGGCGCGAAAGTACCTGGTCACCGGTCGGCAAGTCCTGGAAAAATTGCGGGATGCCTGGTATGCGTGGTAAGCCCCTCGACATCAAACGTAGTCTCTTCGAATAACCTACCCTCCGTGACGTAGGCGGGCACATCCGTTCCCAATACGCTTCCCAGCGAGTTCAATACACCATCAACTCCACTGGCAATGTCCGACAGTATGTTCCGGCGATTGTGCATGTAGCTATGACTCCCGTCGAAGCGGATTGCTGCCGGCGTGACCACAGGCACCGGAGCCCGCATCTCGATCTCTGCAGGCACAGCAGTAGGATCCGGAATGGCGACTGCACGAACGGCCGTAATAGCCATTGCGGCGAGGAGCAATGACTGTAAAGCCATCGCGAAGATGTCAAGGGCGTGGATTGTTATGAAGGAGTGGTGGTGTTCAGACAGAGCGCACCTGCGCGTTAAAGAGGTCAAACGACGGACAAGAAAGAAAAGAAACTGCGCGGTAGGTCGTGTTGTTTAGGTGCGTATTGACATGATCCGATTCCAAGTTTAGCCATGCAGGTACGATAATGATGTCATTTGGCCACGCTCTTACCCGTTTGGAGTAAGTCGGTTCAAAACCTTGGCTACAGAGTACAGACTGAAACAGCACCCACACCCCTGGCATAATTTACTCAAAACTCTTAGGCTGGCAAGACGATTATGTACCTAAAGTCTGTCTTTGTTCGTGATGAATTTTGCCAGGGGGGCTGACACTACTGTAATATCTCTTCTTCTGTACTGGCTCCCTGCTTTTGTTTACAGCTGGGATTATGCTAGATGGTGACTACTACTTAGCGCATAAACGTTACATAACAGCCTAACGCTGGATACAGTATCTAATACGGTACGTGGAATTATACAGTCATCACTGAACACTCGCTTGCCGACTACGAACCAGCTGAGTATCCCCACCGCCTCTTTCGACCAGAGAAACCGAAGAAGGCACTATTGTCCGTTCTTCGAACTTCCTCCCTCTTCTCCGTCATCTTCCTCTGTCCCCTTCTCAATCCCCCTGCGCTTCCAAAGAACTTCTAGCTCGTTCGGACGCATTTGCTGAGGTGTAGTACGCCCCGTGCGTGCAGGTCGTAGATTCACCCTCGTAGTTGATGAGATCCCAGAGATTGGACTGGCCCCAGATGCCAACCGGGAGGTAGAAGGGGGCGTGGTTTGTATTGAGCCTGCAAGACGCACCTGCGGCAACGGCGAGGTTGGAGACAATGGAGTTGTCGGGGATGTTGGGGTTGCCGGCGAGGCCAACGAAGGATGAATCGGCTGCGAGCGAGTTCCAATCTTAAACCTACCGTACTCCGTATTCGTTGGGGCACGGGAGAAGTCGGTGATAGGGTGAGCTGGTTGTTTTGCCTGCGAAACCAGGCGGACCGATGGCAGCGGATTCCTTGTGGTTGGCGGCAAGGGGGGTGGAGGAGGGATCGTCGAGGAGCTCTGTGTTGAGGTTATCGTACGTGAAAGAGGTGGTGGCATCGGTGGCGCCGGCGGGATGCGGCTCATATTCGTGCTTCTATTCGTCGTCGATGTAGTGTTGAGACTGGTAGTCGAAGTGGTGTTGGCGTTCGTAGTCGACCTAGAACTTACATCTCCAACCGAGTGAAGCCCCAATCTATCAAACTGCTGCTCAATGCCCTCTTCCTGACGTCCCTTCCCTTTACCATCTATTTCCAGACCTTGGGTGCCACAGGCTTCTCCCTCGGAACCCCATTGAGAGTGGTGCCAGTCTAGCTTCGATTTGTTCTGTATGACATTCAATCGGGGATCATCGTCGGCGAGGGCTAGTTTGGATTGACCCTCAAAGTATTCTTGTCTGGACGCGGATAAAGCAGCCTCAACAGCACCGTAGAAGGCTTTGTCATCGAAAGCTTGAACATGTGCACGAGACTCTCGTAAGGCTCGTTGTAGCATGTAGTCTCCCGAATCTCTTACTGTACCTGAAAATTGCTCATCCGACTGCCTCAATGTCTTTGAGTACCGCTCACTCGACTCCCGGATGGCCTGGTCAAGCGCAGCTTGATTAGATTGCTCTGCTTGTTTTTTATGTTCTTCCTGCGTCACCTTAATAGTGTATTGATATTGCTCCTCTCGCATTGCATTCTCTGTCCGCAGAAAAGTCTCGCTTTCCTGTCGAGCTTTGTGCGTGCTTTGCTCGAACACGTACATATCTCGACGTTCAGCCTCCAAGGTCCTGCAGTGGGAACAGTGGCCCGGGACGTATTTATGAGGAGCCCAAGAGCATCGGTTTCTGCGGTCATCAGAATCACAGACAAGATTGCCGCGCTCAATGGCCCTGGGACAAAGCTCGGCGTGGTCGTCCACCTTGTGGTGGCATCCCAGAGCGAATGTTTGTGTGAAGTGGCACATGGTGGATGAGCTACCGCGTAGCTAGGGTCAAGATACGAAAAGTTGTAGAAAAGTGGTCGATAGATACACAGGCTTCAGAGGCTGGAGATATAAAGGTCGACGGAGTGAAGTATTTAACAGCTAACGGAGAATGCGAACAGCTCTCTACACGCAACTACTCAGATTGGTTGGTTACCTTTAAGCCGGTGAATGTATTCACTGTGAATGGTGAGATGTTCGTGAGAAGACTAACGAGAGTGAGATTGTCAGTTGATGAATTGATCACCGACATTCACGACTTCTTGTCAGTGCCTGTAGGTGTGGCATGGCGGCTGCCGACAACACTGAGCCTTGGATTGATGATATCAGGCTCATTGCGAAGATTCTCAGGTGACTTGAATAGAGCCTTTGGATTTCTATCGCCTGCGAAGCTAGAGGAAATACCCATACGGAGTAGACGGACACGAGTTGCGAATCCAATGGCCACACGTTGTGTAGAGAGAGACGAAGGTGGCGCGGCAAGACAACACGAACAGCCCGCTCAACACCACGCATGGGCAATCCCAGATCGACGATGAATGTGCAGGTGGTTGATCTTGGAGAGTTGCTGGCTGATGATGTGAGTCGTGGAGAGGTGGCAAGTGCTGGCTGACTGGCTGACGCGCTTGCCAATTGCGACCCGCTGATTGGCTACGCTTTTCGCGGTCTTGTCGGCGGCGACTTCACTCAACTCAACCTCGACAAGAAGAAGATAGCACGATTGACCACTACCAGCTCCCGCTCCGGCATATCCCCCCACGATGGCTTCCAAGCTCACCCCGTTCCTTTGCCGAAGCACTCCGCGGGCGCTACGGCAGCTCCAGAAAAGCCAATGGCGGTCGTTTGCCATCACAGCGCCCTCGCGGAGCGACTCGCTCATGGTTGTGAGTACATCGCGCAGCTGTCCGTTGCGCCACTGACACACGGCCCAGCACCGCAACACGGCCGTCAACAATCCGTCCATACCGTTCAAGTTCACCGCGCAAAATGAACAGCTCATTGAGGAGATCCTGGCCCGGTATCCGTCGCAGTATCGCAAGGCGGCGGTGATGCCCATCCTCGACCTCGGCCAGCGGCAACACGGCTTCACCAGCATAAGCGTGATGAACGAGGTCGCGAGGCTGCTGGAAATGCCGCCCATGCGCGTGTATGAAGTCGCCACATTCTACACAATGTACAACCGGAATCCGGTCGGCCGCTTCCATGTCCAAGTCTGCACAACGGTGAGTGTGACTGCTGCCGCATGCAAAGACAAATGCTGATGTGTCCAGACGCCCTGCATGTTATGCGACAGCGATTCGGTCACAAAGGCTTGCGAAGACACGCTCGGCCTCCACTACGGACAGACGACCAAGGACGGCCTATTCACGCTAACTGAGGTTGAATGCCTCGGCGCCTGCGCGAACGCTCCCATGGTCCAGATCAACGATGACTACTACGAAGATCTTACATATGACAGCACAGTATCGCTACTAAAGGCCCTCCAATACGCTACCGAGGCAACGGGTGCAAAACCTGGCGATACTGGTCTCGGCGGTGAAGCCGGCAAGGGCGCTGTGACAGGCGATGATAGAAACGTGAAGAGCGGGAACCAGATCAACGAGCAGGGACGAGCGTACGAGGCTGGAGGTGTCAAGATTCCAACGCCGGGTCCTTTGAGCGGACGGGCATCCTGTGAACCATCTCATGGTCTGACTTCACTAACAAGCGAGCCATGGGGCAATGAGACTTTAAGGAAAGACGGTGCTCTATGAATTGTATATATATGTACGAGCAATCCCCTAACAAGCTTTCAAGGTGGCTAACGCTGCCATTGCACCGTGTGGAACTCACAATACCAGTTTGTTCATATGCAAGCTTGGCCAGGACTTTGCTGCCCCCCCCAGGTAGAAACTTGGTGTTGAACTCTAGAGGGGCGCTTGCTGGCAGCCCGTAAGTATGCTAGCTCAAATTCTGCGAGGTCACTTGATGATGAATGGTGGCATGGATTTTGGAATGGATTTGGAACTGTGGAAACAATATCCAGTGGTCAACATTTTGGTAGAGCTAAACATCTCCAGGATTGATGTTTTTGTCCTATTCTTCTCCTCATTCTCACCTGTCCCTGTGCCAGCTATCTCGCCCCATAACTAGCGGCTTGGCACGCGCTACCCAGGCGATACATAGTCAGGTAGCCTCGTTTACTACCACGCTCACCATCGTCCCCGCAGTCACCGCACGGCATGGACGAGCGAGACCAAGACAACACCGAGACGACTCCTCGCTTCAAGCGCCGGAAAGTCGCACAAGCAAAGCGTCTTCGCCTTGACGACGATGCTTCCTCCGAGGCCGACGGCCACCCCCGTGGACCGAGCGCGCCGGTTCCGAAAGCTTCGACAATGCACTCCGTAGCAACAGAGATAGAGGACGCTGTTCCCAGCTTGAAAGAGATACTACGCAATCGCAGGCGCCCTCGAGATCGGCTCAAGGAAGCGGCGCGCAACGCGGAGGCCACAAAGGCGCAAGCGCTGGTCCACGTCGATGTACCGAAGCCCGGTCTATATGCAAGTCGATTCATTGCGCAGACGGGGCAAGTGAAGGACAAGGACGATAAGCAAATGTAAATGCACCTATGCCCCCGAAGATAAATCCTGCTCACTGGCAGTATTGTCTTATTGAAGTCAATGGAGGCTAATGTAGCAGGGCGGAATATGTAGAAGCACGTATGGCTGAACGCAACCATCGTCTATATGGCTGGCCTATTCCAAAGCAGCCTGGGATCGCTGTTCACCCCCTAGAACCAAGTACCGCGGTTATGACACATGTCATAGATCGTTTAGAGGACCTCTCGGCGAACATGGGTCAAGATCATAGTGATCGGCTCGCCGCCGGCATGGGCAAATTGCAGGAGGTCGATCTTGGCCCCGATGCCACAACGAAGAACATTCAGCGCACCGAAGCAGCGAGGAGACAACTAGAAGGTAGAGATGCTGTCCAGATTGATGAAACAGACCCCGGCGGAACGTCAAGGACAGGGAAGCGCCGACGCCCACAAAAACGAAGGAACAGCGAGGACATGCGACGCGATCAAATGGTTGAAGCTGTACTTCGAGAGGCTAAATGTATGCTGTTCTTCGAAGGTAAGATGATTGTTGGTCTAACGCGAATAGTGGACTACTTCGAAGATACTGCGCCTGCAGCTTCGCTCGCACCCAACGAAGAGACCACCGAGGAAGCCATGGTCGAGAAATTCCGCCAAGATTTCCTCGAATCAATGGAGTCTCGCCAGCAGCGAAAACCCGCACCACCGCTAGGTGCCAAAGGAGTGAAAGAACAGCCCAAGGGACCGAAGCTTGGAGGTTCGAGGAGCATAAGAGCTGCGATGCGTCAACAAGAGGAACAGGCCGCGAAAAACAAGAGGTAATAATTGCATAGATCCGACTGTCGTTCTTATATTCAACGTCGTTGTGTTTATGTGCATGTCCTGAAGTCTGTTGAACCGTGTTAACACAATGGCAAAACGCTCAGGGATGATCAAACCATCATTTGCGATGGTAGGCTTCTCAGAAACGACGAGCGGATTACCATATCAGGCCAGAGAACGGCATGGTACTCGTTACGGTGAATCCTCCGGGGTGTGTAATTGTAGGATAACAGCATAATAGGTGAGTATGTGGGATAGCGATGGCCTACATGCCACATGTGCTTTCAATGTACAAGAGTTATTTCCAGCCTCAGAGCAAACCCATTGTTTCGTCGTTAGTCTGCCCTAGAGATACCTCATCGGACAAGTCATTATCGTGAGAGCGTGTTTGCGAATCGAATGCCCGCAGATCTTTTAGTCCAGGGGAGGATGCACAGGTGACTGGAGTTAGAACAAGTACTAGCAACACTTGCGGCGTTTTGGTAGAAACAGGAGCCCAACTTTGAAGCTTGCGAGATAATTGACTACGATACCTTGACACAGCGAAATACAACACCATCAACGATACCACACCATCAGCGATACAACACCATCAGCGGTACATTTGAAATCACGGTACTCGTACACGCAGACCGCTCATGCAATCCTAGTCGTCTTCTAAAGGAGAAACATAAGAGATCCGCAGTCATCGTATCATATGGAACGTACAGTAATGAAACCCAGACCCAATCCAACGCCATCCTCACTCTGCTTACACTTCTTCTAGGCACCCTGTCTAGCCTTCTCGGCACAAATCAAGGCAATGATGCGACTGAGCTCGGCGCTTTGGTTGAACTGCTCACGTTTGACTTTGTCGTCGACATCGTCGCTGGCAGCAATGTCATTACTGACCGTCAGCATCCGGTTCTGCAGCGACAACAGCTTCGAGAGGGTGTTGTCGAGGAACGGCGCGGAGAAGGTGATGTTCGTAGGCGAAGCGCCCGAGTTCGGAATTCGCATTTCGAGCTTTCGTGGCGTCTTCTTAGCTTTTGAAGCCCCATTTGATTGCGGCTGTGATTGGGATTGCTGCGACTGTTGAGACGGTCTGGGTGCACATCAGTATGCGACTAGCTGTGCAGAAACCTGGAAAGGAGTTGTACCTTTCACGCTCGACAAAAGTGATGTTTTCGGCCATCTCGCCGATTCGGTTTGCGATTCTTGAGGCCATGATCTCGTAGGGTGTGGCATGCGAAGCGCCGTTGGTAGCACCGTTCGTGGCTTTGACGGACTTGCCTGCGGCGGTAGGCTTCTTGGCCCGCGACGCAGGGGTCTTGGAGCTGGTGCGGTTGACGGGAGCAGATGCTATCGAGGCAGGCATTTCAATATACGGAGGTGTATGTGGTTCTGTGAAGCCGGTCAGTCTTCGAGGTTTGCGCGTAGCAAGTGCTCGCGTGCAGCCTTGCTACCAGGTGCGAAGCGGGTGCAGAACTCACGTTTTTGATTGTGGCGTGTGCGTGCGAACCGGTGGTTGTTCAGTGAACAATGGTGGTGATGAAGCCGATTCGATGTGAAATATGGGCGGCACGCGAGGCAAATGACGGACTTGACGTACCAAAGTTGGATCCGAACCTGGATCTGGTGCCACACAAAATGTTGGAAGTAAGCGCCACACGCTACGTCATGTCATCCCGCAATGACAGGGGCGAGACGTTGCGATCGACGGACGCGACGCACGTCAAGTGCTGTTGGAACTCGGTGGCATCCGCGTCTTTTGGTTGCAACAACAACGCCATGGTGAACTGACTCCAATTCTTACCACACTCACTCGGCTGCAACGTCACCATGTCGCCGGCGATCAAGAAAAAGAAGGATGATCTGGGGGCCGGACTACGTGTCTCCAAGGACAACATTGCAGCGCATCCCGCGGGCCCGCCCAGGTTCGGCGAGCTGTCGCAGGCGGAACGGGCATTTACGCTGGCGTCGACGTTCCTATCTGGAGTTCTTGCGTAAGGACTATCTCTTGTCATAGCAAGAACTCTAAGCTAACGCCTCGTAGAATTAGCGCGTCCCAGTTCATAGGCGCGCCGTTGAAGCTCATTGACCCCGTCTTCTACGATGGCTACATGGCTTACACGAAAGAATGCTTTGCGATTCTCATCACGTGCTTGACTCAGTGGTGGGCGCCAACTGTTGTAAGAGTGAGCGGGGACTCGAGCATGAAAGGCCAGCTTATTAAGAAGCAAGATGGCAGCTTGGAGTGTAACTTCGCAGACCGCATGGTGTTGATGGCGAACCACCAGCTCTACACGGACTGGCTGTACCTCTGGTGGATTGCCTACACGAACAACATGCACGGCTTTATCTACATAATTCTCAAAGAATCGCTGAAGAACATCCCTATCATCGGATGGGGTGCTCAGTTCTACAACTTCATCTTTCTGTCACGAAACTGGGAGGAAGATCAGCGGACATTTAAAAAACACCTTGCAAAGCTCAACAAAGCAACTGAGCCCATGTGGCTGATCATATTTCCGGAAGGCACGAACCTGTCGGCATCGACACGAGAGAAAAGCAAAAAATGGGCTGAAAAGAACAACTTACAAGACATGAAACATCAACTTTTGCCACGGAGCACGGGACTAAAGTTCTGTTTGCAGGAGTTGAGGGAGACGAACGAGTGGCTGTACGACTGCACTATTGCGTACGAAGGTGTGCCTCCTGGCCAGTTTGGACAAGACATTTTTACCCTCCGTTCATCATTCTTCGAAGGTCGGCCGCCTAAATCTGTCAACATGCATTGGCGTCGCTTTCACCTCGACTCGATCCCCATCAACAATACCAAGGCATTCGAAGTATGGTTACGCAATCGGTGGCGAGAGAAAGACTATATGCTCGAATATTTCCAACGGAACAGCCGCTTTCCAGCTGAAGATTATTGGAAAGAGCATCTCGACATAGCAGATCACAGCTCACAAAGCCAGAGTCTCCGCAGCGTACCCCGCCCAGCGGTGATGATCGAAACAGAGGTCAAATCCGGGAACTGGAATGAGTTTGTTAAGATCTTTGCCCCAATAACCAGCGTGATGATGGCGCTCACGGTTGCCTATGGAGCATCGCCTAGTGATTTGCCAATCCCCGGCGGTACTGAATTCTTCGAGCAGCACATGAAAGCGCTGCTGGACGGAGGTGAAATGAAGGGTTTACCAGGCCCGGACGAGTTGGAGAAACTGATTGCAGGAGCTGCGAAAATGGGTGCTAGCCAAACGGCGGATCCGAAGAATAGCGGTCAAGTGCAGCAATTAACGCAAGAAAATTTGGCTAGACTGGTAAAAGAGACTGCAATTACTAGTGGGATGGTAACTCCAGGCGGCATAAGGAGAGTTAGCACAGCACTGCCCGCTCCACCCACCAAAACCTTAGCGACTCTTTCAAGACTTGCGACCCGAAAAGCCAAGAGCGCGGCGCCTTTTACGAGGACCGTAAAGAAGCCAGCCCCTGCCGTAACACCTAAATCTACCACTGCCAAACCAAAACCAAAGCCAAAGCCAGCCCCTGTTGGTCCCATGCAGGAGGTCATGACGAAGTCAGGAGTCATGATCAAGATACCGAAGGCTGAAGTGGAAGAGGCTAAGAAAACTGGAACAATAGTCACAAAAACTGGTCTGGTCATCAAGTTAGGAAAAGACGAAATTGAAGAAGCACAGGAGAAGAAGGGGGCTACTATCATGACATCTTCTGGCATACCGATCAAGATCGCGCCGAGCGGCGGCATCATGATAGATCAGAAAGCGGGCAACAAGCAACCACAAGCGAAGAGCTCGCCATCGGCAATGAATAATGCCAAACCCACAACGCCAGAGCTCACGCAGAAAATGAAGACGCCTCTGGTACAGCCGAAGGTGGCCCAAGCAACGCAGAAGAAAGGTACGGGTGCGAATGGAGGCGTTCAGAAGTCGACAAACGCACCAGCGAAGACGTCGACCGCAAAGCCTGTGATAAAGAAAACCACAGCTTAAGTTCATGTACTTTAAGAAATGTCACTTAGATGTAGCATTATTATTTCTAGTATACCCCCTTCATGGAACCTGTTACAAGTAGAACGATAGCATACGTAACGCCCTATAGAATGCCTCCGAAGGTCTACCGACCCAGAGGCTGGCGATCTGTTCAGTGAATTGTACTGTGTGCCCAAAGAAGTGTACAAAGGTAACAAAATCTTGCAACACAGCCATCGATCGATCGAGGCAATTCGGCTCCAGACCCTAGATGGCTAGTACGATCGGCGCAGGGTAGCTGCGACTGGTGCGCCACACAAGACGTCATTGCGGGGCGGTTACATAGTACATAGATGCATGCCGAAACAGGATATCCAATCGTGACACTCGGGCATCAACATCATCATTCTCCCTCGACCACACCATCACTGAATCATTACGACGGCCTGTTCAAGAAGAAGCCTTGCTACAGCATGAATTTCGTTCAAAACATCTTGTGGAACAGTGTCGAGGGCTTCGTGGAGGCAGGAACACGAACCGCTGGAGGATATGCCGGGGATGCGCTGATCAAAGCGGGTGATTTGATTGAGGGCTCTGGGAGGAGCGTGGGAAATAGTGAGCCATCTATCATATGTGGGACGACGTTCTGCTAACAGTGCGACACAGGTATCGAGTCCAAAGCAACTGGGTACGGCACGAAAATATCGGGCCAAACTTACGAAGCTTCCCCCAAGGCCCTACCATCTACTGCGCGAAAGCCAGCAGTCAAGCGCTCTAACTCGAGCCCTGCATCGACAAAGGCCGGCACCAAGGCTGTCGGGGCGACCAACAAGAGCCCACTCGGGGTGAACAAGTACCCTGGTGGGAAAGCCGTCGCTGGGACGGCGTCCAAGCAGATGACATCAGGCGTCTCCGGTGCAAAGAGCGTTGCAGGATCCACGGCTGCAGGGGCACAGAAGTCTGTTGGAGGCAGTGTAGGCGCTGTGAAGGGGGCCCCCAAGGGTCTATCCAAGCCATATGCTCCATATGGCACATGGACAACACCGGCATCAGTCAAGGCTAAGCCACCTGGCAGTCTCGCAAAGCCCAACCCTTCGCCTGCGTATCCCACGGAGAAAAGGTCTGCAGTCAAGGCTGGGCAGTCGAAGCCATTTGTGCCACCAGAGAAAGCGGCGGCGAAAAATGACGAGAAGAAGACGTACCCGGGAACGAATACGGTGCCCGGGCAAGCTAGCCGAACGCCTGTGAGGCCGCAGAAGTATAAGCCGGCGGAGCGACTGGGAGCGCAAGTCGAGCAGGGTCAGAAGATGGCGCACATTGCTGTTTGAGAGGATACCGTATGTACATTACCACGGACAGGAATGGAGTACGGATTTTGGGTAGCCATGTAATTTAGAAGTCGTTGCGTGTTAGCCAACAAAGCTGCGACAATTGCTGCACCGACTTGATAAGACGTCATGCATTGTCAAACAGACGGCATAAAGTCTGTCTAAACCAGCGAGGGGCCTTGCGACAGCCCCGCATGCCTGGCCCACGGCACTCGCACTGTCGGGTCGGACTCGACCCAAGACTCCCCTTTTACGTGATGTTCACCATAGAACCTGAGATGCTATCTATATGAAAGAAAGACGTTGCGCGTCAAGGCGAAGGCAAGTGCAAGTGCTCCGGCCTCTGCGGGCATATCCAGGATGGGCTTCGGCAGCGCGGGGGATTGCCAGTCTCGAGGGCTGCTGCGGGAGCTTGGACTCGGCCAGGCGGTGACGGTCATGGGCAGTCGACTTATCACGGCTAATGTGGACCGTAGACGCGAATTGGGCGACTTACTGGCTTTCTGCACTGCCAGTCTGCGGGAGTGCGGGTTCGTGGGGGGGGACTTCTGGGTGCTGTCGACGGCCCGATACGGACACGAGCAGGGGCGGCCCCAAAAGCGGCAGTGGAGCACACGAGCAGCGGGCAGCGGGCAAAGCCTCAGCCCGCACCGCGCCAGCGTAAACAGCAGAAAAGCGACGGCTCTCGAAAGTCGCGAGCGCAGGGGAAAGCGCAGGGAAAAAGGGCAGGGCGCGTCTCGGCTGGACGCCCGGGCATGCTGGACGGGCGCACTGGCCAGGCCGCAACGTCACCGACCAGGCCAGGGCCCAGGCCGACTAAAAGAGCAGAGCTGCATCTCCACACCCACTCTCTCTCTCTCCCCTCGCCGTCTGCGTCTCCCCTCGCTCCCCTCGCCGTCTGCACCGCCTGCCCCTGTGCGCTCCTCCCCCGGCCTCGCGCCTGCTTATCGCTGCCATCCTTCCACCCCCGCATTCTTCAGCGGCGCGTCCGCCCAATGGCCAGCCCTGCGCGGCGAGGGGACCCGTCGTCGACGTCTGCAATGGCCCCGTCAACGTTCGCCCAAGCCGCCGCACCCGAGAGCCAGCCAGCCGCGTCATCGTCGGCGCCCGCGAAGAAGCGCAAGCACCGCGGCGGCAAGAAACGCCGGAACCGTCGCCAGTCGTTCGCCGCCACGGCCGACACCGACATGGCCGACGAGAGTCGCCCGAGCCTCGTCAATGTGGCCGGCCAGGCGCACTCGCACTCGCGCGCCAGCTCGAGCTTCTACCAGCTGCAGAACCGCAGCAACACCAGCCTGGAGAGCGAGGCGCTGCTCGACCACCGCGACCAGGCCCAATTCCAGCCGCGCCGGGGCAGCGTCCAGCAGGCCCAGATGTTCCAGCAGCGCCCCAGCCAGCCCTTTGGCCGGTCGAAGCTCTCGTACCAACAACGCCAGGCTGACGGTGAGCACCACGACGACGACGACGACGACGACGCAGACGAACGGACGGGCCTGATGGGCGCCTCGTATCACAGCGACCTCCGCACTGCCAACTACGGAGGCACGAGCATCCCCTCCAACGCGGGCAGGGCCGCAACCCAGCGTGTTGCCGGCTTCAGCCAACACCACGGCCAGAACAATCTCGGCGACTACGATGTTAACAACCCGCCCTCGGTGCCGGCAAGCCCGGTTCTTGGCCCCAGTGGCTTTGACGTTATGATCCCCACCGACGTGGGACACAGCCACTCGCCCGAGGGCGGCAAGTCGCCGAGCAGGTCCCACGATGCGCTGATCGACATCGACAAAGAAAGGGAGGAGCAGGAACACTCCGAGCGGGAGAGCTTCGACCATGGGTCTGGCTCCTCACCCTGCCCTGGCGACTTCCACCGTCGGATGACTGCAGCCGAGGATGTGTGCTTCCCGCTGGAAGGCATGTCCGAGCTCGGCCAGGAGGACTATGCGCACCGCCCCGAAATTGGAGATCCGCAGGCTCGACGGCGGAGGCGCCGCTGGCCTGACCTCGGCGTGCTTGACGCTTGGTCGCGCGAAGAAAAAGAGCAGCGGACCATGGATGGCATGCGCATGCGCAAGGTCAGCGAACCCCTCATGGTCGAGGGCAGACTGCGGCCGCAAAAGCGGGCCTGGCATCGCGAGGCCGACGATGCGCCGTACCGCTTCACCTACTTCAATGAGGAGTTTGACAACACCATCCATAGTCAGACCATCAGCGAGCTCGTGCAGCCAGGTCAAACCTTCCGGAATTTGTTCATTCCGGACCCACCAGTCATCGAAGACACCAGCGATAGCGAAACAGACGAGGACGAGCTGCCTTCAAGGGAACCCACGACTGATCGTGTAAGCGTAAATGGGCATGCCAGATCGGACACCCAAGCCTCGTCCCGCGTAGAAGCGAGGCATGTATCTTCGGGTGAGCATACACGTTCCAGCACTCCCAAGCCTCCCCCTACCCCGAAGCCTGCGCAGGAAAAGCCGCAAGAGAAGCCAAGGCGATATGGTCCACGGCCAGCCTTTTGGCTCGACGTGCTCTCGCCTACCGATACGGAGATGAAAGTTATTTCGAAGGCATTCGGCATCCACCCCTTGACTGCAGAGGATATCCTGATGCAGGAGCAGCGCGAGAAGGTCGAGCTCTTCAAGCACTACTACTTTATCAACTACCGCACATTTGAACAGGACGAGAATAGCGAGGATTATCTGGAGCCAGTGAACCTGTACGTGGTTGTGTTCCGCGAGGGCGTCATCAGCTTCCACTTCTCCATGTGTCCCCACCCCGCCAACGTGCGCCGACGCATCCGCCAATTGCAGGACTACCTCATCCTATCCCCGGACTGGATCTCATACGGCATCATCGACGACATCACCGACGCCTACGCTCCGCTCATCCAGCGCATCGAGGAGGAAGTAGACGAAATTGATGAAGCAATCTTGCGTCTGCACTCTGTCGAGGAAGAGCAAGAAGCTAAGAAGGCGAAATCCTATTCGTACAACAACCCGCACTACGAGAAGGAGCCCGAGACTTCGAGAGACACGCAAGACGGTGGCCGCGACATGCTGAGGCGCGTGGGCGAGTGCAGGAAGAAGGTCATGAGCTTGTATCGACTGCTAGGAAACAAGGCGGATGTCATTAAGGGGTTCGCGAAGCGCTGTAATGAGCAGTGGGATGTGGCTCCACGCAGCGAGATCGGGCTGTATCTTGGCGACATCCAAGACCATATTGTTACCATGACGGGAAATTTGAGCCATTATGAGAAGTGGGTTTTAAAGCAGTATACACAGACTATTGCTAACCTCTACTAGTTTACTCTCTCGTGCGCACAGTAATTACCTCGCTCAAATCAACATCCGCATGAACGAACGCCAAGAGAAGACGAGCGATATTCTTGGAAAGTTGACTGTACTAGGAACGATTGTCTTGCCCATGAACGTCGTGACGGGTATATGGGGCATGAACTGGTAGGTTCCGAGCAGGTTTTGTCAGGGCGTGGCTAACAACATACAGTCTGGTTCCTGGTCAGGATATCGAGAACCTGAACTGGTTCTGGTGCATCACGTCCGGTTTACTGATATTCGGCCTGTTGTGTTATATCATTGCAAAAAGGGTGTATGGAATCGTTTGAGTGTCAGACGTTTCTGGGACTGCGGGGTAAGAGCAAAACTTTAGAGATTTCTGGCATAATGTCTCGCTTGAGTAAAATTGTTTGGTGTTTCGCTTTGGTGTCCTTGACTGCTGCCTGTTGGGTGTAAGATAGATGCGCCGTGGCTATAAGATCCCATCTTGCTAAATACTGTATATACGGTTTGAGGTCGACCTAGCTCTATTAATACATTAATTGCCAGGGTAGATACAATGGAGTTATGCAAGGTAGGAACAAATCTTTTGAACCTTGTTCGAACCTGGTGCACTCTTTGGAGCCTGTAGCCAGTAAAGACCCTACTGTTATCTGCTGTGTCAAGTAATACCTCAGTAGGCCTCGTGGTACATAAAGTGTCGAGTCGACACCACCACCAGTGGAGGCAATCACAACCCCATAACAAGACAGATCACATCACCATGCCGTCCTGGTTCCCCACTGCTACCCTCATCCAACACTTCTTCGCAGAGGCCAAACCCCAGTCTCCCGTAGAACCTCCTCGCACCATCATTCGACATCACCATTCCCAAGTGTACACCCGGGACATGCATCCCCTTCAGAAGATCCAAATACGTCTTCATCGGCTTCTGGCCCCACCCCTGTCCCTGAAAATCAGGCACGATATCAACATGACATGAAAATGTGCTGCATACTATACCAACAACTCGGGGATTGGACTGCAGCATACATACTACACTCAGCACCATGCACTTCGTTTCTCAACGCCTTGACGTCCTCCCGTTCCATCCATAGCGGGGTCATCAGTAGTCACTTCCGGTCGGGGGACCAGCCTCGGATCTACAGTCGGTAGAAACACGTCTTTCCAGCGCTGGGCGAAGTCGGTGGTGGAGGGCGTGCCGATGGGGTAGCCGACCGACGGCGATGCCGGTGCCGTCGTCGAGAATGAAACATGTGCTGCGTGTTAGGGCGACGTAGGGCCTGTGCCAGATCAGATGTAGGAGCTGATGATGCGGGCGGGCTCGAAGGCCAGATGGTGGTTGATGGTCGTGGAGAACTGGAGGCGGTTAAAAATGTGGAGATGGAAAAAGTGAGATGGAGATTGAGATTGGCACCTATGTACGACATGAAGCCCGTTGTCGAAGTCCTGTGGAGCATCGTACAGGCGTATACATGGTGCGGACATGATGGAGGACTGGGCTAGCGGGTTGCCGAATCACCTAGTGCAGTTCGATCTCAGCTTGGAACTATTTCTAGCTCGAAAGCCACAGAGGTGCGGGGAACAACCGCGTTTAACCGGTTCCGAGCACCCAAATCCACAATGATGCACAATGCGAGAAAAAGAAGCACGGCCAAAGACCCAGTGTATAGCCACATCAATTTTTCGCCGCGATGCCGCGCTTCTTATAAGGGCAGACAGATGTCTAGAAGCGGAAACAGTAAGTCTAGCGAAGGTCGAGTACATTGACTTGTTGACTCATTGTTGCTTGTAGCAACAGGCAACAGCACGACCTCGAGGTACTAAAGAAAGCGGAACCCTCAACTTCCCGCATCTTACAAAGGCAGCGAAACACCATGGACGGCTACCTGCCAACCGACCATGGCCGAATGCTTGCACAGAGTTGCCCAGCCAATTCACCATCACCAAAGCCCATGCTCCTCTCCATCCCACGCGAGATCCGCAACGAGATCACCACCATGCTCTTCCCCATCCGCATCCATTTTCCACTCCGCGTATCCCTAAAGACCGCTTTCAACGCTACCTACAGCGGCATCTTGCTCACGAACCACCAACTGCACTCCGAGGTCCTCGACACGCTCTACGCAACCCATGACTTCGTTCTCAACAACGAGCACGTCTCGCTGAAATTTTCTACTCTGTTGAGCATCATCCAGGCCAGACCGGTGGTTGAAAAGCAGAGAGTCAGGAACCTCGTTGTGCAGGTGCCGCTCGACTCCTACTGGGCCTGGACGTTCGAGGAGAGCGCTTGGCGGTTGAGCCGTGTGTCGAGGCTGCTGGATGTTGTTGTGGAGACGTTTGGCGGGTTGGAGAGCTTGGTGATTGAGATGTCCTGGGCTGTGGCAACTGAAATGGATATGCTGGCCGTGGCCCATTCGTCCTTGCCTGAGGCGTTGGTGGAGCGAATGTATGCGAGTAAAAGCTGGGGTGCTTGGGCTATTCAGTGTACGAGCGTAACGAAGGGTGGTAAGGTGGTGGAGGAAGTGGCCTTTCCTATGAAAGAGAGTGGGAAGACTATATTGGAGCTGAGGAAAAGTTGATAGAAACCGAACAAAAGATCTGCCAGATCCTTGTCGCTCTTGTGACGTGTTAAGGGTTTTGGAAAATGCTAAAGGTCGCATGCACATCTAGCTCCGGTAGCATGTAACTACGCCACCGCTCTCAAAGATGGAAAGAAGCTGTGACATCCATGAAGAATGCTAGTCCTACATCGAATAAATCCTGGATCAATATGCATATACGCATTTCAACAATCGTTATGTGAGTCATTACAGAGGCCGAAATCAGGTCTTAGCCAGGACGCCGCGCTATTGCGATGGAAGCCTTGTCAACTTTACGTGGCTTCTTCTACCATGTTGCTCGGCGCCTTGGTCGACAAGCAGTGCGCGGCAGTATTCCCCTTCGTCGTACGGCAAGCTCATCAGTCGAAAAGAACACAAAACCTAGTAGCGGAACGAGCAAGAGATACCGATGCGGTGTCATTGGGTATGCAGACGCGATGCACATGCGAACTGTTCGTATGGACAACGGAACTGCGCACTATTAATATATGGCAACCAGGTAAGCGTGTTGAGATGGGCAATTGCTGGGACCTATGGATCCAAGGCCTTGGACGATACGAGTTCGAATAGATGAACTGATATTATCCCCTAGGTCCCGACCGGGTGGCTATGGAATCCTATCTGCACGTCTGATTTATCAACCAAGCGGAAGCTTTTGTTTCTGGGAACTTGTAACGTCTATTTTGCGATGAATACACCTGTTACACCATACCGGAGTACCGTCCCTGGCTCCGCTGCGAGTGTCGCCGAATGATGATGTACGAGTTAATCGAAGCATATGCACTGCGACGCAATAACACCTCACTACTTTTCGGCGAGCGCGTCTTTCAGCTCCTGGAACTTGATCTTGCGGGTCGAGCGGTCTGGCCTGGGAGTACGGCATTAGTGACGACGAAAACAAGTAAGATGGGTAGGAACGAAATCTGATGGCCGTTGGCCGCCACACTGATCCAAGAGAGAGGACGACAGGTTGCTTGCCGGAGTCATCCGACCATGCCAGCTCTCATCAATTTCAGCACTCAGCACCTCTCCACTACGGTGATGCTCAGCTCCTGTGCATGGCGAAACGTTGTCTCAAACAAGGCCTTTGGCCTAGTAGGTAAAAAAGAGACACGAGTGCCAGTTGAGGGTTGGCGAGGCCGGCTAAGAACAACGAGGTTGTCTTCCAGGTCCTTGGCAGAGAAAAGCCACGGTGATACGACCATCAGGTTTGAGGCACGAGGGCTGTCGCGTCGGTCTACTGTCGGGGGGAGCGTTGTTCCGATGTCGGATTCGTGGGCACGGTTGCTTGGATTAGTAATCCCGCCGCCATCGAGCACACCACCTGCAAAGGGGACCTCCAGCTACAGGCTCCAACCACCAGCGGAGGACAGTTCTTCGGAGGACAGTTCTTCGTTTGGGCGACTAGCACCGACAGCGACGTCAATATATCGCCTCCCCGTCGACTGGCCGATAGAGCCATGGCAGCACTCCAGTCTCCGACGCGGAACCTGCATGCAGTGCGAACCAACACCACGCCAGTCGCGCATCCACATCGACTCCCTCGTCTCGGGAGCCGGGACCTCGACAGCCTTGCCGAAACGGCGACGGTGCAGGTAGGCCTAGTGCTGTGGCGTAACAATGTGCGCAAACTCACTCGCTCCCTCGGCTCCGCGACCCAACCCAAGCTCCTGATCGCAACCTGCACCGCGCTGCTGCTGCTGCTGCTGAAGCTGAAGCTGCTGATCGTGCTCGTGCTCGTGCTCGTGGGATTGCTGTGCTGCGCTGGCATCCTCCTCTGGCCCGTATCGGTTGGGATGGAAGGGGCGCCGCGCCGAGCACGCCGTATCCACGGTAAACACATAGGTATGAGGGGGTTTGCGCACCATTGAGCCGTTGATTGGCACACTGTCCAACGACCTGCCTCTTCCCATTCTCTTCACCTGGTCCTCTTGGCCCCGCGTCCTCTGTGTATATCTTTCTGCCCGATACCCGCAAACCTGCTCGCTCGACTCACCTGGCCGCTTTCTACATCTATCGCTCCAGAACCACGGCTCGGTTGCCCTCCGTCGACGCACACGAAGCCAACGCTCTACAGAACACCACAGCAATGGACCACTCCGGACACTCCATGGCCATGTCGAGCATGGGCGACATGGTGATGACGGCGACCACTAGCGCCGCCATGGCAGCCAGCACCGCCGCCGCCGCCATGGGAGGAGGCCACGGAGGAATGGACATGGGCGGCAGCTGCAAGATTTCTGTAAGAAAGCCCCGCTCCAACTCCGCTGAGGGTGCACTCGATTCTGGCGGGCGAGCGAGCAGATGGAAGATTGCGTGTGGCATTGGAACCGTCTACCGCATCTGCCAACTGGATAGCGTTGCCACTAGGCTAGTGTATTGCTTCAGAGCTGACCGTGGTTGTGTAGATGTTGTGGAACTGGAACACCATTGATTCATGTACGTACACTGCCCTGAAAGAACGGCGCACATTGGCTGACCGCACAAACCGGCTTCCTTTCTAGCTCGTGGCACATCACGTCCAAGGGCATGTTTGCTGGGTCTTGCATCGGTGTCATGCTCCTCGTCATCGTTCTCGAAGCTCTCCGCCGTGCCGGCAAGGAATATGACCGCTTCATTATCTCACAGCACTCGCGCTCCCATGGACCTGCGCTCAACTCATCGTCCTCGTCCACCGAGGCTGCGAAGGGCCCGTCTGCATCGACTAGCCCCGCCTGCACGCCTGCAGCCAACACACGCTTCCGCCCGAGCGTACTTCAGCAAGCTATCCGGGCCCTCCTTCACATGCTCCAGTTCGCGGTTGCCTATTTCATCATGTTGCTCGCCATGTACTACAACGGGTACATCATCATCTGCATCTTCATTGGCGCATACCTGGGATACTTTATTTTCGGATGGCAGAGCTTCAACGTCAACCAAGGGGGCGGAGACAGGTTGCAAGAGGAGGTGACCGTCTGCTGTGGATGAGTACAGCTACCGTGCGCACGAGCTGGAAGTCAAGAAGGAGACAATCATCACATGAGACTGCGCACCGCACACAATTGAACCTTCCAATGTTGGAAGTTTTTCACACTCCATACCACTTGCCACTATATTGGTGCACTGTACACTTTCTACAAACGTGACTACTACAATGGCAACTGCAATGGGCGGCCTTTCCTGGGGCGACCTGGTTCACAGACATGTGGCGAACCGCGGGAGTGATATTGGAAGGTAAGAACCTGAAAGTGCGGATACATGGCAGTAGAGCGTTGGCCTGGCACTTGATGAACTCAACGTCCTTCACCATCGATAGTCATGTGCACAGTGCTAACAAGTCACCAAAGCGAAAAGCTTTCCAATAATCCGATCTATTCAACTAGAGCTCCATTGTATAGAACGGCAGCCCTAGATATGGTACATCAAGCCCAATCTCCGCTCTCCACTCTCTTTCACCCCGAATATCCACAGTCGTGACGTGCCTGTCTGCCATGTAGAATGAGGTTTCTACCGCAGCCAGTCAGGCCTCGGGTCATAGAAGAGAGATCGATCCGCGCCACTCACCAAGCCTTCATCTCATGCATCACCAGCGTAAGCATGGGTGAATGCCGCTTATTTGTGCTGTATCATCACCGTCAGTAGTCATCACTGTGAGACAATGGGGCAAACAGTAGGGTTTGCTTACAGGGCAGCCTTCACAGGAGCAGTCCTGTCCGCAGCCGCAGGAGCCGGACGAAGCACAGCCACAGCCACCCATTGTTTGTTGATGATGAAGTAGTATGGATGGCGATATAGGTAGTCTCGGAATGGATAGATTGATAGATTGAGGAAGAGGTTGGTAGTAGAAAGTCTTTGTTGTCGTTGGTGCTGCAGAAGGAGAGAGCAAGGGGAACTTATATACCCGCCGTCCACGGTGCGGCCACCTGCGCGCTTTGTGCGGCACCGATCAGCACCCAACGCCCCCGGGCACAAGTCGCTCACCCTCTTGTGGCGGGGCAGTCCAGTCGTGGCCCGCACAAAACGCTCACGACAGGCCCATCCGCGAATAAGAAGCCGATGCTGCTGGCATTCTCACCTTGCGGGGTTTGGGCGGTGGCCGCGCTGTTTGCCACCGCCACGGCTTGTCGTCTTCGCTCTATTGATCGTCGATTCACGGCTGTGGGACCGCCGTTTTCGGTGCCGTTTGTTCCGGATATAACCTTTGATTACGTAGGCCACATCGAGCGACCCCGTGGGTGGGTGGAATTTCCATTCCGGGTGGCAGCCATGTGGCGATTTATAAGGCGTAGCATTCCTCAACACAACACTAGAGATGCTGTAAAACTGGAGGCCGCACGGTTGATTTGCTAAACCAATCTACTTAGGTGCCAGAGTGGAGAGTGGAGAGTGGAGAGTGGATTACAACAACACGAGGTCAGACCAGCAGTTGACCTGCAGGGGAATTACCCTACGCAAGTTCAAAGTTTATGTAAAACGCGGCATGTTGTTTGCCGGAGTTCGCGTCTAGAGAATGCCCGGTTGTTCAAGTTGGTTAGTAGGATTTGTGGCATAGCACTCCTATACTGCCTTGCGATGGTTTAAACCCGAGACCTGTCGGCTCGACTCGAATGTATGGACTCCGCCAAGGTGGAAAGCATACCTATACATGATAGTGCCAAAATGAATAGTGTATCCATGGAAGACTGAAATAACTACTATACGTGGGGACAGTCGGGTGGTGACTATTCGGCCTGATAGAGGCTGGTAGCGCACCTTCGTCATTGTAAGCTTTTATTCCTGTTATCGGAGTATTCCATCTACAGAGTTAGTCATGCACTCGTTCCAAAGCTACCTCTCCAGAGAGCGTACATTACGTGCTTGCCGTGGTCAATGTGTGCTTATCTTTACTTTCTACTGGTGCGGCATGCTTAGCTCATACGCTGGGCATCACCTAATGGAGAGCTAGGAAGACGCGGGTGACGGACCGTACGTGAGAGATCCAAACCAAACTTGCTCCGTGATCATAGAGAAAACCTTGTGCACGTTCTGGAGCGGGACTCGGCGAATATTTCCTCAACGCAGCCCGAAACGTCCCTTTCCCATTTGTGGCGGGCCTTCGGTCGGAAGGAAGTCTTCATCCGATCCATTTCCCTAACGCAACCTTGGAAGGTGTAAGCGAAAGCAGGGTGCAAGGATGGCGATGACTATGGCCTATATCGCCGCTATCAACCTCACCGCTACAGCAACCTTGGTGAAGAATCCGTCTTTTATCCTAGGATGATGAAACGGCACTACAAGCGTTCAAACCTAGACAAGCGAAGATTGAGGCGAAGAAAGACTCGAATAAAAGTGGAAGGGAACACACGTCCTCTGGTGGAATGATCAAAGATCTATTCACTTTTTCGCAGCGAGCGTGGCTGTGGTGAAGCTCTTACAATCTGCGCTGTGCAATCCAATCGTGCCCTTGGTCATAACGCACGCAATCGTAGCGTGGAGAGGAACGTTCTTGAACCTAACGTCTTTGTTGAGGAGATGTTGCGGGCGCGTATAAAGAAGAGGAGCGCGAGGTGGCGACGAATGTCGAGCTCCTACCAAACAAAGACTCGATCAACAGTAGATGAAAGACAAGCTCCTTATACCGAGTCTCCAAAACCTCCTCATCCCGCGTACGGATAGAACAAAAGCATAACGAAGCACGACAGCTGTTGTTTCAGCCCACTGTACTGACGATCTCTGTCGGTCCAAAGCGGCATCGAAACAAAAATGTCCCTCTGAAAGCACAAGCTGCGGGGTAAAGACGATGAAGACAATGTTACATCTCACCAAAAGGGGGCGAAGCCTAGTCCTCAAGTCCATGCCGCCGGAATTGTACCTATCCTGCAGAATATCGTAGCGACGGTAAACCTAGCCACACGTCTAGACCTGAAGACGATTGCGCTTCATGCTCGGAATGCTGAGTACAACCCAGAGCGATTTGCTGCGGTGATCATGCGCATACGTGATCCAAAGACGACAGCGCTCGTTTTCGCAAGTGGAAAGATGGTGGTGACGGGTGCCAAATCGGAGGACGACAGTCGGCTTGCTGCTCGGAAGTTCGCCCGCATCATCCAGAAGCTGGGGTTCAACGCCAGGTTCACAGTATGTCCCCGCCACGGGCGAAGCGGAGGCTCCAGCTGATAGAGTGCAGGACTTCAGGATCCAGAACATCGTCAGTTCATGCGACGTCAAATTCCCAATCCGGCTCGAGGGTCTCAACAGCACGCACTACAACTTCACATCCTACGAACCGGAGATCTTCCCGGGCTTGGTCTACCGCATGATGAAGCCGAAGATTGTGCTGCTCATCTTTGTGAGCGGCAAGATTGTCCTAACAGGCGCCAAAGTGCGCGAGGAAATCTACACGGCATTCAACCTCATCTATCCCGTGCTCGGGCATTTTCGGAAGGTTTAGAACAAGTCTTCCGGGCCCGTGTGCACTGCCGGCGAGGGAGGCTGCGTCGTGAGGGTGGCCGAGATCGAGGGCGGATGGGAGATTCAAAGAGGATTGATCGCGCGGCAGTACGGGGGATGCTATGTGCGATGCCAAGCCCGGTGCCGTCACGGCCCGGGGACGCTCCTAGACGATTTTGCAACCTTTGCCCATCACATTGGCCCCCGCACCCTCCAGCCAGACTACAGCGCACTGTGCCAGAAGCTTGCCCTCCACGATGCAGGTATACAGTTGTACCTGGTCCCTGGCCGACCACTAACAAGTCCAGCGCAACGTTTTCTTTGCCGCCTCGTAGAGAAGAGCAGTCTTTTCGGCAAATATATGACCACCTCTCTTTCCACTCCTCTCGTGTCCTGATCTCATCTATCGAGACCATGTTGTTCTCCGTCATGGGCATCAAGCCCTTTCATATTGAAGAGCTCATGTGCCTACTTTCTGTTCTCTCAAGCGCTGTCGTAGCGCGTCCTTGTCGATCATGGTCTTCTCCATCGGCCTCTCCATAGCTTTCGTCAATCGTAAATTCCAGTAGTAAATTGCAGTAGTAATTCTGCTCTCAATTCATCTGTCGCTGCAAGAAAGTAACGGTAGATTGGTGTCTTTTACGTATATACGTATAGTATGTACTTGAAACGTCAGTTTTTCTACTGCATGTTGCAGTCTGGTGACAGCCCAGAATCTATATAGAAGCACGTCAGCACAGGGAGCATGCTATCATCTACAACTAAGCCTGTCGCATCTGTTTCAGACCTGTCTAGGAACCACCCTAGTAGACCACGCGTTCCCTGCTCCCGACCCAATCGTCTATCCAACCAAATTTGAATAGCTCGCCCCTCAACCTTCGCCCTCCTCGTTAGCCACCAGAGATCGCCATGCTCAAGCTTCTTGAACCACCATCCCAGCATCCACAGCGCCCTAGGGTCTTTAATCTCGAGTAAATTGCGGAATTTGTGTGTCATGTGACCCATGAAGTACAGGAAATCGAGTATATTGTCAGGGTTCGGAGTTAGGTTCTGGAGGCGAGCGAGGATGAGAGCCGGAAGGTGATATGGGTTGTTTTCAATGGTAGAATCTGGGCCAATGTTGAAGAGTTGAAGCAAGCCCAAGGGGAGGTAGGACAGATCCTGGTCTTCCACCACCCATCGCGGTGCCATTTTGAGGTCACTCGCAACAGAGCGGAAAACGGAGTCTGGGCGCAGTGGGTTGGCAACCTCCCAGATTGCTTTCTTGCCTTCGCTAAGCTTCAGCCAGTCGAGATCGCACGGATCTGAAGGTTTGAGCGGCCATGCTTCGTTGGCGTCGGTTGGTTCGACATAGGCGAAAACCGTTGCGCCCAGTAAAGCGCCAGTAGCCCAAATGGGGTCGCGGTGTGCGTTTGCAACTGGACGCGAGAGGATATCGTTGAAGACTTTTGTGGCGATGCTCCAATGTTGCAGTGAGGTGTGGGTATGTGCTGCTGAGAGATCAGGTAGATGCCAAGTAAGATAGGCGTCGTGCAGCAAGGTGAGACTCAGCACCATGTGCATAAGGAACGGGTGCTATCTAATGTTAGGAGCGGCGTATGAGGACATGGCCTTGTCATTCTCAGCGATGGAAGGGGCGGGAGGTTGCTTACGGCAAAAGCCAATCGAACCATGCAGTCTTGATATGTGGGGAACGTCCGCGCCGTCCCAATGGTAAGAACAGTTCTGTTCGCAAATCTATGTACAGCCTCGAGATCAGTAGCGGTGAAGTTCCACGACATGCCATATTCATGTTCCTGTACCGAGTCTATCGGTATCTTGGCAGCCTCAGCATGCAAAGACTGGTTTATCATGGTCACCAACGTCTTGTCTGTTGATATAGAAGACGCCTGAGGTCCAGGTCCAAAACGGGTCTGGCTTCCGGACGAAAGCTCCACTTGGAAAGATCCTTTAGCGGTCAGGTCCAAGGACGGCTGTGTGCCATCGTAACCACACGATACACCTGGCCAACAGATTAGTCTTGCCCGTGCTGCTTCCAAGGGTTTGTTGACAGCATTCGTACCGTACGAGGTACACCGTCTGCACTGTGGACGTGCCTCGTCGCACTTCACTCGTCTAAGCTTGCAGTTGGCGCAGCCTTTCCGGCTCTTCGCATGCGCCCTGCGCTTCCTGTCCGGACCGTCCTGGAATCGCGAGGTCGCAGCGGGCATGGCGAGCTATCGTGGTCTGACACCAGAGCGTTCTGCACGCCTAAGAGCGTAGATCTGCGCAGGCAGCTATTTCGGAAGCGTCGACAGGAAGGGTCTAACTCGGGGTCGTATCGCACAGTTTGAAGTTTGAACAGCGCCATCGGACTTCCGTGCGGAGATAGATACGGGTACACGGACCAACCCGCATCATACATATTATAGCCCTCGAAAGATCTACACAAGACTCTACCTGTAAGTCTGCGATACCGTTAAGCCTAACCCGAGCTCGTATCCTGACTAGGTAACGCCTGCGTGTGACTGCGCGACGGGACATTTTCGCCCTAGCATACTTCGGGCAGCGACCCCCTCCACCTGGGCAACCTCAACTGCACGCTTCAACCACGAACGCGCAAGACTACCATGGCCACCCCCGCCCGTGAGTACATGCAACAGGCTGGCTGGCGGGACCCAGTCAAAAGCCGACTGTACTCCGTACATGCACCCAGCAGTCCAGGACGCCAGCGGTCTTAACTGATATGTCCATAACAATGCGACCCCAAACATCCAGAGGGCAGCATGGACAGGTATAAGTAGCTACGGGCGACAACGGAGACGACGGGCACAACCATTCACCATCTTCCTGAACTTAGAGAGCCTGAACCTACTCTTTAGGCACGATTACCAACCACCATGGCCTCTCCAAATCCGCTCCCCGCAGCCATAAAAGCACTCGTTCTGGAGACCAAGGGCAGCCCGCTTGTTCTGAAAGACGTCCCGACTCCCGAACCCACTCTGGGCTCAGTCGTAGTGCAAGTGCTCGCCTCCGCAGTTGACAAGAACGTCCAGCTCATTCTCTCCGGCGTTGGTCCATTCACGTATCCCTTGCCCTTCGTCCCTGGCGGGCGATCCGTTGGTCGGGTTGCTGCCACGGGGCCCGACACCACGTCTCTGGCCGTTGGCCAGCTTGTGCTAGTCGAGCCATGGCTCTTTGCTCGCGACAACCCGGAAGTCTGGCTGATGTGGGGGGGGGGCTTCGAGGGTGCGTCACGGGCGGCCAAGAAGCTGTTCGCGGATGCTTGGCGAGACGGTGCATACACCGAGTATATAAGAGCTCCTCTCGAGAATGCGTGGCCGTTGAACGAGCACCGGCTATGTAACGAACTGCGCTACACTATCCCGGACCTGGTGCAGTTGGCAACCGATCTCGTCGCGTTTGGCGGACTCCAGAGCATCGACTTGCGGGCAGGGGAGCGGCTCGCTGTGGTTCCTGCTACAGGCATATTCTCAGCGGCTACGGGTCGGGGTGGCGACAGCTCAGCTCTGGGTGCCCGTGTTGTTGCCGTTGGCAGGAAGGAAAAGGTGTTGCAGACACTGAAAGACGCGCACCCCAATCTGGTGAAAACGGTGACGCGGACGGGCGAGCGATCTCGGAACAGACACGACCGCACCGATCCAATACGGCCCGATCGACGCATTCATTGAGATGACACCGTCTGGTGCCGACGGCAGCACCCATGTCAAAGCCGCGTTCGCAGCGCTGAAGCAGCACGGCCGAGCTGGGTTCATGGGCGCTGGCAGTGGCTGCATGGACCAGGTCGACATCAATTATATGGATTTGGTATACAGAGGCATCACCATCAAAGGGTGTGTCATGTACGCAAACGAGGACGTCAGAGACTTGATTCGAATGGCCGAGGCGGGTGTTTTGCAGCTCGGCAGGTCAGGTCGCGAGGCCTGGCTGCTGCAAGAGAATTCAACATGGAGGAGATGGAGACGCATTCCAGGTCGCTGGAGAGAATCCCCAGTTCATTGACCCTGTGATCGTACTGACTCCCAGTATGCTTGTCTCAGTACCTTTGTCAACTAGGTATATATTCATGGCGAAGGATACGCGGAACCACACTTTGGGTAGGCGGAACCGCAGTTTGAGAAATACGCGTGCAGCCGGATTATCCGTACTGCCGAGGTTTAGCCGACGAACACCAAAACATCGGACGGCAGAGGCAGCAGAGGCGCCCGCACCTAAAGGCGAGCTGCCGCACTCGCTGCACCACCTCCACAGCGACTCAAAATACCTGCGCTTCGAACAAGGCTGTGAGATTTGTATGCGACGGCTATATAGACTCTCGCAGCCTTTTTCTATCGCGTGGTTGTTGTGCGCGGTCGCTGCAGGTGCGCCGCCGCCATCGCGAGAGGCACCCGCAGAGGCACCCGCAAAGGCACCCGCAGAGGCACCCAGCGGCGGCGCTCGGTGGCCGGGTGCGCACCCGCAGAGACACCCGCGCCTGCAGCGCAGCAACTAGACGTCAGAAAAAGGCTGCAAGCGTTTGTATATCCGTCGCATACAAGTATTACAGCTTTATTCAATGCGCAGGTATTTTGAGTTGCTGTGGAGGTGGTGCAGCAGGTGCCTCTGCGGGTTCGGTCGTCCGAAGTTTTGGTGTTCCTCGGCAGAACCTCGGCAGTGCTGAAAAATACGAAGCGAGAGGCTGCACGCGTATTTCCCAAAGTGTGGTTCCGCCTACCCAAACACGCGGGTAGCAAAATAAGCCGAACTCAGATCAGCCGAAGTGCACTCGAGTTCTCAACACCACACAAAATAGAAGCGTATACAGACAACGCAGCACCTAAATAAGTTAATATTTTGCGTGAAGCTGTATAGTACTAGTATAAATCGTATACAAAGATTTTTCTAGTATTAAAGTTCTGTAGAAAGCTTACTACCTAGTTATAGCGCTGCTAGCGTTCTTTACATTAAGCAAGTTTTTAAGCATACTTTCTACTTGCTTATTAATATATTCTTGTTTTACACTACTTTAGCTTTTTACTATAAGCTTTTTTATAGTTTTTACATTCTAGTAAAAGTATTAGCGTACGTATTGCTTTATAAAACTCTAAGCGTTTTCAATAAACGCAAAGTTAAGTAACAATAAGTAGTTAAAGTAAAATTGTAAGCTATTATTACGCTTTTAGTTTTTAACAATATTACTATAGCTAAGGCTATAGCTAGAGTTTCTATTCTTTTCTAATACAAAGTTTTTTTAGTAGTTTATCTATAGTTTTACTACTAGTTTGAGTATCTAGTTAATATAGTTCTTTTAGGTTATTTTGCTATTAGTATTGCTTTTGATTTTATAGAAAATAAATAGTAATTTGAATCTATACTCTACTACTGCTTAGAGTAGTAAATAAGTATAAGTTAAGTTAAAGTTAAGTTAGCTTACGTAAAACTCTAGTACTAACTTAACTTATACTTACGCTAAAACGTTTTAGCGTAGGTATAAGTTATGTTAGCATAGACTTCTACAATTTTATATTTTAATATATTTTCTTTTTATAATTATAACAGCTAGTTATAATAAGTTTATTAACTTAAAAGTAGTACCTATAACCTAATTTTAACCTACGCTTTAATTACTCTAACTTAACTTTAACTTTAGGTTTGTGCGACTTTAACTCAACTTATACTCAACAATAAGTACTTTCTACTTATTCGCTAGCGTACTACTGCTTAATAGTAGAGTTTTTTCTTGTTTACATTTGTAGAATTAGCGCTGTATTAAATATAGTTGTTGCAATAGCGCTAACTAGATTTCTAGATAATTTAAAGCTGCTTTTGAAAACTAAAGCTTATATGCACTTCGTTAGAAAATCGTACATAGTACTAGTTTTTCTTGTGTAAATAGCGCTTGTATATAACTTTAGCGTACTCTCTACGCTTCTTTATAGTAACTTTATTAACCTAGCTTTTTTTACAAGCTAAATACTTATAATAATTAAAAGTTTCTATAGCTTTTTTTATAGTATTTTTACTAACGTTAAGCTCTAATTTGTACGCAAGAGTTTTCTAGCTTATTAAGCGTAATTTAACGTTGAAATTCTCTACTATACGCTTAAGCTTTTAAAGCTTAATAAAGCTAATAAAAAAAAGCTTTCTACAAGTTTTATTCTAATTCGTATTAAGTTCTAGATACTTTCGAGCTTTGCTTTGCTTTAATATTTTCTATCTCTATATTTTTCCTATACTGTATTTACAAAATATTAACTTTTTATAGCTTTTAATACTACGGTTGTTAAAAGCTTTACAAACTACTAGAATAGCTACTTTTGTAAGCGTATCGTAATAGGTATAGTAAAAAACAGCTTTATTAGCTTGCGCAATTAATTAAAAACAAGTAGTAAGCATTTTAATAATTATTTGTTTTAATTTAGTATTAAATAAGCTAGTAGAAAAGACGTAGCAGCATTTCGGCTAATTTTCAACGTTTTAAGTTCGGC
Organism: Massariosphaeria phaeospora; assembly: GCA_011032825.1. Lineage (NCBI taxonomy): Eukaryota > Fungi > Ascomycota > Dothideomycetes > Pleosporales > Massariosphaeria > Massariosphaeria phaeospora. The sequence goes on along the minus strand of JAADJZ010000003.1, from coordinate 1,602,295 downwards.
TTATTTTGCTATCTACGTGTTAAAGTGTAGTTTCGCGTATACTCTACTATATTTATAGATATTAAATGTTTTCGAAATAACGTACTCTACGAGCGAGTAAGCTACTTGCGCTAAAACTCTACTAAAACTCTTTCAACAACGCGATACTTTAACAAGAAAACTAGCTACTAGCTCTAAAGAAAGCTTAATTGCAGCTTGCACTTTAAGCTATCGAAAAAAACGCAAATCTCTTTTAGCAACGCGCTGTAGCAATCTACAATGTACTTTGAAACACTCTAAAGCGTTAATGCGCTAAAACCTTTTTTCAACGCAATTCTACGCTCAACTTAATAAATCTACTTAAAAAAAAAAAGTAATTGTTTAGAATGTACTTAGCTTTAACGCGCAAGAATTTTTTTTTTAGCTCGCTGCTGTAGCTAATATAGCTAATTCTTTGCGCGCTAAGCGTTATCTAAGCTATGTTAGCGTAAATTAGCCTAGTACGTTCGTTAAGCGCTAATCTAAGCTTAAAGTTAAGTTTAATTGCAAGTACAACTACAAAAAAGTTTTGTGCGAGAATTTTAAAGTTATTTAAAAGTAGTTTAAGCTTGTAAAGAACATAAAAGCGAAGTACAGCATCTAAAATAAAAACACTTACAACTTTAACAAGTCTAGCTTTATAATAGGCATAATATTAACTAAAGTAGTTGTTACAAGCTCTAAGCGCTAAGAACAGCTAAAAAGCGTTTAGCAAAGTAATTAAAAGTAAACGACAGTAATCTAAAGCGTTAACGCAACGAAGTAAGTAATTTTACTTTTTATTATCTTTTAGAGCAAGCACTACTTCTTTGCCTAGTACAAGAAAAAAAATCTATTTCAAAACTAAGCTATTGCAGTTTCTAAGAACAGCTAGACAACAAATAAGCTTAGTTTTAAATAGTTAAAGCACTTTAATAAGTATACAAAAAAGCATACTATTAGCGCATACTGCTTACTTATAATCAATAGCTATAAAAGCTACAACTCGCTTGAATTCTAGCAGTACTACAAAAAAAAATAGAATTATTACTTTTTGCATGCTTTTTTACTTATTGCATCTACTATAGCTGCTTAATGTAAGCTGTTTTGCGCTGTTAAAAGTTGCGTATAGCTGCTAAGCTAAGAACCTAATACGCAGCTATATTAACTACATTACGAAACTTAAGTTTTTACTATGCTTCAAAGCTGCTTTTAGCGCTTTAATTACAACTAATAATATTCTAGAAAAGTTTAGAAAAGCTAAATTAGCTTTATTTAACTTAGAAGTAGTTATATCAAAGCTTAACGTGCGATTGCGTACGCTATTACTACTTTCTATTATTAACGCTTTCTAGTAGTTTTAAACACTAAGCAATACTTTTAAATTTAGATTACAATCAAAGCTAATTTAAAAGAAAATTTAGCGACATATAAATAGCTTACTTACTTTAATAGTTAATGCTTTTAAAAAGCTTTTAAAAGGCGCTAAGCAAATAGCGCATTCTTTAGTGTTAATGCGCAGCTAGGTAGCTAAGCTTTAAGTAGCTAACAAAGCTACTACGCAACGTAAATCGCACAAAAGAAAGCGTGTACAAAAAGAAAAAATACTAATAGTTAAAAAAAGCTAAAAGTTAATAGCTCTAAAGAAGTTTAGTGCGCGTAGTAATAAAAAAAAGCAAAAAAGAAAGCGCGCGCTAATAAGAGCAACTAGCTTGCAAAGCGCTGTAGCAAGTGTAGCGAAGTAGAACACAACTTGCGCACGTATAAAAATAACGCAAATGTAGCGCAAAAGTAGTATTTAATGCAATTATACGCTGTACTAGCTTAAAGAGCAATATAATAAGCTAATTCGTCGTAGTTTTAGTAGAGTTTTAGCGCAAGTAGTTTACTTGCTTGTGTAGTTTACTTGCTTGTGTAGCTTACTCGCTCGTAGAGTACGTTAGTTAATACTTGAAATTTTGCTTTTATTATATGTAACGTATTTTACTATCGAACTTGCTAAACTATCGAACTCGCTAAAATGCTTGGCACAACGAACACTAGTTACAAATTTTAATTAAATTGCTATTAAACAAAAAGCTAGCGTACGTCGTGCTTGCAGCTAATTTAAAAAATATTTTTGTATTTTTTTAGTACGTTTGCGCGTTGTGCTTAGTTTTTCTATAACGTACTTTACGAGTAGTTTGTAAAGCTAAGTAGCTTTACGTATTTGTTTTCTTTTGATTAATAGCTACTATAGGCTATAACGAGCTAGACTAGTTTCTTGCAAAGCCTTTAAAAGTACCTCGCACTAAATTGCTGCTAAAACAGCAATTCGTTTCTTTTACACGAATATACTATCTTTATTACTATACTATTAATCTATTTTAAGTGTTATTAAACCTACGATTAGACGTAGTTTTACATAGTTAAGCTACATAAGTTCGCGAAACACTTTTGCCAAGCAAATTATCTAATATTATAACTTTAATACCTTTTTTAATAGTAAGCCTATTAGAATAATTTATACATTGTTTTAAAGCTTTAAGCTAGAACTTTAAAATCTACTAAAAATTATCTAAATAGGCTAAGTACTACTAGAGTTTTTAAAGTTTAAAGATAAAAAGCTCGCTTAAGCTCTATACCTAGTATCTAGTAGAAATCTACTATAATAAACTTTTATATTCTAAAATATTTTTATTTAGACTATATGTTAGAGTTCTAGAAAGTTATATAGTATATAGCTTAGAATTAAAGCTATTAGGTAGAATTAAAGCTTATATATAAAACCTACTAAGTATAAAGTATTAGTACTATTATAACTCTAAATAATACTACTTTTTTAAAGCTTATATAGTATAATTATACTAAGTACTAAATTATTAAGTAGTTTTACATTAGGTTTTAATAGTTATATATAGATATTTATACTTAGCTAGTATAAAAAAAGTAAACTACTTTCTAACCTATCTAGTAGCTTTAATCTTAGGCTATACGCTATAAAACTTTCTAGAACTCTAACTTATAGTATAAATAAAAATATTTTAGAATATAAAAGTTTATTATAGTAGAATTTTACTAGATACTAGGTATAGAGCTTAAACAAGCTCTTTATCTTTAAACCTTAAAAACTCTAGTAGTACTTAGCTTATTTAGATATTTTTTAGTAGATTTTAAAGTTCTAGCTTAGAGCTTTAAAATAGTGTATAAATTATTCTAATAGGCCTACTATTAAAAAAAAGTATTAAGGTTATAATATTAGATAATTTGCTTGGCAAAAGTGTTCTGCGAACTCGTGTAGCTTAATTACTTGTAAAGTACGTTAGTTTCTATAGCAACGTACATAGGCTAGCGAATAGGTATAAGTTAAGTTAAAGTTAGGTCAAATTCGCACGAACTAGAAAACGAAAATCAAAATCTTTACTTTTTAATATCTTACCTAATACTATAGATATACTAATGCAAATTTAACACGTGCTGCGAATATATAAATACAATTATATGTAAAATTATTAGAGAATTCTAGCTAGTCTAGAGTATATTTCATTTATCTTTTATAGATTTAATAAATAAAAAGCTATATTAAGAAAGCTAGACTAGCTAGAATTCTCTAATAATTTTACATATAATTGTATTTATATATTTGCAGCACGTGTTAAATTTGCATTAGTATATCTATAGTATTAGGTAAGATATTAAAAAGTAAAGATTTTGATTTTCGTTTTCTAGTTCGTGCGGATCTAACTTAACTTTAACTTAATCTATACTTATTCGCTAGCCTAAACGTATAGCTAGTTTACTAATAAAGTTACATAGCAAAGCTAACTAAACTTTAGTTACGTAACCGCTTAATAGTAAGTGCTTAAAAATAAGCGCGCTTAATAGTAAGCGCTTAGTAATAAGCACTACTTAGTAGTAAGCGCTTAAAAATAAGCAAGAACACTTTCTAAGTATATAAACTTAAGAAAACAACGCATTTTTACAGTTGTTGTTTTCAATTTTACAATTTACAAGTTAACTTTTACTTTAACTTTTATACTCTTTGTAGAACGAAACTTGCTATTACTTTAGTATTAAACGCTATACAACTTCTTTAGCCTATTGAACTTACTTATTCTCTAAGAACCAACTTAAGCTTAATAAACAACTTTTTCAAGTTCGCTTAGCTTTTACATTAGGTACAACAAAACGTTGCTTTTTTATATTTCGTTACTAAGACTATCTAACGCACTTTAGATAAAAAAAAAACATTGCTAGACTATTAAAAGAACTTGCAGTTGCTTTTTGTTGTTCTAGCAACAAGATACTTGCTTTTTTAACTGCAATAGCTTTTACTACACGCTTTGCATTCTTACGCAGCGCTTGCTTAACTTTTACTACTTTTTTCTTTACTACTTCTAGCTAAGCCTAAAAACGCTTGCGCTTTTAACGAATAAGCACTTATTTAATTTTTTAAAATCTAAATATTATAGTTTTTAAGATTTCAACGATTATACTTATTACACTATTTTAAACAAATATGCACTTTGCAAACTAAACTTGCAAAACAATAGCTGCAACAAGCAACAAGTATAATGTTTTTAAATAAATTAATAAATATTGCAAAGTTAAAACGTCGTGTAGTACTGTTAGAAGAAAAAGCTTTTAGCATAGCAAAAAAAAACTTCGAGAACGAAGCATAAAAAGAAAAAAATAGTGTTATAATTAATAATCTGCTAAGCTGCTAAAACAAAAAATGCTTTTACTTTAGCGTTAACGTAAAGTACTAACGAACTCAACAAACTAGTAAACTCGACAAAATATCTTAGCACAACTAACTTATCTCAAAGAACATTAAATTAATTGCTATTGAACAAGGAACCTGCGTACGTTGTGCTAGCTTTAGATTTAAAAGCTTTTTTTGCATTCTTTTAGCAAGTTTGAGCATTGTGTCTTGTATTACTATAGTTTTTACAACGCCGTAGAGCTAGTTGTGCTTTTTTTTAACTCTTTTTATTACGCGCTTTCTTTGATAGCTAAAGTGCTGTAGACGCTTTAGCAGCTACTTGCGCTAATCTATTACTATACTCTATTGTGCTACTTGTTTAAATTCGCTTTCGTTTTTGTAATTTTCTTTTTGTTGCTTCTTTAATAGTCTTTTTAAAGCTAGAGATTTGATTGCGCATTAGCTTAACCTAATAGGCTATCTAGTAGAACCTTTTAACAAGCTAATTAACTCTATTCTTTAAAGATAATAGAGAGAAACCAAGCTTAGTAATAATAAGCTTTGATTGCGATTCAAATTCAAGCGTATTGCTTAGAGTTTTTAACTACTACGGCGTTTCTAGTGCGAAAAGTAGTAGCAAAGTACATAGTCGTACTTCAAAAGAATTAAAAACTACTTACGCGTTGATAGAAACTAGCTCTAAGGCTTCAAAAGCTTTCTTGCAGTTCTTTGTTGTAAATACCTCAAAAAACGCGTTTTTAAAAGCTAGCAGAAAGCTTTTTTTGTTGATATAGAAAACGCGCCGGCGCGCTAAGTCTCAAACGCGTTAAAAGTACTTTAGCTTTAGCAGCAAAAAGCAAACTACATCTAGCAGCTAAAGAATATAAAATAAATAAGCTAGCATGCAAAGCGTAAAAATCTTGTACTTAAAGCAATAGTTTTTGAAATTCTAAGATTAGTAGCTCTTATAGCCGTTTAAAATAAGTAGCTAATACTTTTTTACCTAACGCGCTTTTGTATGCGCGTTAAAATGCTTTAACTATTTAAAACTAAAAGCGTTGTTTGTCCAGCCGTTTTTAAAGACTAAAAGCTTTTAATTGCTAGGTATAAAGTTCTTCTTGTACTATGCTAAAATATAAACGCGCTCTTTGTAGATAATAAATAGCAAAATCGCGTACCTTGCGGCGCAGATGCTTTGAATAACTATTACTTACTCTCAATTGCCTAGCTGGATAAGATTAAGTTGAGTACGTTTTTAAAAGCTTGTAACAACTTTTATAAACTTAATAACACTTATCTAGAAACTAGTTTTGTTAAAGTTGTGTATATTATTATTCTAGATGCTGTACTTAGCTTTGGTATTTCTAACAAGCTTAAACTACGCGCTAATTACTTTAAAATCGTTTTATTATATTCTTTGCTAGTTCTTTGCTCGATTGAAAGCTATTTTAAGCTCGCTTAAACGCGTTACAAATCTCTTAGCCTAGTTTTTACCTACTAGCTCTTTACTTTGCGTAGCTACTAGTTTATTTTCTATATCTCCTACTTTAGACAGCCGAAAAGCAAATCCTCGCGAATTAAAGTTGAGAATATATTGAATAATTGTTTGCTTTTTAGTTGTAGTAAGCTTTGAGAATATAAATTGTGTTTAAGCTCAAAATAGAATTTCTCTAGCGCGTTTAAAAAGAGTATAGTGTTTAACGTTAAAAGCACTAGCAGTAGCTTAATAGCTTTAGAATTAGCTAGAATTATAAGCTTTAAGAGCAAGCTAAAGTTTTTTTTCGTATTAGTGTAATAACGCGTTAGTTGGTTAAAACATATCGCGTTAATAGAAGAGGTAGTAGTCTTGGCAAATTTTGTCGAGTTTACTAGTTTATTAAGTTCGCTAGTGCTTTACGTTAAAAGTAATAGAGTATAGTTATACTTTAGGTAAGCTTAGCACGTAAGCTAAAGAACTTTTCTCAACGACATAGTGTTACAAACAAAAACAATACTAAGTATTGTAAACTAAGCAACAACGTAAAGAAGTTGTTAGAGCTTGCAAGTTTGCAAAACGAAAGTAAAGCAATGCGCAAAGCAAAATTAAGTTAGTAGTTACGTAATAGTAATTAGTGCGATTAAAGCTTTAGCGAACTAAGTATACTAAGTAGCAAGTGCTTAGCTAGCTTAAAGCGCTTAGCAACTAAGCACACTAAGCAAACTAAGCAAAATACTTTTAGCAAAGAATTATAAAACTATATAAATTAGTAGAATTTTCTTTACAATTTGAATTCTTTGTAGTTAACTTTTTTAAGTACATTTTATACATAGATTGAATCTATAGGCAACAAATTGTTACTTTGTTATTCTATTTAAAATAGAATTAAAATTGTTTTTTTAGGTTGTCGTTGAGCTTTTCGAATATAGAACAATTCTTTAGGCAACATTTTCAAGTCTAATACTTAGTACCTTTAGTAAAAGAATACTTTTAATAACACTTTAACTACTTTAGGTTTAAAACTAAAATAATATAGCAACTTTTACGAGCTTACGTACAACAAGTAGTAGCGTTACTACATTTACAACGAACCTAGCAGCTGTTATAGCAAAGCAAGCTAATTAAATACAATAGCAAGTAAAATAGATTTAAAAACTATTAGCAGCAGTTACAAAGCTTTTAAGTAAGCAAGAAAAAAAGTTAGCAAAAGCTCTCTCTCTAAAAAAGTATAGCAAAAAAAAAAAAACTTAAAACTTTTGTTTACAAACGTTAACTTTTACTGCTGTTATTATAGCAACAGCTTTTACACAAATTAAAATAAAATCTTAGTAGCTAGAATGCATATAAAAGACAATGCAGTAGAATAGTTTTAGCTATACACTAAAATTACGTTACGCACGTAAAAAACGTAAAAAAAATAAAACCTAACACAAAGCGCATTTTTAAAAACTAAAAGTTGTTTAAGCAAAAACTTTATATAATTTACAACAAAGTAAACAAAACGCAGCAAGCAATAAACAAACTTAAACTACTTAAACAAAAAAGCTTAGCTAGCGAATACAAAATTAAATTTAAAAAAATTTAAGCTAAAGTAGATAACGTAGGAGAACGTAGTTTGTACAAGTTTTACTACGCAAAGTTAAAAAAACACGTAAAAAATAAAATTAGTTAAAACAAAAAACTAAAAAAACTTAACAAGTTAATTAAAATTGTAGTGCAAATTAACAACTAACTATAGCAATAATAGTAGAAACGCAAGTTTACTATTAAACTATACATACGCCTAGTAGCTACAATTAAAAAAACTTATTACTACAACTTAATAGACATTAACAGCGTTAAGCAAGTTTAAAATAACAAACTACTACAAAAGTAGTTTAACAAGAAAAACGCTACTTCGACAAAGCAAAACTTTAAAAACAAGTTGTTTAAAAAAAAATGCTAAAGGCGTTACAACAACAAAGTATGCTTTTAATACAGCAAAAACAAGCACTTTTGCAGAAACTACTTAAAAATACAATAAAAAGTAGCAAGCGCACAAGCTGCTACTATTGCTATAGTTTAACTATAGCAAGTAGCTACACTATACCTAAAAAAACCTAAAAAATTAAAAAATAATTAAATTTAAATAGAAAGTTTTAAAAACGTTACAAAGCTAACAAATAAAAACAACAAAAAACTATTAACTTTATAAGTTTAAAAAATTAACAAATAGCTATAAAACTACGAATGCTAGATGTGCAACTAAAAAACTTACATTGCTTAGTATTGCAAAAACAAGTTTTATACGCTTTAAATTAAAAAACTACAAAAATAAAAAGTTGCAAACGCAGCAATAGCACAACAAAAACTAACAAAAAAAAAATATAGTTCGCTAATTAAGATAATTACAAAAACTTACATTAGCACTAGTACAACAAAAAAAACTATGTATACTACGCAAACAATAGAATTCTTGCTTAGTAGTAGCTAAAATTACTATTATACGTTTTACTTAAAGATAGCAAGTGTATAGTAGCAAAATGTTACGTATACAACTACAACAACTAGTTTAAAAACTATAGCAGTAGTCGCAGATAAGTATAGTATTATAATAAAAAATATTAAATACACTAGTTATGCAAGCATATTACAGAATAGTAGCTTATAAGTTTAGAAAACGAAAACTACTTAAAATGCAACAACGAATTATGCGCAAAAAACTATAAAACGTGTAAAAAAGTACGTTAGCTTTTTTGCACTACAGAATGCACTATTTATAAGCTATAAAAAAATGCAACAAAATAAAATTTTAAAAACTAAAACTACGACAAGTTTTTAAAGCTTTAAGAATGCTTTGCTAACAAATGCAACTACTTGTTACAATCAATAATCCGCTAAGCCGCTAAAAGAAAAAAATGCTTTTACTTTAGTACTTAAAATAACAGAGCACGGTTATACTTTAGGTAAGCTTAGCACGTAAGCTAAGAACTTTTCTTAACAACATAGCTTTTTTATATGCTTTCTCTAATTTTACGCTCTCTATAGCACTTTAAAAGCAAAAGATTAAAGTGCTTTTATTAATTTATTAGCTTTGCGAAAGCAAGGAGATTACACAAAGCACACTTACGTATATAGTCAAAACAATAAACTTTTATAGCTTATCGTTTTCAATCTCAATTACCTAAGTTAACTTTTACTTTGACTTTTATACTCTTTGCAGAACAAAGCTTGCTACTACTTTAGTATTAAACGCTATATAACTCTTTTTAGTCTATTAAACTTACTTATTTCTCAAGAACTAACTAAAGCTTAATAAACAACTTTTTTAAGTTCGCTTAGCCTTTACATATTAAAAACTTTTAAGATAAATAATACTTTAATAACTACTTTTCTTTATACTCGCACTAGCGGTACGAAAGTAGCAAAGCTTAACTTTTACTATAGAAATCGCTTAAAGCTAAAGAACTAGTTACTCTAGTTTAACTTTTTCTTTAAGTTTGAAAATAACTACGTTAACAATATTAACAAAGCATTTCTAATAGCTTTTTACATAAAAAAAATAGCTTTTAAGTAAATTTAACTTTACTTAAAAAAGTATCTAGATAGTAACAACAACAAAAACATAATTACACGTATGTTCAAAAATTGCACTATGTTTAAAAAAAAACTGCAACAATTCTACGCAATCGCTAACAAACTTACTATCGCAGAAAAAACTATTTAACAAATGCGCTAGACTAAGTTAGCTAAAAACTACGCTAACTTATTTTAACAGTACTTTATCTAAACTAACTAGAACAACAAAGCACTTATGCGCATGTACAAGCAAAAGCTAAAAAATAATGTTAAAGCAAAACTAATACGCTCTAGAGCAGCTACAGACACTTTAAACAACTTAATTAAAAAATTAATTTGCTTTAACAATAAGTTGTACAAACTCGCAATTAAAACGTAAGCCAAAGCAAGGTTCTACGCACTAAAAAGCAATAGAAGTTATATACTTAAAACTAGCTAGTGTTAAGTACAAACTTAACACTTGCGCTTAGCAAGCGTATACAACTTAGCTTAAAAATACAAACTTATACACTTTAACAACTTCAACAAAAGCAAACTAATTAATAAATAATTAAAGTATAGCAAAGAAACAAGGACTTGCTATAATTGTAGCAAGCTAAGCTACATTTCTAGCAACTGTTACTAAAAAAACAAAGTTGTTTAATAGTTAAACGTACTATCTAATACTACAACTAGTATTAATAAAAAATAAAAAGTAATTACTTTTATAGATGTTAAGAATTAGAGAAAACAGTTGCCTAAAGAAATAGGTTCAGCTAAAAGAAAATTGCTTTGTAACGATACTAACTTTTTAATAAACAAAAAATATAAGTTACTAGATAAGCAACTAAATCTACTAAATACTACAGAACATAGAAATTAGATTATTAGAAAAAAACGAGTACAAAGAATTTATTAATCTAATACTCTACTCTAAAACGATGTACTCGATTACAACGAAGTAGTATAAAAATATCTTAACAAGCTTAACTAATAGCTTATAGAAAAAAACAAACAAGAAATCTATTAAAAGCTTAAAAAAACAAAACGCTTTAAAGAAAACATTTTACTTTTAAATTTAAACAAATTGGCTACTAAGAAACACTAGCACGATAAAGTAGCAAAAGAATCTTAACAATGCTTTAGAAAGAAACGCGACGACGCGAACTTCTACAAACTATAGTACTACTTAAACTACTAGAATCTAGAACACGCGAAAATGTTATAAATAGTATGCTTTTACGACTACTATTTTACTTATTACTCTAACAAGCAAAGCACAGAATAGTTCTCTAAAAGAAAAAGCTAATTTTGCCTTTAAAAGTAGTTTAACTGCAAGAACAATACTTGCAAATACTACTTATAAAACAAACGCAACATACTGCACTTTTTTAAAAAAAACAACTTAGCAAAACTGCTTGCAATGCAAATGCTTGTAAACGACAACTGTATTTAGGCTTAATAGCAAACCTGCTTACACTCTAACTGCGCACAGCATTAAACTTTCAAAAAAGCTAACGAATTTGATACGAATTCTTTTTTAGGCTAGCAACGCTTAACCTCGAAGTTAAACAAATTAACGTAATTAACTTAGCGAAATAGATTAAGCTTTTAGTAAAGCTTAACGATTACTCGATAAAAGCCTTAATTAACACAAAAGCTTAAAATAACTTTGTTTTCGCTTAAGTAGTGCTTGTAGCTAGTTTACATCTACTAAAGAAACAATAGCTCTATTTACTTGCTAGTGCTAATAGATAGTTTATACAAGCGCAACTAATAGTTACATACAAGATACGTAATGTACTATTGCACATTAAACAACACTAAAAAAAGTTAGCTTTTAACGTTTTTAAACTAGCTATCTACAACATTATTTTAAGACTTTTTTAGTTAAAAAAGCACAATCTTTAGATTAACTAAAGAAAAAACACGCTTTTACTAGAGTGTTGCAAAAATAGCGCTTCTAACACTATGCCTACTTATTAGCAAAGTTTAATAGCAAATAAAAAAACAATTAATGTAATTGCATTAACAAAAAACGGCTTTAAAAAACAAAAGTCTAACTTAACAAATACTAACTCGAAGCTTTTAGATTAACAAGTTAAAGTAAAAAAAAAAATTAGCGCACTTTTAGAAATACTCTACGAGTACAAAAAGTTTAAATATTTCTTTTAAAAAGTAGTAGATGCAGAAGCATTACTAAAACACAAACTTAAAACTACAAAATCGTTTTACAAGAAAGAAAGTAACTAACTTTTAGCTTAATTTATAGACTATTAAAAAAAAAGTTAAGCACACTTCGCAATTACATTAGAAATAACTTAAAAAAAAGTTACATACAACTATTACAGTTACTTGCAAAATACTTAATTATTTTTGTACTAAAGAAAAGCGGCGTACTACGACTATGCGTTAACTATTAAAAACTCAACAACATTACAGTTAAAAATCGATACTTTCTACTAAATATTACGGAACTACGGAATTGATTATTTTACGCAAAAGTCTTTACAGCGCTTAACTTACAAAATAGTTACTACCTTATTAAAATCAAAAAAAGTAAAAAATAGAAAATAGCGTTTTGAACGAGATACAAATATTACAAATACACTATTATGCTATTTAAGCTTACAAATGCTCTAGCAACTTTTTAAAAACTTATTAACAACGTGTTAAAAATGCACTTGAATATCTTTGTTGTTGCCTATTTAAACAACATTCTTATTTATTTTAAAAACTAAAAAAACTATGTTAAACATGTTAAAACAGTGCTAAAGTGCTTTAACAAGTTTAACTTTTAACTTAAACTAAAAAAGTGCGAATTTTACAAGCGCAAAGTTGCATTTTTTAAATACGTAGTAGAAGCGAACAGAGTACGCATAAGCAAAGACAAAATTAAAGTAGTTAAAAAATAGCTACAACCTAAGAACGTTAAGGAAATACAATTTTTCTTAAGTTTTCTAAACTTTAATTGCTAGTTTATTAAAGATTACTTGAAAATTGCTATACTTTTAACAAAGCTTACGCAAAAGAATACAGCCTTCGCATAAAGCAAAAAAGCAAAAAAAGCTTTCTAACAGCTTAAAAACGCAAGCATTAGTTTACTATGCTTCTAGATATTTTAAGCAAAACAACTTTTACGCTTTAAAACTAACGCATTAGATTTTGCGCTAGAAGAATGTGCTAGTTAATTGCACAAAGGCAAATAGCACTCTATTGCTTACTATTTACGCAAGTTTTTAGAATTTAAAAAACAATACAACGTGCACGACAAAAAGCTGCTAGCTATTGTTGCATGCTTACAGCATTAAAGAGTATACGCAGAAAGCTACTTAAAACTCACAATATTTACAAATTACAAGAACTTAGTTAATTTTACAACTACTAAAGTACTTAACTAAAAATAAGTTAGATAGTTAGAAATGTTAAGCTAGTATAAGTTCAAAATCGTGTACACACTAGAAAAAAATAACAGCAAAGCTAACGCTCTTAGCTAAAAACATAATATTGCTAAAACAAAGAAAATTATCGACACCGCAATACTTAAAGTTAACTAAAACAAATTACTAGAACTAGCTAGAACGCTAAATATGCTTCTAAAAACTACAATTACAGTTTTAAAAAAATTGCAAGAAGCAATTATACAACAACATTACAATAACCTAGTTCACAGTTATTTTAAAATTACAAGAACAATAGAACTTATCAAACAAAACTACGAGTTTAGCAGAATAAAAAACAAAGTTACTGCAATTATCAAAAAATATGCAAACTATTAAAAGAACAAATATAGTACCTACGTACAATACAAAAAAATGCAGGCTTTAAAGCTACTAGATAAACCTTAAACTAATATCTCTATAAATTTCGTAACAAAATTGCTTTTGTTAAAGAACTTTGCTATAGAAATAGCCTACAACGCTATTATAGTTATAGTTAACCGATTTACTAAGTACGCAGAAATAGTACCTTTTAAAAACACGTATACTGCGCAACAACTAGAATTTATTCTTTTAAACTAACTTATTCGATACTACAAAATACTCAAATTAATTATTAGTAACAAAAACAAGCTTTTTATATTAAACTATTGAACAACTTTGTTAGCTGCAATTGAAACAAAACGCAAGCTATTAACAGCGTATTATTTACAAACAAACGAGCAAACAAAAAGAACAAATTAAACTATAAAAACATATCTAAGAATATACAGCAATAAACAACAAACTAATTAAGTAAAGCTTTTACTAATAGCATAGTTAGCGTATAACAACAAGCTATTTAAGTTTACAAAACAAACACTTTACTACGCGAATTACAAAAAACACTTACATTTTTTTAAAAGAACATTTTTAGGCGCGAAAGCTAAAACTGCTACAAGAATAGTAAAAGAACTTAAAGAAATACATAAGTTACTACGAAGTAAACTTAAAATAGCGCAACGCTAAAGCATTTTATATGTTAACTAAAAACAAAAAATAGCACTTTAGCTAAAGAGAAAAGATAGAGTTTATTTTCTTACAAAGAATTTGCGCACAAAATAACTAAGCAAAGGTCTAGACAACGTTAAAGTCAAACTATTTTTAATATTAAAACAACAAAGCCTAGTTAATTACAAACTAAACCTACTTAAAGATGCAAAGATCTACTTAGTATTCTATATATTCTTGTTAAAACTAGCTAACTTACAAACGCTACTCTAGCGAACCTTTCGCTATAAAACCAAAAAAAAAAACGAATTTAAAGTCAAAAAGATTATCGCACACTAAGTTCTGAATAACTAGGAAAAATACCTAGTTAAATAGTTAAGCTACCTAGACAGCGAAAATACATAGAAACTAGATACAAACTTTACAAACTACTATTAGATTCTAGCATAGTATCGTTAGAACTAGTTAAGTACAACAAAACGTTGCTTTTTTACACTTTGTTACTAAAACTATCTAACGCACTTTAGGTAAAAGAAAACATTGCTAAACTATTAGAAAAACTTGCAGTTGCTTTTTGCTATTCTAGCAACAAGATGCTTGCTTTCTTAACTGCAATAGCTTTTGCTGCACGCTTTGCATTTTCGCGCAGCGCCTGCTTAACTTTCGCTGCTTTTTTCTTTACTACTTCTAGCTAAGCCTAAAAACGCTCGCGCTCTTAACAAATAAGCACTTATTTATTTTCTAAAATCTAAATATTATAGTTTTTAAAATTTCGACGATTACACTTATTACACTGTTCTAAACGAATATGCACTTTGCAAACTAAGCTTGCAAAACAACAGCTTTAGCAAGCAATAAGCATAATGTTCTTAAACAAGTTAATAAATATTGCAAAGTTAAAACGTTGTGTAGTACTGTTAGAAAAAAAAGCTTTTAGCATAGCAAAAAAAAGCTTTAAAAACAAAGCATAAAAAGAAAGAAATAGTATTACAATTAATAATTTGCCAAGCTGCTAAAAGAAAAAAATGCTTTTACTTTAGCGCTTAAAGTAACAAAGCACGGCTATACTTTAAGTAAGCTTAGCACGTAAGCTAAAGACTTTTTTCAACAACATAGCTTTTTTATATACTTTTTTTAATTCTACGCTCTTTGTAGCACTTCGAAAGTAAAAGATTAAAGTGCTTTTATTAATCTGTTGGCTTTGCAAAAGCAAGGAAATTACACAAAGCACACTTACGTATATAGTTAAAACAATAAACTTTTATAGCTTATCGTTTTCAATTTCAATTACTTAAGTTGACTTTTACTTTGACTTTTATACTCTTTG
This sequence comes from Massariosphaeria phaeospora, assembly GCA_011032825.1. Lineage (NCBI taxonomy): Eukaryota > Fungi > Ascomycota > Dothideomycetes > Pleosporales > Massariosphaeria > Massariosphaeria phaeospora. The sequence goes on along the minus strand of JAADJZ010000003.1, from coordinate 1,586,843 downwards.
CAAAACGAAGCTTGCTACTGCCTTAGTATTAAACGCTATACAACTTTTTTTAGTCTATTAAACTTACTTATTTCTTAAGAACTAACCTAAGCTTGATAAACAACTTTTCTAAGTTCGCTTAGCCTTTACACTACTACGAGCAATAAAACATTCTAAAAAAATAAGCTTTAAAAGCTTTTTTAGCAAAAAACTAGTAGGCTACTAAACTTATAGTTAGAATAGTATAAGTGCTTTTAGCACAACTATACAAAGCGTATAAAAAACGCAACTAAAACAAAATTACATAAAAGTAAAAGCAAAAGTTGCAAGCTAAAAGCTTACTACACTACTTAATAGTAAAGCTGCTTAAACATTAGTTTTTTTATAATAAGTAAAAAAAAACTAAATACTTTACTAAGTTAAAAATTAACTAATACAAATAGTGTTAGCTAACAGACAACTACTAGAATATAAAAACAGTTTAATTAACTTAAAAACTTAAAAAGTTAAGTTGAAAGTTGCGAGTATTAGGTACTAACAGCGTATTAATATTATAAACTTTAAAAGTTCTAACATGTATATTAAGTACAACTAGCTACAAAAACACAACTTTAATATTAATTAAAAAAACAAAACAATACGTAGCTAAAGGCTTAAAAAGAAAGTTGCTATAGTACTATAAAATAGTTTAACAATTTAAAGCTTACTTAAGAATAAAAAAATTAGTTTAATTTTACTTTATAACATTGCGAGAATTTGTAAAAAAAACTTTTAGCAAATAAGCGTTATATAGATACAACAAGTTGCGCTTTTAAAAACAAGCAAACTGCAACTTAACTTTTTAAAAAAACAAAAAAAAAAGTTTAAAAACTTTTTTACTAAATACTAAATAAAGTTTAAAAGCTTTTTTTAAAAAAACAAAAAGCACAACTTAGCAAACTACTAAAAATAAAATTACAAAATTATTCTTAAGAAAAGAACAAAACTGTAACTAAAACTAATATATTCTCTAACTTACAACTAGCAGAAAAAATTAAAAAAATACATTTAAAAAAATATTTAGCAAGAATATATACAACTAAGCAAAAGCTTAATAACTTCGCTAATATTGTTTGTACTAAAGAAAAACAAAAAATTAAAACTATGCGTAAACTATTAACAGCTTAACAACGTTACACAAAAATACAAATACTTACTACTACTTATTTAAAAGCTTATAAATTAACTTTAAAAAGTAAAATAAATTATAAAAGTTAACGTATAAAACAAATACTATCGCATTAAAATTGCAAAAAAGCACGAATAGTTAATAGCTTTTAAAACTTAATATAAACTCTATAAGTACTAGGTTATGCTATTTAAATTAACTAATGCTTTAGCTACGTTTTAAGCTCAATTAACAAAGTACTATATAAATACTTAAACATTTTTGTTACAGCGTACTTAAACAACGTATTAATATACTCTAAAAAAGTGCTACAAAAAATAAAGCAGTACTAGCTATTACTTTACTTAAAAAAGTGTAAATTTCACGTTACAAAAACTAGCTATCTTAGATTTATTATTTTAAGAAAAAGTGTGTTAATAGACTTAAAGAAAATTTAAACTGTACAAAAATAGCTAACTTCTAAAATAGTAAAAAACGTGTAGTTTTTTCTAGAATTTGCTAACTTTTATTAAAAGTTTATTAAAAATTACTCTAAAACTACAACACTGCTTTTAAAAGTTACTAAAAAAAATAAAAAGTTTAAATAAACAAAAACATAGAAACAAGCGTTTTAAAAACTTAAAAAAAAGTTTACTACAGCACTAATACTACAAATGCACAACTTAAAAAAAAAACTTAAGTAAAAACTAATGCTTTACACTACGCATTAAAAGCAATACTTTTACAATAATGCAACAATAGAAAATAAAAACTAGTGTTTTACTATTTTAGAAAGTTTTTAAAAGTAAAACTTAACTACAACGTTTACAACAAAAAGCTATTAGCAATAATAAACGCTTTTAAAAAATAAAAAGCATAGCTAAAAAAAGCAAGGCACTAGGTACAAGTATACTTAAACTACTAAAACTTTACTAGCTTTACTACAACTAAGAAATTAAATAAACAACAAGTTAAATAAGCTAAATTTATAGTAGATTACGACATTAAGATTTACTATTGCAAAGCAACTAACAATAGAGCCGCAAACGCGCTTAGTTAAAAATTAAACTTTATAAAAACTAACAAACTAGTTACGCACAACTTAGTATTACAATAAAACTTAAACAAAACTCTTAAATACAACTAACTACAATTAGCTAAAATAGCTAAAGTTACTAGCATTAAAAAAAGAATGCACTAAAAATAAAGCAAAAATAACTAGCAAAAATAAATAGTTACAAACAATACTTAAGCTATATAGTTTATTTAAAAATTACATGCTTTACAAGCATATAAACACTTAAGAATTAACAAAATAGTTTAATAAATTTTAAATAAGTACTTAATGCTCTACGTACAAAACATAGTTTAAAAAGTAATAAGCAACTATTTAAATTGTTTAAAAAACAAACTTAAAAAACATAAGCTTTACGGACTACTTTAATTGCTACAACTACTTGCACGCTTATAGATTATTCGTGTTCTAAGTTAACTTGCTATTGTTACAATTAAGTTGCTTAAATTTGTAAAACTAGTTTAAAAATGCTTACTTCTTGCAGCTGTTATTCTAAAAAGAACTTAAAGTGCCTAGTTAATCTTTTGTTAAATAAGTATGCTAAATGCCTTTAGTCTAGTACGTTCTATAGTTTCGCTTTAACAAAAAAAAAGTAAGCAGCTTTTTAACAAAAGCGTTGCAACTTGCAATATTAGCTTTTGTTAGCTAAACAATAAGTGCTGTTTGCGCGAATTTAAGCTGCTTAGCTAGTGTTTATAGCTAAGTTTTACGCTGCTACTCTTCGAGTAAAGCTTTCTATTGCTAAAATAAAAAGAAATTAGCGTTTTGCTAATAAGTAGGTTGCTATTAAAGAATTAGAGAAACTAGAAGCTGCGTAGTCTAGCGCTAATGTTAATTTTAAAAGTACAGCTTCTACTAATAGTTTTGTACTACTACTATTCAAACTGTTTTTAGCTAATCTAGACTAGTTACAAACTAACTTATCTCTTCTTGCTTTTTTTTTTTTTAACTTTTCTGCTTTTTTAGAGAACTTGGATTCTTTGCTTTTAAATTTTGCTAGTAATATGTCCGCACTAGTTCCTAGTAGTTCGTAAAATTCTATATTAGTTTTTATGTATTTTAGTTCTTTAGCTATTTTTGCTATTTAACTAAGTACTTCTACTAACGTCTAAACTTTTATAAGTTTTTAACTTCTTTAACTTTGTACTTTTTGTTTATAAGTTTAATATTAGTTGCTACTTTAGCGTTTAGTAGTACTAGTTTAAGAAGTAATTTGTAAAAAACTAAATGTATGCGCATGCTTGTAAGTAGCTATAGTTTAAATAATACAAGTTCTTTAACTTTTAGAATTTTAAATAGTTTTATTTAAAAGTTGTTTAATTTGTTGCATAGCTGTTTAGTTTTTAGATTTTTTTGTAAAAAGAAAACTCTGTTTCTCTCTTTAAAAGTTGGTTTTTTAAGCTTTTTTTTATTTGCTAACTTAGCTGTTGTAAAGTTTCTTTAAGCGATTCGTTAGCTTAATTTGTTGTATAATTTTTGCATTTTGAAAGCCTTGTTGTTCGCTGCTAGCAAGATGCTTTTAATATTCTTTAAATTTTAATAAGCTACTAGTTTATATCTATAATTTGTGTAGTATAGCAAGTGTTTTATAGTTGTAAACCTTGTACTATTGTAAGCTAATTATGCTGTTAGTAAAAGTTTAACCTAATTGTTTTGCAGCTTGTTAGTGTACATTTGTAAGTACTATTTTAGCGTTTAGTTTGTTTGTTTTGTCTAGCTATTTGTTTTTGAGTAAAAACTAGTTAATAGCTTCTTTGCAACTTTTAACTAAGCTAAAAACGTATTCTAAAACTTTAATGTAAACAGCTTGTTTTTATTTGTAATAAATTGTTCTAGTAATTTGTAATTAGCGACAAGTGTTTTTGTAACTTTGTAAGCTATTTTTTCTACTGTAATTAATTTTTCTGTTAGTACAAAATATAATTCTTTAGTTAATTAATCTACGATTACTAAAATCGAGTTGCATAGCTGTGCTAATTTGAGTTTTAACAATTTTAAAAGCTTTACTATAAAGTTTTTTGTAACGCTAATCTATAAGCGTGCGAGTAGTTTTAGTAGTTAAAGTAATTTGTAAAGCTTGTGTTTTTTAAGTTTATTTTTTAAACAATTTAAATAGTTGCTTACTACTTTTTAAACTATGTTTTGTACATAGAGTATTAAGTACTCGTTTAAAATTTGTTAAACTATTTTGTTAATTTTTAAGTATTTGTATGCTTGTAAAGCATGTAATTTTTAAATAAGCTATATAGCTTAAGTATTGTTTATAACTATTTATCTTTGCTAGTTGTTTTTGTATTATTTTTAGTGCATTTTTTTTTAATGCTTGTAACTTTAGCTATTTTAGCTAATTGTAGTTAGTTGTATTTAAGAGTTTTGTTTAAGTTCTGTTGTAATACTAAGTTGTACGTAACTAGTTTGTTAGTTTTTATAAAATCTAATTTTCAACTAAGCGCGTTTGCAGTTCTATTGTTAGTTTTTTTGCAATAGTAAATTTTAATGTTGTAATCTACTATAAATTCAACTTATTTAACTTGTTGTTTATTTAATTTTTTAGTTGTAGTAAAGTTAGTAAAGTTTTAGTAGTTTAAGTATACTTGTACCTAGTGCCTTGCTTTTTTTAGCTATGCTTTTTACTATTTAAAAGCGTTTATTATTGCTAATAGCTTTTTGTTGTAAACGTTGTAGTTAAGTTTTATTTTTAAAAACTTTTTAAAATAGTAAAACACTAGTTTTTATTTTCTATTGTTGCATTATTATAAAAGTATTACTTTTAATGCGTAGTCTAAAGTATTAGTTTTTACTTAAGTTTTTTTTTTAAGTTATGCATTTGTAGCATTAGTGCTGTAATAAACTTTTTTTTAAGTTTTTAAAACGCTTTTTCTTGTACTTTTGTTTATTTGAATTTTTTATTTTTTTTAGTAACTTCTAAAAGTAGTGTTGTAGTTTTAAAGTAATTTTTAATAAACTTTTAATAAAAGTTAGCAAATTCTAGAAAAAACTACACGTTTTTTACTATTTTAGAAGTTAGCTATTTTTGTATAGTCTAGATTTTTTTTAAGTTTATAAACATACTTTCTTTTAAAATAATAAATCTTAGATAGCTAGTTTTTGTAACGTAGAATTTACACTTTTTTAAGTAAAGTAGTACCTAATACTGCTTTATTTTTTAAAGCACTTTTTTAACATGCTTTTAATGTTTTTTAAGCGTTTTTTTAAAGTATATTAATATGTCGTTTATGTACGCTATAACAAAAATATTTAAATATTTATATAGTACTTTGTTAATTAGAGCCTAAAACGTAGCTAAGGTATTAGTTAATTTAAATAGCATAACTTAGTACTTATAGAGTTTATATTAAGTTTTGAAAGTTATTAACTATTTGTGCTTTTTTGTAATTTTAATGCAATAGTATTCGTTTCGTATGTTAAGTTTTATAATTTATTTTACCTTTTAAAGTTAATCTATAAGTTTTTTAATAAGTAGTAGTAAATATTTGTTTTTTTGTGTAACGTTGTTAAGCTGTTAATAGTTTACGCATAGTTTTAATTCTTCGTTTTTCTTTAGTACAAACAATATTAGCAAAGCTATTAAACTTTTACTTAGTTGTATGTATTCTTGCTAGATATTTCTTTAAATGTATTTTTTAATTTTTTTTGCTAGTTGTAAGTTAAGAAATACATTAAGTCTAGTTATAGTTTTATTCTTTTTTTAAAAATAATTTTGTAATTTTATTTTTAGTAGTTTGCTAAGTTGTGCTTTTTGTTTTTTTTTAAAAAGTTTTTAAACTTTGTTTAGTATTTAGTAAAAAAGTTTTTAAACTTTTATTTTTATTTTTTAAAAAAGTTAAATTGCAGTTTGCTTATTTTTAAAAGCGCAACTTGTTGTATCTATATAACGCTTATTTGCTAAAAGTTTTTTTTACAAATTCTCGCAATTTTATAAAGTAAAATTAAACTAATTTTTTTATTTTTAAGTAAGCTTTAAATTGTTAAACTATTTTATAGTACTATAGTAATTTTCTTTTTAAGCCTTTAGCTACATATTGTTTTGTTTTTTTAATTAATATTAAAGTTGTGTTTTTGTAGCTAGTTGTACTTAATATACATGTTAAAACTTTTAAAGTTTATAATGTTAATACGCTGTTAGTGCCTAATACTCGCAACTTTTAACTTAACTTTTTAAAGTTTTAAGTTAATTAAATTGTTTTTATATTCTAGTAGTTGTTTATTAGCTAACTCTATTTGTATTAGTTAATTTTTAACTTAGTAAAGTATTCTATTTTTTGTTTACTTATTCTAAAAAAACTAATGTTTAGGCAGCTTTACTATTAAGTAGTGTAGTAAGCTTTTAGCTTGCAACTTTTGCTTTTACTTTTATATAATTTTGTTTTAGTTGCGTTTTTTGTACGCTTTGTATAGTTGTGCTAAAAGCACTTATACTATTCTAACTATAAGTTTAGTAGCTCGCTAGTTTTTTGCTAAAAAAGCTTTTAAAGCTTGTTTTTTTAGAATATTTTATTGCTCGTAGTAGTTGCATTTGTTAGCGAAGCATTCTTAAAGCTTTAAAAACTTGTTATAGTTTTAGTTTTTAAAATTTTGTTTTATTGCATTTTTTTATAGCTTATAAATAGTGCATTTTGTAGTGCAAAAAAGCTAACGTGCTTTTTTACACGTTTTGTAGTTCTTTGCGCATAATTCGTTGTTGCATTTTAAATAGTTTTCGTTTTTTAAACTTATAAGCTACTATTTTGTAATGTGCTTGCATAACTAGTGTATTTAACATTTTTTATTATAACAATACGCTTATTTGCAGCTGCTACTATAGTTTTTAAACTAGTTGTTATAGTTGTGTACGTAACATTTTGCTACTATACACTCGCCGTTTTTAAGTAAAACGTATAACGTGTTTCATTAGTAAGTCGGCTACTTTAGTAAGTTAGCTACTAAACCCTAGCGTCGCGCACGCGCAGCGACGTAGTGCAACACTACAACAAATTACTATACTATACGCAATAAAATAATATTATTCAAAAGCAGTACTACTATCTACATTCTCTATTTTTACCTTACAGGTGCAGAAATTATGCTTAATCTTGCTGCAACAGCCGCAGCGCTTCTTTGCGCGCACTCTTTTTGCAGGCGTCTCGCTGTTTTTACGACTACTACCTTTCTTTGCAGCAATTAAGTTAGATACTTTACTAACTATTAGAGTTTTTTTAACTTGTACGTATTGCCTTTTACAGGTCTTGCGTTTTGTAAGCTCTTTAATTGCGCTTTGCATACGCGCTTGTTCTTTTTGCAGCAACACTATATTATGCGCTATCTACTACGCGCCTTTACTTAGCTGTTGTACCTGCTCGTTAAAAAAGCTCGCTAAAGAACTTAAGCGCTTTTGCATCTTTTGTTAAATAAGCGTAGTCTAAGCTTCTAGCTCTTTTGCGTTGCGCAGCGTTTTCGCTTTTTATGCAGCGTTGTCGCGCTGTAGCGAAGTTAGCGTGCGCAACTTTACATCAAGCTTCAATAACACTGCATCTAGGTTAAATAAAACTAATCTAGCGCTTTTAAACCTTGCGCGAGCGTTTTTTTTAGTAAATGTATGCTCGTAGGCAGCTTTAAAAGCTAGTAAAAAAGTTTCTTTGCTAATGTAGTAGATGTAGTTGCGCGCTAAAGCTAAAATACTATTGCTATAAAAGCGCTTTAGCGGCGCGAAGCAGGCAACGTCGAGAAGCTGTAGCAAGTGCGATAAGTAAGATAGCATGCAGAAAGCAATAATCTTGTTTTTCTTGCAGTAGTTCTAGAAAGCAAGCGAGCAATAGCTTTTGTAGCTGTTAATAATAAGTAGCCTGTACGCTTCTACAAACTTTGCATGCGTATTAAAGTATTTAAGCTAGTTAACTCTAAGATCGTTGCTCGTCTAGCTATTTAGACTAACTTGAATAACCTAGTCGCGTAGTATTTCTAGCTCAAACTAGGTAGAGATTAAGACCTTGCTAGCGAAGATAATAAAGAGTAGAATGCGCTTTCTCGTTGCGCTAACAGCTTGTATCAAAGTAGTCTATTCGCAATTGCTAAGCTGTAGTTTTTTTACTTTTCTAGGCTTATCTAAGCTTGTTACTACAAGCTAAGACGTAATCTTGCCTATTAAAAAGCCTAATTTATCAAAGTTCCAAGTATTTTTATTAAGAATACTGTACTTCGCTTTCACCAATTGAACTAGGCTGAACTAGGGCTCGATAACTGCTAAGTCTTTGCAGGCAGCTCGCTAGCAATTGTACAAACAGCTCTATCGCGTTCGCAGCTTAAGAGTACGCTTGATAAACCTATTAACCTAGCACTTGCTAGTAGAGTTGCATTTGCGCTCTTTTAGTAGTCTATCTGCTATATCTTGTATGTGTGCCTTTAAAAGCAGTAGACCTCGTAGAGATTCGTTAAGTATACGCTGCACAATCGCTTTCTCCTCTAGTTTTGTAAAGCGCTTTGATTTCAGCTCGCAGTTGCGTCAAGAGCGTTTCTTAGCGCGTTAGTTTTAAATCGTTGATTAAAGAACTTTGTAGACTGCAGCAGCGCGCCTTTTGCTTTAAATCTGCTTAGATTGAATATTAGAGATAGCGATATATATATCGCCTTTAGTATAGGTACTTTGCGCGTTGTGTTGTTGAAACATTACGTGTTGTTGCCGCGCAGTCGCCGCGCCGGTGTTTAGTAGCCAACTTACTAAAGTAGCCGACTTACTAATGAAACACGTTAATAGTAATTTTAGCTAACGTACTTTATAGGTTCGCTAGACACACAGGTTCGCCGAACACTTGTTTTTACTAAAGAAAATCAATAATCTAAGGCTTAATAACTCTAGATCTACTTTATAGAATTCTTTTAAAATTTCACTACTAAGCTGCATCTATATAAACTTTAAGATTCTAAAGTTACTAAGCTCTAGCCTTAGTATTTAAAAAGCTATTAAAGAAAGCCTAAATTATAGGAATTATTTTAGCGTATTTTTTGTATCTCTAGAATTAGACTAGGTAGAGCTTAGTAATATTAGAATTGAAAAGTTAATGTATACAGAAATAACATATTAAATTTTTAGAAAATTCTATTAAGTAGATCTAGAGTTATTAAGCCTTAGATTATTGATTTTCTTTAGTAAAAACAGGTGTTCGGCGAACCTGTGTGTTCGGCGAACTTATAAAGTACGTTATTGCTAAGTAAAATTTTTATTGTTTATATAGTATACACAGTTTTTTTTGTTACACTAGTGCTAAAGTAAGTTTTTGTAATATTTTTAATCTGCGAACTGTATTTTTTTTGTTAGTTTTTGTTGTGCTATTGCTACGTTTGCAACTTTTTATTTTTATAGTTTTTTAATTTAAAGCGTATAAAACTTGTTTTTGCAATACTAAGCAATGTAAGTTTTTTAGCTGCACATCTAGCATTTGTAGTTTTATAGTTTTCTTTTAATTTCTTAAACTTGTAAAGTTAATAGTTTTTTGTTATTTTTATTTATTAGCTTTGTAACGTCTTTAAAACTTTCTATTTAAATTTAATTGTTTTTTAATTTTTTAAAGTTTTTTGAGTATAGTGTAGGTACTTGCTATAGTTAAACTATAGCAATAGTAGCAGCTTGTGCGCTTGCTACTTTTTATTGTATTTTTAAGTAGTTTCTGCAAAAGTGCTTGTTTTTGCTGTATTAAAAGCATACTTTGTTGTTGTAACGCCTTTAGCGTTTTTTTTTAAACAACTTGTTTTTAAAGTTTTGCTTTGTCGAAGTAGCGTTTTTTTTGTTAAACTACTTTTGTAGTAGTTTGTTATTTTAAACTTGCTTAACGCTGTTAATGTCTATTAAGTTATAGTAATAAGTTTTTTTAATTGTAGCTACTAAGCGTATGTATAGTTTAATAGTAAACTTACGTTTCTACTATTGTTGCTATAGTTAGTTGTTAATTTGTACTACAATTTTAATTAACTTGTTAAGTTTTTTTAGTTTTTTGTTTGAACTAATTTTATTTTTTACGTGTTTTTTTAACTTTGCGTAGTAAAACTTGCACAAACTGCGTTCTACTACGTTATCTACTTTAGCTTAAATTTTTTTAAATTTAATTGTGTATTTGCTAGCTAAGCTTTTTTATTTAAGTAGTTTAAGTTTGTTTATTATTTACTGCGTTTTGTTTACTTTGCTGTAAGTTGTATAAAGTTTTTGCTTAAACAACTTTTAGTTTTTAAAAATGCGCTTTGTATTAAGTTTTATTTTTTTTACGTTTTTTAACGTACGTAACGTAATTTTTAGCGTATAGCTAAAACTATTCTGCTACGTCGTTTTTTATGTGCATTTTAGCTACTAAGATTTTATTTTAATTTGTGTAAAAGCTATCGCTATAATAACAGCAGTAAAAGTTAACGTTTGTAAAAAAAAGTTTTAAGTTTTTCTTTTCTTTGCTATACTTTTTTAAGAAGAAAGCTTTTGCTAACTTTTTTCTTTGCCTACCTCAAAGCTCTATAACTGCTGCTAATAGTTTTTAAATTTGTTTTGCTTGCTGCTGTATCTAATTAGCTTGCTTTGCTATAACAGCTGCTAGATTTGTTGTAAGTATAGTAACGCTGCGACTTATTATGCGTAAGCTCGTAAAAGTTGCTATATTATTTTAGTTTTAAACTTAAAGTAGTTAAAGTGTTATTAAAAGTTTTCTTTTACTAAAGGTACTTGTTGATTAGACCTAAAAATTTTGCTTAAAAAATTGTTCTATGTTCGAAAAAGCTTAAAAACAACGTAAAAAAACAATCTCAATTCTATTTTAAATAGAATAACAAAGTAACAATCTATTGCCTATAGATTTAATCTATGTATAAAATGTACTTAAAAAAGTTAACTACAAAGAATTCAAATTGTAAAAGAAATTCTACTAATCTATATAGTTTTATAATTCTTTGCTAAAAGCGTTTTACTTAGTTTGCTTAGTGTACTTAGTTGCTAAGCGCTTTAAGCTAGCTAAGCGCTTATTGCTTAGCGTACTTAGTCCGCTAAAGCTCTAATCGCACTAATTACTATTACGTAATTGCTAATTTAATTTTACTTTGCGCATTGCTATACTTTTGTTTTGCAAACTTGCAAGCTTTAACAACTTTTTTACGTTGTTGCTTAGTTTTCAATATCTAGTATTGTTTCTATTTAAAACACTAATTAGCGCAAGCTAGAATATAGTAAACTATTTTAGTTAAGTAGTTTACTACAACAAAAATAGAGTTGTATACTTGTTTTATGTACTTTAATAGTAAAAGTTTTGTATTAAAGTTTATTGTAACATTACACTACAAGCTATTAAAAGCTAGCAAAAGTATAAAAAGTTTGTAGAAGCTGTGTTTAGTTGCTACTAATTTGCAATACTTTAAACAGTTGTTGCAGTACTTTTTAACGTTTTTTTTTATGCTTTTTTACTCGTATTAGCGTTTAACTTTTTCTAAAGTTTTTTTAACGCCGAAGTAACTAGCTATCGAGCTGTTATAACTTTTTTAAAAAGCTTTTGCTTTTTTTTCTATTGTAACGAAGTAGATTTTATTTAACTACTTCGTTGCAGCTAGTTTTAGTTTATTCTAGGCTACTATAGGCTTTACTAGTCTAGACTCGTTTTCTAAGTCAAAGTCTAAGTCTAAGAAGTTCGCGAAATCGCTTGCTAAATTGCTTAAAAAAACTTTATTTTCTAAAAGCCTAAGCTAGAGTGCTTAAGTTAGTTTTTCTTTAATGTGCATTTTCGAGTTCGAAGCTTTTATTTTCTTTAAAAAAGTTAGTAAGCTTAGTTCTTTTGTAGATTAGCTAGCTAATTTTGTAATTGCTACTACTAGAACGGGCTTACTATAGACACTACAAGTTATTAAAACTTGTAATAAATCTACGTAGATTTTATTACTTTTCTACGCAAAAGCATAAGCTTTCTTTATATAGTTTAGTTGTTAGAAAAAGCTATCGACTAGATTTGTCTTTTTAGGTTGATAAATTATAACGAAGTTGTACTTTGTTAACATTTCGTAAGCGCAAACTTAATAATAATTTAAAGTTTTTGTTTTTATAAACTATTGTAGGTTATTGTAGTTTGTATAGAGATTAAACAGAATACTTAAAAAAAAATAGCAAAAGTATAACAAACTTTTGTTAGTTGCTAATAGCTTTTTATTATAAGTATTATAATTGTACTTCGCCTTGTCTATTTTCTACGAGAAAAAACTAATTAAACGCTAATAAGCACTTTTTCGCTGTTTTTACCGTTAGAAACTTTCTAGCTTAGAATTCTACTAATAGCACTTTTAGAAGCGTTAGTTTCGAGCTTTGTAAACTATTTTACTTTATAATAAACTAGAATAGAAATATTAAAAAAAGCACTTTTAAGTTTTCTAAACGCTTTCTTAGCTTTAGTTCTAAAGTTAATTCGCTAGCTTTTTTCTTTTCTTTAAGCGTGCTCGCTTTAGGCCGCTTCTAGCTTTTTTTAAGTTAGTTTAGGTAATAGTAGAGCAAGCTTAGAGAACTTGGTAATAAAGCGCTAATAATAGTTTATAAAGCTTATAAATACTTAAATATTTTAAACTATATTTAGCATTAGCTACTTCTAAATCGTTCTAATCTATTCTAAGTTAATTTTAACTTTTTTTAGGTATACAATGTAACTTAAGTACTTCGTTTACCTATATGCTACTCGCACTTGCTAAGCTTTAAGTATAGCTTTGCTTTACGCAAACGTTAAAGAACTTTTTTAACTTAGCTTACATAAGCTGTTTCTATATTAGAAAATACTAGAATGTTGTTAAAGTACATAATGCAAGTTACGTTAACTAATTTAGCAAAAGCTTAGTTAATGTAGGCTTAGAATGCTGCAAAAGCATTTGTAAAACTAAATAGCACAACAAAGTACTCAAAATAACTATATCGAGTTTTAAAAGCTGTTTTTTATTTGTTTTTTTTTCTTAATCTAGATTTTGTAATAGGCTTTACGAATGTCAAGCTTAGTGTAGACTTTTGCCTTAGCTAACTTCTTTAAAAACTTTGCAATAAAAAGCAAAGAATAACGATTCTTAATTGTAATCTTGTTAAAGCTTTAATAGTTAACGCAAAGTTTTGATGTGCTATTTTTTTTCTTTGCAAAGAAAATTAGCGCACTAGCTAAAAACTTTAAGCGCTTTATTTATTTTTTATTAAAGTACTTGTTTACGTATTTGCAAAAATGCTTTAATTCTGCTATTAACATATTGTACAAAAGTTAATGCAAAAGAGTTATACTAAACTAGAGTTTAATTGCAAAATTCTGCTTTTTATAAAACGCTATTACTAACGAGCTATTAAAGCTCGCTACGTTTTAGTACTTTTAATATTTAAATTGCAAACTAAAGCTTTGCTTTTTTTAATTGCTTACTTTAGAAAGTGCACTAATCAAATAGACATAAAGCTTTGTATTAAAACTATTTAAAGTTTAAGCAAACTTTGCTGCGTTTTTATAGCTACTTTAGCATAGTTTAGTTTATTTAGGTTTTTTATACTTCTAAAGAGCATGCAGCAACGCGAATAGTTTAACTTTAGCTAAAACTAATCTATTCAAAAAAGTTCAAGATACATCGAAAGCTTTTTAAAATTAGCTACTAAAAAGAAAATTCTATAGGTTTGTACTTTGCTTTTAAAGTTTGTAATGCAAACTTATGCTAAAGTACAACTATAAATAGTATAACCTAATCTACTTAGCAATATAAAAAAATATTAGAAATTAGTTTAAGTACTAGATTCTGTTCTTTTGCTACGACAGCTAAAAAAACATTTAAATAAGCTCTACTATCTACAATTGCTTTTAAGTTTTTTAAACTTTTAATTTTCGCTAACGCGGTAAAAAACGTTAGGTTCTTGCTCGTTAGTATTTTACAAAAAGTGCTTACTTTTTTTTAACTATAACAAGTTAATATAGGCTACAAAGTAGAAAGCTAATTTTTTTAAGCTTTTGCTTTTTTTCTTTTTCTTTTTAAAGTAAGCGTTTTTCTTTGCTTTATTAGAGTAAGTAGAAACAAAATAGCCTAGTTTGTTACATGCGTAGCAAACTAGCTCGTTAAAGCTTTTGTTTTTCTTGTTATTGCTTTTTTAAGCTTAAAGTAGCTGTTGCGTTTCTTTTTGTGCTATTTAGCATTAGAATAGGTTAATTTATATTCTATTAACAACGCAGCTTACTTCTTGTTTTTTTTAGTTTTTCTTTAAATCTTGCTATCTTGTTAGAGGTTACAATAGATTTAATTAGCTTTTTGCTTTACTTAGTAGAGAGTAGTGCAACTTTGCAGTAAAAAGTAACGTAGTTGCTTTTTTACTTTTTCAAAAAGTGCTGTAGTAAAGTCTACTACTATACTAAATAAGTTTATTTAGTTAATCTTAGTTTAAAAAAGTTAAAGAAGTAAAAGTAAGTTAAAAAAAGTTTAAAATAGCTTTTAACGTAAAGCTTTAATAGAATTGTATACTTGCTACTTACGTTTTTTAAAAGTGCTTAAAGCACTTAATATTTGTTCTTTAAGCAATGCTTAAGTAGAAAACTATAAAAAAAATTGTATTTTTTTATTAATCTTATAAGTTTTTTAAAGTGTACAAAAGTTTTTAGTAACGTACGTTAACTTAAAAAAAACTTTTTAAAGTTTGCTAAAAAAGTCGAAGCTTTTTATGTAGTAGCTTTTGCAATTGCGAACTTATTAGTTGTAGTTTACGCAATTTTTCTTTAAATAGCAGTGCGATAGCTTAAAGCAAAGCAAATTAACCTAGTTGAAAATAGTTTAAGCGAGTGCTAGCACGACTAGTTGCTTAATAGCTTTAGCAAGTGCTATTTTAATTTCGTTCTAGTATAAAGCCTTTAACGCTTTAAAGCAAATAAGTTCTGTATAGTTTTACTTATTCTACTACTAAGTTTTTAGCTTGTTAAGAGCTTGCTTTGTAAAAAGCTTTAATAGTACGTTGTTATTTTTATTGTTTGAAAGTAAAGTATTAGAATTTTCTTTGAAGCAAACTAGGTTATTCTAGCTTAGTTTAGCGCTAAGAGCGCAACTACGCTCTAAAACGTTAGCACTATTACTAATCTAAACTTCTTTATTAGCATTTTTATTCTACTTAGTTTTATCTACGACTAGATGTTAGAAAGTGTTTAGTTGCATAATAGAACTTTTATCTAGGTATTTTAGAAGCGACGTAGCTTAATTATTAAATAAACTAAATATTGTAAACGAAGTAATTAATCTATTAAAAGTATTTTAATAAAGCAATTTGAATGTAAAACTGCGTTTAATCGTAGGTTTAATAATACTTGAAATAGATTAATAGTATAGTAACGTACTTTATAAGTTCGCCGAACACACAGGTTCGCCGAACACTTGTTTTTACTAAAGAAAATCAATAATCTAAGGCTTAATAACTCTAGATCTACTTTATAGAATTCTCTAAAAATTTCACTACTAAGCTGCATCTATATAAACTTTAAGATTCTAAGGTTACTAAGCTCTAGCTTTAGTATTTAAAAAGCTATTAAAGAAAGCCTAAATTACAGGAATTATTTTAGCGTATTTTTTGTATCTCTAGAATTAGACTAGGTAGAGCTTAGTAATATTAGAATTGAAAGGTTAATGTATACAGAAATAACATATTAAATTTTTAGAAAATTCTATTAAGTAGATCTAGAGTTATTAAGCCTTAGATTATTAATTTTCTTTAGTAAAAACAGGTGTTCGGCGAACCTGTGTGTCCGGCGAACTCATAAAGTACGTTAATAGAAATAGAAATAGTATATTCGTGTAAAAAAAACGAATTGCTACTTTAGTAGCAATTCGATGCAAGGTACTTTTAAAAGCTTTGCAAAAAACTAGTCTAGCTTATTATAGCCTATAGTAGCTATTAATTAAAAGAAAATAACTACGTAAAGCTATTTGGTTTTACAACTACTAAACAAGCGTAGTAGCAAGCTAGTAAGCAAAAACTAGCTTGCGCGCTTCGTAACGCGTTTATCTAAGCTTAAAATAGCTTTTAATTAAGCTAAGAATAAGCAAAGAATACTGCAAAAAGATTCTAAAGTAATTAACGCGTAGTTTAAGCTAGTAGACAAAACAATAGCTAAGTATAGCGTATACTCAAACAACGTGTACAACTTTAATAAAACTAGTTTCTAAATAGGCGTTGCATTGTTTAGCAAAGTTGTTACAAGCTCTAAAAAGCGTACTTAACTAAAGCTAGTTTAGCTAAGCAATTGCAAGTAAGTTACTGTAATTTAGAGTATCTACGCAAATAGTAGTTATACTTCGCTTTTTATTATCTACAAGAAACTCGTTTACATTTCTGCGTAGTACAAAAAAGTTCTAATACTACGTAATAAAAAGCTTTTAGTGTTGAAAAATAGCTAGACAAACAACGCGCTAGGTTTAAAGTAGTTAAAGTACTTTAACGCGTATACAAAAACGAGTTAAAAAAAAGTATACAAGCTGCTTATACTTAATAGCTACAAAAGCTACTTTAACTAAAAGTTTAAAATCTACTAACGTAAACAATTACCAAGTAGCTAATATTACTAAGTAGCTAGAAATCTCTTAGCACAACCAACTTATTTTAAAGAACATTAAATTAATTGCTATTAAACAAGAAACCTGCGTACGTTGTGCTAGCTTTAAATTTAAAAGCTTTTTTTGTATTTTTTTAGTAGGTTTGGGTATTGTGCTTTGTATTACTATAGTTTCTACAACGCCGTAGAGCTAGTTGTGCTCTTTTTTAACTCTTTTTACTACGCGCTTTTTTTATTAGCTAAAGCGCTATAAACGCTTTAGCAGCTACTTGCGCTAATTTGTTACTATACTCTATTGTACTACCTATTCAAATTCGCTTTTGTTTGCGCAATTTCTACTTAGTTATCTTTGCTAATTAATTTTTAAGCTTTTTAATATAGTAGTCTTTAAGCGCGTTCTAATATAGCATTAGTTTAGCTTTTTTTACAAGCTAGAAGATGCTACTTTGCGCTAAAGTAAGCAATTTAGTAATAGAATCGCGTACTAGCTTTAATTGCGATCTAAATTCAAGCGTATTGCTTAGAGTTTTTAACTACTACGGCGTTTCTAGTGCAAAAAGTAGTAGCGAGGTACACAGTCGTATTTTAAAACAATTAAAAACTACTTGCGCGTTAATAAAAACTACTTTTAAAGTTTTAAAAGCTTTTTTGCAATTCTTTGTTGTAAACACTTTAAAAAACGCGTTTTTAAAAGCTAGCAGAAAGCTTTTTTTGTTAATATAGAAAACGCGCTAGCGCGCTAAGTTTCAAACGCGTTGAGAGTACTTTAACTTTAGCAGCAAAAAGCAAACTACATCTAGCAGCTAGAGAATATAGAATAAATAAGCTAGCATGCAAAGCGTAAAAATTTTGTTTCTAAAGTAATAGTTTTTAAAATTCTAAGATTAGTAGCTTTTATAGCTGTCTAGAATAAGTAGCTAATACTTTTTTACTAAACGCGCTTTTGTATGCGCGTTAAAATGCTTTAACTATTTAAAACTAAAAGCAATGTTTTTCTAGCTATTCTTAGAAACTAAAAGCTTTTAATTGCTAAGTATAAAGTTCTCTTTGTACTATACTAAAATGTAAACGCGCTTTTTGTAGATAATAAATAGCGAGATTGCGTACTTTGTAGCGCAAATGCTTTAGATAACTATTACCTACTTTTAATTACCTAGCTAGATAAAATTAAGTTAAGTACGTTTTTAAAAGCTTGTAACAACTTTTATAAATCTAATTACGCTTATTTAGAAACTAGTTTTGTTGAAGTTGTGCACGTTATTTTCGTAAATGCTGTACTAAGCTTTAGTATTTCTAACTAGCTTAAACTACGCTATAATTACTTTAGAATTTTCTTATTGTATTCTTTGCTAGTTTTTTGCTTAATTAAAAGCTATTTTAAGCTCGCTTAAACGCGTTACAAATCTTGTAGCCTATTTTTTACCTACTAGCTCTTTACTTTGCGTAGCTACTAGTTTATTCTTTATATTTTTTACTTTAGACAGCCGAAGTGCAAATTCTCGCGAATTAAAGTTAAGAATATATTAAACAATTGTTTGCTCTTTAGTAGTAGTAAGCTTCTAGCTGTTTAGAGTACAACTGCGTTGTGCAGCAATTCTTTTAACGCGTTAACATAAAGTTTAAAAAAGTACGTTAAAAGCAGTAACAGCAGCGTTAGCGCTTTAAAACTATTTAAATTAAAAAGCTTGTAAAGCAAAAGTAATTTTTTTTTTGTTAATTAAATTGCACGTTATTTGATTAAAGCATTGTAGATCAAAAGTAGAGTAAGTATTGCTAAGAGATTTCTAGCTACTTAGTAATATCGGCTACTTAGTAATCGTTTACGTTATTTAGAAAATAAAATTCTTACGCTTTGTATGCTTTTTTATTTATTTTATATTCTTTAGCTTTTAAATGTACTGTATTTCTTGCTGCTAAAGCAAAAGTACTTTTAAAAAGTAAAAAACTTAGCGCGCAAACGCGTTTTTTATATTAACAAGAAAAGTTTTTTTTTAGCATTTAAAAACGCGTTTTTTAATGTATTTACAACGTAGAACTACTACAAAGCTTTTAAAACTTTAAAGCTTATTTATTTAAACGCGTAAGTTGTGTTAAATTAACTTAAAGTGTAGCTACGTACTTTACTAGCACTTTTACTAGAAGCTACTTCGTAAACGTTTAAAACGCTTAGCAACACTTTAAAGTTTAGCTTGTAGTTAAAACTTATGCGTAAGTACTTCTAGCGTTTTTTTACAATACTACAAGAAAGCTACTTGTAGCTTATAAAAAGTGCTAAGCATATGCTGCAAAAAGCTATACTACTTAATGTACAAAATTGTAAACTTTAAAAGCAACTTAAAGTAATAACTAAGCGCAAATTGCGTAAAAAAAAGCGCTTTTAAACTAGTAGCACTATCGAGTATAGTAAAAAAGCGTTGTAAGTTAGTTTAGCAACGTTTTTAATAGTGCAGCTTATAAAAAAGTTTTGTAGTAGTAGTACTAGCTAACGCTGTAGTAACTGCAAAAAAACTAGCTACAACGTAAAAAGCTGCACAAAAGCTATAAACAAGTTGTTAAAGTTAAAAGCAAGTAGTTACGTAGTTTGTTATATTAGATACTACAAAAAAGTAAATAAAAGTAGAAAAAGTTAAAAGTGCTAGCGAAGTAGTTAGTATTCGTAGTCTTGGCATTTTTAGCCGAGTTACTAGTTTAGCTAAGTTACTAGTAGTTTACGTTACTTTATGTAAAAAGAAAATAGTATAACAAACTATCGCTGTTTAGACTTAAAGTAACTATTACTTGCTAGCTAATCTTTAATTTGAAATTTCAAAGCTAATTACTCTTTCGAATTAGTCTTGTGTCTAGATTTTAACATTGGAAATAATATCGTATGCACTAAATACCTATGTACCTAGTACATCTAGTATAACGACGGTATAATTGGACATCACGCTCTTTTGCCCTCAGCTATGATATTCGAACTAGTGCAGTTTGAAAAAGATGCACTATAGCCGCGCAACAAGTTACGAACAACATGCAGTTTAGAATGTTGTCAATAGTAGTCAGTTGTTTCCACTATAAACCACTCACTCGACTTCAATCCTTTCCAAAAGTTAAAAAGTAGTTCTATCAAAAGGAGAAAGGAAGCGGAAACATCAGATGTTCTACAGAGAGCACGCGACGGTATAACCCTCGAAGACCCGGTTCCCTAAACCGACCGTGTGAGTGAAATTTTGAAACTGCGCTAAAATCAAAATAATGACGTTCCCACGACTCTTCCCAGCCCATAACAGCTGTTTAAGCGGAGGCATAGGCCTCGAACACAGGCCCAGAACCGTTGAGCTGATTCGCGCCGTTGCCAACCATGAAATACGAATAGCCCTGGCAGGTATCCGACCCGTCCATGAATTTGGTGACTTCCTTGACAAAGGTGGCGGTTTGTTCGGGGCTGGCTGCTCCCGGGTTGAGGCCGAATTCGGTAACCCAGACTTTCTTGTTGGAGATGGCAGCGGCCTTTTCGACTTGTTGCTGGAAACGCGAGACAGTTCCAGATGCACTTGAATCCCAGATGTCGTAAAAGTGGATGTTCTCTGCGTGCACGATAGCATCAGGGCATTCCTTGTAAAAGCGAGTGAGCCAATCAAGTCCCATTGGTGCAGGACCGTTGGTCACAGAGGAGCCAATGATGGTGACCTCAGGGTGAAGCTCGGCGATCGGGTTCATGTACTTCTTCCATGCAGTGCAGGCGACGTTAGGAGCGAGGTTGGCCTGCTCCGCGTGGTCGGGCTCGTTGAAGCCCATGACGGCCTTGGTTCCCTGTGAAACAGCAAGCTTGACGTCCGCGAGCCATTCCTCGGGAGTTTGGAGGCCGGGCCTGTGGCACATTGGCACATAGGGGATCTCCTTGGGCAACTCCTCCTCTCTCTTTGAACCCCAGTTGTAGGCAAACCCAAAACTGCCGCCGCTGAAAGCGTCACAGAGTTTCGCTTCATTGTAAGCAAGACCTCGCTTGGAGCCCGAGTAGCCGGAAGACGGTGGCTGAGGGGTAGAGGATGGGGCAGCCTGGGATGACGTAGGGGCAGCGCTGGAGGCGACAACCTGGGAAGTAGGCTCGACTGGCGTGGGAGACGGGACTGGAGTCTCAACGGGTACCATAGAGGAAGACGGGACGGCTTCCGGGGTAGACTCGGGCTTGGAGGTAGCAACCGGCGCAGGGGTGGGCTGCTCGACAGGGGCGTCGGATTTGACCGGGAGGATCGAGTAGACATCTTCGGGTTTTGGTGTAGCAGACTCTTTGACGACCGGAGTAGCTACAGGCGCTGCAGATGAGACAGAAACGGCCGGAGACTCGACAACGGCTGCGGACGAGGCTGGGACGGCCGGTGGTTGAGATGGAGCTTCGTATCCCTGGCCTGGGGTGGATGCAGAACCAG
This sequence comes from Massariosphaeria phaeospora, assembly GCA_011032825.1. NCBI lineage: Eukaryota > Fungi > Ascomycota > Dothideomycetes > Pleosporales > Massariosphaeria > Massariosphaeria phaeospora. The sequence goes on along the minus strand of JAADJZ010000003.1, from coordinate 1,565,687 downwards.
ACGGAACGCCACCTGCATGAACGGTGACGGTGACCTTGTCGGTGGCAGTCACGTAGATGGTCTGGCCGCAGACACTGGCGGCACCAGTCGAGGCATCCGCTGCGACAACCTCACTTGGACCTTGGCCATTGCCCGACTTGGAGGCGTAGATGGTCGAGACAAGGGTCTCGGTGGAGTAGTCGGTCTGCAGAATCGTCGTCGTCTGCTCATCAGGGGTCAGGCCCGTGGGACCGGCTGGGTTCGACAAGGCAGTGCTGTTCTGGAGACCGGGCCAGCCGCCCGTAGGGTAGGCATGGCCGCTGGCGCCCGACGGCCTGTTGTGAAACTTGTTGTGGCTGTAGTGGGGCACGGCGGCGGCGGTGGAAAGGAGGGCGAGGAAGCCGAGCTTGACCTGGGACGACATGACGGCGTATGATTGGAGTTTGCGGATATTGATGCTTCGGGACTTTTGGGGATGCTATGAACAATGAAGACGAGACGCGGCGTCGAGCGCGGAGGCTGTGGAGGACGGCCGACCAGGGCTGTTGCAAGAGGGCAAAGGAAGGTGGCGTCTATGGCAGACAAGTGAATGGAACGAGCGAGTGCTCAGAGCGAGTGGATGCAGCAAGACGGTGGTGAGGGAGCGAGAGCAGGTGGACCAGAACGGGGGGCCCGGGGCGGCAGGAGTTGATAGATATAGGCGGACGGGGGCGCCACACGGCGCAGACTGGCACAGCGTTTCTTGCATCTCGGGCGCCACGGCCCTCAGGAGGGCAGCCATTCAGGAGCCGGCACCAGCATCGGTGGCGCTGTGCAATCTGACGCCGCATGGCGCCGCTGTTTCAGCGTCCAGGAACGCGCGCGTGTCCGGCCGGGCGACGGTGCTGGCAAGCGTCTGCTCGCTGGCGTGTCTTGTTGCTGGTGTGGTGTCGTGTCGTGTTGGTCGGGTGTATCCTTTGGCGATGCAGAGATGCAGATCGAGGCCACTCGGAAGCCGCCGGCCACGGCCGCCAGAGCAGACCAGCACCAGCACCAGCGGTCCCAGGTCCAGGTCCTAGACAGCCAGGCCATCGATAGCCAGGCCATCCGGGTTGCCGTGCGCCTCCAGCTGCGCCGTCATCTCCGCTGCCCACCTGCTGCCCAGCACTCAGGAGGCACGAGTCGCTTGCATGACGCCAATCTCCCGCCTCTTGCCCCCAAAACCACCTTCCTTCTGCCTTCTGGCTGTCCCAACGCCCTGGCCGCCCGTGGACATCCGACATGGCGTGGTGCAACTTGACTTCCCACCTTGAAAGGCGGACTGGACTTGTCGCAGCCAGGCCGTCCGGTTTGAGTTTCGCATCTCGCAGCGCTCCGGCCCGGGCCCCATGGTTGGCGAGGTTGGCGAGGTTAGGTTGGCGAGCCCTCACCCGACGAGTCGACCGTCCAAGGTTGCCAGCTTGCTTTGTTTGCTTCCCTCCTGCCGCGCATGCTTGTTTGCCCCAGCTATTCACAGTCATCAAGCTCGTCCCGTGGTTGGGGCAGTCTTACCAGGCACCGGGCACCATGCATTGCCTGACTAGACCACCTCGTTCCAAGCTTCCCCGTGCCGCACGAGTAGAACGACTCCTTTCTTCTCCGACCGAACCCCTTTCCGCATTTACCCATCGTTTTGTTTCGTTTCAGCATTGCATCCTTCTGCCCAAAAGCTGGAACTCAGCAAACAAGCGCGCGCCCTAGAACATGGCTAAGCTTTGGCGTGCCGACTCACCACCTTCAATCGCCAAAAAGCGTGCCGGTAACTGGCATCCCCTGCGAGCCGCAGATCCAGCCTAGTCTTCACATGCGAGGTAGACCAATTCAGTCGTGCCGCTCCAGGGCTAGGTACATGCACGTGATGACACATCATCCATTAGCTATCATGCAGATAGCGGGCCATCTTGGTCGTCACCCAACATTCGCTACTTTGCTTCCCATGTGCTTGAGGGCTACTGCTCCAGTCTTCACTTGTATCTTGTAGACATGGGTCCTATATGTCTCCACCTCCATGGTAGCCTCTACTTCCTACTTCCCTTGGCCAAAAGTCCATCGGCCACTGTTCCCTCTTCCTGGTCTGGAATTGACTCACACGACTACATTGACGCTGATACCCATCGATAAATCCCTACGCCCCATTCGCGAACCAAACAAGATCCTTGCGCCGGAAACCAGGTCAGAGCTCACTCCATTCATCATGACTTTGATGCTGGCAGAGCCGCGTCGCAGTCGGAGGAAATGCGCATGCGGAAATCTGTATCACCTATCGAGCAAAAGCGACAACCCTTCATGCCAGATACCGGTACGAGTCCATCTCTGCTGTGTCGATTCGCTCGAGATACTCCCGCTCGATGAGGTTCTCAATCCGCTTCTTGATCATGTTGACCTCAGGTTTGAATTTCCCGGCCAGCTGGCTCAACGTCTCCATGACGAGCTGTTGGTGCAGGAGCTCCTTGCGTTGCCTGTACATGGTGAGCATATCGATCTAAGACTATCTGCCCGACATTACTTACTTCATGATCCGCACTACAGCGGCTTCAATCTGGTACTCTCGCGAAGCATCGTTCTTCTTCTCCGTCTCGCGACGCTCCCGGTCACTCTCGACCTTGTTCCCGCTGGACACGACCCCGACCTTGATCTTGACGAACTTGCCAGTGAACCCTTCGTTGAAAGAGAACCTGTCTGTCGGCTTGACGTCCTTTGACATTGGTTCCTTGATCAGAATCCGCGTCTTGGGCGCTACAGCTAGCGACTGCAAGTTGCGGATCAGATCATTTTGGGGGATGTTTGTCTGCGCCTGAATCTCCTCGAAGGTTAGATTTTCTTCCGCAGGCAGCTCGTTGAAGAGTAATAAAATGACCATGCCGTATGTAGACACGTTGAGATCATGTCTACGCTCTTTGGTCGATCCGTCCCTCTGTTGCACCTTGGGAAACACGGCCTTGACGTCTGCAGAGCCCATGTTTGCAAGCCAGGTAAGCTGCCGTCCTGAGTGTTTTTGGTTGTAGTACTTTTCGAAGCCCCGCTTGATGCGATCGATGGAAGGCGGAAAGTTACACTTCGATCGCCTGCCTTCGTCATCATCGCCTGCGCCGCCCATCGTCTCCAATGGCCATGTCATGCTCGTCAAAACGTTGATACCGAGTTCAATGCGCTTGGGATCTTTCTCGCCTAGCCCTTCGACGTGGGTCTTGAAACCAGCGGTAAGCTCCTCGGAGATGGCCATGTCTTTGAACATAGCCTCCAGCTTGACCGTGAAGTTGTTGCCGAGTTCGATCTTCATTTTGGAAATCATCTGCTTCTCAACTTCATTGCTGACAGACTTGTTCATGAGGAGTCGCCGGCAGAGGTGCTTCTTGTAGTATCGCTCGAAAAGATCCTTGTCTTGAATGTACCGCAGGAGGGTAATGGCCTTGTCCAACACCATGTCAATCTCCATTTCTGTTTTGCCCTTGATGCCCTTCTTCATGTTCTCGTCGATGAAGAGCGATATATACTCGGATGAGCGAGGAAACGCCGACGAGTTAATAAAGTCGGCAAAGCTCCTAGTCAGCGCTGATTGGAGAAGAATATCCGACTGGAAAGACTCGCTCCAGATACGGTCGAATTTGTCTTTCAGCTCTAACACATCTTCTACCCATTTGATGGCAGCTACCGTCTGCTGGTTGAGACCCTTGTCTTGTGCGGGGCCCTTTGCCTTGTCTCCAGCCTCGGCGGCAGCAGCGGGGGCTTGTGAGGCTGCGAGGGCGGCATTGTTGACATCGGCACCCATGGCTACGATGCGCTTCTGGACTGCCCGTGTAACTTCGTCTTTCTTGTCGTCCACTCGAGAATTCAGGTCATAGACCAGGTTCAGCTCTGTCAAGCGGTCGTTGTCGATCATGAAGCGCACACCGCTCTCCATGTCGACCACCTCGCGGATCCGATTCTTGATGAGCTCGTCTTCCACGACCTTCTGGATCTTGGGCATGGTGACCTCCAGCAGTGTAGACTTGCACCGCTCCTCCTCCTCGTATATCCGCCGCCGCGCCTGCTTGCAGTATGCACCTGCGTCCGAGTCGCGCAGCAGCAATTCGGCCTCCCCTCGGTAGAAGCCTCGACTTGTTTCGAGATATTCGCGCTCGAACGAGGTGGTGTAGAGGCGCTGGTCGTCCGACTCCAATTCATCCTCGTACAGGTCGCCTAGCATGTACACGCACGACTTGATGAGGTGTTTGTCTATGACATCGCCGTCGCGCTCCATCTGTATCTGGTCCAGGATGACGTGGTTCAGCAGGCCCAGGACGACGCGGCCGGCAACGTCCGAGGTGGCCGACTGCAGGATCTCCTTCTGGAAGAGAACCATGGCGGCGTTGTATATGCTTGGGCGACGGTTATCCTGGCAGTAGACGCGATCCTGCTCGCCACGATCTGGGTTAGCTTGTGCCCGCGGGCCGGTGGCAGCGCACGGAATGGCTTACCATATACATGAGCACGTCTGCCAACATGCTCATGCACACCTGGTGGTCGCCCCAGGCCTGCTTCAAGCCCTTCAGAAAGCGCTCGCCCGCCACACGCCGCTCGTTGGCGGTTGTGCTGCCCAGGCTCTGCGCGTCGGCCAGGAGGTTGGGCGAGAAGAGCGACAGTATGGAGCCGCGGACCTCGTGGCCCAGCCAATCCTGCTCGAACTGGTGCACGCGGTTGTAGAGCTCTTCTCCCTTTTTCTTCAGCACGATGCGGTAGGCGTGGCGGTACAGCTCCTCGTACGACAGCCGCGAGGCATTCTTGGTGTGGATCTCTTTGAAGGCCGAGGCAATGATGCTCCACGTGTTCTCGAAGTCGATGTCGTCGCCGTGGAGGCCCTGCGGGCGGAAGAGCGGCATGTCAGCAGTGCGGCGGCGGCGACGGCGGCGGCGGGGGTGGGGGGAGTGGAGTGGTGGGCTGCCGGCGAGTTGACGGGCGCGGGTGCAGCGCGGCGAGCGGGAGCAGTGAAAGCGTGCGGACTTACCCTTCGCGGCGGCCGTATCCGCTGGCGGCCACGCCCAGCGATCATGTTCAATCTTTCACCGGGGCGAGGCACACGGCGGCTTTCACTGGGGCAGCGGGCGACGGACTGGAGCGCGGGGGGGAGGGGGCGTGGAGCTGTCGGGCGGGTGGTCGAGGGCGACGGGGGGTGGAAACAGAGGTGGAGGGGAGGGGAGGTGAGGGAGGTGCGGCGAGGGAGATGCGGCGGGAGGTACGGTGAGGGGGGACGTGTGGAGCAACGCTGCCTCTCTACTGAGGTTGCAGAGCTGCAGACGGCGCGCCAAGCCTGTCCGCCCTCGTCGCCCGCCCTGTCGCCAGCATCCCACCTGACCCCAACGACATCTACCACCACCACCACTATGCGCCCTCCCGCGCTGTTGCTCCGCAGCCTCCTCGCCCGCCCATCGACATCGACATGGCGCCTTCCAGCCTCGCAGCGCCCCGTCGCCCGCGCCTGCCCCCGCGCCCGCTGTCTGCCCGCCGCTGCCCGCCACGCCTCCGCTGCCGCAAAGCCGCCTGCTGCTTCCTCCCATCCAACACAGTCAACTTCAAGCGCCACCACGGCGCCCGCCTCGCGCCTCGAGCGCGACCAGGTCCCCGCCTACGAGCTGACCTTCACCTGCAAAATCTGCACCACGCGCTCCTCGCACCGCCTGTCCAAGCAGGGCTATCACCATGGCACCATCCTCATCTCGTGTCCCGGTTGCCAGAACCGGCATCTGATCAGTGACCATCTCAAGGTAGGCAGCCCGAGAGCCATCTGCGGACCAGTCTGACCATCTCGGCTAGATATTCTCAGATAAGTCGGTGACCATCGAGGATCTCATCAAAGAAAAGGGCAGCCTAGTCAGGCGAGGCTCCCTCCATGTCGACGGCGACGTTGAGTTTTGGGACGACGGATCCACCACTGCTCGATCCGCCAACTTCAGCCCACCTTCGACCACCTCCGAACCAGACAACCCGAAGCTGACGGAGCCGCCTGAGTCGCAGCATGTGACTGAAACCGACGCAGAACGGCGTGCCTCTAAACCCTGACATTTACTCCTCACCATACTCGACGGCTTGTATCAACGGTGGACATCGGATGTGATTTGGCAACATCACATCCAACCCTAGAATATTCACCCTGAACTCTGTCGAAAAGCCATGCTGATGGATGGCGGTACACACCTGCACGCTGTACATAACCCCCTGGACGGAGGTGTGACGGCTCGAAGCAGCAGTCCCGGCAGGTAGAAGCCTCAGTCCACTCACGGGACTGCAGTTGCAGAGTACCTATGCTCGGGCCGTTCAGACCGAGTATGAACCGAACATCGAGATTGAGCGTTGCAGTGCACCACGCAGGGGCCACTGGCTCTTGAGCGTGGGCGGGTGGTTCTTCGGTTGATGGTACTTTGGTATACTTGGACCGTTCAAAGTTAACTACGGCTTTGCATTAGAGCTCCCCATAGGGGTGGGACGCATTCAACATCGAAGACGGAGTGCTATGCTAGGAAACAGAGAACCGTCATTCTGAGCTCAAACATCGTCGTTGTGGCACTTCTTTGCAAGTTGCGTGTCAAGGTGACGGTGGGGCCAGCCACGCACCCGGAAGTGGATATCGCTCATATCCCAGAACCCACTCAATATTCCATGTGCGACATTCGTGACTAGCATCTCACCACGCTCGTTCTCAGATCAGACAAAGGTATTTCGGAGCAAGAGATTGGACGTGCTAGTCCCTCGCAAGACTTAGCCAGTCAACATGGAAATAATTACATGAAGCCTAAATACACGTCAGTCTTCCCTCACGACCTGTTAAACTCTGACCCCAGTACGGAAGCCTAGGAGCAAGTTCTATTCACCCTATGCTAGGATAGGCAACTGAGTCGGAGCGAAAGGCAGATCCATGGCAAGTCCTGCTCATCTCCCTTTTCTGCGATTTCATTGAATTGCGTTTCCAACTTGCGGTCTGATCCCGTCGGATCACGCACAATCAATAACGGAGCCGTATTGCCATTTCCCCTGTTTGGTGCGATGCGGGGTCGAGTGCTTCCGTGATATAACGATACTCCACATGAGCCTCTTACAGGCATGATTAGCTAGACGGATGGGTGATTGGTGCGTTCGTCTCCTCATTTGCTGTGGGCACATACTCTCCCGATATATACGTATGGACTGACTTACATCAGGATTTCATGTGGCCCATAACAAGAGATCTCCTGTAGAGCGCGTTCACAAGATGCTTGATGACTTGGCTATCGTTCTTAGATTATGACTATCTGCTTGTGGCAACCTGTTTATCACCGAGGTATCATAGCGAAGAGGCCCTTCCAATGTCACATCCGCTGACATGTCCTCTGGTGCATTACGGGGATCGCATCGTCCGGACGTTTTAGTCAACCCTTAAGGATGATTGCTCAATATGATCGAGCTATGGAGATTGTATTGATAGACTCAAAGTGACGCTATGAGAGCAGTGTTAGAACGGGATGCACTTACCTGCCGCGGCATAGCGAGTGGTTACTGTGGGTCAGTCTGAGGTTGATGCGAGGTCTGATATATCAGATCTGCTGGTTCACTCAGAACTCTCTTTGGAGCTTATAAGGCCGATGCTCTTCCCAGCCAGAAGTCAACTTCCTCTTTGTCTCACTTGGTTTCGTCTTCTTCTTGCTTGGTTTCCTCTTACCGATATCGTTACCGCACTACAACGACTTCGACTGTGCCCGTTAATTCAACCAGCGCGGCCCTCGCCGCGCACGCTACCCTTTTAGACTAGACAAGCAACGCGACCGTCTCATCAGGTCATACCTGGGTAACGACCACGATGTGGTTTCACTTCCAGGCTCTTATAGCTTACTTGTTATCACTTCTTCCCTTAGCCCAATCCAGAACAACTGGTCCCCCGCCAAACTTCGACGATGACCCAGAGGGACCGATCTTTGCGCACAATGAACCACTATTCGAAAACTGGGACGAGGTAGACTCGGTGGTGACTCCTCTTGTACGAATCGCACATCACCACATCGGAAGACGGGAAAACCACCACGAGATATTTTGGCCAAAAGACGAGATCGTGCTCGATTACCAATTTCGTAAGTACCTCGTCATTTTCATGTATCGATCTGGCAGCTGATATGCGTGAATAGGTGACGGCAAAATTCAATCGTACAACTATGTGCACCAAAAATCCATCTATGTCAACCTCGAACAGCTTCAGACCCACAGCCTTCTTCTGGATGATCGCCAGCTGTGCGTCGCCCAGAGTACGCCAAACAGGACCACGCTGAACTTGGACTTCCGGCACCAGGACTCCTACATGATGGCGAGGCAAGCGTGGCGGAAGGGACTTTTGTTCGTCGTCGAGGACGACAGCTGTCACGAAGAGGAGGGCGTGCGCTCAGTGTATCGGTATTCACACCCTTTAACAACCCCTTTACCGCCGACTAACAATGGGGACAGGGCTGATAGATTATTTTTCAACGACACAGCACTTAGCGTGGACATCGACGCCGCGGATAGGCGGTTTGGACCGTACGAAGCTGACACGGCTAAAAGAGTCCAGGTGCTCACTGGTCCGTTGCGACAATTGAAAAAACGCGATTCAGAGCAGAAATATTACGTCACGCCTCGCATAAAAAGGGGCATTCACGAACTTGTGAAGAAGAGGTCGACTGACAGTACAAATGAACTTCCCGGACTGGACATTATACCGACCGGTATCCTGCCATCCAACATACCCGACTTTACATCTGCCATCCCGGGCCTGGACCCAACAAGTCTCCCGGGTGTGGGCGACATATTCGACACGCTTAGCACCTTCGCAGAAGCCACAGGGTGGCATCTCAATAAAACTATGAACATTCGTGTCGAGAAGAACTTCGATGGCACTGACGGATCCGAGCATTCCCGGATAGAGCTTACCAAGGGGTTTCGGGAGGCCGTTCCGGACGTATCCATACCCAAGGTCACGCTGGTCGACACATATGCCAAAATGGATCTCGATATCACCGTTGGCATGTCCTGGAACATCAAGAACAGCTATGAGCACATTACGACGGACAACGTAGAAGAGGGACTCGGAGGCCTCTTTCACGACAATCTCCAGGACCTCTGTCGAGATGGATGCAGTTGAAGATGTACACATGCGTATGCAAGTAGAAGTAGATGTGAGGCTTGGCACCGGATTTCGCTGCAGTATGTACATCGTGCCGCCGAGGGTACCATCGTGCACTGTTATGGTTTCAGCCGGCCCGGCCACACTCGGGTATGATCCCGAGACGCTATTCAGCAACACTTTTCAAGACGCGTTCGGGGTACTTGCGGCCTGACTCTACATTTCTTCACAGCACTGACGTCCAATAGCTTCATGGTTTTGGCTACAAGGCCGGATTTGGAATCCAGATCTGGGCAGCGCTCAACGCGGGCATAGATGTCAATATGTAAGTTCAAAAGTGGTCCCAACTGACTGCCGCTAAACTTCACTCTAGGACCAGCCCCGGTGTCACTTTGACGATCCCAAAAGGGTCTCGCGCCGGCTATGGGAGGAAGAACGGGCAGAAGTTCAACGACAAGTTCGACGGTGACATTGACTGGTCGAAGCCGAAGTTCCACACTCAAGACATGAGCGGCAAGTACACTGTTGGCATTGGGGTAGCTGCCCATGTCGACTTTGGAGCGGAATCAGAGCCCAAACCAGACCCACCACCCACGCGTCGGGGAATCCCAAAACTAAAACCATGGCCGTTGAAAAACGGTATTACCGAGTATATGAAATTTGGGCTCTATGCGAGAGTCGAAATGCCCAGTATCGACTTTGAGGTTGCAACTGTTGGGGGTATGCAACGTTCCACGACACTATGTCTGAGATGCATAATTGACGCCTTGCCACAGATGTTGATGAGAAGTGCGCCAAAGACGGCCCGTTCAAGTGAGCGGTGAAGTTCGCCATCGACCTCAAGGTAGGACTGTTCGCCGGAGTAAGCCTGCCAGGCGGGCTCCAGGTTGACACGAGCTGGATTAATACGGGCGTGAAAGGCATGGGCGGTCTGATGTACACAGTCAATCTGTTCCAACACTGCTGGGACAGTGAGTATTCACATCTCATATGCCAAATATGGAACTTGGGCTGACCTTTGAGTAGTTTCCAATACTGCGCTTGGACGATGGGAGCAAGGCATTACCGATAGGTTAAATGAGGAACGGAAGAGCGTCAAGGCTGCCTTCTACGACCACGAGGCTGACGTCGTGGCCAACACTACTACTGGTAACTCTACTGGTCCTGGTGATTATACTATTCCTCTTGGCAACTGTACTTTTGCTGGCAACTCGACAACCAGAACCAGCGGCACTCCCGTGTCAATCCCGACAAAGAGCTCATCTCAACCGGTGGAGCTCTCAACATCCTTCCCGACATCCTCAACGAAAAGCTCATCCCCACCTTTATCCACGGGAGGGCCCTCGACATTATATCCATCAGGCTGGAGGACGATGAGCTCATCCCCACCACCGTCCACGGGAGGGCCCTCGACGCTGTATCCGTCCGGCTGGAGGACGACGAGTTCATCTCAAGCATCGTCCACAGGAGGGCCGTCGATATCGTATCCGCCAGGCTGGAGACTTATACCTTCTTAACTCCCATCCACGAGAGGAGGGCCCTCAACATTCTTCCCGGCGACGAGCGAAACGGGTCACAGCCAACTTACCCGTAGCTCCAGTGCGACCGATAACATGTCCGATATCATCACCGCTACCGACAGTTCCAGCGTGAAGGGGTGATTTTCAATGAACGTTGATAATTTGACAGTATGGAGAAGGGTTTTTTTTGATATTCGATCTGGTATTCATTGAGTAATGTAATGTAATGTAATGTGCAATTCACACGAAACTGTTCATTCTGCATGTACCAGACTATCCGGTTGCACCACTCACGATCTCAATGATTTCAACGATTGTTATCCTTCATGTTAGTACGAGTGACTTATACACCTCAGAAGGACTGAAGATTTACTTACACTAAGCCTAGCCGTTGTTGGTACACAAGGCAATTGGACGCTTATGCTAGCGCTCTACAAAGGGTATGTACAATAAGGGATGGGGGCTCGATTCGGTTAGATCTAGCTATATTGTCGCTGTCCTATATGTCAAGGCAGGGACGACGGGTCTTCACCAGCGCTAGTTGAAGATTACTAAGACTATGAGTTAGCCGCACGAGTATGACGGCGAGCTACTTGGGTATTACGGGTTAGAATACGAGGTTGGAATGAAGTGATCCGGAGATAAACTGTGATTTTTTTTACTTCGATTGTTGGACTGAACTGAACCGCACAAGTGATGGGGTGGACGACTAGCCGAAATCCATGCATTCTAGATAGGTGGGTATATCGAAAAACGAATAATGTCAAATAACAATACTGGTCTTATCGACTTTGCCGTAGGGTGGTCAAAGGCCGGCAACTCTTCTTCGCAAGTGATCATCGCCCTTGGAAACGGCCGATGACTGAGACACCTCGTCTCTACTCGTTCGGCGGCTAGACTGATGCATATCATTTAAGTTCGTGTCTGTCATGGTGCGCCAGCGGCGTGGTTCCGTTATAAGCCGGCTGCTGCTGGTAGTAATATTGTTGTGTTGCGTCGCCGTCATATGCATACTGTTGCTGTAGTGGTGGTGGTGCAATGTAGGGTTGTTGCGGCTGGAGATACGTCGAGTTGTATTGTACTGGGTGGTTTGTTGTGTCCATTGGACTGCCGAACAACGCCTTCGACTTCGCTAGGCAAAGGAGGAAGATCCAGGACAGCGTTTGAAACGCGTCAACGATGTATTCGAAGGCGAAATAAGTCTGCCGTCCAAGGCCTGCTGAGCGGGGGTCGACTGCCGCACCAGCTTGGATGACAGTGAGTAAGACCCAAATGAACATGGACAGGGTGACGGCTGTTACCCAGCCGATGAGATGCTGAGAAGAGAGTTAGCCATTGAGTAGTAGTGGGGAACACGCGACTTACTCCGGTGGGAATTCGCTTGGACCTCATGCTCACGAGTGTCACGATGGCGAACGCACCGCTAGCTAGAACACTCAAGAGATACAGCATCCAATAAGCTAGGGCCAGTCGTTCTTGCTCGTAATTCAAGAGCGGGCTTCTGGAGCTTCTACCGCTCGATCGAAAGTTAAAGGACAAATTGTAGCATTGAAGACCTACGTAGGCGCCCATGACGATAGCCATAAAGCCGAGCACGACGCCTTGGGCGATGTTAAAGATCTTAGAACCATAGCCAAGGCGCTCGCGAAGGACGGTGTTCATGACGGACGCAAAGACAACTAGCAGTAGAAAGGTAGCCAGGCGGAAAAAGACGGTGAATGTAATAGCCCAATGATAGTAGGTTCGCGATGGCGTTGTTCCGCATTCCAGGAGCACTATCGCAATGATGAGCAGGGTGTAGGCACTGCGGGCATCAGTAACGTGCATGCAACGACAGCACGGCAGCTTACAGGAGCGAGAGCAACAGCGACGCGAGATAGACGGGTCCAACGAGCTTCTGTGCATTGGGGTGTCGTTTCTTGACGCGCCAGAGCGCAATCAGGATCAGGAGGGTGACGAGCCAGAAGAGGCAGTATGCGACAAAGTACACGATCTCGGTGCTATAGGCGCTCTGGAAGGCTCCGGGACAGCTGGACTCGCCGCTGCTGTCCCCAAGTCCACTGCTGCCACTGCTGCCACCACGCCTTGGGGCCATGGTGAGGGAGGAGGAGTCGGAGCCCGGTATGCCGCGACGGTGAGCAGAGGTCGAACTGACGGCGGCGCGGAGACGGACGGTGTGGGCGGCAAAAGCACAGCAGGCAAGCGGCAGCAGCCTCGTCCGGAATCCGGATTACATGCGCCTCAGTGCTGGGCTATTTTGGGGCTGGGCCGTGGCAGCGGTTTGCGAGCTCGTATTTTGCTTTTCGGCGTCGCATCACGGCCCAGTCGGCGGCGGTCTAGTACCTATCTAGTACTCCGTATCTACCGAGGACAGGCGCTGCTAACATGCGATGCTGACCAGGCGGCATGGCCGTGTTCCGACGTACCGGAGCGTTCCAAGGAGGTTCCAATGGACCTCGGGATGCTTGGAAGTCACGTGAGGCAGGCTTCTCCAGCCACCGCCCAGCCACCGCCCAGCCACAGCCCACCGCCCTGGCACCCCTATGCATTAATCTGTGAAATGCCAAGTACTTCCACCCATGCCATAATCTCGAGATTTCATCACCCCGTTAAAATTTAATTTGATGAGGCTTCGTTCAGATTCGGCTCTCCCGTAGATTCTTGGCCTTTCACGAGTTTATGCATGGGAGTCAAGAGCATCGCCGGGAATCGTCTTGATCGGCAGCGAGTTCTGCCCGGGCGGTGAGCCTGCAGCGCCCGCGGCTGTGGCGTGGCGCGGATGAGGTCACCACCACGGGCAGCACCAGCAGTGGACAGCACCAGCACCAGCACCAACACCCACACGACCAGCAATTCAGTCTTGTAACAAACCACCATCGCGCCACCTGTCCTGCCGGGCGTGTTGTTCCTGTTCCTGTTCCTGTTCTTGTTCCAAGCTCCACCTCCAGCACCCCCGGGCCCACGTGCACCCGCTCCACTCAGCGAGTCCGCTCGTGCCGCAACGCCGCTGTCATGCCCATACCTTTTCGTGCAGGGCGCCGTCCGTCTTGCACCTCAACCACTCCGCGCGCCGCTTCGCTCTTCATACCGTGCAGCCCGCCACCATGGCCGCCGACCTCGCTGTCGCAGACGCAGCTGATAGCGCTTCAGATGGCTCCGAGAGCTCGACGGCGATCCCCTCGGACGGCGGCAGCGCCATCGGCATCGACGACCTCGCACACAGTCACGCCGGCAAAGCTAGCCCCAGTAGCAGCGTCTGCGTCTTCGTCGAAAAGGCCAACGCCAGCCGCCGACGCACACGTCCGCTGACGGCCGACGACGCCGAGTTCCGCGCCATTATCCAGTCTGGCATTGAGCGAGAAGCCGCGAAGCGCAGTGGCAAGGCGCGCCATCGCTTTCGCGACCTCGTCTTCACGCGCCAGTTCACCACCTTCGACCGCCAGAATCCTCGATCGCAGTCGCCCTTCCACGGCTTCTTCACCCTTTTCTGGCTGGCCATGGGCTTCCTGCTGCTCAAGATCGCCGCCCAGAACTACCGGAACATGGGCTCGGTGTTTGGCAGGGCCGAGATTGTGCATCTGATGGTCGACAGAGACCTGTTCGTGCTGCTAGCCACCGACGGCCTCATGTGCTTGTGCACGAGCTTCGGCCTCTTCCTCCATCGCGCCATTGCCAGGGGCTACCTGACTTGGACGAGGTCCGGCTGGATCATCCAGTCTGTGTGGCAAATCTTCTTCACTGGCAGCGTCATCTGGATCAGTTTCTATCGTGACTGGCCGTGGACCCACACCGTCTTCATCGTCCTGCACGATTTTGTGCTGCTCATGAAGCAGCACTCGTACGCCTTCTACAATGGCTACCGTGAGTTACGCCCCAGGCCTCCACGACCATCGCTAACCACCAAGCTAGTGTCTCGCGTCTACCGCCGCCGGAAGCTCCTCGAGCAGAAAGTCGGGCAGCTTGATGACTTGGCCTCTCAAAGGCGCCCGTCTTCGACCCCTTCCAACACGCCAACCACATCAGCCACAAGCACCCAGGACGCCTCCATTCACGGTCCCACCCCCCGCCGTCGAGCCATAGGGCCTAGAGCATCAACCAACTTTTCTAGCGAAGAGTCGGAGATCGCTACAATGGCCAAGGTCATCGACGCAGGGGAGCCGCTCGACGAAGAACAAAGTCAAACCTTCCGTCGTGTCCTCACCACCGAGATTACAATCCTCGACGACGAGCTCCGCGGCAAATGCACAACAACCGACAATGCCTATCCAAAAAATCTCACCTTCTATAACTTGGCCGAGTGGACATGCCTACCCACTCTAGTCTACGAGCTCGAATATCCACGCCAAGAGAGCATCAACTGGTGGTACGTGGCAGAAAAGTCCGCGGCCACAGTCGGAGTCATCTGGGTCATGATTATCATTTCTCAAGCATACATCTACCCTGTGGTCGTCGAGACGCTTCGCCAGAGAGAAGCTGGCATGTCGTTCGAGCAGCGCTGCATGGAGTTTCCCTGGGTCGTCTCCGACATGCTGTTCCCCCTTCTTCTCGAGCAGCTGCTCGCCTGGTACGTCATTTGGGAATGCCTCCTGAACGTTCTGGCCGAGATAACTAGATTTGCCGACCGCGGCTTCTACGGGGACTGGTGGAACTCGGTCTCGTGGGACCAATACGCACGCGACTGGAATCGACCAGTTTACACGTTCCTTCTTCGCCACGTGTACCAGAGCTCCATCTCCGCCTTTCACCTAAGTAAAACAGGCGCCACATTCGTCACCTTCATTCTGAGCGCTATCATCCACGAAATCCTGATGTTCTGTCTGTTCAAGCGGCTCAGGGGTTATCTCTTCATATCACAACTAACTCAGATCCCGATGGCTGCATTGAGCAGGACGAAGCTGATGAAAGGGCAGGATACCTTAGGAAACGTAATGTTTTGGATCGGATTGTTCATTGGGCCGAGTGTACTCACGAGTCTCTATCTTATCATCTAGAACGATAGGGATAGAAAATCGAGATTCGGTCCCATCTAACCAAGTTCATCTATTTAAGCCGTGTCGACCAGTAGTCTAAAAGTCTGCGCGCTGGCGTGGTGTTTTGGACCTTCTACTCGAGCCAAGCCGCTATACTAGATCGTCGACAAAAACGTTCCGTGTACAAGAGGAGAACTGCGCAATGGACGGCGATCGAATTGGCTTACTTTGACACGTTCGAAAACACCAGATCAGGTCCTTCGCCGGCCAGCTTGCCACTCATCATGGTGATGACCTCGTCCGACCAGCGGAACGTCTCCACCAGTTGATGGTCCAAGAGTGCATTCAGTCCTTTGAGTATCCACTCTTTCACGTCTGCCGTACAGAACTCGTAGGCCATGACGAAGGACAGCCCAGTGTGAAAGGCACCGATCGGCTTGCTCGCCCAAGCATCCTCCCACGTCTTGCAAATTTCGAGCGCGACACTGCGACATTCAGCTTCCAAGGCGTAATGGGTTGAGTCGTAGGGCGGGAGGAGCTTCATGATAATCTTATTCGTCAAGATCAAGAGTGACCAGAAGCAGTTATAGGCGACGGCAACGCGCCAGTTTGTAAAGTGGAATGCCGTTTCGATGGGACTGTCGTTTTCAATTGATGGGAGCTCAATAGCTGCGGACCCGTCCGCCAGCTTGACATTCAGGTGCTCGCCGAGCGTGCACAGGGCCTCCTTTAGGTTTTGGAGTTTGTTTATAAGGAGCCTTCGCGCGCTCGAGTCGGCGCAGCACATATCCATGGTGCAAGGGTCCTCGAACCAATCGAGGCTAGACTCGAAGGCCTCGGTACCGAAGACCAGTGGTGAGTTAGTGCCCGACAGGTCCTCTTCGAAGTTTGTCATGAAATTGAATTCGGGCCCGATGATGTCTGTTACCGGCGGATTAACCACCCGATGTAACTGTTTGAGTTCGTTGAGAAGAGTAGGGAAGTCGGCCATGCGATGCAAGATGTCAGTATACAGACAATCATCGAAGCCTAAGCCTGTCTTGGCAAAAGCGATGTCGCACCACTGGGGTGAAGTCAGGAAACATGGCTTCCGTTCGTATATAGACGTGATGATCTACTATCAGTTAGCAAACTGTCGACATCTCTTTAAGTGCGGGGCTGGGTAAGGTTTAAGATAATCTGATGCGGCGAAGCTTACAATACCGCCTCTGTTGAAGCGAAGCAATTCTCTGGCAAAGGGTTCTTGATAGCTTGTCGGCCCTTGAAGCTCCATGAGCCGTCCGGCTCCACCGACATGAGCAAGATAGCGGTTCCCCATCCTCGGTCCTGCCAAGGCCTGGTGTGTAAGTTAATGGATATTTCACGCCGTTAGTGTTGGGGAGTTCACCTCGACTAGCCCTAGCAGAACAGAGGCGCAGAGGGTATTAGAAGACATGCCTTGTTGTGGATCCTCTAAACACTGCTGCAAATTCTGCACTGCACGTAGATAGAGCTGGGGGTTCGCGATCTCGTTTGCATTCTTCTTGTGTACCATGGATGAATGAGCGTATACTATGCATGCTGCAGCTGCATCCAGCGCTGTGTTGTGTCCTATTCTTGACGGTACTTCACGAATGAAAGAGCCAAACGCGGATAGGCGGTGTCCTACATTTCCGGTACCCAGCGCGTCGATTAGAGCGCACGCCAGTTCTTGGTGCTGTGATGGGGACGGATACCGAGGTATAGCTGAGCACGGCGACCGTGGCGGACTAGAACTGATACTCAAAGTCGGACTCCGTGATGCCTTCCTTCGTAGGTCAGAAGCTCTATTAGATATCCTAAATTTTCGGAACACTGCGCCATTATCCGACCACTTTTCATTCAACTGAGTCAACCTCTGGCATCGTTGGTCTAGATAGCTGGTTAGAACGAGCATAGCTTAGCTTTGTACGCTCCTACCTGGGGTCCCGGTGCTGTTCTCTATGACTGTAGTTGCGGTGGTGCTATTTAACTTTGGCCCAAGATCTTTGAAAGTGTGGCGTGCTGGAGGCCCTGGGCAGCATTTGCCGTTTTTCTGGCAGTTGATGCAGGTCGGCCAAGTCTCGTCGCACTTTGACTATAGGTCAGTGGTGCCCTGCACGAGGATGTGGCGTAAGGCGTACCTTGATCTTTCGTTTCCGACAAATGAAGCATCCAGTACTTTTGGGTACGCCTACCATACTAGCTGCCCGGACGTCGTGGAAGCCAGTGCTGTCTACTGCTTGGGACGGTGAGGAATTGCAGGCTGGATAGCGCGCTTGACGATGAGTCTTCTATGCTAGACGATGCAGGAATTCTCCGTCCGTAGAATAGCGGCTGATATTGTGATATATGACCGAAGATTGCCTTCTCTATTACTTTGAAGACGGCGCCCAGGCTCCAAGCCGCGACAGGGGCCAAGTTCAACATCTATGGACAGCTCCAGGGTGCCTGGCATTTGCACTGCTTGCGGATAGCGGTGGGAAAGGGGTCCCGTATGGGTCACTGGTTCGCAACATGCAGCCTTTTTCGGAAGTTTGCATCCGCTAGCACGGATATGGGGAAGTCTGGCTAAGCGTTTTGGCGTTAGCGCTGACCCAGCATGTACATGTATGTATACATGGCGTGGCACCTTAGCCAACGACGGTGGTCCTACTGCAGAGGTGTGGAGGCCGGTGCGGGTGCGTTCGTCTGTGTCCGCTGTCTGCAAGAGGCGGCGGTGAGGCCGTCGAAGTGCAAAAATTGTCATGGCCAGTATTTGTCATGGCCGGCGCGTGTCGCGGTGGAGGTCATGTCAGGAGGGAAGCCTTGTCCCGAGGTCGTCGGATGCAGGTTTAGACGAGATCTCTGCTGACATAACAAAAGCTTAGCTGTGCACCTTCTTCTCAGCTTCTCCTCCAAGCTCCTCACTCTCCCACGCACTATGTAGCTGCCTCGACGATCGCCTGTGCACTTCTGTTTTCACTGTCCGCCACCCCGAGATCTCGCTATCACGCCATGTACCATGTTAGCACCTTTACAGAACAGCCCGTGTGTGTACGGTGCAGGCACAAGACTCGTGGCCGTGTCTTCACGCGCGGCTGGTCAGGCACAGCCTCCCAGCTGCATGGCATCCGGTAGATGGTTTGAAATGGGCACAGAGCCTGCGCATGAATGTTGCTGCCAGTCGAATCAAAAGGGGGTTCTCGGAAAGCCAAGGCTGGACAAGGTAGGCATTGCACCCCATATATCTTGGTCCATCTCCTATTTTTAGTCCATGCACACAGAGAACTGCGTGTGAGATCAAGGATATGTATGGAAAGCTCTGTTTGTAGCACTATCGAAGATTCCGACGCCTAATAATGTAGCAGGTGGTACGGAGTAGACAGAGCAGAGGGAGAGGGAGAGAGAGAGAGAGAGAGGGAGCACACCTCCCTGGCAGAATTCATTGCCGATATATAGAAGACTTCAGGCGATCCTCTTGACAGCCTAGGAGTTTTTAGCAATAGGTACTCGGGCCCAAGGTTTCTCCGAAAAATCTCGCGAGATTGCCCGCGCGTAGCGCGGGCCTATCCCCCCAATGCAAATGATCCCCCCAATGCAAATGATCCCCCCAATGCAAATGATCCCCCCAATGCAAATGATCCCCCCAATGCAAATGATCCCCCCAATGCAAATGATCCCCCCAATGCAAATGATCCCCCCAATGCAAATGATCCCCCCAATGCAAATGATCCCCCCAATGCAAATGATCCCCCCAATGCAAATGATCCCCCCAATGCAAATGATCCCCCCAATGCAAATGATCCCCCCAATGCAAATGATCCCCCCAATGCAATCCAAAAACCACTACATAAATCAATCCCCGCCACAACGCTATACTACTAATTTTTGAATTAGTAGAATTGTTTTAACTATGCCTCGCAATCTATCGCAAGCTAAAAAATACGCTGCTGAGGTTGTTGCGCTTAGAGGCTACGCGTCGCGCCTCTGCGAGTACACTAAGCTAGACATCAAATCCTACGCTACAGCGCACAACTTACTATATTATTACTTTTACTGCGCTTACTTAAACTTTTTAACGCAATTTAATTGTTGTACGCAAAAAAATTAGCGATTGTTAAAAAAGCAAAACTTTGCGCTTGTGCGCTATTTTGACGCGATTAACGCGATTAGCTATAGAGTACACAAAAAAATAGTTAAACAACAAGCGTACGCGCTTTTAAAAGAATTTTACTTAAAAGTAAATAAAGCGCTTGCGCTGCTAGGCAAGTGCTAGAAGCGTTGCTAGCTGCAAAAGCATTTAAAGTACAAACGCGTTAAAGCAAAGCTATTAAAAGTGCAGCAAAAGCTTGCACAAGAGCTTAAAGCGCTATGCAAGTAGTTTACAAAGCTAGAAAATTTTATTTAGCAATTAGGTATATTGCTAGCGGATACGTACAATATAAACAAAACTAGCTGCTAAATTAAAGTCGCAAGCAGCTAGTACTTTTACAGCAGAAATAGGCGCTAGATTTTCATTCTTAACGCTAACAATCGCGAGCTTGTTACTTTTGTAGAGTGTATAAGCGCAGACAGCGTAGCTATTTCTTCTATAGTTATTGTCAAGGCAGCAACAATTATAGAGCACTAGGTACATCTAGGCCTTTACGATTAAGAATAACTCTGTCGAATAATAATTTAGAAGAAAAGAATTCGCTACTTTCGCTACGAAAGCGCGCTCGACTTCTACGCTACCGTAATTGATATTTGTAGTAATACAACTTTTCTTACTCTACTTATGTTCTTGTACGTGAATAGTAGCTATAATAACAGAACTTCGTAAATACAATTTGCGCGTTCTTAAATGTAATAACTAGCTGTAATAATTTTCTAAACTTTAGCAACTTTTTAAGCTAACACATAACTCTATAACCTAAATGTAACCTTTAACTCAACTCTAACTTTAAGCTTTGATTACTCTAACCAAACTATAACTTAACGCTTTGATAACTCTAACATAACTTCTACCTACGCTAGGTAACTATAACTTAACTTTAATTCAAAGTCTATGCGACTTATAACTTAACCTATACCTATTAATAAGTACTTTTTACTTATTCGCTAGCGTAATAAAGCGTATGTTTGTTGCTAGAGAAAGTGTAAGCAATTGCTTATTATTGCTAAAGTTGCAATTCTTTTGCTACTTAAGCTAGGCGAGTACAACGTTTAGATTAAGTAGTGCAAAACTTGTGTATTTCTAGCTACTAAGAATTGTACTGCAAGTAAACGTAAAACGCTAGATCTCTACTAGAGTTGCTATAAAATTAGCTTTGCTTATATTTTTTAACCTAGTACGCGCAGCTTAGTTTAAATAGCAACTGTAATACTACTTAAGTAGCTAGAAATAGCTAACGTTAAGTAGCTGCAGCAAGTAAGTTGTATAAAGCAGCAGCGCAAACAACTGTATAAAGTGCTTCTTTGCGTACTAAGCAAACTCTTTTGTTTTATAAAAGCTATAACGTAATCTACTACTAAGTAGAATACTCTACTAAGTAAAACAAAAAGCTTTAGCATAACCAACTTATGTTACGCATTTTTAATTTCATTGCTATTAAACAAAAAGCCTACGTACGTTTAGAGTAGTAAATAAGTATAAGTTAAGTTAAAGTTAAGTTAGCTTACGTAAGACTCTAGTGCTAACCTAACTTATACCTACGCTAAAACGTTTTAGCGTAAGTATAAGTTGAGTTAGCATAGACCTCTACAATTCTATATTTTAATATATTTTCTTTTTATAATTATAACAGCTAGTTATAATAAGTTTATTAACCTAAAGGTAGTACCTATAACTTAACTTTAACCTACGCTTTAATTACTCTAACTCAACTTTAACTTTAGGTTTATGCAACTCTAACTTAACTTATACTCAACGATAAGTACTCTTTACTTATTCGCTAGCGTAGGTATATTAGTTACCTAGTGCTTTATAATTGTTGCTACTTTGACAATAACTATAAAAGAAATAGCTACGCCGTTTGCGCTTATACACTCTACGAAAGTAACAAGCTCGCAATTGTTAGCATTAAAAATAAAAATCTAGCACCTATTTCTGCTGTAAACGTACTAGCTGCTTGCGACTTTAATTTAGCAGCTAGTTTTGTTTATATTGTACGTATTCGCTAGCAATATACTTAATTGCTAAATAAAGCTTTTTAGCTTTGTAAACTACTTGCGCAGCGCTTTAAGCTTCTATGCGAGCTTTTACTGTACTTTTAATAGCTTTGCCTTAACGCGTTTGTACTTTAAATACTTTTGCAGCTAGCAACGCTTCTAGCACTTACTTAGCAGCGCAAGCGCTTTATTTACTTTTAAGTAAAAATTTTTTAAAAGTGCGTACGCTTGTTGTTTAACTATTTTTTTGTGTACTTTATAGCTAATCGCATTAATTGCGTCAAAATAGCGCACAAGCGCAAAGTCTTGCTTTTTTAACAATTGCTAATTTTTTTGCGTATAATAATTAAATTGCGTTAAAAAGTTTAAGTAAGCGTAGTAGAAGTAATAATATAGTAAGTTGTGCGCTGTAGCGTAGAATTTAATGTTTAGCTTAGTGTACTCGCAGAGGCGCAACGCGTAGCCTCTAAGCGCAACAACTTTAGCAGCGTATTTTTTAGCTTGCGATAGATTGCGAGGCATAGTTAAAACAATTTTACTAATTTAAAATTTAGTAGTATAGCGTTGTGGCGGGGATTGATTTATGTAGTGGTTTTTGGATTGCATTGGGAGGATAGGCCCGCGCTACGCGCGGGCAATCTCGCGAGATTTTTCGGAGAAACCTTGGGCCCGAGTAGGTTGTCTACTTTTGTCTTTACAAAGCCGTACTGTATCCAGTATACTAGGTAATGTAAATATGCACGGGGGTGAGGGAGAGCCAACCGCCAGCCACAGCCACCCCCGCCAGCCTCGCGGCCAGCAGAAACGCTGACAAAGGCAAACGGCGGCGGTTCAGCGAGCGGGCAACCCTCGACTGTCTCACGCTCTCACTTTCTCCCCCTCGTCCGCCCCCCTCGTCGTCGCCCAGATTGCGCGGCAGCCGTAGTCCTGCAACCGCTGGCCTCTCGAGTCTAGCCGCTGCTCCCGCAAGCATGTCGCTCACATCGGGTACGTACTCCTGCCGCCACGGGCACCCTCACCCTCACCACCACCACGGCAGCAGCCCGGCTCACGCTGCCCAGACGCCATCTGGGCTGCCTCACCCACGACCACGCGCGGGCAGCCCACGCCGCTGTCGGCCGACGCCAAAGGAGAGCGCATAGCGTACGCGGTGAGTCCGAGGCGCACCCTGCCGTGGGCGCCGCTGATGCAGACGCCGGCCGCAGTCGGGCAAGTCGGTCTTCCTGCGCTCCATCGACAACCCCGCCGTGAGCTCGCAGTACACGCAACACACGGCCCAGACGACGGTCGCCCGCTTCGCGCCCTCGGGCTTCTACGTGGCCAGCGGCGACGTGGCCGGCACCGTGCGCGTGTGGGACGCCGTGGGCGAGGGCGCCACCAAGGGCGAGTACCATATCATCGCCGGCCGCATCAACGACGTGGCCTGGGACGGCGACTCGCAGCGCATCATTGCTGTCGGCGACGGCAAAGAGCGCTTCGGCCACTGCATCACCGCCGACAGCGGCAACAGCGTCGGCGAGATCGCCGGCCACTCGTCGCAGATCAACAGCGTGTCCATCCGCCAGCAGCGCCCCCTCCGTGCCGCCACCGGCTCCGACGACACCAGCCTGGTCTTCTACCACGGCGCCCCCTTCAAGTTCAACACTAGCCTGCGCGGCCAGCACAGCCGCTTCGTCTTCGGCACCGCCTTTGCCCCGGACGGCTCCGTCTTCGCCAGCGTCGGCGCCGACAAGCGCATCTGGCTGTATGATGGCAGAACGGGCGAGCCCAAGGCCCAGGTTGGCGAGGGGGTGCACACCGGCAGTGTCTTTGCCGTCTCGTGGGCCCAGGACTCGCGCCAGTTCGTGACGGCCAGTGCTGACCAGACAGTGCGCATCTGGGATGTCGAAGCCGCCAAGGCCGTGCAGACGTGGAGGATGGGCGAAGAGGGCCTGGTCAGCATCCCGCACCAGCAGGTCGGCGTCGTCTGGCCCGCTGGCAGAAGCGACGGCCTGGTCATCAGCGCCGACCTGGAAGGCAACCTCAACTACCTCGTCCAGGGGAACCCGAAGCCAGCGCGAGTGGTGCGCGGCCATCAGAAGAACATCACGGCCGCGACCATGTCTGGGTCGACCTTGCTCACGGGCAGCTACGAAGGTCGGGTCCTTGCCTGGGACCTGTCTACGGGCGTTGCGGACAAGGTCGACGGCGACTCGCATTCCAACTACGTCGCAGGCTTCGCGGCCTCTACCTCCACAGCTGAAGCAGAGGGTTTCAGTGTGGGATGGGACGACACTCTACGCTCCATGTCCGTTCCGAGCAAGGTCTTCACCGGCCAGTCTATCTCGCTGCCGTCCCAACCCAAGGGCGTAGCAACAGCATCAGGCGCTGTCTTCGTGCTGTCTTCTGATGCCATAGCCGTCTACTCAAACGGAACCAAAGCTGGGTCACTATCAGTCAAATATATCCCCACCAGCATAGCTGCACACGGGACCACCGTGGCTGTGGGCGGCGACGACAAACTAGTATATGTATACACTCTCTCCGGCACCGATCTAAAAGAGACAGGTACGCAGCTTAGGCGAGCAACGTCTCCCATCTCCGCTCTTGCTTTCTCTGCCACGGGCGACAACCTAGCTGTGGGCGCGAGCAATGGCAAGATATATGCTTTCGAAACAACTGGGGATTGGAAGCTCGTCACCGACAGATGGAGTGCTCACACGGCACGCATAACGTGTCTAGCGTGGGACGGAAGCGGAAGGTATGCTGCAAGCGGCAGCCTCGATACAAACGTCATGGTGTGGAGTGTCGAGGACCCGGGAAAGCGAGTCAAGGCGTTGAACGCCCACAAGGACGGTGTCACGGCAGTCGCGTGGGATGCGGTCGGCAGAATTGTCTCCGCGGGCGGTGATGCCAGCATCAAGCTCTGGAAAGTGTAGCGCAGCGTTGCTGCAATTTCAGAATCATCCACTCGAACTAGCCCAGGTCCCTCTCGATTTCTGTTTCCAACTAGCTTTCTATGATAGCCAAAAAGCTTCTACTGATCATATTCATGACTGCAACTACCACCTAGGTACCAGAGTTAATCAGAGCAGACGACCGGTCTACCGTCACAAAGGTCAGTTGCTTCACTCCCAGCGGCAGGCGGGCCCGTTACCGAGCACCGGACTAGGCAAAGAAAAACATGAGGCGGACGAGGGACGCTGTGTAACGAGCTCGAGTAGCATCTCAGATTATCGTACGCCAGCAGGCTACCTTCCAAGGCTCGTCTCTGCCTCGTTGATAATTCGCTCATCGAGGCTGTGGCTTTGCCAAGCACAGGTCCTCCTATCGTAGCGGGGCGTGACGCCCTCGTCGATTCGAATTCATAGAAATGAAGCGGCGCACTGCTTAACGACCAACAGTCCCCCATCTCACTCCCCTTCCTCGTCCCAATTACCTCCTTCATCACACTTCAGTGTCTTGATTCCCCAACCCACTACTGCCATTGTCGTGCGTCTATGGCTACCAACTACGACCGCTTCATTGCTCCTAGGTTTCCTCATGACCCCGGACGCAAGTTCGACGCCAGCGCCAATCCCGCGGCTGATAATGGGGTTGAAGTCGAATTTCTCTTCCGTCAAATTGGTCAGCAGCGACCTAATCTAGTGGTCGAGCCAGGTTATGCCTCGGCATTCTCATCATCGCCGACATCGACACCAACCACATCTTATGGGCCACCTTCGCCTCGGCCTTATGCAGCTCAGCTTCATCCCGGCAACTTATTCCCAGCGAACCCAACCACTCTGTCGATATCCGCCAACTCACCGGTTTCCCCCCATTATGCGCCTGTCTCAGGAGCGCCGCTGCCTGTCGGAATAGACATGGAATTTGGTGGCACACCGGTGCCGAACGCCACTGTCACATTTGGTCTGGAGAACGACCCCACTTCGTAAGTGTACTCCATACTCAATGGTTCTCGATGAAGTAGGATAGCTTTGTCCGGGATTCTGGGATCGGATCTGGTGCAGGCTACGCGACACGAGGACTTCCATGGCCGGCCGCTTCCCTCTAATCTTTGAGGCCCAAACCTTCAAGTAGGCCAAGAAACTGGGATTTCTGCTCTGGCTCCTCTAGTAGCTACCAAAGCAACCATATTATTTCTGAAAGGACCCACGAAAAGCGACCCCCCACCGAAACGAGTAGTCAGGGAAGTCATGCTCCGAAGCCTGGGACAACGGGTGTCGAAATGAATTCTTATCCAACCCAGCATTCTCGTTGGCGACTATCGCGATACAAGGCTTGCTAGACCACCCCCAATGCAAGGAATTGAAAGCCCTGGCTCAGACAAAATATTTCAGCTACGGTGCCGAAACCAAGTCCGTACAACATGTTGGTAACCCTGGCACCCAGACGGACGGTTGAAGGCCCGCTACTGTTCTCACCTTTGCCCCGGTTGCTATATATCTCATTCCTGTGTTGCCGATAGGGGACGGTGGGTACGTCTTTTCTGTTTATTCGTTGAAGTTCTGGACCCACGGAACACTTCCTGGAACCTGCCTGGATGGTTGTATTCAGCGGTCCCGAACTATTAGGTATGCAGTCGCCACCATTGTATCCAGGTCCTTTCTCCGTCGAATATCTGTTTCTGGATACCGCACGAGCTTTTAGCCATGGTAACTGAGGGGATCGACATTGGATGCCAGCTGAACGCAAATACCCTTGGGTCTTGTCAAGACACAATGTTGGGGTGCATTCTTCATCACTTTGCGATCTCCACACACATCTTATAAGGCACGAAGTCTAACTCAATCACCTATCGTCAGCGATCATTCGTCTCGTTATCTGCTCTATGACCTTTCCCAACACCTGTGCTCCACAACCGACAAACGGAACGATGGGACTAGCATTCGTCGGGCTAAGACGTTCTTCATTTGGTCTGTGGAAGCAACAACAACCACTAACGGCTAAATGCTAGATATCGACGGGTAAATTCCATTTCTTCAAGATCTGCCTTGAGTCTTCCTACGTCCCGGCCTACACAGCATATGTAGGTACTTGCCAATTGATCTCGAAACCATCTAATGTAGTACAGCAATCTGTTTTCAACCTCCCCAATACCCCCTACAACCTCTATGCTCTCTACCCACTCTTCCCTATTCCAATCCCGTGCTCAACAGTCTGAAACTCGGCCATCTGAACCGGAGCATGTCATTGGCTTCGTCCTCCTAGATAAAAAGAAGTTCCGATGCGCCAAGGACGAATGCAAGGACCTGACCTACGGGCGACTGGCTGATTTACGCCGCCATTACGATCAAGCACACTCGCGTAACCGCGCACAGTACTTCTGCCCCTACCCTAGATGCTCGCGCAGCCATGCTCCAGGCGGTGGCCGTGGACGAAGTTTCGGTACAAGAAAAGATAAGCGTGACGAGCATGTCAAGAACGTGCACGAAAAGACGGGCAAGAGTAACCACTAGTTTGCTGTGGCGAATAGCCTTTGGATTGCATTCCTCAACACGACAGATCGAGGCCCCAACTTTACTTTACATACACGGCTAGGCCTCGCGTTCCAGCATCTTTTCTGACTAAAATGGGACGATACGTTTAGTGGGAACTGGTATCCGGCGCTACTTGGATTTGCATTTCATTGTCCCCGTCCCAATCGCTCCATTTGCACATGACTGATTAAGACACAGAAAAATTCGGCGCAGAGTTGGGGTACGTGCGAAAAATCTTGATAGTGTGTGTCCGTAACTTCACATGATTCTTACTCGGCTAGACCGCATGTTTTTTCCTTATTCCATGTCGGTCTATATTTACTATGATAATCTACAGATTTGGTGCATGTTTGACTCCTTCTGTTTTACGTCTCATTTTTATACCTTCTGTTAGTTCATACACCAGTTCGCACTGGTTCACGTCATGCATTTCCTCTCTACTTTGGCTTGTATCTTAAGATCGATGTTCGGATAACGACAGTACCCATTTACCCGATGCTTCTCTGTACAGTAGTATAACAACCTGCTTGTCTTAAGGCCTTTTGCGCTGTATGTTTTGTCTTCGATTTGTAAATAAACGAATATGAACTGATCATGGTATAGATACTCTACACTGCGTGCGGAAAATTTGGAGACATGGCCTAGTTGATATTCATTTCAACGCCATTCAAAATATTGGCGACCATAGAATCTAATACTATAGTACCCTTTGCAGTTCGATCTCACCGCCATGGTCCACTGTCCTGCTGACCGCGATGCATTCATTTGATCTTGTCCGGATCTTGACCACTGTCTATTGAAATTCCCGAGGTCGGGTTAGCCACAGTCATCCGGTATCACTGCCAGCTCAAGCCCTTCATCTGCTAAGCATCTCAAACAATCTGCTCTCTGCGTCGATCTCCCATGCTGCAAACCTTGAAACATCCAGTGGAAACAACCTCCAGCAGCTGCAGCCACACAAGCAAGAGCCACGTATAACCAAACCAGCTTCGGGTCCTTGGCGAAAGGAGCTAGTAACATACCCAGCGCGCTTCCACCCGCCGAAGTGAGCAGAAACAAGCTCATGATAAAACTCTTCATATTCTCTGGAGCCTGTGTATACGCGAATTCGAGCCCCGTGATAGATGCTAGAATCTCGGAAAGCGCTACGAGGATGTAGGCGGGCGCCTGCCAAGCTACATGGATCTCGTTGGGCGTGAACTTGTCTTGGGAGGTCCTACCCGCTTCGCATCGAGATGGGAAGGTGTAGCAAGGACCGGCAGAGTAGATGCGCGACTGGAGGATCGCGGCGTAGACCATGGCGAGCGAGGCGATGACAAAACCGAAGGTTATGCGCGTTATTGGCGGAAACGCGAGGTGGAGTTTCGAGCGGATGAAGGGGTAGATGAGGCTGTCGAGAAGAGGGATCAAGATGATGATGGTGATAGGGTCGATGTTGGGGAGTATGTCGTTCGGTATACCATGAAGTTGCATCTGACCAGCTACAGAGGTACATTAGGTCCAGATGTGTCCGTCTTCCTGCAAGTGAGCAACATACCTTGCGAGATGAAATTGTTCAGCATCTGCGAGTACGTGAGCCAGTAAATGGGGAAGAACAGGAAAACCTTGCAGGCCACCAGCGCTGTTTTCAGCTCATCGATGAACTTGTCGTCCCAGGGGATGTGGTTGTAACGGCCTCGAGCATGATCTTGGAAGGACGGCTTCGCCTTGTCAAGATCGAAGCTATTCCGCATAGCAATCCAGAGCGCCTGGAAGCAGTTTCTTATGACACCTCCCTTGGGCGGCCGGATCACGTATCTATCCTTGCCAGAGACCAAGACAAAGAAGCCCACACAGAACATAAGTAATGGTAGAAGATATGCGCTCCAAAATCCGACATGCAGTTCCAATGTAGTCGTGGCTATAGCCGAAATCGATCCTAAGTTGATACACATGTAGAATACCATGTATATCCTCTGCACAGTGAGATCAGGGTCTACAACCACCCTCTTGCCGCTGGAAAGCAGCTTGATAAATGGCTCAGTACTGCGGACTTGCTCTGCAATCAGTGGAGAGACATTCGCCTTGATACCACCCGTTCCCAGGCCGATGACTATCATAGCAGTAATGAGCCCTGGAAAGGCCGCCCCATGCTCGATAGCCATGGGTAGGGAAGTGACAAAAAGTATCAGAATGCCGAGAGAATACACGATGGAGAAGTACTTGATGGTGAGATACTTGCCTAGATACTGGTCTGCCACAACCGCGCCGAAAATCGGCGTTAGGTAGCACCAGAATTGGAAGAAGTTGGAGAGAGCTGTTGCGCCGGATTGGGCGAGGCCGAGGGCTCCCGGAAGACCGTTAGGGTCGTGGTACTTGTTCGACATGTAGTTCTGGAATGGCCCGGCAAGCCCGTAGTAGGCAAAGCGCTCACAGAGCTCGACGATGGCTACTAGGAATACGCCCCAAGGTAATGTGTCGGCTACTCGAGGAAGACTTGCATATTCGTCGGATGTCAAATCGTCTTCTTCGATCGGGCTACTGGATCCTTCCTCTTGGAGAATATTTCCCGATTCGATACTGCATTTTATATCAGCGCATGCTAACACGGGCGTGTCCGGCGAAAAACGTCATTTGATACTTACAGGGGATTATTGTCGACCCGAGTCTTAGTACCGGGGTCTGCTGTCTGCGCGACAGACGCGTAGTCACCCCTCTCTTCTCGGTTCGACGACAGCCATGCTGAGATCATGCTTTTAGATGCGCGTCCAAGGTAATGACGAGGTCTGGAACTAGACTACCTTCCGTAGCCACTCCTCATATGCGGATTGTAAAGGCGTGTCTTCGTGACCCCCAGCCAATCTCGCGACGGAAACTCAAGGGCTGATGGAGTTGGCGGTGGCGGAGCAACAAGAGCATGTGGTTTGAGAAGACGCGCAAAGGAGACGATGAGACGACTGAAACCGTGTTGTCTAGGCCGGATCTGGAGTTGAATACGTGTGGCGTCACAAGCCAAGCCACCATGTGGCGCGACCGCGTTTACCGGTAGGCTAGGAGGCCACCAGGAACAATGAACACGAGCTTGTCTTCGCGACTCTACCCAGCAACGTCTCACACATTTGACAACATAATGCTCAGGGATGTCTAGGACCTAAAACTGAACCTGAACGTACACCACCACCACCTCACCATACTAAGGATCTCGTCGCCGCCCCTCCTCAGACTCTAATTGACCCGTTGTCCTCGCTCCCAGAAATGGTTTAACAGTCGGCTTGCTCGTAACAGATAAACCCGAACTACCCTCTGAAGAAACGATGCTCGCTCTTTCCCTCGGTGTGTATGCCAGTATCCACTCGTGGTCGCTCTCATGCCTTGTTCTGGTGGACGACCCCGCAGAGACTCCACTCGCATCTCGCTGACTTGCTGCCGTTGCTACATTCCGCTGCAAAGTGTCCGCTGGAATACTGGAGCCAAGGCGGCTTTCCCTAGAAGCCTCTTTCGTTGGAACGACCCTCAGACTGTCCCAGAGACCTCTGTGATTTGTTCCCTGGG
The DNA here is from genome assembly GCA_011032825.1 of Massariosphaeria phaeospora. Lineage (NCBI taxonomy): Eukaryota > Fungi > Ascomycota > Dothideomycetes > Pleosporales > Massariosphaeria > Massariosphaeria phaeospora. The sequence goes on along the minus strand of JAADJZ010000003.1, from coordinate 1,534,984 downwards.
GCCGTATGTGACCCGTACGGCCACCACGTATCTCATTCTCTAGCATGTCCAACTCGGAACGTCCGTTCAGCCGTGCTGCTCTCTTCTTCCTCATCCGTCTCTTAAAATCTATAATGCACATCCCGACAGCGATAGCGGACAGCACCGCCACGACAGTTACGCCGACAATAATACCAATCCGCTGCTCTTTCGGAATAGCTTGGAACCCATTTTGTGTAGTTAGTGGTGCTGTCTCTTGCGCTAGGCGTCGTGTATCCGATGTGAAAAGTGGGGATTCAGCTGCCGTATCTGCGGTAAGGTCATTGCGTGCGTAATGTGGGGACAGACTTTTCAGCCATCCAAATGAGACATCTGTGAGACCTAAAGCTGGCCGGGTCACCGATGTGTCCTCGGTAGGGGGACGTTCGTCCGCAGCGACTGCACGGAGCAAGATTGCCGCAAATGCGCACTTCGGGGCGCGTGGGCGGAGGCGGAGAGAAGAACGACACATGTGTAGTCGGCCATTGTTGAGAGTTGAAGCGGCCATGATATCTCCAGATTCTGACACCGTTGCGAATCGTGGAGTCGTCATCTTGGTTTCGAGATTGCGATTCGTCGCATTCAAACTTAGGAACAGAGCTGCGCGCGAGATATATGGGCGGGACAGCGTGACGTCGCTAGCTGAAGGTAGAAAACCTGGGAGACCTTACAAGTCTTTTGGGCAACGAGACAAGAAAAGCTAGGTGGAAGTGTGTGCGAGGTCTCGGGATGGCTGTTATGCTGCGATGATATACTTGTTGTCATGGGTATTCGTTCGGTGGGACGAGGAGCTCTTGGCCGGCTGACGGCGCACATGAGATGCCATTCTCTTGCCATGGAAATGACGAATCAAAGTAACACAGCAAGGTAATGAATGGACTTTTCTTGTGGCCACTTTAGCGTTTGGTCCCCTACTACTGATAACGGGGCCCAACGGACGTGCATATCGACTCAACCTATCGGAGAAAAGTGGCGAGCACCAGTCGCTGCATTCCATAGGCTCTACCCCTGCTGCAGGCCAGATCAGTCTACATTGTCATCTCAGAGAGGAGGGCGGCGGTACAGGAGTAGACGTGGGCCAGATAGCCACACCCGCGAAGCAAATCGACAGATCGGCGCGGCCCACCAGCATCATCTTGCAGCGCTCCGCTACCTCATCAATTTTTCCCCGCAAAGAATTCATCCAAACGTTTCTCAACGTCTCGCACCCCAGCGCCATGCGTCAAACTGGCCCGGATCCAGTGTGGCAGTTTAGCCTGAATGCGCGTCCCCGCATAACGTCTGTCGAGCATGAGAATAGCGGCGTAGTCCCCCCGGTGTCGAATGGCTCGTCCAACGCACTGGTTCACCGTGCGCATGCATGCGTTTTCGTAGAAATCCCGCGCAGCAGCTTTCGCATCCAGTCCTTTCGCGGCTGCTTTTGCCGAAATATATTGTACCTTTGCTTTCCATTCCGCGGAGTGTGGGTTGGGAAACGGCATTCCTACGACAACTACCCCGCGGCCCAGGGCATCGCTGAAGTTGATCCCTTCGGAAAGTGTACCACCCATGACAGCCAACAGAAGCGCCCCGCGACCGTTACCCGATGCAACGGCGCTACTATATGCCTTCAGCACTGAGGCCGCGACAGTTTCTTTAGCAGCCAAAGTCGGGTCTAGTGGTTTTTGCTCGGCTCGTTGTTCGCAGAATATCGGCTTGATTTTCAGCACTGAATCCCAGAGTGGCACATCGGATCCTGTAGGTCGGAGCCGCTTCCAGGCAGCTGCACACAAGTCAAGATAAGAGTAGCTGGGGAAAAAGACAACGAGGCCATCAGGGATATGCTGTGTGATCCTCAAGATGGCATTTCCAAGATCGATCATCTGGGCTTGCATTAGTGGTAGCCCGTCATGGGGAGTCTGTAACGAACCATTCTCTCCGAATTCCGTTTCTCGAACGTGAATTCAAATCCGCTTCCGCTTGAGGTTTGAACGACGGGGATGGCGAGGAGGTTTGATGGCGGGATGACATGGCCACAGGAGAGGGTCATGATTCGCGAAGGGTCCAAGTAGGAGAGAAGATAGTGCTCATAATCACTCATCTGCAAAGCATCAGCTAACATGCATAAAATGTTTCAAGAGGCTGTTCACTGACCGGAGACATCGTACCGCCTGCCAGAACTACTGCTCTGGCCTCCTCTACAATGTCTTTGAAGTGGAAGGTAGGGTCTAGAAGCAGGTATTTGAGCACAACGCCCGAAGATTCTTCCTTCGAGACGAAGAAGCGGCCTTCCGCAGATGGGTTCATGAAAGACATCAAGAATTGCTGGACATGGGTCAACACTGGCAAGCTCTGTCCGATCTCCCCCTTGAGTGGTTTCTTCGCGTCCTGCTGTGAGCCCTCTTCTCGAGACTGTATGACATGATTTGTATAGCCGTCAACCTTGCGCGCTAACCGGCTGTCACGAAGATAAGTGTTTAGTTTGAATAGATTGATCTGATCGACGCCTTTTCCTGACATGAGACTTGCAGGATCAACAAGGCCGTCATTAAATCCGGACTCGGAACCTCGAGACTGAAGCCACGCTATAATTGCGTCGAGAACCCTGACTGTCTGAGCAACATATACACGATTCTTTCCTTTGAGCTTGTTTCGAAACCTTTGGAGATATACAGTAAGCTGCATGCGAGCCTGCTGTACTTGGGCAAGTGATACTGAGACAGAGTAGATTCCAGCTATTGCGTCCATCAGGTTATGGGCTTCGTCGATGATTACGATGTGATCTTTGAGCGACAGATCTAATGCCTCGCGAGCAGATTTTTGGAGAAGTAATGGGTAGGGTAGCGTGACAATCTGACAGCATTAATAATCGCCTAGTAGCGTTGACCGTCAGTTTGAGACTCTTACCTCGCAGTACCTGGTAGCTGGGCGTGAAGCATAGTATGGGCATATACCCAGCTGCTTGCCTGTCATCATCAGGTCCTCGATGTCCCTGATCTTGGCCAAGGCGTGGTCCCTGAAATCATTCACCAAAGCCTCAGATTCCTTGGTAGGGATGAATGGACACTTGGAGTCAGAAGAGATATTCGGTTGTTGTAACTCTAGGCATCGCTCATTTATCGTTGTGGCCTTACCCAGCTTGTTCACCTTGGGGTTGATGCATAAGTTCTTTCTCGAGCCCAAAGTGATGTGTTTCACCTCTTCTACAATGTTCTTCTCGTCGTTCTCGTCTAGAGACGTGTCGTTGATGGCGGGTGGCATTTTGACCCGGTTCAGTTCGCTTGAAAATTGAGTCAGTTGCGAGTGTGTTCTTGAGCAAATGAAAATCTTGATCTCGTCGGGTGCGTCTTCTTCCTGTCCATTTTCTTTTTCAACTGAGTAGCCAAACTGTTTCATCAATGCTTGAGTCTCCGCGGAAAGACCTGAATCGTCATAAGTTTTCTCAGCGGTTTTTTGGCTGTTATCTTCATCACTCTCATAATCCGCCAGAATGAACTGAGCCTCATTGGGGGTGGCTCCATCTACATCCGAAGTAACCTCCTGGCGTTTATGAGAGCGTGCCCCATGTTGATAGCGATTTTTCGCTCGCAACTCCTTGGCTTTGATATCTGCAATGCGGCTTTCAAGTGCCCGTCTACGACGTAAGGCTGCCTGCTTCTTTTGCTTACGTGCGTGTTCAACCATCCATCCAGGTTCGTCACTATCCGTAGCTTCCAGCGGGTGGCCTTCTTCAAGCGTGCGCTTCTTGTGATCGCGCAGCCAGGTGAGAGAAGCGCAGATGAGGCTCAGAGACTTGCCGGTTCCGGTGGGGGATTCAAAGATGCCGACTTTACCATTCTCAAGGCAGTCGTAGACGGCATGCATGAACTGCGTCTGAATGTCGTATGGTGTATAAGGATGATGGTACTCTCGGCCGGCCATGGTGGTTGTCTGTTAACGTAACGCGGAACAAATGGAACTTTCGAAGGAAGAGCGTCCACACGGATCAGTTGCCCTACGATGGATCGGGTTAGCGATGTCTTGGCGCTACCGGGTTCCAGGGCCACAAAGTCACAATCGACCCAGTCCCACTACCGTATAATCTGGTGAAGGTCGGATTTGTCGATCCCACCCTCTGTACAGTATAGCGGACAGCGGGTATCTTGGGAGGATAGCGCTTAGGCAGGTTTTGACTACTCAGCTGCGGTTAAGTGGAATCATTCAAATCTTACTGACCCTCTGCCGCGGCTTGCAGGCGGCCGAAGTAGACATCCGATGATCGACAAATCCGACCTCCACCAGATTATACGGTACCTCTCGCATTTTCCATCCTCAAACAAGAACACAGTACACGGTGAAGACATAGTAGTAAGTGTTATCCAAAAGTTGGCTGAACCTCTTATCGCCCCGCCTACCGGCCAGGAAATCGCATTTGTCACCCGCAATTCATTTCTGATCCAGACTTTTCACTCATGGAGCACAATCCTGCATGGTACGTGAGTTGCATAGTAGCAGCGCTATATAGTTTCCTCTCTGAACCGTCTCTGTAGACGTCACCAGCGTAGCAGATACATGCGCAGTGGAAAAGTGCATATTGCAAGTAACGTGTAAATACGAAGCTTTTCTCATAGCCTTGCAAGTCCAACAATTTCACGTGGAGCATGGTATTCTGGGACCTTCATGTCAAGCGCAGAGCCAGAATACCCGAGATCCTCAGCTGTGAGTACCGCACATTTCTCGCCGATGAGGAGCGCGGTCGAGTATGTGTTGCACTAGTAATAAAATTAGAGAGCTTCGTACTATATTGGAAAGGGAATACTTGCCCCGACGTTATCAGGACATATCGATAGATCAGCGACCTTGAGTCCCTTCACCCCGTGGACATTCAAGCGCTCGTCCAGGACCCCGTGGTTCACAATCGAGTTTCCGTTCTTGGGCGCCATGGAGCATGTACCGAGTGAGTGCCAGGTAGTCTCGACGTGTCCTACGAGCCTGTCAGTCTTGATAGGCAAAAGAGAAATAGAGTACTGCCACCGCGGATGATATGAAAGAAATGCTTGTCACATGACGCTCGGACCACACATGCATGTGATGCCAAGCCCACGCCTGGGATGATACACAAAAGAACGAACGTACGCTTAACCCAATTTTGCACATGCTGAATATCCTCGTTGGTGTACTTCAGGTCTTCCTGAACGTAGTGCTGGTTCGAGTTCAAGAAGCTGGGTTCCGGCGTGCGACCTTTCTCGACTGGCATCGTCCAAGAGCCATGCTGAATTCCCGCAGTAAGGTTTCCGGGCAGGGCATACGCGTTGGTGGTAGCCAAATCCATGTCGTTAGCCCTCGCTAGGCTGTCGAATGCATAGTAGGGATGCATGGACTGGACTTCGCCGGCGTAAGCATCCATCCGTCGAGCAGTCTCTCGAGACTTGATGTATCCCCAAACCATTGGTGCCATATCTCTTTTATCGTTCATGAAACCAGCATCAAAATCAGGGGCATCGTAGGAATTGGGCGAGGTGATGTGAGTCGACCCGCGAGAGAAGGGATACTCCAAGAAGTGGAACATGGTGAAGAATTTGCCTGGCGGCATGATCACTGGAAAGCATTAGCTCATTGACTATGAAGCTAGAGAAGGAGTGCTTACTGTGATCTCCGAACCAACCCGCAATAACGGCTGCGATACGTCAGTGTGTGTTCTATGGTTCAGCGGCCGGTCAGGGTCTCGGATGCTTACAGTAATGCATAACAGGCTTATCGGGCTTGTTCTTGAAATAAGAGTCCCAGCCGCTTCTGAACTCCTTGCATGGCCATGAGTCCATCATGTCCAATTCCTCCTCGGTTGGTCTGACCTTCACACCAGCATCAATGCCATTCGTCGCCAACGGCCCGGTGCCATTGAGATTCCATTGGTTGAAGACTTGCTCTTGAACCTTGGGATCACCGCGGACGAAGTCGTCGAAAGACTCGACATGCGGCTTAGCGCGGTAGACAGAGAATGTGAGGTAATGGTCCTGAAAGTTGAGTCCAACACCCGGCAGATCGATGAGAGGCTTGACGCCAGCCTTTCGCAGCTTCTCTGGGTCACCAATACCAGATCGCTGGAGGATGAGAGGAGAGCTGAGCGTGCCACCCGAGACGATAATTTGTTTGCGGGCTCGTACGATTTTTGACACCAATTGGCCGGGTGCAAGAGGTTTGGTGGGGACGGTCTTCACACCAACCGCTCTATCTCCCTCAAGGACTACCTGGAGAGTTGTCAGCAGGCTGATATAAGCGCGCGGCTGTATGGCTTACCTTTTCAACCTTGGTATTGCACATCAAATGGAGGTTTTGATGAACAGCACGAGTGCTGTGAATGTAGCCATGCGCAGAATCACTACGACGTCCAGTGTCTCTGTTGATCCACTTCAACCAGTGTTCTGCCCCGTGGCCAGTGACCAAATCCTCCAGATCGTCAGTTGTTGGAATTCCCTGTGACTCGGATGCGCGCAAGAAGTCATCCTTGATGGGATATGTGTAGTTGCCGAATGAGACTTTGATCGGGCCCTATAGAAAAGAGTTAGTCGGTATGGGATGAACGATTGCCATGCGGCGCTAACCTCGAAACCGTGAACATCTCGATTGTTGCAGGCGCGCTGTAGAAAGGTCAGTTGGTACGCAGCAAGCAACAATCGTAGCATACTTGATATGTCTCGTGTTTCCTCATCAATGGTATGAGCTCCTTGGTAGTCCAACCTTTGGCCTGGAAGTCATCGTAATCAGACGCCGATGCGCGAGTGTACATCTTGTATGGGCTGTCAGTGACCAAGTAAGCGTGTTTAACGTTGAATCTACCATGAAATTGATGGAAGAACCGCCGCCCAAGATATGGGCACATGGAACCACAGCTCGTCGCCCATCGAGCCATTCAGAAGGTCGCGAGTAGTAGAAAGAGGCAGTCTTGCTGTCCAACTTCATGTTCCGGGGATAGATACCCGGACGAAATACCCTTATTCGAATCAGCTACCAGATCTGATAAACAGGATTTGCCGAGGTTACCATGGATTGTTCAGATTGCTCTCTCCAGCCTCGATCAAGAGCACCTGTAAACTATGGTCGAGGTTGGCCAATCTTCCGGCAACTACGCAGCCGCACGACCCTCCACCGCAAACAATGATGTCGACCTAGGTAGTCTCGGTCAGCTGTTGACGCACATGTAAAGCGGTCCAGGCCAAACATACTTCATCAGGCACCGTCATAATGGGAGTGTTGATGAGTTATCCCAGTTGGTAGCACAGAATGATACAAGTCCACAAAGCACTGATAGTTCACTATTGCGGTCACCGTCTTCTTAAATTCCAGAACCCCGCACTGATGCGGCGCGTCGGCCTAAAGAGATTCATCACCTGAGGTAGTCTAAACTGCACTTACCGTCAGCGATGGTGCTTAATCCTGGGCGGCGCAGAGCTCAAGGGAGGGGATCTGTACTCGTCATGCGTGAACCCTGCATATCTCCCCACTTGAGGATACAAACGAGCCATAGAGAGGTCCACAACAGCGACCAGTGTGGACGGGCTCGGCTGGAGTTTATTGTGAGGTTGCGGATCCGCACTGTGCCCCCAGACGCAGCTACAACAAGTACCCCGTCTACGATTGGACCAGACACAGTTCTCTGTGGACCCGACGCAGTGGGCTTGGATAAAAGGCCATCTGGGCTCAGCGCGGCAGCGGGCCAACAGCTCAATGCGGGGACAACGCGTGCAACGTAGTGGGTAGTCGTCACTGGCAGACTTTCCTCTGCATGAGCTGTGGCGGTGCGGACGTGCGGACCCGTTTCCGCAGCTCGCCGCGGGGAACTGGGACTCGCATCTATACGTAGAGTTCCGAGCTTGGACGACACCTACTTTGGTTGTTAGAGGAATATGAACTCACGTCCGTTCGTTCGTGTTCCATTTCGCGGAGTAGGCATTGGACTTTGAAGACAGGGGCTTCTGAGAGAAGGAGGGGTTGGAAGTAGATGAGTGCATCAAGCACGACAGCGAATGCACTCGGGGAGCTGTTGAATGAACTGCGGATGGGGGAACCTGCTCGATGCCGTCCCAGGACCCATTGGTGCTGATGGAGGCGCGGGAGGCCATACCCGATTTAGCCTGATGCGCGGGGCTGCTGGGCATGCATGCACACTATGGCAGGCTAGCCGTCCTGTCTAACTGAGTACTCGTGCTCGAGCGCAGCAGCAGACTTGCTTCCAGGCATCTCGGATGTGGGGTGCAGCACTCGTACCAGCCGTGAGGGGAACTTGGAAGCCCTCGTACCTACAAACCGTTCGCGGCGATGACCTTGGCAGTGAATGGCGGCTTTCGCGAGTGGGGCAGGCGCAGCACCCCCGCCTTCGACTCCAGCTTAGCAAATAACGTACATAACACATGTGCAGCGCTCGATCCGCAGCATCGGCGGGCGAAGCTACCGTATCTTGAAGGATAGAGTCTGTCCTAGGGAGTGACCAGCTTCTCAGAACCTAGGACTGGGCCTGTCGTACCCACCCGCGTTAGTCTAGACGTTACTGTACGTGAGGCCCAGAAACTCTTGATATATTCTTCATATTTCTGAGAGTGTCAACCATTGTACCTCACCCTTTACGGCTGCCAGAAATTCCGACATGTGGAGCCATCCAGATGCTACCAACGCCAGGCTAATGTAAACATCATGAGTGGAGAAAAGAAAGGCAATAGGTACGTGCTCGTAGAAACAGGATAATCGACCGGAGACTACCGAATTAGATGATGTCGCTGCGCTCCCAGCCGGTCGGGCGCATGTGTGCTAAGTCCTTCGTGGGATGAGGCTTTGTGTTATCCTTGTATTCGCTCGAGTAGGGATTGGGGTCCTCGTTCTGGTCGAGATTCCCCAAAGTATGATTAACCTCACGATGCTTGCTCTCGTCCGCGCGAACTATATGGTTGAGTTAGCGTGATACCCTCGCCTAGTCAGCACAATATACACGTACTGTACAGGAGCAAGTCCCGCATGGTTCGATGACCCTCGGGCATCTTCCAGTAGTCGATAGCAATCTCGGGAGCTTCTAGTGTTTCCCACTTTGGGAGACGGCCAGCATCGATATCGCGCAGCTGCCGAGTGTAGGTTATAACCGCTTCCTCTTCTAGGTAGCCCACGAAGCGGTGCACGGTGCGCGGGCTAATGAGGTACGCCAAAAATAAGGCATTAAACCTGCCAGCAACAGTCAGCATTCGGGTTCAAGACAATCAAGTATACAGTGACTCGCATTGACCCTAGTTAGAACAGCATCTCGACGGGGAGGAGGCTTTGTGCAAGATAAAGTTTACATACCAAACACCTTGGGCACCAAGCACCGTTAGTCGCATGAAGAAACCCGGCTGGGACATCTTCAGGAAGGTAAGGAGGTGCATGCGTTCGTTGTAGCTCTCTTCCAATAATGTCTCGATCCTGGTACGCGTTAATCATGCCCCTGGCCGCTGGACACTATGTACTCACCATCCGTTGTCCCTCTTCATGCGCCGCATGGAATGTAAGTGCCTGAGCATGCCTGCCACCATCCCCGGAACCCCGGCGACACTCTCGAGAAAAACGTTGCGAACCATGTATTTGTCCTCGGTCATGGCGTACTTGTCGATTGCCGCCTTCGGATCTTTGGCGTGTAATACCGCCGCTTTCTCATGTTTATATCCTGTGGCGAGGTCGAGACTGGAAGAGGTTAGCTATTTTGTTGGAGACTGGAAGGTATGAGGCAGAAAAGAGGCGTACCCCCATCGTAGGACCTTGACGGCCATGAGAGCGACCTTATCAGAAACGGTTTTAGCCTCTCTATGAGCAACAACGACGGTGTTCATTTGCTTGTAGTCGTATACTAAACAATACGGATCAGTACAAATGGACGGATGCCAGCGGCCTAGACGGCTAGCCATACCTGGATGCGCCCATGCCGCCTCGGTCTTTCTGACTTTGTCAGTCTCCTTTCTTGGGAAGAAGTCTTTGCCGCTCGACCTCGCAGGTGTAGAAGAGCTTTGGCGACTAGGTGGCGTGCGTTGTGAAGCGCACACTTTAAGGAAGCTTGGTGGGACTCCTATATTCGACGTGCCTGAGCAAGCCAGTGAGTTGAGCAGCCGGGCGGACGCCCCTTTGGCTGTGAGCGCTGTACGGGCTACTGGTCTGGTGGAAATCATCAAGGTGAATGGCCTGGCGTGGCACTTAGGTTCGGTATGTACTGGGTAAGGGGTTCGAGAGGCGAGTGAGGTCAGCAATCAGAACGAGGCAGATAACAGGTCTTTATACGGGTTGAAAAGATGCGAGTGCCGACCATGACTTTTTGGCCTCGACTTTCATTTCGGACCTACTAGGAGTCATCATAGATGGGCTTGTTCGCCGCAAGCTGTAAGAAGTGGGCATCACAGGGTGGCCCGAACAGAGCTTTGGCCAGCATGCGTGCCACATAGGTAAGCGTTCGCAGGTGTCGTGCATGCAGAATCTAGCCGTGGGCTGAGCAGTTGAGGTCGACAATCGACCACGACGAGAATTGGCCGGGTGGACCTGACGCTGTCCGCGCCGCGGGTTCAGACGCTTAGCTGCTTCGGGCCTCGCGTGCTTCCGAAAGCTCCCGAAAGCTCCCGAAAGCTCCCGGGCCGGGCTCTCGCTGAGTCGAACTTCGCATTCGCAGCCGCCTCGGTGAGTCAGCCAGCAGCTGAAGCGGGCGGCCACTGGGCTCGGCGCGGCTCCACCGTGACAATGGTAGGGCTTACGACTGACATCGTTACATCGTTAACGGGGCGCTTTGCACCATCGTATTTCCTGTCCGCTTCTGTCGCTCTACCAAGGGCCTGGGATAGGTACAGTCGGAGCGCCGGCTACCCTTGATAGACACTTGTGTGTTCTAACTTCTTGGTGCCATGCCAGGCTCTGTTCGCAGCCCTCGTACTTGTCGCGCTGTCTCATATATACAGCCCTGGAGCGCCTCCACGTCTGCTCACTTGACCTCGAATCCACTCTCCCCCGCTTTCTCTGCCATGTCCGAGTGCTCCACACCGGAGACGTGCGCCGCCGGCGGGCCTTTGTTCAGATGCTGGATGAACTCGTCGAGGGCGTCGTCGCTACCTTGGGCTTCGCCGCGGACCTGGTTCGGGCTGTAAGCATCCAGACAAGTGCGCCGGGCGAGCGAAGACGTGCGGTGCCATCAGAAGCGTTTGCCACCCATCCTGTAACGCCGATGCGGTTGGCTTGCTTGCATGCCGCCGACCTGAAGTTCACACCTGGCTGGTCAGCACGGATACTACTGCGGGTACCAGCGTGGGAGGTATGTAGCCACCTTGGACCTCGCCGCCGACTTTGAACTGGATCTAGCAAAGCAGGGTCAACAGCAGGCCAGGTGTCTCTGAAAAGTGCTGGACGCACGCACCCGCTTCGTCATTCTGGCTGTGCTTGGAAGCAAGCGTTTCATGCGCGTGGGGATTGAGACAGCAACGAGGATGAAGATGAAGAGGACGCGGTGCAGTGTTAGTAAGTCGGTTGAGCTCAGCAGCAGCTACAAAGGCTACTCGCATACGTCATCGTGACTCCAGCCGCGTTTCTGGCGGAGAAAGATGGCCAAGCAGGGATTGCTGAGCCCCCGCCCCCCTGCCCTGAATCCTCTTGATAGTCCAGCAGGTGTTCGCAACAAGCCTATACGGAGTAGTTTGCCTGTGTCTTTGCAAAGGCCCTCGTATCGTACTGGACAACGTCCAAGCAGGGCTCCTTAGGTATGTAGGTAGGTGGTAGGGTCGGGGTCGGGGGTGGGTGGCGCGCTAACCACCAAACCCCTGGCGCGCCACAGTGCTGCGGGGTCAGGCTTTCGCCCGGCGCCGTTGCACATGAAAGGTAATGTCTTGCACACACACACACGCAGGCGCCGGCCGAGTACTTGATGCCCGGCATTGTTGACTGCCAACGACTCTCGCCTTTGTGCGCCTGGTGTGGGCACCGTGAGCGCGCAACCGGAGACTAGCGGTGAAGCCGCAACGCGTTGTTGTGCTCGCGTTCGCTTGAAACCCTTTAATCAAACCGCGCTCCAACAAGACACCTCATCAATCCGACCACCCGTTCAGGACGTCCATGACCACGCCGCCGCCGCCGCCGCCGCCGCCGTCTGCCCTCTGTTTGTCCGCAGAAGCTCGGGTGCACAGGCAGCCCCTCTGCACTGGTCTACCACGATACATACATACACCGTCGCACGGCCAGGCCCCTATCTGTCCCGCTGCCGACTTATCAGCCCTCGTGCACCGCACCTCTCAGCGCTGCCCGCCATCCCGCGTCCGCCTCCCACGCCCGCCATGGACACGTTTCCCTCTCCTCCGCCCGAGCGAGCCTCGTCGCCCGAACCGTGGGTATCGCCGTCGCTCGCGCTGAACGCCGTGCCGCAGCTGGACCGCTCCGTGTCCACGGCCTCGTCGGTGTCGTCCGTCTCCGGCCGCTCAGCCAGCTCGCGTCTGTCGGACAGCGGTGTGCCAGGCAGGAGGAGGGGCTACATGCGCCCAGAAGGCACGCACTTCTCGCAGTCGGCCAAGAATCGGGAGAGCGTCATGAACCTGGGCACCATCGCGCATCTGCAATACTACTTTGCGCGCACCGGCCTCTTGGACGCCGCCACCGGACGCGTTGCAAAGTCGAGGAAGAATGGCTCGAGGACGGCGAGTGGCTCCGAGCCTCCGCTGCCCGGCGAGGAGGGCGACATGTCGCTGCTCTCCCTCTCGTCTGCCGATGAGGTAGACCATCTTGGGGAGGGCCTGGTGGAGTCGCCCGTCGACGAGACCGCTTCGGTCAACTGGGACGAGCACGAGCCCGTCATGCTGCCTCCAACCGTCAGCACGTACAAAAACACGCCAGTCTATGTCCCCCCGCCGCCAGATATGAGAACGCTGCGGCGGGAGTTGCGTGAATCTTTGGACGAGGCTATGAAGCACTTGGTCGAGTTGGAGAAAGGCTTTGAGAACACGGCAGACATAGGATTGGCCGGGAACGAGTGGCACGAGATTCAAGGTATAAACCTACTCGATGTCACAACGCTGGCCATTCGAGCGGCGAAGAACTACTACACAGCGCATGAAGAACCACAACGACTTTATAGCATCAAGTCGGAGCGGACCATTCGAAAAGAGCTGTACGACTGTTTGGAGGTGCTGAAGCGTCTCGCCATTCGCAATTTTGCTAGCGGTGTTCAACCATACGAAGTGTCGAGCATCAAGAGCTGGGTTCTAGGTATTGGCAGCCTGCTCGACACGGAAGACGAGACCGAGAGGCTGGAGCATGAGGAGCGGGAGAGCTGGATGTGGCGAGAGGGTGATTGGACGGGCAAGGAGAGGGAACGCGAGTTGTTGTTTCTTCGATCGTTCGATACTGGGTCGGAGCCCTTGCCGGCGTGGACAGATGGCGGGAACGGAGAACTACCTACACCCTTCCTGGCAGCCCTGCAAAACGGACTGCGGCTAGTTTGCCTGCACAACGCTCTTGTCAAGAAGTCTCGCCGACAGTTTGAAGAGATCAAGCAATATCACACCGACACGGCCAAACCGTATCGGTGCGCCGACAACCTGCGCTACTGGAACAAGGCGGCAGAACTGCGCTGGGACATCAAGCTGGACGTCGACGTCATGGGCGTGGTTCACGGGACGGATGTGGAAGCGTGGAAGAAATTCGATGCCGCGCTCTTGAAATGGTGTAGCGGCGTCCGAGAGGAGATTGTGTCGGAGTGGAAAGAGCAAAAGAACCAGGCCAAGACGCCAACGCTCCAACTTGACCCCGACTACGAGGCGCTGTAGGCTGGGGTATTCTCGCTCTGCTCATGCCCTCTGACTTACCTAATTTGTACACGACGCATCCGACCGGCCACGATACCTTTCTTTAGTTGGTTAATTGGGCTGAATTAGATACCCCTCAAGTCCAAATTTGCATTCCCAAGGTTTTGGCAGAACAGCTAGCTGCTTAGATAGACTAGCATTGCACATATGCTATGATCGCCTCTCTGAGAGGAGTGTCCCCATAGTGCGACGTGTGTGCGAGTGAAGGATTCACCCAAAAGTTAGTGCGGCGCAATCCATCAATGGCAACCCCGTGCATTAATTCGCCGGTGTCCGCTAATACGCCCACCTTAATGCACTCACTCCTACACCTTCGTTATGGTTTATAGTATATTTACATTACCTAGTATACTGGATACAGCAAGGCTTTGTAAAGATCAAAGCAGTCTACCTAGCTATTGCTAGAATTTCTTATACTGTTAAGAGCATTGCCTAAAGCTATCTTACATCGGACACGAATTAATGCATGGGGGTGGTGATGGATCAAAACAGCAGATTTGCTTGGCGGCGCGTCAGGGGAACGCGGTCATTAAGCCGTTGTGCCACCACACCAGCGCGCACGACGTCCGACAGCGAAATGTCAACCTAGAGCCCGACGCCCGCACAACACAACAGCAGCAGCAGCAGCGCCCTCTCTGCCGCAACAGCAACAGCAGCATGCCCCGATGAGCAGCCCCCTCGCGACGCCGCCGCCGGTCAAGCCCCCCGCCGCCTCTCTGCCCGCTGCACGCACGCCTGCCGCTGGTGATGTGGCCGTGCCAGCAGCAGCATCCTCGTCATCAACCACCACACCTGGACCAGCAACAGCAGCAGCAACAGCAAGCACACCACAACCACAACAACAAGCGCCCCCCTCGCCGCCGCCGCCGCCACCACTGCCGCTGCTCTCGCACAGCCCGCCGTCGTCGCCGCCAGCCGAAGCCAGCGCGGCCGACAGTGGCCGCAGGGTGGTGCGCAACGTCTCGCCGGGCTTGCTGGCCCGCATGAAGTTTCTCGACCACAGCGCAGACGCCAACCGCTCGCAGGCCTCGCAGATTGGCCGCATCGCCGCGAGCAAGATCCGCGAGCTCGACAACTTCCACCGCGACCGCAGCATCCGCGTTGAGCGGCGCGGCACTGCGTGGAACGGCACCGGCACCAGCCCCGGGCCCGGCACGCCGTTGATCCCCCAGCTCACCGGCGGCAGTGTGCCCGCGCTGGCGCTGGCCATGGCCCTGGACCACAGCCCGCCGCCCGGCTTCGAGAGCGACGGCAGCAGCTTCGTCAGCACCAGCGACCGCGTGCTGCCCTCGGACTCGGAGCAGGGCGACGTGCTGGCCGAGGACACGCAAAAGTACCGCCTGCCGGACATCACCAAGACGAAGAGCCTCAGCCAGAGCCTCGCCGCCGCCGCCGCCCACGCCGCCGCCGCAGACAGCCCCGCGCCCCCCGCCGCCGCGCGCCCGCCCACGCCGCCGCCCAAGGACGCGCCGCCCGCCGACGCGGCCGTGTCGGTGCTGGACGACCACGACGGCATCGACGTGGCCAGCTACTTCCAGCACCGCCACCTCTCGCGCGCCAACTCCATCTACACGCTGTCGCGCGCCAGCTTCACCAACCAGATCCAGCGCCTCACGTCCATCACGCTGCCCTCGGCCGACTTCCTCTCGACCAGCATCTCGTCCAAGCCCAACTCGACGGCCGCCGGCCGCGCGCTGCACGATGCGGCCAACAAGATCAAGCTGTGGATGGCCCAGGCCACCGAAGTGCTCAGCGGCCTCGACGCCGACGACGACGTCGAGTGGGCAGCAGCCGCAGGCCGCGAGGGTCTCGCCGAAGTCGACGTGGCCATTGGCAAGTTCGAGGGCCTGGTCAGCGTGTATATTACCGCCATCGAGGAGCTGCAAGAACGGCCGGACATTGCCTCGCTGCCGGCCCGCGACTTGACGCGGCTGGTGGCCCAGATGGAGGACGTCATGGCCGGCTGGACCAGCATCAAGCGGACGCTCAAGGGCATCAAGGCCCAGGTCGAGATTGCCATGGAGTGGGAGGAGCTGTGGAACACGGTCCTGGGCGAAATCGGCCACGAAGTCGAGAGTCTGGGCCGGCTGGTCTTCGAGATGGAAGAGCGGCGGCACCGGGCCATCACCGATTCCGTTGCCGAGTCGGCGGAGAAGTTCGACATTGCGGACCTCGAGACCATTGTCGAGGAGACGCCGCGCCAGCAGGCCCGCCTGCACAACAACCGCTTCAGCCTGCCGCCCACGCTCTCCGTCCTGTCGCCCATCTCGCCCATCCCGCAGATCGAACAGGAGAACTCGCGGCTGCTGGCCCTTTTCGCCAAGCTGCAGCCGTTGCGCGCATCGCTGGACTTTCTGCCCATGCGCTTGTCGTCGTTCCAGATGCGGGCCAGCAGCGTGTTCCCGTCAGCCTGCGATGAGCTGATGCGCCGCAAGGAGGTCCTCGAGCAGCAGGAGAAGAAGCTCGAGGCGGATGCGGATGCGTTGCGGGAAGAGCTCGGCGAAGACAAATGGGTGCACAGCTTCCGCCAGGCCGGCAGCAAGGCCATCGCCATGTATGATTCGCTGATGAAGAGCATCCAAAGGCTCCGCCAAGTCATCGACGAGGGCGACGACGACAAGCTAGGCTCTCGAGTGTCGACGTATAAAGATAAGCGCGAGCACTATCCGCCATCGATGAAGCGCGTCCTCGACCTGATCGACATTGAAATGAAGAACAGGTCCACTGTCAATGGCGAAATTCTCCGGATCCAGCAGGATGTGCGCCAGAAAGTTGCCGCCCTCAAGCTGGAGATCAGCGAGACGGACATCGTCGTCGAAGAACTCGCCACGGCGCGCAAGCTTCGCGACTCTGTCTCGACCGTTCTCTCTGCGCGCACCGAGGCGTCAATGGCGGGCTCCGCGCTCGACACTCCCGCCAGCTCTCCGGCGTCGTCGATCGTCTTCGGGAGCCGTAGGGGCAGTGATCATGGCACCATCACGCCTGCAGGCAACAAGTCCCGTCAGCCGAGCGGTTCGAGCTCAAGGCCGTCGCTCCCCGCAAGCCGCCGCTACTCCAGCTTACCCTCAAGCGCCGGCTCCAACAGTGGACCGCGAAAGGCGTTGACCGCGTCTCGACTGGAGACTATCCCCTCGACCGTTACCCCCTCCCGTGCCATGTCTAGCACGCCAACGCGCTCTCTCACTCCTGGATCCGACAAGCCGTCCTCTTCTAAGCCCCGGTGGAATGCGAGTGTTAACATGCGTGATACCGTTGTCGGGCACAATTTCAAACCATTAACATTGACCACGCCATCGCCGTATCGCAAGGACCAATCCAGCTCGGCCAGGACGCTCAGGAGCGTGTGCAGTCAGTCGGCTATTCCGGTGCGCAGTCCTTTGAGCAACGATTCTACCCTTTCTCCGCCGTCTAGCAGACAGTCTGCATCAACAACCCCGGCCCACCAAGCCATCACCAAACGACCCCTAGCCAGCCCAATGTTGTCACCCTCCACACCAACCCGCAACAAAACGGCTATACACGGCACCCCCGGATCGTCCGCCCAGGTTTCGACCGGGACGCCGGCCTCTCGTCGGCATGTCACGATTGCAGAAGAAGAAAGCGACAGCACAGCGAATGAGGACAGTCCGTCCGTCCGCCGGCAGTCTCGTCCCGCAAGTGCCCTGAATAGTCGACGCAGTAGTCTGCTTCCACAACCGAAACAACGCACCGTTTCTGGGTCTAGCCTCGCTAGCTTGGTCGATGCCCCCACACCTGGTCGAAGCAGCAGCAGACTCGGTAACATCGAAGAGGGCCGCAGAAGCCGAGTTGGCAATACCATTAGCGGAAACGGAAGGACTAGCCGTGTTGATGGCCGTACATCGAGTCTAGGGGAGAGAGCCAGATGGAAATGACAAGAAGGTCTCATGATTTGATGGGGTGGTGCTATCACGCAGTTCCTTGCTCCCAAAGCCTTTCTCTGCACTTCAGATGTTCGTATCTTGTCATCTGTATCATCTCTCTATCACAGTTTCGCCGGTCAAGGTTTTTGGGAAATTGAGTTACCGGCGTAATTTCCAAGCACATCCTCTTGGCATTTATTCCCGCTTCTACCGCAAGGCGTTGGGCATGGCGGTGGCAGTTAATATCCTATACCCGGCGTCCTGGTTCGCACTTGTTTTTATAACTTACTGGTTTTCTTGGAAAGCCAGCAGTAGCATGATCTCTGCTGGCTATCTCAGTCCGAGTGGGATTCTGACCGTCCCTAGAATAGGGGCGACGGTGCTGGGCCAAAACGAGATCTTCTTGGAGTTCGTTCACAAGATACTGGTACAGACTGATCCTTATTATATATCCCAACACCGTATAGTCTATGCCTAGTTCTGATACATTGTGATTAACTGTGTACTGTAAGCCCTTTGTTGCTCTCTGTCCTATCTTGCTTGTCTCAACCGCGATCGACTCGTTGGCCTATCTACCTCGCTTGGGTTGCCCCCGAAATTCACAAATGGGTTCCGAGAATCACCGGCGAGAAACCTATCGAGAAAGTATACCTATTCAAGATCTTGCACCAAGAACATCGTTAGGTTATACATCAACACACTATTGTTGAAAGTCACTGGTTACACGCCGATACGAAATAAGGCGACGTGCTAACATGGCGCGGTCTTGCATAATGGGTTCACTTGTCAATTTTCAGTCCACTTGTCCGTCAGAGCCACAATTGCTACGAAGAGTGAGCCTTGACACCAACCTCACGAGTCACCAGCAACAAATTGTATCACGGTCCTGGTCAATAGCAATCGCGAAACCAGTTGCTTCCATGTGCAAATTTGTTCTAGATGACCATGACACCGTCGATAAGAACGTCATCTGTGCTATCAGTCGTCGTTGCCCCGGACCAGGTCACAGTGAACATGAGCGGCAGCGGTGCGCCCGAGTTAAATTTGACATTGTTTGCTGTGTATTTCTTCCACACGGAGCCGTTTGCGCCGACCAGATTGCACGCAGTGAAGCTCTGCGTCCACGCAGTACCCGCCTGTGGGCGCACTGCCGCGGTCACGGCCACTGAGGAAGAGCTCGATGCGGTAGATTTACGGCCCAGGTAGAATGTCAGGTCGTGCGTGCTAGCTGGGGTGATGCCAGAATTGGAAGTCAGGTTTGCAGAACGAGTCATGGTATTTCCGGTATTGGCAGAGGGCTGGAAGACGAAAGCGGCGCATCCCTCGTAGCTTTTGCTGACAATTCGTGAGATTTGAGCGTTAGTAGAGGAGCGGGCCCAGGGTGCGTTACCAGTCTCGAAACTGCCGTTGTCAACTTGGTTACGGCCTTTCTCTACTTCTTTTATTGTTGGGGCGCAGGTCGGGGCTGTCTATACAGCATTAGCAAAGAATTGCGCAGCGAGATCAAGAAACTTACAGATGTAGTTGAGGCCATTCTCGAGGCGGTAGAGTTGGTAGAGGCGGAAGTTGTCTTGGTGACAGTGGAGGTCGAAGTTGCGGTGCTGGTTGTACTGATACTACTGGAGCTCGGTCTGTCATCTTGCCCGTACAGATTCAACCGCTCCATTCCCCCACAATATTCCGTTAGGTTTCCTTTGCAGGGCGTCGTGCAACCGCTCTGCACAAAAGAACTTCCATCGCGTAAACTGTTCCCACAGTAACATTCGCTAGCGTATTCAACGCCAGCGAAAAGGTAACCCAAGTCTTTACACCGCATAGTGCAGAGCCCAACCGACATAGCATTCGCACCTCCAGGGGTATCCACTCCCACGGGCATCCCTGCTATCGGCAAAGCAACCAGAATAGTGCCAGCCAGAGGGGAGGCTTGACTCGGGCGCGGGAGCGAGGTCTCTGGGAACTACACTGATAGCTTGGACGGCCAGGGATGTGAAAAGAAGATGGACGGACTTCACGGTGAATCCGGACAACAAGAGATAAGTGAGGGCGACTGAAAAACAAGATGCGAATACTGGTAGTAAACTTGTTCAGGGTAGGAGTGATAAATATACTCGCCATGTCCGAGGACACTGATCATTAATTCCGATCTATGATTTATGACCCGGCCTTACCTAACAATCGATCTGGCCGTCGCCAGAAACGCACGTGCAGTGGAGCTGCGGTAGAGTTGCTGTAGATTTGCAGTAGGGTTGCGGTAGGGTTGCACAAGAGTCGCGCCTGCCGTGGTCGAGGTTAATCGAACGTGAAGATGAATTGGTGGTTGCACTAGTATTCACGACGCAGAGTGAGCCATGGAAAGAGGACTAAATAGAGAAGCATACCGCCCTATCATAGTGATGGGTGGGTGTTCGGCGCCGACGCTAACATGCCCTGGGCCTCGCAGCTTGACTATTAAGGGAACCGCACAGTAAGAACTGATCGTAGAAGTCCACGAACCGTAGCAAAACTTTGCGAGAGGGAGAAGGACGGCTTCATTGCGGCTAGTGATGATATCATGAGCTCATGCAGTCTCGAGCTCTCAGGCCCCTACACTATACTCGCCTACCAAAGATTCGAAACCTCTTCACACCACCGTCGGGTATGATGACCAACTTTGCATGTGTATACCGCTTGCCTTGAACCTCCTTCAGTTCAGACTTGTACTGGTGCTCTTTATCTGGTCCACTCTTCTGCGCCTGCAGGATCTCCACCCAGCCTGCAGCATCACTTGCTGGGTCTTGTTCAAAGTGTCCAGCAAATACCTGTACCTTTTGGGGAAAGTTGCCTCGGAAATGCGCTGTATCGATGACGATGTTGTCGACCTCGCCTGTCACACCCAGACGGACGATGGTCCAGTCAACGTGCTCTCCGCGAGTACGCTTTGTTTCCCAGCCGTCGCCCATGTCTTTCCCGCGGCCGGGGAGCAGGAGGTTGTCCTTTGTGCCGAAATGCTGGTCCGAGCAGCTTGTTGCTACGCCGCCCATTACTGTCGCTGAGAGCTCGAATATTTGATCCATGCTTTGTGGGAAGACGGGTACGGCGACGCCATAAAGTCTGAATCGCGCAATGCCTCCGTCGGGGTACATGAGCAATTTCACATGCGTGTAGGCCTTCTCAGTCAATTCCTCGAGCAGCCATGCATGCCGCTGACTGGGCCCGCATTCCTGTATGTCTAGTATCGCCTCCCAGCCAGTATACCCGGCTGCCATGACCTCCGTCTCGCTCTCTTCCGCCACAAAGCATCCCTGGACTGCGATCTCGGGGGCATGGTTGCCGTTGAAGAAGGCTGTGTCCACTTCCACGCCGGCAACCTTTCCGCTGGCGACACCCAGACGTATGACCACCCAGTCCGCGGGCTCGCTATTGTGACGGCGCGTCTCCCATCCATCGTACCACGCACCCGCGTGGGTGAAGACACCGGGCCGTCGGATTGGGGGGGTAGGCGTAATGAGATTTGATGCGCTGGCAAACCATTCATCACTGAAGGACAAGATGCGGGAGCCGAGTGGTGCCGAGACGAGATCTACGAGGACTGCATCAGTGACAGTCCAAGTCACACCAAGATAACATGCGTCGTAGACTGCAGGCTTACCAGTGTACTGGGACTTGAAGGTAGATTCTATTTGTTCGATGGCAATTGCGCGAGCTTGAGAGGCCGACTTTGAGGTCGCCGTCTCCGAAACTTCTTCTGGAGAGAGAATAGGGATCTCCATGGCGTCCACTCAGCGCGCGTAGTTGTGAGCGGATCAATTGGTTACGGAGTGGGTGAGTACGAGAGGTAACATAAATGAAGGAATTGGGCTGCGAAGAGACGGAGTGTAGATAGGTAGGCGGGGCACCATGGTGGGGTTACGGAGACCTCCGATACCCGCCATTGGTAAAGACATTATCTATGCAAACATGTCGATTAGAAGAGCCGAGACTGGACACTGTAAATGACTAGCCAAGAGAAGCCGTAGGTCGTGCCATGCACGCTGAGCAGACCCCGGGAGACTGAATTCTAATTATTACACAATGTTGCGCGTGGCAGGACAATGTCAAGACAGATGCGATCGTCTGACGACCTGTCCCGCTACGCACCGGCAGCGGCCCGTTACGGTACGAGGAGCTCGTTTTTAGTGTGTCCTAAGCGAAAACTTGGCATGCACCCAAAACCCCCCCATTATACAAATTTACACACAAAATCGGTTAAATACACATTTATTCATAATATTTCTGTGAGATCTCGATAACCTGGATATATTGGCCCAATTGGGAAAAGATGAGGCCAAGATTTGGTGTTTTGGGAGCTCTCTCCGCGAGATACTAGTTACCTCTGACTACCCCCCCCTATCCATCATGAAAGTCGTTATTGCCTTCATGTTCAATAATACGGCGTACAATCTCAGGCACATGGTCAATCCACTTGTTGATTGCCTCTATGGGCAGTTTTTGCTACTCCTCTTGCTACTGTTTACGGCACTCGTTTTCGCAGGTTGACAGAGAGTACTCCTTCGTTATATGACGCCGAATCTATGGCCATGCATGCTCCTCTGCGTTGACGTCGGGTGAGTGGCCAGGCCAAGGTAGCTTTGAGATGTGAGAGACGTCCAGAAAATCCATGACTATCTTTGAGGCGTGGGCCGAGGCACCGTCCTCCAAGAGTACGACGTCAGTTTTGCCCTTCTGTTTGAGTTGCTTGATCTAAGGCACTATGAGAGGCTTTAGCACCTCCTCGCGGTGCCTATAGCTGTCTACACCCCCGCGGGTCCTGTCACCTCGTTTATACTCGAGATCTTTTCGCCAGGCGTGTTTCTGAGAGTTGACATCTGAGTCTCCCATAGAGCGTAAAACGCGCCGAGCAAGTGGCACAAGGTTCTCTCTCTGTGCCTAATTCTCTGCATTTTCATCCCGTAGCGCTTTAGCTGCCGCCGCCTTCTGCTCCTTAGTTTCTTTGCTGTATATATGGCACGGGCCCTTCTCGCCGTACGTAAATGCGCCGTAGAACTGCAACGTACATGTATTACAAAGCTTAGGCCTCTTAAAGTCGTCGTGATACTTCTCTCTAGGTTTACACTAAGCTCTTTTCATGCTGCGTTGCTCTCCAACTCTTGCAGAGGTCTCATCGGTGTAAACTACGTGTCGAAAGTTGAAGCCCTTACCATCTCCTCTCTCGTACTTACTAGGGTTGTAATCAAGAGCCTACTGTAGGCGGTTCTTTTGCTGCTTCTCATTTAGTGTAGGTTTGAACCCAGGTGCTCTGCGTGCGTAGCCAGCTTTGTACATAACGTTTTCAAACGTTGTAATCGAGATCTTAGGTATATGATTGAAGTCTCCGTCTTTTATTGCCTGCCAAGACTCCTTTTCACGGTGTTGACAATCTTGTGTGGCTATCTAAATAATAGAATCTTTTTGTGCCTAAGTAAGCAATTCTGGCCTACCTCTCTCTATCTCATTTTCAAAGTGAATTGGATCATAAACAGGAAGCCCAGATTCCTCTGCCTTGCTCTGCACCTTCTTGACCATCTTTGATAACCCAGATTGATCCACACTGAGTAGTTTGGCGCAGCTATTTACAGAGGCATTGCCATGGAGGCATGCGCCGGCCACAAACGCTCGCTCGATAGAGTCAAGCTCGCGGCGCCGGGTCTTATTTCTTCGTTGTTGCACGGTAGAATAATCGAACGACTTTCTGCGATTAACTCGAACCATTATTCGTGAATTTTGGGTGCGTATTGATAAAGTTGAGTTGCTTTGAATATATGGTGGTGATATTTGAGATGAGTTCGGACGGTTGCCAAGTTTCGCTTAGGACACACTAAAAACGAGCTCCTCGTAGCTCTACCAGGCATTGCCTAGCATGGCAGACACAGAAGAATTTCATAGAGATAAATGCGTCCTTGTAGATCGTGCTACAGTCTCTTACGCTAGGGGTGTGCCGCACGCCACTGTTACGGCCGACAAAAGAACGACACGGGTGGTGCAGGGACCATGGCCTTCGCTGCGCTGTTGCCCCGTGTGTACATCCGTGTTGGTCGACCATCCCCTTTCAGACCGATCTTGGAAACTGCCACCATTCTTCTGCAAAATAGATCCGGATCGCTGATGGGGTACTGGTAGACTGTGTAGGGTAGTGTAGTAAAACAAATGCTTCACCCCGCCCACCTAGTATCATCATACACACTTCCTCCATTCTTACTGCTACTCAAATCTAGTTTGGTAAGGAACTCGGGTGGCACGGTTGGGATGTACTTTCGTTCCCGCTCCTTGTCCATCCCACCAAACCCGGCACCGTAACTGATCAACATGTCGGTTGAGGTTGGTAGGGAAAAGGGTAGCATGTACGAGGGGTCGAGGAGAAGGTCATCCGGGGCGTCGTCCTGTTCTTCTTCAGACGGCCTTGACGGCGCAGGAGACAAGGAAGTGGCGGGCAGTGGTGCCGACTTAAGGGGTGTTGATGGAGCTGAGTCTTGGGGCCTATGCTGCGGGTTGGGCGACTTCGTTCTTGCGGCTTTACGTTCCACGACAGCTTTTTGCAAATGCGTTATATACTTTGAAGCGCTTTTTGAGAGGCCCTTCTCGCCAACTTCAGGGCGGTAATATTTTGCAGCATGCAATAGCTGCTGGGGTGTCAGTCGAGGTAATTGCTGTAATGTACCCACGAGTGACTCCAAATCCTCGCCGAGCGAGGAAAAGCATTGCAACCATTGTAGGAGTTGCACCACGGGCCCAAGGTGGCGCTTGGCTGACTCCACAGTATTCTCGCCAGTGGTTGTCGTCGAGCCTTTCTCATAATGTTCTGGCTGGCGATTGTTCGACCGGGCCCAATCTTCAAGCGCTGAAACATTCATTCTTATCTGCATAGCCTTCGTACGAGCCAGATATTTTCGATTCGACATAACGCGGTTAAACAGCTCAGCAGAGAGCCAATAGACCAACTGAGAAAGAATTTGAGCGGCAATTACGGAATGTATATCATAGAGCTCGAGGACGAACAGCGTCGATGAAAGAAGAGAAGTGACGTTTCTGGGCGACGGCTGCGCTCTTCGTTTCGGTGAAGGGGGACGAAAGCGTTTTTCAATAGGCTCGGGCGCCTTTACTTTGGTCTTACTTCGAAAAATCTTCCATTCATGCTGAAACTGAACGTCCTCGAATCCGGGAATCGTCTCGTGCTCCAGCATAGCTACGTCCAAGCATTTGTCCATCCTGCGCTCTGCATCGCGGATAATAAGAATGAATATCTCGTTGATTAGTTCCGTCATCTGTAGCTGGAACTCTGTGGTAGCCATGGCAAGCCCGGCGTCTTTCTTTAGATAGTGGAGCAGTAAGGTCGCATTGGACATCCAGAAGGCTAAGACTGTCATATCCCACTGGTGCTTTTCTACGACGTCGTTGACCTTGTTCATAGCGGAGAGGAGCAGCGTCTCCAAAAGCTCCGCGCTCGAGTGATAGTGTGCATATCGGGCGCTGAGAAAGAGGATATTTGCAGGAACGGGTTTCTGCGAAGGGGACCGTTGCGGCGTCATATTCGTGATTATGATATCGAGTATGCGATCTAGTTCGCTCTCCTGGAAAACGAACATTTGATCATTTAGACACTTGTCCCAGACGAACTCTGGTTCTTCCTCTGGTTCTTCAGGCGACTACATGATTAGCATAGTTAGCCCAGGATCGGAGGATAACCCACCTCGGGCTGCTCATCAAGGCCCAAGTTCCCGATATCAACTTCGAGATTGAAAGCGCTCTCCATCATCATGCGGCGTTTCATATCATTCTCCTGCATCTCCTGCTCAAAGCGATCCTGCGAGAAGCCAGAACTGTAGAAGTCGTCTGCCACGCCGGCGTTGCCGATTGAATAGCCGCTTTCGTGCAGATAGTCGGAGATTTCACTGTTCGGCTCAACAAAATCGAACGCTGTTCTGCCGCCCAATGATTTGACTTCGGTAGAGGCTCCGTGGTCGAGGAGGAGTTTCACGATACCCTTGTGCCTGTTTGTCATAGCCCACATGAGCGGAGTCCAGCGGTTCTTGTCCTGCACATCCACAGTAGCCCCCTCTTGTATCAGGGTGCCCGCCACGGCTTCGTGCCCAAAGCAGCTCGCGTAGACGAGTGGAGGGGTCCCTTCGGCATCCACAGCGTTGAGGTCGATGTACTCGTTGGCCTTTCCCTCGAGCAGTCGCTTCACCCGCTCGAGCTCGCCATTCGAGGCCGCCAGGGTAAACAAGCCCTGGAGCGCCTCCCGTTTCTCCTCTGGGGACAGCTTGTCGTCGGCGACGACTTTGGCTTCGTCGCCAGCATTGTCATTCTTCAGCCGGGCCTGGTGGGCGAGCATCTGGACCAGCCGGCTATCGCTGTCCTCCAGGTGCTGCATGTCTTCATCGCCGAAGCTGGCATCGTCAAGGGATAGGTTGAAGGCGAGCGGCTGGGCCGGCATGGGTGTTGTGAGGAACTGCGACTGCCCTACTCGTGCTATCAGCTCGCTGCATCATTGCCACTCGGGTCTGCCTAGACCACTCACCCTGCCACGCGTCGTAGAGCTCCGTCTCTTCTGCCATGGTGTGGACCGCCCGGCGGTCGTCCAGCGAAGTCGGCAGGTCTGCTGGAAGCTGCCGCGGTTTCGGCGCGTCGCCGGTCAAGGCACCGGCAGGGTCTGGAGGCGGGGCGGCCATTGCCCAGCATTGGAGGCACAGGCCGCAGACGGCCTTGTCTGGAGAGCTGTGTGGTGCGCGCGGCTAGCGATGCCACCCTCGGTCGTGTCTAGCGGTTTGCGCGAACAAGGTGTGGCCGTGAATGTCGGTGGATGGCGAGGGCAAGGCAAGCCGAAGGCGCCTCGGGGGGGGGGGGGGGTGAGGAGTGACAAATGACGGGTGGACGGCGGGGACGGCGCAGAGGGCAAGCGACGGGCTCAACGCGTGCAGCGCACTCACGGATTGCTCATGGACAGAGGACAGTTGTAGGGTAGCGCGACGAGCCAGTAGGCGGGTAGTGGTGCCGGCAGCGAAGCAACCCGCTCCGCTGCATGTTGAAGTTGCAGCTGCAGCCACTGTCGGTGCTGACTCAGCCCGCCTCCAACGGAACTGCACTGCCAGACTCGAGACTCGACGATGCCCAGTCAGCACCTGCACCTGCACCTGCACAGGGCTGCACCTGCCGCCCGCCATCCCGACTGCTCGCGCATGCCCAACTCGCAACCACCACCGCCCACCGCCCACCGCCCATCCGCCCCTTCGTCGTCGTCCCGCGCCCGAATGCCCCCGCGCACACGCACACGCACACGCAGACGCAACAGCCGCCCACCGCCCCCGCGCCCCGCTGCAACCCCCCGGCCGCACACCAGCATGGTCTGAATTGCCGAACAGACACCATGGCTGCTCCCGCCGACGACTCCGGTCGAGGGGCGCGCTTCCAGCGCATCCTGGCGCGCTTGCTCGAGCTGACCGACTACGTCTGGGACACGGAAATCGAGCCGTTCCACTCAGTCAGTCGCATCGCTGTGCTCCGTACGCCCCATGACAATGCATTGACTTCCCATAGTCCTACGACAACTGGCACTTTTTCGGCGTGCAAAAGGCCACGCGCGCGCGCCCCCTCTCCAGAGGCCACAGCGCCACCACTCCCGCATCCTCCTCGCGCTCTCCCGACTCGAGCAGACCAGTGCTCGCCCGAAGCCACAAGTCCTCCGGCAGCAGTGCCAGTGCCATTGCTAGCCACACGCACGCGACCGACGTGCCGCGAGATCGTCCGGTAGTATGCCGCGTCTCTACCCACGCTCTACGCTTAGAGCGAGAGTTCCAGCTCTCCAAGGTAAGCATCGGCATGGCTATCACCGCATCTTCGCTCACCATGTTCAGCTCATTGTCGGCCGCTCCGATCCCGAATGTCGCCATTTCGTCCGACCCATCGAATTCCTAAGGCTACCCATGAAACCGGGGGACACGGAGGCATTGGTTGCTAGTATCTTTGAAGCGCCGGGGCCCAACTACCTGCGCGAAATCGTCCAGTTTGGACCCAATGCTTACAGTGTCGTCAGCCACGAAAACAAGTGGCAATTTGCGCCATTTCAGCCCACGCATGGAATACCTCTGCTCACCTTTTTAGATTTTGCAGTTGGTGCGACTGAGTGTTTGGAGATATTGCACCATGGTCACGAACTTGTGCATGGCGAACTGAGGGGTGACGCTTTCCATTTCGCCGAGGGCGGCGTCGTGAAAATGATCAATTTCGGAAGCGGAGCTAGGTCTTTTGAAAATGGGCTTACGTCCGCGGGCTGGACTACGCTGACTAAAGAAGTTGGCATCGAGTTGAAACTCTCCTTTATTGCTCCTGAGCAGACAGGTCGCATGCCCGCTGAGCCTGACAGGTACGTCCCGAACTCTACCTTGTTGGTCACTAGTCCTCGAAACCGTATGCAGTCAAGGATATGCGGCCTATTTTGCTCAGGCCTAAGAGGTTATGTCAATTCAGTAGGTGGGAGGGTACCCGAAGATATACGTGCGCTTGGAGAAGCCGTGCTGCAGCGAAGTGTGTTTTTGACTGACCAGTTGTTAGCCGAACTGATATCTACAGCCTGGGTGTTCTATTTTACTCGATGCTCTGCGGCGAGACTCCATTTGAAGGCAGCAATCCATTAGATGTCATGCAGAACGTGTTAAACAGAAGGATTCCACCAGTGTCTTCGAAGCGAATGGATATTCCAGAAGTTTTGTCTTCAGTCATTCAGCGAATGACGCAAAAGAATATTGAGGAGAGATATCATTCAACGTCTGGTTTGAAATTTGACCTCGTGGGAATTCGCGAATTACTGTCCGAGGGTGACGGTGACGGCCTCAAGTCTTTTGAGGTAGGCACGAAAGACATCAGCTGCTTCTTTAACCTTCCGTTGAAGCAAATTGGGCGAGAGAAAGAACGGCAGATGATCGTGAGCGTGATTGATCGAGCAGCATCGAGACGTCGAGGAACGCCACCGTTTGGGAAAACTCTGCACAGCTTAAGTTCCAACTCATCGTACTCCGACAGCCGAAAGGAACCGACGCAACTCGACGATATTATCTCAGATAGCACCAGTTCCAGAGGCTCTGATAGCCGATTGAACAGCGTCGCCAATCCTGTCTTCGTGGAAAACGCGCGCATGATTCACCAAAGATCGCAGGATAATACTATCACGTCGGAAGGGTCCATGACAGAAGAGAGTCCTGAAATGCACCCCCAGCTAGGCCCTACGAGAGGGCCTTCCAATAGCAGCATAGATGGTTCCCTATCATTGCCACGTTCGAATCAATCCGGGAACGGCCCACTTGTAAGGGCTAGCTCTAAAGCGTCGAGGTTGAGACACACTAGAGCACGCTGTGAAGTGATAGCGATAGGCGGTGCTCCCGGCTTGGGAAAAACACGCCTTGTGCAAAGCGTACAAACTACTGCACGAAGCAGTGGATACTTTGCATCTGCTAGGTTTGATTCGGCCAAGAAAGCCCCTTTCGACCCCATCTTAAAGCTCATGTCTTCGCTGTTCCGGCAAATCTTCTCGGAAGCCGACGTAGGCACAGAATTCCACAACACTCTTCGAAACTTCCTAAAGACAACCGGAGTATGGGCGGTTTTACATACATACCTCGACCTTCCTGAATGGCTCCTATCGGCTGGCAGCACCCCACAGACGCCACAACAACGTGATGTGGAGATGGCGAGGGGGTCCCGTCGACGAGCTTCGTCACCTGCAGTTCACTGTGGTTCTTCGGGCCACACTGCTGAAGCATGGCTAAGATCCGGTGGTGCGTCTGGGTCTTCCCGATTCATGAACGTTTTTATCGATGTTTTACGACTCCTAGCAGTACAAAAGCTATGCATCTGGAGCCTGGAGGATGTTCAAAACGCGGATGCCGAGAGCGCTGAGCTCATTCACCACATCATACAAGCCAAAATTCCCATCGTACTCATCTTCACATATCAAGAAGAAAACTCACTTCCAAAGGAGCTTCGAGCTCTTTTGGCGGGAGCTACAAGGCTAGAGTTACTTCCGTTCACGGAGGCTCAAACTGCCGAGTACGTTGCTGAGACACTTCACCGAGACCAGGAATATATCCTACCACTAGTTGCGGTTGTCCAGGAGAAATCAGCGGGTAATTTGTTTTATTTGCGATCAATTTTGGATACGTGTTATCGCAAACATTGCGTCTACTACTCTTGGAGGGAGGCCGCTTGGCTTTTCGATCTTGACAAAGTCTTCGAAACATTCGAGGATCCCGAGTACGGAGCGGCAGTGAACAAGGAGTTCGTATCAAGACGTCTCCATGAATTGTCACCAGCATCGCGCAAACTCATATGTTGGGCTTCATTGCTCGGAGGAACAATTTCTTTTGGTTTGATAAGAAAGCTTCTGAACGGCGAACATGCGCCTCACGATATTATTGGACTACCAATACTACTCGGAACGGAAAACGCAGTCATGGCACTCAACGGCGCCTTGGGAGCGTACATTCTCATGCCAGCCGATAACGAAGACAGATTCCGCTTTAGCCACGATAGGTATTCAGTAGTAGCTCGTGCTATGGCTGAAGATGAATATGACACGCCAATGATGCACTTCGTCATCGCGAAATCTTTAGTTACAGAAGACGTCCATCCTGAAGAATCCTTGGCAATCTCAAAAGCTCTTTATGTGCGCAGCCGGCATATATGTTTCGCAAAAGACTTGATCAAGGCTAAAGAAGCTAAAAGAAGACCGTTTAGAGATATACTGTACCAAGCCGCGGAGACCGCTTGCGAATCTGGTGCTAGATCCACGGGTATGTTCTATTACGCCCATTGCCTCTCTTTGCTTCAGGACGAGCCTTGGGACGATGCCCAGTCTGATGTCTCATATCAAGAAACTTTGCAGCTCTTCGTCAGATCTGCCGAGTGCTACTGGCACCAGGGCCTGTATGATGAGGCTCTGACGCTGATACGGATCACATTTCAAAAGGCCAAGGACCCCGTGGACATGGCCGGCTCTTTTATTTTGCAGTCACGCGTCTATGCTATCAGAGGAGATAGCTTTGGTGCATTCCAAGCCCTTAAAGATTGTCTGTCATTGCTAGGGAACCCCATTCCCCCAACCACATGGGAGGAGTGTGATGCTGAATTCCAGGAGGTGTGCGCTCTCCTACAAGGCATGGACAAAGAGGCCCTAATTTCACGTCCTCCGGCGACAGATGATCGGATCTTGATGACACTTGGTCCTCTCTTTGTCGAACTCTTGAGTGCGGCATTCTGGTCAGAGAGTTTATTGTTCTATCAGGCTACTCTGAAACTGATTGGTCTTCATATTCACAGAGGTACCGTATCGCAGGTTGCGCTCGCGTATGTCCATCTAGGATCAATCGCAGGCGGTCGATTCAATATGATTGAATTTGCAATCGAGACCGGCAAGATCGCAAACCGAATGTTCGAAATGTATCCCGAAGATTACTACACTCGAGGGAGGGGTCAGACGCTCCTGCCATTATTCATCCAGCATTATTCTTCACCTGTTTCACATTTGATTAGTGGCCTATCTGGTAAGATATCCCCTCGATGTTACCTCTTTGGACCTATGTACTGATCATGACTGCAACAGGTGCAAGGGAAGCATCGATGATTGCTGGTGACAGAATCCTCTCGCTGTTGAACCTTGGCGTAGTGGCTCACACAAAGCAAATGGCATCCCACGACGCGGCAGAACTGGAAGCCTGGATCGAGGAAGCTCCGTTAGAATTTAAGGATTGGCAACGTGATCTTCGAGGAGGCGTCTTCCTAATTGGTGCACAACAGTACGCGAGAGCCCTTCAGGGAAAGACAACTATCGATGATCCCTCTCTCATATTCTCCGACGAGGAGCATTCACAGGCCGCCTACATCGAGTTCCTCGAGAACACCGCTAGTAACCCCAAACGTCCTAAGACGTTCTACCTGAGCTACCTTCTCCCAATTTTGGTTCTGTACGGCTACCACCACGAGGCAATTTTACTCGGCGAACAGTTATTGCCAATGATGGATAGTCTCTGGTCCCAGCGGTTCTTCTATTCCAACCTTTACTACCTGTCTTTGGCCTACTTGGTGGTAATCAGGGAGCGATCTGATCACCCCGACCAGCTCCAGATGCTCGACTTCGTGCGCAATACTCTGAACAAATTAGAGTCTTGTTGTATCGTTACGGATGTTAACTACAGGGCTTGGATCTCCCTTTTGGCCGCAGGACTTGCTGAGGTCGCTGGAGATCAGGCCACGGTACTGACGAATTATGAGATAGCCATGGATCACAGTGAAGTGAACAACTTTACCCTGGATGAGGCACACTCGTTCGAGTTGTACGCCGAGTGGCTGATTCGGAAGAAGGCTCTTCGCCCTGCTAGACACATGATCAAAGACTGCATAAGCACTTATCGCCGAATGTCTGCATATGGTAAGGCCGATCATGTCGCAACCAAGTTCGAATTGCTCATCGGTGGTACTACGTCACTCAGCAGGGTTGATGTTGCGGTCCAGACTATCACAATTGACACAGGAAACACTACTTTTAGGCTAGAACAAAACGAGAATCAAGAGTCCCGCCTCTTGGGAGCAGAAACCTCGGCCGACCGCACCTCGGACTGGACACTATCCAATAACGCGAGAAGAACCAACACCCAATCACATGATCTCTCAAGTGGATTCTCCGCGGCGGGCCTGGACATGCTAGATCTGAGTTCCATACTCGAATCCAGCCAAGTACTATCCAGTGAACTTCAAGTTGACAGGTTGATGTCAAAGATGGCGGAAATCATTCTTGAGAGTACTGGTAAGCTGAAATGTCCCAAAAGCCTTTAAAGTACAGTTGTATTGATTAGTCTTAGGTGCGAGTCTTTGTGGCATTGTCGTAGAGGACAACCAGACTGAATGGAGCATTGCGTGTGTAGCGACCAACGAGGAAGATAGTGGGGCTCCCCTAAACGTCACATCCTACCCAGGCGGTCAACCCTTGGATGCAGTTGATGACGTGGTTGCCAGACAGATAACGCTTTATGTTTTACGCTTCAAGGAGCAGGTCTGGACGCAGAATCTCCTTGAGGATGATAGGTTCTCTAATGTGAGTGAGAACTATCTCAAGAGGAATCCAAAGGGTAAAGCTGTTATTTGCATTCCGATCATTCACTCGGACCGCCTTCTCGGCACCATCTACGTGGAGAGTTCCCCCTATAGCTTTACTGAACGGAATACGAACGTTCTTAAGCTGCTCGTCAACCAGATCTCGATCTCCTTGGCGAACGCGCTGCTTTTCAAGCAGGTCGAGAGAGTGTCTGCGAGTAATGAAGCAATGCTTGAGATGCAGAAGCGGGCTCTTGCGCAAGCTCGAGCTGCGGAGAACAAAGCAAAAGAGGCAGAGGCTATTGCGATCCGCAACATGAGGCTAAAGGAAGAAGCCGCCAAGGCTAAATCTCTGTTCTTAGCTAATGTGTCTCATGAATTGGTACGTATATCCCCGATTTCTGTGTGTTTCCGGACCGAGGAGGCTGATATGTCAATAGCGCACCCCCCTCAACGGGGTCATTGGCATGTCCGAGCTATTGAAAGCGAGCCCGTTGAATCAAGAACAAGAAGGATACGCGGACAGTATACGTGTCTGTGCAGGTATGGTTATTCGTTCAACTTAGCGTTGCTGCCACTGACAAGGTACCAAGACACTTTGTTAAGTATTATCAATGACCTCCTTGACTATTCGAAACTAGAGGCTGGCAAGATGAGCGTGATATCCATGCCATTGTCGCTGAATGAAACAATCACAGAAGTTGTTCGTGCTCTAGCGTATACGAACGCCGAGCGAGGCTTGAAGACGATCGAACAGTTAGAGTTGGATCCCGGACTTTTGGTCTTCGGCGATCCGGTGCGGCTACACCAAATTCTGATGAATTTGTTGTCGAACAGCTATAAATTCACCCCCAAGGGCTCGGTCACGGTGCGAGCTATAGTCGACAAAGAGAGCGACGAATGGATAGACGTCACCTGCAGTGTTATTGACACGGGAATCGGGATCCCGGATGCACAGAAGCAAAAGCTTTTCCTGCCGTTTAGCCAGATTGAGTCGTCTTCGAGTCGATCCTATGGCGGAACTGGTCTCGGGCTCAGCATATGCAAAGCCTTGATTGAGAATGTCATGAACGGCAAAGTCTGGCTGGAAAGCACTCCCGGTGTCGGAACTACTGTCTCGTTCGCTCTCCGTTTTCAAAAAGTGCCGAAGACCGAAGCGATGAGGCGGCAGAGAGACCCGGACCCAATGGCGAGGTTCTCAAACCAGGAGAACAACGGCCACGAGCAGTCCCCTGGAGGATGCATTGATTTGACGACGGTCTCCAGAAAGGACCTCCGTATATGCATCGCGGAAGACAACCTGATCAACCAGAGGATCGCAATCAGTTTCGTTCAGAGACTTGGGTTCAAGTGCGACGCCTATCTAGATGGGTTCAAGACCATCGATGCGCTTGAGCGGGCCAGTAACAATGGCCGTCCATTCCATCTGGTGAGTAGCTCCGTTTGATTCCTCCCGAGGTCATTATCGCTCGGAGATGTCATGACTTGAGCTGTCAGCAAATGTTTAACCAGACTGACTTGTATAGGTTCTCATGGATGTCCAAATGCCACATTGCGACGGCTACGAAGCCACACGCCTAATTCGGCAGCACAAGGACGCCAACATTCGCAACGTACTCATCATCGCCATGACTGCATCGGCTATCCAGGGCGACCGGGAAAAGTGCCTCGAGTCCGGGATGAACAACTATCTCGCGAAGCCGGTGCGGGCGCAAACGCTGAAGGCGCTACTCGAGAGCTACATGTCCAAAGAGGCGGCGGAGGGGAACGAGTTGCCGAATCTTCAGCAAGAAGCGAACAAACTGGTCAAAGAGGCTCTCTCGGAAGCTTTTGCTGGGGCGGAGAGGAAGGACCATGTGGAGGAGGAAGGGGAGAAGAAGAGCTCAAGACCAAGTTCACTGAGGACGAATACGGCACAACGCGTGATACCATGAGCAGTCAGACAGGAGACAGGTTCCGAACAGCAACGATGGAGGCAGGCAAGTAGTTGGTGGCTACGCCTGGCGTTTAGTAAGCGCGCTGCGGAGGGGATTGCTGCGCTTGATAGTCAGAGTACCTACAAAGGCTAGACGATTTCGATATGTCCACCACGGGTCTGTGGGCGGTCTGTGCGCTATACCCGACCGGGCAGGCGCAAACGAGGCTGCGCTGCCCCTCCAATCCGACCTGGAAACGGCGACGCGAGCTGCGAGCTGCGAGCACATGCCAGTGGCCGCTGCAGAACCGGCCGTCGGTGGCGGGCATGTGAAAGCGACGGCGGCCGGCTGCCCTGGCCCCTCATGTCATGCCTGGCCCCTCATCCATGCATGTCATGCCTTCATGCCTCGTGCCGTGGCCTGCTTCTGTCCTGCAGACCGCCCACTTCCCGCGTCGCCTGCATCTCTCTTGTTGATAGTTGCCGTTCCCCAGTTCCCATCTCCGCCCTCAATGCTGAGGCGGTGAACTGCACGCTAGGCCACTGCCCGAGTCTTCTTTCTGATGATCGCGCTCTTCTGCTCCTCTGCCACAATGCTCGACACACTGGCACCACGGCTTTCCTCCACCCCGCCCTCTTCGTCCCATGGAACAAGCATGGGCCGGGTAGACAGCGGCCTCGACGCGTCCTTCGCCTTGAACGCGCCCCCTTTCATGTGCACAAGTAGCACCGCTCCTACTCGCCCGCTCCTACCCAAGCAGACTTCACCGCATGACACGCCCACCACCCCGCAGCTTGTCAGCCTGGAACCCCGGCGCACCGCCTCTGAAAAGCGACACGCCGGGCGCAGGCCAGCAGCATCTCGCCGGAAAACCGCAGAACCTTCATCGGAGAACTCAACGCTACCATGTCCCCGGAAGACTGCCGAATCCTCATCAGAGAACTCGACAACACAAACAACACAATCTCGCCGGCATGGCCGCGAATCGAAGCAATCGTCGCGCCGGACTTCATGCACCTTTGTCGATCCCTCCCGGCCTACTCGACACTACAGAATCAGAAGCTCCCAGACTGTTCCGACCACAGGCCGCGATATCGACGACGTTCTGGCACTTCATTTCCGCAGTTGCAGCCTCTTCCAAAGCCTCACCAACCACGCGGGGCCCCCGAGCTCTCCCATCTGCGGATACGGCAAGGTCGCACATGCGGACGTCGTCGGCCCGGTACAAGCTAATTCCATTTGGCCAACTGTTGCACCACCGCCTGGCGTAGACGACACAGCTCTTGTCAATGAGAGATGCAGATTGAAACAAAGTCAAGAGACGGTGGACAACACGACTACGCACTGGATGTCCTCGACCACCAGGAAACGCGAGTACGA
Organism: Massariosphaeria phaeospora; assembly: GCA_011032825.1. Taxonomy (NCBI): domain Eukaryota; kingdom Fungi; phylum Ascomycota; class Dothideomycetes; order Pleosporales; genus Massariosphaeria; species Massariosphaeria phaeospora. The sequence continues at coordinate 1,498,897 of JAADJZ010000003.1, read as the reverse complement.
GCATATCGATAGAGCGAACAGCGGCCTTCGCGGACTGTTGAGAAAGGTTGTTCCGAGATGCGTGTCCGGGCCGCCTCCACCTCGGTTCTACGAGGCGAACACCCTGGACGACGACACGTGCTCCGTGCGGCGATATCGTGTGGACTTGTCGGACCATCATAATGAGGAGAAGAGTGCGGCGTCGTTGCGAGGTGAAATCCCGCAGTTTGCCAAGTCAATGAATTTACACCGAGTCAAGAAACTATGGGGATGTTTCTGAGCATTGAACGAGAGCAGATGGACGGTCGAATTTTGCGTAATCATCACCCGGAGGCGTTCTCACGATACCCGCATCACTTTGCTTTGAATAAGAGACTTACACCACACCACATATAATGCATCGGCGATTTCTAGTTTTCGGTCATGTACGTACCGTGTATGTATCTAGCGTGGGAAGGTAATGCATGAACACGATCAAATGGGTGCGTGAAGCAAGCTCAGTGTAGTTACCAAGGCACTATATTATGAACATGTACCTGCATTGCTAGGCTTCTACCTCTACTTGCGTCTCGTGCAGTCCACATCTCGTGCTTCATTAAAGTCCCATACGTGATTCCAAATAGTGGAGGCTATTTCCTAACAATCTTGAAGATATGGGATCACAGCTTCGCCTCCTCCTTTACAGTCCCAACTTTTAGTTTCGGGGCGTATTTGTTTAGTACACCCTCGTTGTGGTACTGTCCAATACGGTGCGTTAGCAGAGCTCCCACAAAACAGGTACGAAAAGAAGTATACCCGAGGACAAACCCACCTTCCAAAATTGCTTACTCGCGTCTTTCCCGCCCACCCGCTTCAGGATCTTCGCGCCCCCGGGATGCTCTTCTACAAACGAGTCCATCTGGTAGATGTTGTTGTCGATTATTATGTATAGCCCCGTTTCTACTGTGCTGTGCTCGGCGACTTGTTTGGGCGTCAGGCTTTCGGCCATGGTAGTGGGTAGTGGGTGCGACTGCGGCAGGGGCGGTCGAGGGAGCTGCGGTCGGCAGTGGTGGGTCGATAGTGGAGTGTGAATAGTAGTATATAGATGCGGACTAGATGGCACCCGCTTGTGAAGCAAACAGAGGTGAAGGAATGTGTGGTGACGGTCGCGACTGCTCGGGCTGGGGATGCGCTGCGCTGCCTATGCGCCGAGGTTGTTTGCATCGGTTAGGACGTACCGGTAAGCGGCGCCGGAGCGAGTTTGATTGGCTTGGGCCGTTACGAACGTAATTCGTGGCTGATGACAATTCTTCAACTGTTTGCCGGCCACTCCGTCGCCCTACCAAGACACGACGACGACGGTGTACTTTAGAGAGAGTTCTTCTAACAGAGACGCTTGAAGCTTGCCTGGGCACTGTGGCTTTACATCTGCCCACTCAAAACACTATTTTCAGGTAACGCAAAGCCTAGCAACAACCTGCGCCGATGATGCGGCCAGTATGCAAGTCGACGTGATTTTTGTGTTTGTCCCTAGCTATCGGTCGGGTTTGTAGAACTGGAATTGTTGGAAACTAACCGGCTCATCAAAGGCGTCCAATTTATTTGCCAATCAGACTGAACTAAAGACACGCAAAACAAAGGCAACTTGCAAGTCTTGTTAGTAAATCAATATCATATAAATAGAGTCAATGAAGTTTGCCTAACTTCGGCAAAATACTGCTCTGAAAGACTGAAACCGACCGTAATCCTTAAGTAACAATGTCTCACGTACAGCTACGACCAAACCAGCTCTAGATATTCAGGGACAAACTTGCAGAACATCAAGCACACTACCTACCGCATACATCATCAGGACAATTCACAGCTCTAAAATCTCCACAGCTACTTTAGAGACATCGCACTGTGATAACACTACTCAACGACAGTACAGCTTAGACCATTGTGTTTTTGAACAACTGTTCTGCTTCTATATCGCCATCTCATCTCCCAAACCCCTCACAGATTCAACCTACCTACCTAGGTATCTTCCCAATCATGTGCTACGCCCACCTTTCCACCTGCCGCACCTGTTCCTGGACCCTACACATCAAATACCCCCTGTGTCCACATGCAGAAAGCCACAGTCTCGATCCAACGACATGTCCGAATCGCATGAAGCGGCGATATGACAAGGGTAGAAATTGTGTGCAATGCCACGCAAAGAAGCACAGTCTGAGTCTACATCCCAGTCGAATTGAAGCCGACAATGAGATGGCTGCAGAAGAGATGGAGGAATACCACTATCATGCAGAGCAGCGACAGAGCGGCATGCGGAGGGCGAGAAACAATAGCTGCGTAGGCGTTCGCAGTGAACAGACTTGAAAGCGTAAAGCGACGACTCCGGCTACGCATTCAGCATAGACAAGGAACGGATGGAGGACCACGAACGCATGGAAAGCTAAAAGTGACTAATAATAACAATAATAAGATACGCTGACGCCGTCCTCGAATCCTACCAGATGAAGAAAACAAAAAGGGAGATCAAGACGCGACGTCGAAGAAACCGCAGTCTAGTCTGGACGGGTATACAAGAGTCCCTCCACACACTAGAAGCTCCAGAGAACCAAGAATGGAGCACCAAAGAGTGATGGACCGCAATGTTCCCTTCTCCCATGATATTGATAAGATGTATGTGCACATAGGATCCTATTCAGACCTTCATCTCCAAAACATACCGAAAGTGTTGATAATCATAATTGATACTGCGATGTTACTTTGCGTCAATTCAACCAAACCCGAAGCCCATTTACCAAAAGACGCCAAAGCGCACCTTGTAATGTAATTCGAATGCCCTCCAGTGCACTACTCAAGCCCAGAATAGAACTAGCAGTCATGGATAACATTGATGAATATAGTCTCATCGCAAGACTACTGCGGTGCACTCTCGTTCTTCGGCTCCGCTATATTGGCGCGGTCGGCGTTGTTGCCAAAGAAGCCACCAAACCACGACGCGCGGTTCGCGGCTTTACGTGCTTGCATGGCCTCTTCCTCGTTCTGGACCAAGCGGAGCGGGCGCATCTGCTTGCCGGTCATGACACCGCCGGCCGTGGTGCCCGTGCGTCGTGGGGGACTTGGTGTATCGACGCTCGCGCTCTCGGACCGCGAGTCGTTCTCTTCGGAGATGGGGGCGCCAGTGGATGGGACTCGGGAGACGGGGTTGCTAGCGCTCTGGCCGCCGATGGGGATGCCGAAGAAGGAGTTGCGTGGGGAGGCGAGGCCGGGCGACGTCTGGCCTGATGCAACTGCGGGTGGCGGGGCGCGGAACATGCTGTTGATGACGTTGGCAGCCCCGGGCTGAGGCATCTCGGAGGTGGAGCGGCGATGGCTGTTACCACTGGGTACGCGGGTAGTTTGTGCGCGCTGCAAGGGGATCCTAGGGGCGGTCGAGGGGTCCTCGTTCACCGTTGTGATGGCAGGGGCGGCAGGGGGCGGTGCGTAGCTCATAGGGCGTTGTTTTGCACGACCTCCGCCCATGGCGACGGATTTGGCGCGCTGCAGGAAGCCCTGTGGCTGTTCGTTCTCTTTCGGTGGGGGAGGCGGGGGTAGCTCCTTGTTGGTGTTCGCCGCTGCCCCAGACCCGGCATCGCCGTCCAGGTCGTTGCCCAAGACGGACTCGAAGCCCTGATGCGTGAGCAGGCGGCCGATGATCTTGTTGATGTAGAGCGTCAGGGCCTTGTTCTGCTCTTTCATGCCGTTGACCTCGGCTTCCAGCCGGCGGATCGTTTCGCCCTCGACGCCCTCCGCTGATTCCAGCTCGTCGGCGAGGCTGGTCGAGGGGCCGTTGCGTGACGGCGCGCGGTCCTCGGTGTGCGAGGATTCGCGCAAGAAGTCACCGCGGCTCAGATCGCCATTCAGCGTCTTCTCGCCGAGCAGGAGCTGGAAGCTCTCGTTGTCCTCCATGAGTCTAGCGTTGGTCATGCGTGTTTCCAGCAGCTGCTTCTCCAGCTCTTGCATGCGCCCGCCGCCGGCATTCTCCATCTCCACCAGCTTGATTTGCACTTCGGCGAGCTCGAGGCGCAGGCCTTCGATGACCTTGTCCTTTTGCAGGATCAGCTTCGAGTTGTTGCGCGAGTTGCTTCGCTGCAGAGACGACGGGGGCGCAAAGGAGCCGGAGCCCTCTAGATTCTGCGACGAGTTGCTTCGCGAGGGGTGGTTGCGGAAACTGGCTGCGACTGCGTTAACCACCAGCGTTCACAAGCGACGATGCCGGGTTAGTGGCCACGTTGCACTTACCGGCCCGAGAGAGGTTGCCTTCCTCGCCATCGCTCGTGTGCACGTTCTTCATGGCCATGGTCTCCTTGAGGCGCTGAATAGTTTCTTGCTGCTCTTCGTGCCTCGTCTGCGCATCTTCTTTCTCCCGCATCGACTGTGCGCGCTCAGCTTCGTAGATGGCCTCCAGTTCCCGCTGTTGCCTTGTGAGCTCGCGCTTTGCATTGTTCAGCGACTCGACCCGCTCCTCCGCTTCATGCGTGCGCTCCTCGAGCTTCGCCTGCTCCGCCAGAGCATCGTCGAGTCGTGAGTTCAACACGTCAATCTTCTTCTGCCGCTCGTCGGCCTCGGCCGCTGACTTCTGGGACCGTTCCTTGAGGTCCTGCAGGTATGCGGCCGCCTCCTCGCGGGCTGCCTCGTCATCGACACCATCGGCCTGCGATGAGCTCGTGCTCAAGCTGGACGTCGTCGGCGGTTTCCGGGCAGCAGCGCGCGCGGACACCGGGGTGCCGTTCACACCTGAGCGTATTGAGCGCGTCCTGGTCACACCTGGGGGTGCATTTGTTGTCGTGGGTGTCGAGGCCCTCGCTGGGGTGCGGTTTGTGGATCCAGGGCTAGAAGGACGTTTGGCTGGAGTGCCAGGCGGCGGCGGCTTTCTCGCAGCTGTCGACATAGTGAGGTTGTGTGTAGTGTGTTGCGTCGTAGACAGTTTTGCAACGCCGCTTAAGGCCTTCAGCTGTACAAGTTAGCGAGAATTCTAGTTACAGTAATAGTAGTTATACAACTAAGTTAGACTAAACTAGCTATTTTAGAGCTTAGAGGTTAGCAAGAATAGTTTACTTAAACAAAGATATAAAATAAATAGAGCTAAATAAAATCAAAACTAAATACATTATCTTTTTTTTTTTACTTAAAAAGTTATATAAATACTAGGTAAATATGCTAGAATATAAAAAAAAACATTTGAGCCTAGTAAAGTAGTTTATAAGTAATACTTTATTTTTAGTACTAGTAACGTACTTTACGAGTTCGCAAGCTACACGAGTTCGCGAGCTACTTAATTTTACTAAAGAAAATTAATAATCTAGAGCTTAATAACTCTACAACTGCTTGATAGCATTCTCTAAAAATCAAATATGCTACTTCTGTATATATAAGATTTATGTAACTAAGATTACTAAGCTCTAGCTAGTCTAGAAGAGTAGATAGCTAAAAACGCACGAACGTTTTTAGCTTTTCTTAAATAACTTTCTAAGTACTAATGCTATAGCTTAGTAATCTTAGTTACATAAAGCTTATATATACAGAAATAGCATATTTGATTTTTAGAGAATTCTATTAAGCAGTTGTAGAGTTATTAAGCTCTAGATTATTAATTTTCTTTAGTAAAATTAAGTAGTTCGCGAACTCGTGTAGCTTGCGAACTCGTAAAGTACGTTATATACTTTAGCTACTTCTATAGTCTTGCTTTTATAGTTTTTCTATTTTTTTAGTTATAAAGCTAGATAGCTTTATAAGCTTATTTCTTTTTAATAAATAGCTAGTATAGGCTATAATAGGTTAAACTAGTTATATATAAGCTTTTTAAAAATACTCTATACTATATTACTACTAAAACAGTAATTTAGCTTTTTTATAGAAATATACTACTTTTATTACTTTACTATTAAATAAAGTTTTATATTTAATATAAAAGTTGTATACTAAGTTAACTATAATAAGTAGTTGCTTAATAGATTACTTTAGTCGCTAGACTTTAGTTAGAGTAAATTCTATACAAGATTACTTTACTAATTTCTAGTTTAGCTCTAATAGTTTCTAGCGTAGTATAAAGAGTATATAAAGCGCTTTTCTTCTATAGATAAAACTTTATTAACTTATTACTTTCTATATTAGAACTTACCTACTCTAGCAAATTCTTTAAAAGTAGTAAATTTCTAAATAGATTTAGAAACCTTTTAGATTCTATATAGTAATAGTTAGACTAAGTTCTTTAGAATAATCTAAAGCCTATTATAATAGCTAACTTTAATAAGTTTTTAGTATTAGTAGCTTAAGCTAAGAGCATACAGTAAAGCAGCGTTTCTACTAATAAAATTAAGTTTATTTTGTGTAAATAAATAACCTATAAAAGTTTTGATCTAGATATAATCTAGGTCTATATAAACGTAATAAGCAATATATTTAATAAATTAGTAACTTTAGGTAATCGTAAAGCTAAGTAGCTTTATAAAAGTAATTTTTTTTAATTAATAGCTATTGTAAGCTATAATAAGTTAGATTAGTTACGTGTAAATTCTTTAAGAATACTCTATATAGAATTGCTACTAAAATAGCAGTTTTTTTTCTTTATACGAATATACTATCTTGATTACTATACTATTAATCTATTTTAAGTATTATTAATTCTACGAATAAACATAGTTTTATAGTAATAGCTTAAATCTAAAATCTATTAAAAATATAATAGAATTCTAAAAAGTATATAATTTAGTAATATTCTACGCAACATAGGTACTGTATTAGACTAGTAGAAAACCTTTAGATTCTAAAGCAGTAGTTAATAATAGCTTATATAAAATAAATATAGCTAAAGTTATACAAGCTTGTATTAATAGGTTAGAATAAAAAGTTGCTTACTACTACAACTTTTTAAACGTATTTTATTTATTTTTATTTCTAAACCTATACTACCTAGCTACTAATAGCTTTGCTAAGTAAACTTCTAGCGTAGTAAAGAAATATAAAACTCTTAATCTAGCGCTATTTAGTAGTAAAATTACTAACTACACAAAGTTCTAGATATAAATAAAGAATAAAATTGCCTACAATAGAAATTCTATTAGAACTAGTTGTAGCTATATTTTTAACAAGTTAAAAAATTATACTTCTATTACTAGCCTAGCCTAGTACTAAGGAAATTAAAGTAGAATAATAGATAAGTTTTAGGTATATCTAAATATCTATTACGTAAATAAAAACTACGCTAACAAAGCCTAAAGTTACTTTTTTACTTTACTTATAAAGAAAAGTACTTTCTAGAAGTATAATAAAAAGTTTATAAAACTTATATACAACTTAGGTATAAGTATAGTAACTAACTTTAATATACTTAAAAACTACTACTTAGCAAGCTTCTACTTAAATCTCTAGAAATAAATAGCTATTATAATTCTAGAAATAACTAGTACTTTTTAGAATATTATAAACTATATTGCGCTAATTAATAAAAATCTCTAGTGCGCTAAATACGTTTTGCAGAACTAACTAATAACTACTAATAGCGTTTCTACTACTAACTCTAACGCTATGAAATAAACGTTAGAAATACTTACTACTAGAATAGCTTACTTAAGCGTAATAACTAAACGCGCTTATAGTAGTAAGAAAGTAGTTTAGTAAACTAAGAAAAAAATTAAATATTGCTACTACCTAAAGCTTTACTTTAGGTGCAAAGAAGTTAGCTACTATAGCTATAATTACAAGCTTAATGCTATAAACAAACTAACGTTAGTAAAAGCTACTAAAATAACTACCTCTTAGATAGAGAATATAACTAAAATAAAGAATTTAGAAAACTAAACACTTCTAGTATAAATTATAGCTAGAAGTAAGTTAAAGAAAATACGTAGAAACTATTAGATTAGTATAAAAAGTTTTGCTAGAAATAGCTAAATAGAAAACTCTTAACTATACACTTGTTTATTAACTAAAATACTTTTACTTTTATATTACTAGATTTAGAATATAACACGTATAGTATTATAAGCAAGAGATTTTATAATAAAGTATGTTTCTAGCGTATTCTAATAGAAAGCTAGTTAATTATAAGCTTAAATAATTACTAAGTAAAGATTTAAAAAGCTGCGCTATTTAATATAGATATTAATAGCTATAAACAAGTTATCTAAGTTTTTGTTATAATTAACAATAAATTTAATATTATTCTTAGCTAGCTATAGATAAATTATTATAATATAACTATTATTTTTGCAAAGAAATCTATTTTTATATATTCTATAAGCTTTTAGGTTAAAAGCTCAAAAAGTTGAAAACTTCTAAGTAGCTCTAAAATTATAAAAGTATTTATAAAAGCTTTTAGTTACTTTATATATAATATAAAATAAAAAGGTTTAATAACTTAGGTTTTTGCGGCGTTTGTAGTAGACATCTAGAAAGTACTAAATTCTAAAACTAAACTTAATCTAAGAAAAACTTTTCTAAACTAGATATAAAACTAGTACAAAGCTTTTTTATAAATAGAAGCTAATAAGCTTATACTCTACTAAAAGAAAATAAACTATACTATTAAACTTGTAAAGTAGAATAGAGTAGAGCTAGAAGTTTTATATAGCTTACTCTATAATATATTAAAAAATAAACTACTTATTCTAAGAAAAAAGCTTACTTTCTACTTTAACTAAAAATTTACTTATTAGCTACTCTACTACTAGCGCACTAGTTTTATTTGCAAAGAAACTTAGAAGTAAGTTAAAGTTCTACGTAAACTACTAAGCTTTTAATATAATTTTAAAGAAAAACTAATGCTTTTTACTACTAATCTACAAAACGTTAAACTAAATTAGTAAAGTAAAATAGCTTACTAAGCTAGACGTTATCTAGGCGTTTTACAAAATATAAATTACTTTAGAAAAAAGTAGAAAATAGTAATCTATATAAGATTTAAGTTGTACAAATAAACTATCTACTTTTTTAAGCTAGTAAACGCGCTAAGTACTTTCTAGAAGTGTATAAACTACGTTATTATAGCGTATATTAATATCAACGCTTTTATATATATTAATAACGTACTTATTTACTCTAATAGAAGCTAGATATTGCCTACGAGCTTTTTTATTGAAATACGTAAGTTGTATTCTAAAATAAAAAAAGCTTTGATTTTATATTTGTATAGCTAAAACTTAAAAAACTATAAAATAATAGAAGATAGAGAGATTACTACTAAAGAGTTAAGAATTTTTTTTATAAACTCTAGAACGCTAGCTTATACTTTAATATTAAGAAATTAAAGTTTAAAGTTATAAAAACTAAGTACTTTAGCTTTATTATCAAAGTTAGTAAAGATATTAGTATAGATCTAGAAAAAGTATAGGTAATTTTTAAATAAAAAGCGCTTACTTTAGTTAAGAAAATCTAAAGTTTTGTAGACTTTATAAATTTCTATAGGTAGTTTATACGCAAATTTTCTAAAATTATTTTACTTCTAACAAAGCTAATAGGCAAAAGCTACAAGTTTAGCTAAATGTTACAAATAAAAACGATACTAGGTATCGTAAACTAATTAACGACGTAGAAAAGTTGTTAGAGCTTGCTAGTACGCAAAACGAAAGTACAACAATGCGCAAAGCAAAGTTAAGTAAGCAAGAATTACGTAACGTGCTTAGCACGCTTAGTAGTTTTAGCACTAAGCAAACTAAGTAAAACGCTTTTAGCAAAGAATTATAGAGCTATATAAATTAGTAGAATTTCTTTTACAATTTTAATTCTTTGTAGTTAACTTTTCTAAGTACATTTTATACATAGATTAGATCTATAGGCAATAGATTGTTACTTTGTTATTCTATTTAAAATTAAAATTAAATTGTTTCTTTTGTTGTTATTAAGCTTTTCGAACATAGAACAATTTCTTAGGCAGAATTTTCAAGTCCAATTGCAAAAACCTTTAGTAAAAAAACACTTCTAATAACACTTTAACTACTTTAGGTTTAAAACTAAAACAATATAAAAACTTTAGCAAGCTTAAGCAAAAGTAGTGCAAAAGTACTAACACGCACTATAGCAATAGTACTAGCAAAGCAAGCTAACTATATACAATAAATAAGCAAGCAAATTAGCAAACTATTAGAAACAGTTAAAATTTTGAAAAGTTAAAGAACTAGTAGTGCTGCGAAAGCACTGTCTCTAGAAAAATATAGTAAACAAAAAAAAACTTTACAATTATTTTTTACAAGTATCGACATCTACTGCAGATATTATGCAACAAGCTTTTTAACTAAGTAAAATAAAATCTTTGCAGCTAGAATGCATATAAAAAACAACGTAGCAAAATAGTTTTAGCTATACGCAAACAACTACATTAACTGTAATAATATAAAAAAAATAAAGCAAAACACGCAACGCATTTTTACAAGCTAAAAATTGTTTAAGAAAAAGCTTTATTTAATTTACAAAAAAGTAAATAAAACATAGCAAGCAAAAAGAAACTTACACTACTACAATAAAAAAAGTTTGCAAGCAAATACACAACTAAATTTAAAAGAATTTAGGCTAAAGTAAACAACGTAGAAAAACGCAGCTTATGCAAGTTTTACTACGCAAAGTTAAAAAAACACGTAAAAAACAAAATTAGTTAAAACAAAAAACTTAAGGCACTTAACGAGTTAATTAAAACTATAGTATAAATTAACAACTAACTATAGCAATAATAGTAAAAACGCAAGTTTACTATAAAACTATACATACGCCTAGTAACTACGATTAAAAAAATCTATTATTACAACTTAATAGATATTGACAGCATTAAACAAATTTAGAATAACAAGCTACTACGAAAGTAGTTTACTAAAAAGAATACTACTTTAACAAAGCAACAACTTTAGAACGAAGTATCTAAAAAAAAACAATAAAAGCTTTACAACAACAAAGCATGTTTTTAATATAGCAAAGTAAAACACTTTTGTAAAAACTACTTAAAAATACAATAGCAAGTAGTAAGCGCACAAGCTATTACTATTGCTATAGTTTAACTACAGCAAGTAGCTACACTATATCTAAAAAACTTCGAAGAATTAAAAATTAGTTAAGTTTAAATAGAAAGTCTTAAAGACTTTACAAAACTAAAAAACAAAAACAACAAAAAACTATTAACTTTACAAGTTTAAAAAATTAATAGACAACTATAAAACTACAAATGCTAGATGTGTAATTAAAAAACTATATTACTTAGTATTGTAAAAAAAAGTTCTATGCGCTTTAAATTAAAGAACTATAAAAATAAAAAGTTGCAAACGCAGCAATAGCACAACAAGAACTAAAAAAAAAAAATTTAATTTGCTAATTAGAACAATTACAAAAACTTAGTTTAGTATTAGTACAACAAAAAGAACTATGTATACTACGCAAATAATAGAATTTTTACTTAGCAATAGCTAGAACTACTATTACACGTTTTACTTAAAAATAGTAAATATATAGTAACAAAGTGTTATGTACACAACTACGACAACTAGTTAAAAAACTACAGTAGTAGCTGCAAATAAGCGTAGTATTATAATAAAAAATATTAAACACACTAGTTATGTAAGCATATTATAAAATAGTAGCTTATAAATTTAAAAAACAAAAACTACTTAAAATATAACAACAAATTATGCGTAGAAAATTACAACACGTGTAAAAAAGCACGTTAGCTTTTTTGCACTAAAAAATGCACTATCTATAAGCTATAAAAAAAATACAACAAAATAAAATTTTAAAAACTAAACTTACAACAAATTTTTAAAGCTTTAAAAATGCTTCGCTAACAAATGCAACTACTACGAGCAATAAAATATTCTAAAAAAATAAGCTTTAAAAGCTTTTTTAACAAAAAACTAGTAAGCTACTAGACTTATAGTTAGGCTAGTAAAAGTGCTTTTAGCACAACTATACAAAGCGTATAAAAAACGCAACTAAAACAAAACTACATAAAAGTAAAAGCAAAAGTTGCAAGCTAAAAGCTTACTACACTACTTAATAGCAAAGCTGCTTAAACATTAGTTTTCTTAGAATAAAAAAAAAAAAACAGAATACTTTACTAAGTTAAAAATTAACTAATACAAAAAGTGTTAGCTAACGAACAACTACTAGAATATAGAAACAATTTAATTAACTTAAAAACTTAAAAAGTTAAGTTAGAAATTGCAAGCATTAAGCATTAATAGTGTATTAATATTATAAACTTTAAAAGTTTTAATATGTATATTAGGTACAACTAGCTACAAAAACACAACTTTAATATTAATTAAAAAAACGAAACAACACGCAGCCAAAGGCTTAAAAAGAAAGTTGCTATAGTACAATAAAATAAATTAACAATTTAAAACTTACTTAAAGTTAAAAGAATTAGTTTTATTGCACTTTATAAAATTGCAAGAATCTGTAAAAAAAACTTTTAGTAAATAAACGTTATATAGATACAACAAGTTGCGCTTTTAAAAGTAAACAAACTACAATCTAACTTTTTTAAAAAATAAAAAAAGAGTTTAAAAACTTCTCTACTAAATACTAAGCAAAGTTTAAAAGTTTTTTTAAAAAAAACAAATAGCACAACTTAGTAGACTACTAAAAATAAAATTACAAAATTATTCCTAAGAAAAGAACAAAACTGCAACTAAAACTAATGTATTTTCTAACTTACAACTAGCAAAAAAAATTAAAAAAATATATTTAAAGAAATATCTAGCGAGAATACATACAACTAAGTAAAAGTTTAATAGCTTCGCTAATATTGTTTGTACTTAAAAAAAACAAAGAATTAAAACTATGCGTAAACTATTAACAGCTTAACAACGTTACACAAAAAAACAAATACTTACTACCGCTTATTTACAAGCTTATAGATTAACTTTAAAAAGTAAAATAAATTACAAAACTTAACGTACGAAACGAATACTATTGCATTAAAATTGCAAAAAAGCACAAATAGTTAATAGCTTTTAAAACTAAATATAAACTCTATAAGTACTAAGTTATGCTATTTAAATTAACTAATGCCTTAGTTACGTTTTAAGCCTTAATTAACAAAGTACTATACAAATACTTAAACATTTTTGTTATAGCGTACTTAAACGACGTATTGATATACTCTAAAAAAACATTTGAAAAACATTAAAAACATGTTAAAAAGTGCTACAAAAGATAAAGCAGTACTAGCTACTACTTTACTTAAAAAAGTATAAATTTCACGTTACAAAAACTAAGTATCTAGAATTTATTATTTTAAAAGAAAGTATGTTTATAAACTTAAAGCAAATCTAGAGTATACAAAAGTAGCTAACTTTTAAAATAGTAAAAAATATGCAGTTTTTTTTAGAATTTGCTAACTTTTATTAAAAGTTTATTAAAGATTACTTTAAGACTACGACACTGCTTTTAAAAGTTACAAAAAAAAATAAAAAGTTCAAATAAACAAAAGTTTAAAAACAAGCGTTTTAAGAACTTAGAAAAAAGTTTACTACAGCACTAATGCTATAGATGCACAACCTAAAAAAAAAACTTAAGTAAAAACTAATGCTTTAGACTACGCATTAAAAGTAATACTTTTACAGCAATGCAACAATAAGAAATAAAAACTAGTGTTTTACTATTCTAGAAAGTTTTTAAAAGTAAAACTTAACTACAACGCTTACAACAAGAAGCTATTAGCAATAATAAACGCTTTTAAATAATAAAAAGCATAGCTCAAAAAAGCAAGGCATTAAGTACAAGTGTACTTAAACTACTAAAACTTTACTAGCTTTACTACAACTAAAAAATTAAATAGACAACAAGCTAGATAGGCCGAATTTATAGTAGATTACAATATTAAAATTTACTATTGCAAAAAAACTAACAATAGAGCTGCAAACGCGCTTAGTCGAAAATTAGATTTTATAAAAACTAACAAACTAGTTACGTACAATCTAGTATTACAACAAAACTTAAACAAAACTTTTAAATACAACTAACTACAATTAGCTAAAATAGCTAAAGTTACAAGCATTAAAAAAAGAATGCACTAAAAATAAAGCAAAAATAACTAGCAAAAATAGATAGTTACAAACAACACTTAAGCTATATAGCTTATTTAAAAATTACATGCTTTACAAGCATATAAACACTTAAAAATTAACAAAATAGTTTAACAAATTTTAAACGAGTACTTAATGCTCTACGTACAAAACATAGTTTAAAAAGCAATAAGCAACTATTTAAATTGTTTAAAAAACAAACTTAAAAAACATAAGCTTTACGAATTACTTTAACTGCTAAAACTACTTGTACGCTTATAAATTAGCGTTACAATAAATTTTATAGTAAAGCTTTTAAAATTGTTAAAACTTAAATTAGCATAGCTATGCAACTCGATCTTGGTAATTGTAAATTAATTAACTAAAACATTACATTTTGTACTAACAGAAAAATTAATTATAGCAAAAAAAATAGCTTACGAGGTTACAAAAACACTTGTTTTTAATAACAAATTGCTAAAACAGTATGTTACAAATAAAAACAAGCTGTTTATATTAAAGTTTTAAAACACGTTTTTAGCCTAGTTAGAAGTTGCAAAGAAACTATTAACTAGCTTTTACTCGCAAACAAACGGCTAGACAAAACGAATAAACTAAATGCTAAAACAATATCTACAAATGTACGCTAACAAGTTGCAAAACAACTAAGTTAAACTTTTACTAACAGCATAATTAGCTTACAATAGTTTAAAGTTTACAACTACAAAACAATTGCTATACTACGCAAATTATAAATATAAGTTAGTAGCTTATTAAAATTTAAAGAATATTAAAAGCATTTTGCTAGCAGCGAACAACAAGGCTTTTAAAATGCAAAAATTATACAATAAATTAAGCTAACGAATTGCTTAAAGAAACTTTACAACAGCTAAGTTAGCAAATAAAAAAAAGCTTAAAAAACCAACTTTTAAAAAAAAAAATAGAGTTTTTCTTTTACTAAAAAATCTAAAAACTAAACAATTATGCAACAAGTTAAACAACTTTTAAATAAAACTATTTAAAATTTTAAAAGTTAAAAGACTTGTATTATTTAAACTACAGCTACTTACAAGCATGCGCATACATTTAGTTTTTTACAAATTACTTTTTAAACTAGCACTACTAAACGCTAAAGTAGCAACTAATATTAAACTTAAAAATAGAAAGTACAAAGTTAAAGAAGTTAAAGACTTACAAAAATTTAAAAGTAAGTAAAAATACTTAGTTAAATAGCAAAAATAGCTAAAAAGCTAAAATACATAAAAACTAATACAAAATTTTACAAACTGCAAGAAACTAGTGCAAATATATTACTAGCATAATTTAAAAGCAAAGAATTTAAGTTCTTTAAAAAAGCGAAAAAGTTAAAAGAAAAAAAAGCGAGAAGAAACGAGTTAGTTTGTAACTAGCTTAAGTTAGTTAAAAAAGTTTTAAGTAGTAGTAGTGCAGAACTATTAGTAGAAACTATACTTTTAGAACTTGCAAAAGCACTAGAGTACGCAACCTCTTAGTTAGCTCGTTTTAACTTTTTAGTTGCAATTTACTTTTGAGATAAACGAACGTGCTTTTTTATTTCTATAGCAAAAAGCTTAGCACGAAGTGCAGCAGCTTAATTTTCTACTACAAAAAGCTAATAACGTAGGTTGCGTTGCTTTTGCTAAAGCGTAGTTTACTTTTTAAAAAACAGCGCAAGCCTACACGAAGCACTAGAGCTCAAATACTTAGCATACTTTTTAGACAACGCTTTTACTAGGCACTAAAAACTTTTCTTTAAGCAACAACTACAAAGATCTAGCATTTTACAATTGCGTTTGCAAATTTAAGCAATTTGTTTGTAACAACAACGAGTTAATTTGCCTACTAAAGTAATAGAAAGAAAAGAAGCCTTAGGCATAGTTAAACTTAAAAATAAAAATAAATACAAAAAAAAGCTACGACACGACGAGAATTGAGGTTAACTTACTTTTATACGAAATAGTACTTTTGATGCAAAGTACAAAAGAAACTAGCACAGCATAGTAAAACAGCTATTAGAACGATATTCTTAAAGAAAAAGATAATATTATAAACAAAGATAATACTAGGTATTGTAAACTAAGCAACAACGTAAAAAAGTTGTTAGAGCTCGTAGATTTGCAAGATAAAAGTACGAAAACGCGCGAAGCAGAATTAAGTTAGCAGCTACGTAACAGCGCTTAGTCTTAGCAAACTAAGCAAAATAACGCTTAGTTTTAGTAAACTAAGCAAAATAACGCTTAGTTTTAGTAAACTAAGTAGAACTACGCTTAAAGTGCTTAGAGCGCTTAAGCTAAGCATACTAAGCAAGCAAAGCAAAACGCTTTTAGCAAAGAATTATAGAACTATATAGATTAGTAGAATTTCTTTTACAATTTAGATTCTTTGTAGTTAACTCTTTTAAGTACATTTTATACATAGTGTTATCAAAGGTTTTTTCTTACCAAAGGTACTCGTTGATCGAACTCGAAGATTTCGCCTAAGAAATTATTCTGTATTCGAAAAAGCTTAAGAACAACGTAAAAAAACAATCTCAATTCTATTTTAAATAGAATAACAAAGTAATAATTTGTTGCCTATAGATTTAATCTATGTATAAAATGTACTTAAAAGAGTTAACTACAAAGAATTCAAATTGTAAAGAAAGTTCTGCTAATCTATATAGTTTTATAATTCTTTGCTAAAAGCGTTCTACTTAGTTTGCTTAGTGTGCTTAGTTGCTAAGCGCTTTAGGTTAGCTAAGCGCTTGTTGCTTAGCGTACTTAGTTCGCTAAAGCTCTAATCGCACTAATTACTATTACGTAACTGCTAACTTAATTCTGCTTCGCGCATTGCTATACTTTCGTTTTACAAACTTGCAAGTTTTAACAACTTTTTTGCGTTGTTGCTTAGTTTACAATACCTAGTATTGTCTTTGTTTATAACATTATTTCTTTTTTCAAAAATATCGTTTTACTAGCTGTTTTACTATGCTGTGCTAGTTTGTTTTGTGCTTTACATTAAAAATGCTGTTTTGTATAAAAGTAGGTTAACTCTAATTCTCGTTGTGTCGTAGCTTTTTTTTGTAATTTTTCAAGTTTATAAGTTTAACTATGCTTAAGTTTTTGCTTTCTGTAGATTCGTGTTTTAAGTTAACTCGCTATTGTTACAATCAAGTTGCTTAAATTTGTAAAACTAGTTTAAAAATGCTTGCTTCTTTTAGCTGTTGTTCTAAAGAAAATCTAAAGTGCCTAGTTAATCTCTTGTTAAATAAGTGTGCTAAATGCTTTTAGTTTAGTGCGCTCTATAGTTTCGCTCTAACAAAAAAAAAGTAAGCAGCTTTTCAACAAAAGCGTTGCAACTTGCAACATTAGCTTTTGTTAGCTAAACAACAAGTGCTGTTTGCGCGAATCTAAGCTGCTTAGCTAGTGTTTGCAGCTAAGTCTCGTGCTGCTACTTTTCGAGTAAAGCTTTCTATTACTAAAATAAAAAAGAATTAGCGTTTTGCTAATAAGTAGGTTGCTATTGAAAAATTAAAAAAACTAGAAGCTGCGCAGTTTGGCGCTGCTATCGATTCTAAGAGTATAGCTTCTACTAATAGTTCTATACTACTACTATTCAAACTATTCTTAGCTAACTTAAGCTAGTTACAAACTAACTTATCTTTTCTTGCTTTTTTTTTTTTAACCTTTTTACTTTTTTAGAGAACTTGGATTTCTTGCTTTTAAATTTTGCTAGTAATATGTTCGCACTAGTTCTTTGTAGTTTGTAAAATTCTATATTAGTTTTTATATATTTTAGCTTTTTAGCTATTTTTGCTATTTAACTAAGTATTTTTACTTACTTTTAAATTTTTGTAAGTCTTTAACTTCTTTAACTTTGTACTTTTTATTTTTAAGTTTAATATTAGTTGCTACTTCGGCGTTTAGTAGTGCTAGTTTAAAAAGTAATTTGTAAAAAACTAAATATATGCGCATGCTTGTAAGTAGCTGTAGTTTAAATAATACAAGTCTTTTAACTTTTAAAATTTTAAATAGTTTTATTTAAAAGTTGTTTAACTTGTTGCATAATTGTTTAGTTTTTAGATTTTTTAGTAAAAGAAAAACTCTATTTCTTTTTTTAAAAGTTAGTTTTTTAAGCTTTTTTTAATTTGCTAACTTAGCTGTTGTAAAGTTTCTTTAAGCAATTTGTTAGCTTAATTTGTTGTATAATTTTTGCATTTTAAAAGCTTTATTATTTGCTGCTAGCAAGATGCTTTTAATATTTTTTAGATTTTAATAAGCTACTAGCTTATATTTATAATTTGCGTAGTATAGCAAGTGTTTTATAGTTGTAAACTTTGTACTATTATAAACTAATTGTGCTGTTAGTAAAAGTTTAACTTAGTTGTTTTATAGCTTGTTAGTGTACATTTGTAGATACTATTTTAGCGTTTAGTTTATTTGTTTTGTCTAGCTATTTGTTTGCGAGTGAAAACTAGTTAATAGCTTTTTTGCAACTTTTAACTAAGCTAAGAACGTATTCTAAAACTTTAATGTAAACAGCTTGTTTTTATTTGTAATAAATTGTTTTAGCAATTTGTAATTAGCAACGAGTGTTTTTGTAACTTTGTAAGCTATTTTTTCTACTATAATTAATTTTTCTGTTAGTACAAAATGTAATTTTTTAGTTAATTAATATACAATTACTAAGATCGAGTTGCATAGCCGTGCTAATTTAAGTTTTAACAATTTTAAAAGCTTTACTATAACGTTTATTGTAACGCTAATTTATAAGCGTGCGAGTAGTTCTAGTAGTTAAAGTAATCTGTAAAGCTTATGTTTTTTAAGTTTGTTTTTTAAACAATTTAAATAGTTGCTTACTACTTTTTAAACTATGTTTTGTACATAAAGTATTAAGTACTCGTTTAAAATTTGTTAAACTATTTTGTTAATTCTTAAGTATTTGTATGCTTGTAAAGCATGTAATTTCTAAATAAACTATATAGCTTAAGTATTATTTGTAACTATCTATCTTTGCTAGTTGTTTTTGCTTTATTTTTAGTGCATTTTTTTTTAATGCTTGTAACTTTAGCTATTTTAGCTAATTGTAGTTAGTTGTATTTAAAAGTTTTGTTTAAGTTTTGTTGTAATACTAGATTGTACGTAACTAGTTTGTTAGTTTTTATAAAATCTAATTTTCGACTAAGCGCGTTTGCAGCTCTATTGTTAGTTTTTTTGCAATAGTAAATTTTAATATTGTAATCTACTATAAATTCGGCCTATCTAGCTTGTTGTCTATTTAATTTTTTAGTTGTAGTAAAGCTAGTAAAGTTTTAGTAGTTTAAGTATACTTGTACCTAGTGCCTTGCTTCTTTTAGCTATGCTTTCTACTATTTAAAAGCGTTTATTATTGCTAATAGCTTTTTGTTGTAAACGTTGTAGTTAAGTTTTACTTTTAAAAACTTTCTAGAATAGTAGAACACTAGTTTTTATTTTTTATTGTTGCATTGCTGTAAAAGTATTACTTCTAATGCGTAGACTAAAGTATTAGTTTCTACTTAAGTTTTTTTTTTTTTAAGTTATGCATTTGTAGCATTAGTGCTGTAATAAACTTTTTTTTAAGTTTTTAAAAAGCCTTTTCTTGTACTTTTCTTTATTTGAATTTTATATTTTTTTTAGTAACTTCTAAAAGTAGTGTCGTAGTTTTAGAGTAATTCTTAATAAACTTTTAATAAAAGTTAGCAAATTTTAAGAAAAACTACACGTTTTTTACTATTTTAGAAGTTAGCTATTTTTGTACAGTCTAGATTTTCTTTAAGTCTATAAACACACTTTTTCTTAAAATAATAAATTCTAAATAGCTAGTTTTTGTAACGTGAAATTTACACTTTTTTGAGTAAAGTAGTAGCTAATACTGCTTTATTTTCTGTAGCACTTTTTTAACATGCTTTTAATATTTTTTAAGCGTTTTTTTAAAGTATATTAATACGTTGTCTAAGTACGCTATAACAAAAATGTTTAAGTATTTGTATAGTGCTTTGTTAATTAGAGCTTAAAACGTAGCTAGAGCATTAGTTAATTTAAATAGCATAACCTAGTACTTATAAAGTTTATATTAAGTTTTAAAAGCTATTAACTATTCGTGCTTTTTTGCTATTTTAATGCGATAGTATCCGTCTCGTACATCGAGTTTTGTAATTTATTTTACTTTTTAAAGTTAATTTATAAGTTTTTAAATAAGCGGTAGTAAGTATCTATTCTTTTGTGTAACGTTGTTAAGCTATTAATAGTTTACGCACAGTTTTAATTCTTCGTTTTTCTTTAGTACAAATAATATTAGCGAAGCTATTAAACTTTTGCTTAGTTGTATGTATTCTCGCTAGATATTTTTTTAAATGTATTTCTTTAATTTTTTCTGCTAGTTGTAAGTTAGAGAATACATTAAGCCTAGTTGCAGTTTTGTTTCTTTCTTAAAAATAATTTTGTAATTCTTTTTTAGTAGTTTGCTAAGTTGTGCTTTTTGTTTTTTTTAAAAAAGCTTTTAAACTTCGTTTAGTATTTAGTAAAAAAGTTTTTAAACTTTTTTTTTTGTTTTTTAAAAAAGTTAAATTGTAGTTTGCTTATTTTTAAAAGCGCAACTTGTTGTATCTATATAACTTTTATTTGCTAAAAGTTTTTTTTACAAATTCTCGCGATTTTATAAAGTAAAATTAAACTAATTCTTTTGTTCTTAGGTAAGCTCTGAATTGTTAATTTGTTTTGTAGTACTATAGCAACTTTTTTTTCCAGCTTTTAGCTACGTATTGTTTTGTTTTTTTAATTAATATTAAAGTTGTGTTGTTGTAGCTAGTTGTACCTAATATACATGTTAGAACTTTTAAAGTTTATAATATTAATACGCTGTTAGTGTCTAATGCTTGCAACTTTTAACTTAACTTTCTAAGTTTCTAAGATAATTAAACTATTTCTATATTTTAGTAGTTATTTGTTAGCTAACACTATTTGTATTAGTTAATTCTTAACTTAGTAAAGTATTCTATTTTTTTTTACTTATTTTAAAGAAACTAATGTTTAAGCAGCTTTACTATTAAGTAGTGCAGTAAGCTCTTAGCTTGCGATTTTTGCTTTTACTTTTATGTAATTTTATTTTAGTTGCGTTTTTTGTACGCTTTGTACAGTTGTGCTAAAAGCACTTATACTATTCTAACTATAAGTTTAGTAGCCTACTAGTTTTTTGCTAAAAAAACTTTTAAAGCTTGTTTTTTTAGAATATTTTATTGCTCGTAGTAGTTGCATTTGTTAGCGAAGCATTTCTAAAGCTTTAAAAACTTGTTGTAGTTTTAGTTTTTAAAATTTTATTTTATTGCATTTTTTTATAGCTTATAAATAGTGCATTTTGTAGTGCAAAAGAGCTAACGTGCTTTTTTACACGTTTTGTAGTTCTCTACGCATAATTCGTTGTTGCATTTTAAGTAGTTCTTGTTTTTTAGACTTATAAGCTACTATTTTGTAATATGCTTGCATAACTAGTGTATTTAACATTTTTTATTATAACACTACGCTTATTTGCAGCTGCTATTGTAGTTTTTAAACTAGTTGTTGTAGTTGTGTACGTAACATTCTACTACTATACACTCGCTATCTTTAAGTAAAACGTGTAATAGTAATTCTAGCTATTGCTAAGTAAGAATTCTATTATTTGTATAGTATACACAGTTCTTTTTGTTGCACTAGTGCTAAAATAGGTTTTTGTAATTTTCTTAATTTGCAAATTGTATTTTTTTTTGTTAGCTTTTGTTGTGCTATTGCTGCGTTTGCAACTTTTTATTTTTATAGTTCTTTAATTTAAAGCGTATAAAACTTATTTTTGCAATACTAAGCAATGTAAGTTTTTTAGCCGCACATTTAGCATTTGTAGTTCTATAGTTTTTTGTTAATTTTCTAAACTTGTAAAGTTAATAGTTTTTTATTGTTTTTGTTTGTTAGCTTTGTAACGTCGTTAAGACTTTCTATTTAGATTTAATTGTTTTTTAATTTTTTGAAGTTTTTTGAGTATAGTGTAGCTACTTGCTGTATTTAAACTATAGCAATAGTAGCAGCTTGTGCGCTTGCTACTTTTTATTGTATTTTTAAGTAGTTTTTACAGAAGTGCTTGTTTTTGCTATATTAGAAACATACTTTATTGTTGTAACGCTTTTAGCGTTTTTCTTTAAACAACTTGTTTTTAAAGTTTTGCTTTGTTAAAGTAGCGTTCTTTTTGTTAAACTGCTTTTGTAGTAGTTTATTATTTTAAACTTGCCTAACGCTGTCGATGTCTATTAGGTCGTAGTAATAGGTTTTTTTAATCGTAGCTACTAAGCGTATGTATAGTTTGATAGTAAACTTACGTTTTTGCTATTGTTGCTATAGTTAGTTGTTAATTTGTACTATAGTTTTAATTAACTCGTTAAGTTTCTTTAGTTTCTTGTTTTGACTAATTTTATCTTTTACGTGTTTTTTTAACTCTGCGTAGTAGAACTTGCACAAACCGCGTTTTCCTACGTTATCTACTTTAGCCTAAATTTTTTTGAATTTAATTGTGTATTCGCTAGCTGAGCTTTTTTGTCTAAGTAGTTTAAGTTTGTTTATTACTTGCTGCGTTTTGTTTACTTTGCCGTAGATTGTATAAAGTTTTTGCTTAAACAACTTTTAGTTCTTAAAAATGCGCTTTGTGTTAAGTTTTATTTTTTTTACGTTTTCTACGTGCGTAACGTAATTTTCGGCGTATAGCTAAAACTATTCTACTACGTCGTCTTTTATGTGCATTTCGGCTGCTAAGATCTTGTTTTAATTTGTGTAAAAGCTGTTGCTATAATAACAGCAGTAAAAGTCAACGTTCGTAAAAAAAAGTTTTAAGTTTCTTTGCTATACTTCTCTAGAGAGAAAGCTTTTGCTAACTCTTTTTCTTGCCTACTTTAGAGCTTCGTAACTGCTGCTAATAGTTTTCAAATCTATTTTACTTGCTGCTGTATCTAATTAGCTTGCTTTGCTATAACAGCTGCTAGGTTCGTTGTAAGTATAGTAACGCTACTACTCGTTGTGCGTAAGCTCGTAAAAGTTGCTATGTTGTTTTAGTTTTAAACCTAAAGTAGTTAAAGTGTTATTAAAAGTTTTCTTTTATTGAAAGTACTTGTTGATTAAACTTAGAGATTTTGCCTAAGGAATTGTTCTATGTTCGAAAGAGCTTAAGGACAACGTAAAAAAACAATCTCAATTCTATTTTAAATAGAATAACAAAGTAACAATCTGTTGCCTATAGATTCAATCTATGTATAAAATGTACTTAGAAAAGTTAACTACAAAGAATTTAAATTGTAAAAGAAGTTCTACTAATCTATATAGTTCTATAATTCTTTGCTAAAAGCGTTCTACTTAGTTCGCTTAGTGTGCTTAGTTTCTAAGCGCTTTAAACTAGCTAAGCGCTCGTTGCTTAGCTTGCTTAGTCCGCTAAAGCTCTAATCGCACTAATTACTATTACGTAACTACTAACTTAATTCTGCTTCGCGCATTGCTGTACTTTCGTTTTGCAAACTTGCAAGCTTTAACAACTTTTCTACGTCGTTGCTTAGTTTACGATACTTAGTATTATCTCTATTTGTAACACATAAATTGAATTTATAAGCAATAAATTGTTACTTTGTTATTCTATTTGAGAATAGAATTGAGATTGTTTTTTTTGTTGTTATTAAGCTCTTTGAACATAGAACAATTTCTTAGGCGAAATTTTCGAGTTCGATTACAATTACTTTTAGTAAAAGAACACTTCTAATAACAACTATTTTTAGCTATTTTTAATGCTCTAAGCTAGTAATTACTGTATCTATTAAAATCTAGCCTGTTATAAAGCTTATTTTATTAAAGTTGTAGGTATTTTCGTTTACTACGTTGTACTTAGCTTTTATATTTGCTACAAGCTTAAACTAGTTAGCTACAAGCTTAAAATCTTTAAAAAAAGCTTTTTTATAGTTGTACTTTTAATTGAACTTAATCTAAAGCTTAGAGTAACGCTTAACGAACAACGTAACCTAGTTTTTTTTAACTAGTAGCTAGCTTTGCGCTGCGAGTAGTAGGTTAGCTTTATTCTCTAACTTAGCAAGCCTAAGTAAAAAGCTTTGCGCGTTAAAGTTAATAGTATACTTTTTAATTACTATGTTTTTTGTTAAACGAAGCTTTATTAAGTTAAGTATGCAATTGCGTTGTAGAAGTTTTTTAGCAAGCTAATTGCTTAGTGTTTTTAAGAAAACGTTGTAGATTAATGCAGCGCGTTGCTAAAAAAGTGTTGCGTTGCGTTAAATAGCTTAAATTGCAAGCTATATTTAGCTTTCGTTTGTAGCGCGTAGCGCGTTGTGTAGTTAAGCTATTGCGTAGTAAAAAAAAAAAGTAGGTGTTAGTAAAGAGCTTAGCGCAAGTAAGCAACTCGCTTAAGTAAGCAACTCGCTAGAAATCTACGTTAGTAGTTTACGTTACAACTTTTAACAATAGATTTTTTAGTTCTAGCATTAATAAAAAACGTAGCAAAATGCAATAAGTAGTGTAAATTGCAGAATTTAGTAAATTATCGAATTTTTAAACGCATATTTCGCTTTTTGGTATTCTACTAGGCATGTTTATTTAAGCGTTATTTTAATTTTTAAGTATTACTTAGTGTTAGGTGTTTGTTTTGCTATAGTACTTAACTTGCTTTAAATTAATTAGTAGCTAGTATTTATAACTTTTGCACGCAGCAAACTGCGCAATTAGAAGCTAAAAGCTAGTGTTCTAAAAGCTTTTCTAAGTTTAACCTTAGATTAAGTAAAAATACTCGCTAAACTTAAGCATATTAATAAGCAAAAAAAAGAAACTAATAGAAATTGCTTTAGTAACGGCAAGTAAAGTAGCAATAGCTTAAATTTAAAATCTAGGTTTTTAGAGTTCGAGTTGTAATTTGTAGAAAGTGCTTTATGTTATTAAAAGTATTCTCTTATCAAAAGTACCTATTATCGAACTCGAAGATTCCGCTTAAGAAATTGTTTTGTATTCGAAAAGCTTAATAACAACATGTAAAAACAATTTCAATTCTATCTCGAATAGAATAACAAAGTAACAATTTGTTGCCTATAGATCTAATCTATGTATAAAATGTACTTAAAAGAGTTAACTACAAAGAATTCAAATTGTAAAAGAAATTCTACTAATCTATATAGTTCTATAATTCTTTGCTAAAAGCGTTTTACTTTATCTACTTAGTATGCTTAGCCTAAGCAGCCTAAGCACTCTAAGCGTAGTTCTACTTAGTTTGCCAAAACTAAGCGTTGTTTTACTTAGTTCGCCAAAACTAAGCGCTGTTACGTAACTGCTAACCTAATTTTGCTTCGCGCGTTGTCGTACTTCTATCTTGCAGTTCTACGAGCTCGAACAACTTTTTTACGTCGTTGCTTAGTTTACGATACCTAGTATCGTCTTTGTTTGTAACACTTTAGTATTAAAAGTAGTTAAAGTTTTTTAAAATAGAATTATATAGAAAGCAAGAATTTTGTACGTAGTTGCTAATCTATACTATGTAAAGCTTTTTTAACAAGTTAAGTTGTTTAAGAATGTAGTTCTAAATAGAAAGTAAATTTTTTCTAAAGCTAAATACTAGCTAGAGTTTAATAGCGCACAAGTAGAGTAATTGAAAAATAAAAAGCACTTTAGAAAGAGAGTTAAAAAGTACGTAAAATTGTTGAAAAAAAAGTGCTTGCAGCTAAACTTGCTTGTAGTTGCTTACTTGTGTTTTTACGCAAAGTACTTTTCTATAAGCAAGCTAGCATTAGTTTAAGTAGCTAACGTGTTTTATTAGTAAGTCGGCTACCTTAGTGAGTTGGCTACTAAACACCGGCGCGGCGACTGCGCGGCAACAATACGTAATGTTTCAACAACACAACGCGCAAAGTACCTATACTAAAAGCGATATATATATCGCTATCTCTAATATTCAATCTAAGCAGATTTAAAGTAAAAGGCGCGCTGCTGCAGTTTACAAAGTTTTTTAATCAACGATCTAAGACTAACGCGCTAAGAAACGCTCTTGACGCAACTGCGAGCCGAAATCAAAGCGCTTTACAAAACTAAAAGAGAAGGCGATTGTGCAGCGTATACTCAACAAATTCTTACGAGGTCTACCGCTTTCGAAGGCACACATACAAGATATAGCAGATAGACTACTAAAAAAGCGCAGATGCAACTCTACTAGCAAGTGCTAGGTTAATAGGTTTATTAAGCGTACTCTTAAGCTGCGAACGCGATAGAGCTGTTTGTACAATCGCCAGCGAGCTGCCTGCAAAGACCTAGCAGTTATTAAGCCCTAGTTCAGCCTAGTTCAATTGGTAAAAGCGAAGTACAGTATCCTTAATAAGAATACTTGAAACTTTAATAAATTAAGCTTCTTAATAGGCAAGATTACGTTTTAGCTCGTAGTAACAGGCTTAGATAAGCCTAAAAAAGCAAAGAAACTACAGCTTAGCAATTGCGAATGGACTACTCTAATACAAGCTGTTAGCGCAACGAGAAAGCGCATTCTACTCTTTATTATCTTCGCTAGCAAGGTCCTAATCTCTACTTAGTTTAAGCTAAGAATACTACGCAACTAGGTTATTCAAGTTAGTCTAAATAGCTAGACGAGCAACGATCTTAGAGTTAACTAGCTTAAACACTTTAATACGCATGCAAAGTCTGTAAGAGCGTACAAGCTACTTATTATTAATAGCTACAAAAGCTATTGCTCGCTTGCTTTCTAAGACTACTGCAAAGAGAACAAGATTATTGCTTTCTGCATGCTATTTTACTTATCGCACTTGCTGCAGCTTTTTAACGTCGCTTGCTTCGCGCTGCTAAAGCGCTCTTATAGCGATAGTATCTTAGCTTTAGCGCGCAACTACATCTACTACATTAGCAAAGAAACTTTCTTACTAGCTTTTAAAGCTGCCTACGAGTATACATTTACTAAAAAAAACGCTCGCGCAAGGTTTAAAAGCGCTAGATTAGTTCTATTTAACCTAGATGCAGTGTTATTGAAGCTTGATGTAAAGTTGCGCACGCTAACTTCGCTACAGCGCAACGACGTTGCATAGAAAGCAAAAACGCTGCGCAGCGCAAAAGAGCTAAAAGCTCAGACTACGCTTATTCAACAGAGAATGCAAAAGCGCTTAAGTTCTTTAGCAAGCTTTCTTAACGAGCAGGTACAACAGCTAAGTAAAAGCGCGCAGCAGATAGCGCATAATATAGTGTTGCTGCAAAAAAAACAAGCGCGTATGCAAAGCGCAATTAAAAAGCTTACAAAGCGTAAAACCCGTAAAAGGCAATACGTACAAGTTAAAAAAACTCTAATAGTTAGTAAAGTATCTAACTTAATTGCTGCAAAAGAGAGTAGTAGTTGTAAAAACAGCGAGACGCCTGCGAAAAGAGTGCGCGCAGAGAAGCGCTGCGGCCGTTGCAGTAAGATTAAGCATAATTTTCGCACTTGTAAAGTAAAAATAGAGAATGTAAATAGTAGTACTGCTTTTGAATAATATTATTCTATTGCGTATAGTATAGTAATTTGTTGTAGTGTTGCACTACGTCGCTGCGCGTGCGCGACGCTAGGGTTTAGTAGCCGACTTACTAAAGTAGCCGACTTACTAATGAAACACGTTATATAAAAATTTCTAAAACGTTTTTTTCTTTAAGTTAGCTTTATATAGAAAATGTTATGTAGCTAGCTTAAACTAAAGTCTACGCATTTACTAGAATACTAGCGTAATAGCTATAAGCAACTTGTTTTGAAATACAAACTAAAAAGTCTAACATCTATGCAAGTGTTTAGGTGTTAAGCTCAAACGCGTAATAAAAGTAAACAAAAGTAGAAACTTTGTGAAAAAAGAGCACTATCAACTAATTCTAATGTTTTCAAATAAATTTGAGTAAAAGCATAGCTATTAGAAGTTGAAAAATAATAAACTATACTTAAATAGAGTAAAGCTAGAGAAAACTTTAGCAAAAGCTCGTAGCAGTTCTAACGTGCAAATTAATCGTCAAATTTGAGCATAAAAGCGAAAAACTAATTGAACTATCTAGTAGCTAGCTTCTACCGAAGTTTCTTTTAGAATAGCAGTAACGTTTTTAGTTTTATAAAGTAAAGCAAATAATTAGAAATCTAAGAGTTAAAACAACTTTTACTTATTTTTAAACTTTAAATACGTAAAAAGTTCTTGTTACTTAGTTAAACGTAGACATTTGAATATATCGTTACTAGTAAGCTATTTTTAGTAAGCAGAACTAGCGATGCGAGATAAATTAAACGCGAAGTTAAAGTACCAAAATGCATGCTTATTAGATACTACGAAAAGTATTAGTTTATCTAAATAGCAAAACAGTAGCTATAGAAGTTAGAATCTGCTAAAAAGTATCTAACAACTTACTTGCTAGATAAACTAGCTTTAAAAATAAATAAAGCTTAAGCGTGTTACTTATACTTTGCTGCTAAAGCAAATATTATACTTTAGCAAGTAAGTAAGCGTAGAGATTTATAACGAAGCTTTAGAAGTAACTTTAAGTTAAATAGTTTTTAGTGTAGATCTTAGTAGTAGTAGCAAATACTCAAATAAATTTTTTAAAAACTAAAGTAAAGAAAAGTTCCGTGTAAACAGTAGTTAAACACGAGTTAGTTAATTGTAAGAAATAAAGCAACTTTGTTTTAATATTAGCGCTTGCGCTGCGCTTTTGAAAGAGAAACTAGTTAATATTCTAGCATCTAGATGTAGATTTATCGCTGCAACGCAACTAAACGCAGAAACTTTAGCAAAAGCTTTAAGAAAAGTTTGTTTTTCTTCTTAATAGTTTATAACTCTAAAATTGGTTTGTTTAGAGCTAGAGTTTAATAGCTAGAAAAGCGTTGCACTTTTGTAGCATTTAGTGCGCTTTCGACGAGTCTTAAAAATTTGCTTAAAAAATAGTTTTTTTCGCTAAGTTGTACCTAAAACCGTAGTAAGTTTCTAAAGTAAATAGCTTCTAGTTAATAGAATAATGTATATAAAAGAAGTTAGCAAAATAAATTTATAACTTCGGAAAAAGAATTAGCTCTAAGAGGTAAGTACGTTAGGCTTTAGAAAAAAGCTTTTAGCGCAAATTAGTACAAAACGCAAAGTAAGCGCTTTTTAGCGCTAGAGTGCTAGCACTTTTAGCAAACTTTAGTTGTTTAGCGTGCACTTAACAACTAACTTAGAACTAGTACAATACACTAAACAGGCTACGCTCTTTGCAATAGCAATTTCAAAATAATTGTTTTTCTACTTGTTCGCGTACGGTCTTCAAAAAAGTAGAAAGCACGATAAAGTAGCAAAAGAATCTCAACGAAGCTTTAAAAGTAACTGCAAGAATGCAAACTCTTACAAACTATAGTACTACTTAAACTACTAAAACCTAGAACACGCAAAGATGTTATAAATAGTGTACTTTTACAACTACTGTTTTACTTATTACTCTAACAAACAAAGCTTAGAATAGTTTTCTAAAAGAAAAAGCTAATTCTGCTTTTAAAAATAGTTTAACTGCAAGAACAATACTTGCGAATTTTACTTATAAAACAAACGCAACACACTGTACTTCTTTAAAAAAAAAAACTTAGCAAAACTACTAGCAATGCAAATGCTTGTAAATAGCAACTGTACTAAGGCTTAGTAGCAAACTTGCTTACACTCTAACTGCGCACAGCATTAGACTTTCAAGAAAGTTAACAAATTTAGTACAAAGTTTTTTTTAAGCTAGCAACGCTTAACTCTAAAGTTAGATAAATTAACGTAATTAACTTAGTAAAACAGATTAAGCTCTTAGTAAAGCTTAATAGTTACTTGATAAAAGCTTTAATTAACATAGAAGCTTAGAATAACTTTGATTTCGCTTAAGCAGTATTTGTAGCCGAACTACACTTACTAGAGAAACAATAGCTTTATTTTTTTGCTAGTGCCAACGAATAGTTTATACAAGCGCAACTAATAGTTACATACAAGATACGTAATATACCGTTGCATATTAAACAACACTAAAAGAAGTTAGCTTTTAACGTCTTTAAACTAGCTATTTACGACATTATTTTAAGACTTTTTTAGTTAAAAAAGCACAACTTTTAGATTAACTAGAGAAAAAACACGCTTTTACTAAAGTGTTGCAAGAACAACGCTTCTAACACTATGCCTACGCATCGGCAAAGTTTAATAGCAAATAAAAAA
The DNA here is from genome assembly GCA_011032825.1 of Massariosphaeria phaeospora. Taxonomy (NCBI): domain Eukaryota; kingdom Fungi; phylum Ascomycota; class Dothideomycetes; order Pleosporales; genus Massariosphaeria; species Massariosphaeria phaeospora. The sequence goes on along the minus strand of JAADJZ010000003.1, from coordinate 1,468,687 downwards.
ACAATTAATTTAATTGCATTAACAAAGGACGGTTTTAAAACACAAAGGTTTAACTTAATAAATACCAACTCAAAGCTCTCGAATTAACAAGTTAGAGTAAAAAAAAAATTAGTGCACTTTTAAGAATACTCTACAAATATAAAGAGTTTAGGTATTTCTTTTAAAAAGTAGTAAATGCAGAAGCATTACTAGAACACAAACTTTAAAACTACAAAATCGTCTTACAAGAAAGAAAGCAACTAACTTTTAACTTAATTTACAAACTATTGAAAAAAAAGTTAAGCACACTTCGCGATTACATTAAAAATAACTTAAAAAAAGATTATATACGACTATTGTAGTTACTTGTAAAATACTTAATTATTTTTGTACTAAAGAAAAATAGTGTATTACAACTATGCGTTGATTATTGCAAACTCAACGACATTACAGTTAAAAATTAATACTTTCTACTAAATATTACAGAATTACGAAATTAATTATTCTACGCAAAAGTCTTTACAGCGCTTAACCTACAAGATAGTTACTACTTTATTAAAATTTAAAAAAGTACAAAATAAAAAACAGCGTTTTAAATAAAATACAAACACTATGAATACACTGTTATGCTATTTAAGCTTACAAATGCTCTAGCAACTTTTTAAAAGCTTATTAACAACGTGTTGAGAATGCACTTAGATATCTTTGTTGTTGCTTATTTAAACAACATCTTTATTTATTTTAAAACTTAAAAGAACTATGTAGAACATGTTAAAACAGTACTAAAGTGCTTTAACTAGTTTAACTTTTAACTTAAACTAAAAAAGTGCGAATTTTACAAGGACGAAGTTGCATTTTTTAGATACGTAGTAAAAGCGAACGAAGTACGCATAAGCGAAGAAAAAATTAAAGTAGTTAAAAAATAGCTATAACTTAAGAACGTTAAGAAAATACAATTCTTTTTAAAGTTTTTAAACTTTAATTAACAGTTTATTAAAAATTACTTGAAAATTGCTATACTTTTAACAAAGCTTACGCGAAAAGACACAGCCTTCGCATAAAGTAAAAAAGCAAAAAAAGCCTTTTAACAGCTCAAAAACGCAAGCATTAGCTTACTATGCTTTTAGATATTTTAAGTAAAACAACTTTTACGCTTTAAAACTAACGCATTAGATTTTGCGCTAAAAAGGTGTGCTAGTTAACTGCACAAAAACAAATAGCACTTTATTGCTTATTACTTACGCAATTTTTAAGACTTAAAGAATAATACAATGTGCACGACAAAGAGCTGCTAGCTATTGTTGCTTGCTTATAGTATTAGAGAGTATACGCAAAAAGCTACTTAGAACTTACAATATTTACGAATTACAAAAACTTAGTTAATTTTACAACTACTAAAGTATTTAACTAAAAATAAGTTAGATAGTTAGAAATGCTAGGCTAGTACAAGTTCAAAATTGTGTATACACTAAAAAAAAACAACGGCAAAGCTAACGCTTTTAGCTAACAACATAATATTGCTAGAACAAAGAAAATTATCGACACCGCGATACTTAAAGTTAACTAAAACAAATTACTAGAACTAGCTAGAACGCTAAACGTGCTTTTAAAAACTGCAATTACAGTTTTAAAAAATTGCAAAAAGCAATTATACAACAATATTACAATAACCTAGTTTACAGTTACTCTAGAATAACACGAATAATAAAACTTATCAAACAAAACTACAAGTTTAGCGAAATAAAAAACAAAGTTACTGCAATTGTTAAAAAATGTGTAGACTATTAGAAAAACAAACATAGTACCTACGTACAATACGAAGAAATGCAAGCTCTAAAGCTACTAAATAAGCTTTAGACTAATATCTCTATAGATTTTGTAACAAAATTGCTTTTGTTAAAAAACTTTGCTATAAAAATAGCTTACAACGCTATTATAGTTATAGTTAACTAATTTACTAAGTACGCGAAAATAGTATCTTTTAAGAACACGTACCCTGCGCAACAACTAGAATTTATTCTTTTAGATCAACTTATTAGATACTATAAAATACTTAAATTGATTATTAGTAACAAAAACAAGCTCTTTACATTGAACTATTAGACGATTTTGTTAGCTGCAATTAGAACGAAACGCAAACTATCAACAACGTATTATTTACAAACAAACAAATAAATAGAAAAAACAAATTAAACTATAAAAACATATCTAAGGATATACAGCAACGAATAACAAACTAATTAAATAAAGCTTCTACTAATAGCACAATTAGCGTATAACAACAAGTTGTTAGAGTTTATAAAACAAACACTTTACTACGCAAATTACAAAAAACACTTACATTTTTTTAAAAGAACATTTTTAAGCGCAAAAGCTAAAGCTGCTACAAAAGTAGTAAAGAAACTTAAAAGAATACATAAGTTACTACAAAGTAAACTTAAAATAGCGCAACGCTAAAGCATTTTATATGTTAACTAAAAACAAAAAATAGCACTTTAGCTAAAGAGAGGGGATAGAGTTTATTTCTTTACAAAGAATTTGCGCACTAAACGGCTAAGCAAGGGTCTAGACAACGTTAAAGTTAAACTATTTTTAATATCGAAGCAGCGAAGCCTAGTTAATTATAAGTTAAACTTACTTAAAAATGCAAAGATTTATCTAGTATTCTACATAGCTTTGTTAGAACTAGCTAACTTACAAACGCTACTTTAGCGAACCTTTCGCTATAAAACCGAAAAAGAAAACGAATTTAAAGTTAAAAAGATTATTACACATTAAGTTGTAAACAATTAGAAAAAGTACCTAGTTAAATAGTTAAACTATTTAGATAGCGAGAATACATAGAAACTAGGCACAAACTTTACAAACTACTACTTGCTTCTAACCTAGTACTATAACTAGCAACGAAAGAATTGATTAAATCTATTGTAGCCTACATTGTAGGCGAAAACTCTATTTCAATTAACGCTGCAAGACAATTAATTTTCTTTGCTAGCTTAGTTTCGCCAAACGCTTTTATTTCTAACGCAAAACAAAAAGTTTTCTTGCGCGCCTGTTTTTTTGCTTGCTTTAGAATTTTCTTATTTTGCAGCAAACAATTTACTACCTCTGCTAACAACTTTTTATTTTTATTTACTTTTTTTCTATACTCTTTACGAGTACGATTTAGCAACTTTTACAACATGTTAACACACGCTTAACCTAAACGCGTGCACTTAGCGCACTTTAAACAAGAATCTAGCATAACAAAACAATCTAGACTTTGTAAGAAGTAGTAATTGTAAGCAATTTTAGCAAGCGTATTAGCTTAACGAATTTTAGAGCTAAAACAAAAGCAACGATAAGTTAACGAAAACATTGCAAGTTATTACTAGCTAGATGCGAGGTAACTTTAGCTACTTGTACAAAATAAGCAGCTTCTACAATTCAAAAACAAATTAACGTATTGAATTACCGAGCTAGCTAGATTACCGAGCTAGCTACTTTTCTTTAGCACAACCAACTTATTTCAAAAAACATTAAACTAATTGCTATTAAACAAGAAACCTACGTACGTCGTGCTAGCTCTAGATTTAAAAGCTTCTTTTGTATTCTTTTAGCAAGTTCGAGCATTGTGCCTTGTATTACTATAGTTTTTACAGCGCCGTAGAGCTAGTTGTGCTCTTTCTTAACTCTTTCTACTACGCGCTTTCTTTGATAGCTAAAGTGCTGTAGACGCTTTAGCAGCTACTTGCGCTAATTTGTTACTATACTCTATTGTACTACCTGTCTAAATTCGCTTTTGTTTTTGTAATTTTCTTTTTGTTGCTTCTTTAATAGTTTTTTTAAAGCTAGAGATTCGATCGCGCATTAGCTCAACCTAATAGGCTATCTAGTAAAACTCTTTGACAAGCTAGTTAACTCTATTCTTTAGAAATAATAAAAAAGAACCAAGCTTAGTAGTAATAAGCTTTAATTGCGATCTAAATTCAAGCGTATTGCTTAGAGTCTTTGACTACTACGGCGTTTCTAGTGCGAGAAGTAGTAGCGAGGTACGTAGCCGTACTTTAAAGCGATTAAGTACTACCTGCGCATTAATAGAAACTAGCTTTAAAACCTTAAAAGCTTTTTTACAGTTCTTTGTTGTAAACACTTTAAAAAACGCGTTTCTAAAGGCTAGCAGAAAGCTTTCTTTGTTAATATAGAAAACGCGCTGGCGCGCTAAGTTCTAAACGCGTTAAGAGTACTTTAGCTTTAGCAGCGAGAAGTAAACTACATCTAGTAGCTAGAGAATATAGAATATATAAGCTAGCATGCAAAGCGTAAAGATTTTGTTTTTAAAGCAATAGTTTTTAAAATCCTAAGATTAGTAGCTCTTATAGCTGTTTAGAATAAGCAGCTAATACTTCTCTACCTAACGCGCTTTTGTATGCGCGTTAAAATGCTTTAACTATTTAAAACTAAAAGCGTTGTTTGTCTAGCTATTCTTAGAAACTAAGAGCTTCTAATTGCTAGGTATAGAATTCTTCTCGTACTATGCTAAGATGTAAACGCGCTTTTTGTAGATAATAAACAGCGAGATTGCGTACCTTGCGGCGCAAATGCTTTAGATAACTGTTACTTACTCTCGATTGCCTAGCTGGATTAGATTAGGTTAAGTACGTTTTTAAAAGCTTGTAACAACTTTTATAAACTCAATTACGCTTATTTAAAAGCTAGTTTTATCGAAGTTGTGCACGTTATTCTCGTAGATGCCGTACTTAGCTTTAGTATTTTTAACAAGCTTGAACTACGCGCTAATTACTTTAGAATTTTCTTGTTGTATTTTTTGCTAGTTCTTTGCTCGATTAAAAGCTATTTTAAGCTCGCCTAAACGCGATACAAATCTTGTAGCTTATTTTTTGCCTACTAGCTTTCTACTTTGCGCAGCTATTAGTTTATTTTCTATATTTCCTACCTCAAACAGCCGAGAAGCAAATTCTCGCGAATTAAAGTTGAGAATATGTTGAACAATTGTTTGCTCTTTAGTCGCAGTAAGCTTCTACTAATTAAGTCGTGTTTAAAGTTAAAATGCAATTTCGTTGAGCTAATTAGAGAGTTTCTAGTAATTGACGTTAAACAATGCAGCAGCGCGTTGTAGACTTCAAAATTAGCTAGCTTTATAAGCTTAGATTGCGATATTAATTTTGCTTTCTTGTTTAGTAAGTATTGCGTTGCTTGGTTGAAGCATCGTAGGCCGATAATAGAGTTGGTAGTGCTAAGGAAAAGTAGCCAGCTCGGTAATCTAGCTAGCTCGGTAATCTAATACGTTATTTAAAAAAGAAAAAATGTTACGATCTAGCATTACGATTAGATCTAGCGCAAAGCGCTTAGGTTATAAACTACTAATAGAGTTACATAGCGAACTAACTAAGCTTTAGTTACGTAACCGCTTATTAGTAAGCGCTTAATAATAAGCGCGCTTAATAGTAAGCGCTTAACAATAATTACCGCTTAGTAACGAGCGCTTAAAAATAAGCAAAAACACTTTCTAGTATATAAACTTGAAAAAAACAACGCACTTTTATAGTTGTTGTTTTTAATTTTACAATTTACCGTGCTTGTGCGCGCGGCGCTCGAAGTTGCGTAGCGCTTAAGAAACACTATGCTTACTACTTTAAAGATAAAGTTATTGCAGCAGCTACAATAGCTATTATTACGATATTTTTTAGTAGAGCGACTATATACATGCTCGCGATTAACTTATACTAATTATATTTACGTAGAAGCCTAATAGCGCGGCCGTAGAAGTTAACTTTGAGTAGAGCTTCTAGTGCAGCTTCTAGAAGCTTCGCAACAGCTGTAGAACCGCTACCGCGTTTTTGTTGCTTAGACTTTAGTAAAGAAAAACCTAAAGCTTTGCGCTTGCTTTTTTAGGTAGTTTAAAGTGCTCTCTTAGTGTTTTGGGCTGCGATCTAAGCAGCGCGCGCGGCTTTTTTCTTCGCCTACTTCTTAGCACGCACTACTTTGGCTTTTTCTTTTGCTATACGCTTTTTCTTTGCTTGCTGCTCTTAGAGTAGCTTAGCAGCAGCTAGAAGCTCTTTTCTATTCGCCTTTGCAAGCTGCTTTTTATGCTTTTTTTATTGTTTTACTGCTTTCTATGCACGTGCTTCTCTAATCTTTTGCAAAAACTAGAAAACAGCACTACTATAGTACTTCTTTTGCTGCTGTAAGTCGAAAAGCTTGCTGCGCTTCTTTTGCTTTTTTTTAGTAGTAAGCGCTTTTCTTAGCCTATTGTTTTTATAGTGTAGTAGCTCGTTTTGCACTTAGAGTTAGTAGAGCGTTTAAGAGAGCAACTTTGTTTTTTCTGTAGCGTTATCCTTTACTGCAGAGCGTAGAAAACGCTTTATCTTACGCTAGTTACTGTCTTTAAGTGCTAAAAACTGTAATTTACTATTTTCTTGCTTTTTATTTTTTTCTTTCTAGAACTAATTGAGTATAACCTCTAGCTCTATAGGCTATATACTAGTAGCTTCAAAGAACTTAAAAATAATTTCTATTGTAAAGAAAAACTCCTACGCTTTCTAGAATAGTAGAAAGAAGTTTCTTTTCTTAACTGCGAGAAGCTTTTGAGTTTTCTAAAAGTAATTGGTAAGCTCTTTAGAGTAGGCGCTAAAGAGAAGTTTAAAGTAAACAACGTTAAGTAGCTAAGCGTATAAGTACTATAAAGTAGAAATACAGCAAAAAGTATACAATAGAAGTTGCAGTAGTTAATAAAATTCTATGTAAAGTAACTGCTATAGCTGTTAAGTATAAAGAAACGCTAGTTTCTTTCTTTGCGCGCTTTTTCTTTCGTGTAGCAGTTGAAAACCTGCTTAAGCTATGCTAATTCAACGTTATTGTTCGTCTAGCTAGACAAGAATAAAGTAATAAAAACGTTGTGCTTTCTTGCTTTAACGTTGGCTACTTAGCTTAACTGCAGTAACTTTAATAACGCTTGGAATATAAAACTAGGCGGCAAAGCGCTTCTATCGGCGCAAACAGCTACTAGAAAAGTTATCTACTTACGAAAGCTATCTTAGAGTAATGCTCGCACTTTTTTTTTCTTTTATTGCTGTTGAGTAAACACTTGTTTTGAGCAACTTGTTATACTAATTATAAAGCCTTTTTTATTTATATTGTAGTAGTAACGCAGCTGTACGTTGTACTACTTTATTTTAGTATACAGCAAGTTAAAATACAGCGCGTAACGTAATCCACTACTAAGTAGAACACTCTACTAAGTAGAACAAAAAGCCTTGGCATAACCAACTTATGTTACGCATTTTTAATTTTATCTCTATTAAACAAAGAGCCTACGTACGTCGTGCTAGCATCTAATTTAGAAAATGCCTTTGTATTTTTTTTGCACGTTTGCGCATTGTGCCTAGTTTTGCTGCAGTTTCTACAGCGCCGTAGAGCTAGTTAGGCTCGTTTTTGATTACTACTACTACGAGCTTTCTTTAATCGCTAAGGCTTTGCAAACGCTTTGGTAGCTACTTGCGCTGCAGCACTTTTATATTCTATAGTACTACCTTGCTAGATCTGCTTTCTTTTGCGCGATTTTTGCTTAGTTATGTTTGCTAGTTGCTTTTCAAGCTCTCTATTGCGGGCAGCAAGAAGCGCGTTTTGGTGCAGCATTAGCTTACTACTTTTTATAAGCTAAAAAAAGCTTGCCTAAGCTGTAACAAGTAATTGAGTAAAAAACTCGCGTACAAGCTTTAACTAAGATCCAAACTCGTGCGTATTGCTTAGTGTTTTTAACTACTACAGCGTTTCTAGTGCGAAAGGTAGTAGCAAAGTACACAGCTGTACTTTAAGACAATTAAAAACTACCTACGCGTTGATAGAAACTAGCTCTAAACTCTCAAAAGCTTTCTTGCAGTTCTCTATTGTAAACACTTTAAAAAACGCGTTTTTAAAGGCTAGCAGGAAGCTTTTCTTGTTAATATAAAAGACGCGCTAGCGTGCTAAGTTTCTAACACGCTAAGAGTACTTGCACTTTAACAGCAAAAAGCAAACTACGTTAAGTAGCTAGAGAATGTGCAACAAGTAAAGTAGCATGCAAAGAGTAAAAATCTTGTTTTTAAAACAATAGTTTTTAAACTTCTAGTTAAAGTAGCTTTTGTGCTCGTTAAGTATAAGCAGCTTGTATGCTCCTACCTAGCGCGCTTTTGTATGCGCGTTAAAGTGCTTTAACTACTTTAGACCAAGCGCGTTTTTGGTCTAGCTGTTCTTAGAAACTAAGAGCTTCTAATTGCGCAGTATTAAAGCTTTCTTGTACTACGCTAAGATGTAGACGCGTTCTTTGTAGATAATAAAAAGCAGAATCGCGTACCTAGTAGCGCAGATGCTTTGAATTACTATAACCTACTTGCGATTACCTAGCTGAACTAGCTTAAGACGAGCGCGTTTCTCTAAACCTGTAACGACTTTTATAGAGCCAATAACGCTTATTTAAAAGCTAGTTTTATTAAAGTTGTGCACGTTGTCGTTATAGACGCTGTACTTAGCTTTGGTTTTCTCTACTAGCTTAAACTACGCGCTAATAACCGCAGAATCTTCTTGCAGTATTCTCTGCCTATTCTTTGCTCAATTAAAAGCTATTTTAAGCTTAGCTAAACGCGTTACGAAGCGCTTAGTCTAGTGCTTGCCAACTAGCTTACTACCGCGTACAGCTAGCAGTTTATTAGCTATATCTGCTACCTCGCACAGCCGAAGCGCAAATCCTCGCAAATCAAGGTTGAGAATATATTGAACAATTGTTTGCTCTTTAGTTGCAGTAAGCTTATGTTAAGCGTAGCGAGTTTTAAAGCAATGCGTAACTCTTTTGCGTCGGCAAAAGAGTATTGTAAAAAGTACTTTAAATGCCTTAGCAGCGCGTTAAAGGCTTTGGAATTGTTAGCTATTATAAGCAGAAAGAGCAAGCTGAATTCTGCCTTTTTAGTTAAATAATTGCGCGTTTTGTTGTTAAAACATGTTGCGTTGATGAGAGAGTAGAAGTTCTTAGCAGAAACTATTTTACTTAGTAGAGTGTTTTACTTAGTAGTAGATTACGTTACTTAACGTTTAAATTAGCGTTGTAGCGAAAAGAGTTAATTCTAGAGAACTATTTAGAGATTAGATAATTGCTTTGTTAGTAGAGAACGCGCGTTACTTAAGCGTTGCTTACTAGCTCTGTAGCTATCTAGAATGCAAAATTTTGTATTATCTTTTTCGTAGAAGGCAGCTTTTTCTTTGTAAAGTTTTTAATATAGCTTACGAATTCTATTTCTTGTTGTAGGCTAAGCTTTTGTTGGTTGATTCTCTAGGCTTTCTGCGTACTCTAACGGCCTTAGTGTTTTCAAAACAGTGTAGTTCTATTTACGTTAAACTTATTAGCTATTGCTTAGTATGTGAATTTTTTTTCTAGTTTAAGCAATTTAATCGCTGCAAGCGCAGCTTCTATAGCTGTTGTAGTAGTTGAGATGCAACGCGTTAAAGTTAGTAGCTTGTCTAGTATTTTAGTGTTCTTTAGGCGTTGCGCAACTTCGAGCGCCGCGCGCACAGGCACGGTACAAGTTAACTTTTACTTTAGCTTTTATACTCTTTGCAAAACGAAGCTTGCTACTACCTTAGTATTAAACGCTATACAACTTCTTTAGTCTATTAAACTTACTTATTTCTTAAAAACTAACTTAAGCTTGATAAACGATTTTTTTAAGTTCGCTTAGCTTTTATAGAACCTTCTAATAAACGTTAGATATAAACTGCTTTTTAAGCTTTTAAACAAAACGCGACACTTTTTTTGCAACGCGCTGCAGCTATCTATAACGTTTTTTAAACAACACTAAGCTATTAACGCGCTAGACGACTTTTACAAGCAAATTATAAGCTTAAATTAATAAATCTAACAAAAACTAAAAAGAGCGTAGTTGTTAAGTATATACTTAAGCTTATATCGCGCGAATTTCTTTCTAAGCTCGCAGCTGTAGCTAATATAGCCAATTTCTTACGCGCAAAGCGCAATCTAGGCTTGTACACTTTTCTTAGAAAAGCAAAACAACCTACATTAAAAAGCTGCAAGAAATGCGATTAGTGCAGAAACATGCAAATAGTAATAATTTTGTTTTTTTTGTAGTATTGCTAGGCTGGCGAATGGGTATAGGTTGGGTTAAGGTTGGGTCAGATCCGCACGGACTAGAAAACGAAAATCAAAATCTTTACTTTTTAATATCTTACCTAATACTATAGATATACTAATGCAAATTTAACACGTGCTGCAGATATATAAACACAATTATACATAAAATTATTAGAGAATTCTAGCTAGTCTAGCTTCTTTAATATAGCTTTTTATTTATTAAATCTATAAAAGATAAATGAAATATACTCTAGACTAGGTAGAATTCTCTAATAATTTTACATATAATTGTGTTTATATATCTGCAGCACGTGTTAAATTTGCATTAGTATATCTATAGTATTAGGTAAGATATTAAAAAGTAAAGATTTTGATTTTCGTTTTCTAGTCCGTGCGGATCTGACTCAACCTTAACCTAACCTATACCCATTCGCTAGCCTAAGTATTGCTAGAATGCAAGCGAGTTATAGCTTTTATAGCTGTTAATTGCGAGTAGTTAGTAGCTGCTAACTACTTTTTTTTTTGTATGCTTATTAAAGTGCTTTAACTACTGCAGCTTAAGCTTGTTTGTTGTCTAGCTTTTCTTAGAAACTGCAATAACCTAGTTTTAAAGCAGATTCTTTTTCTTGTACTAGGCAAAGAGGTAATAGTAGCTCTTAAAAATAACAAAAAGTAAAATAGCTTACTTTGTTGCGTTGATGCTTTAGATAACTGTCGTTTACTTTTTATTGCCTTGCTATATTGCCTTTAGCCGTTCTTGTTTCTCTAAAGCAGTAACAACTGCTTTAGTTAATATCTAGCCTATTATAAAGCTTGTTTTGTTAAAGTTGTACGTGTTTACATTCTAAACATTATACTTAGCTTTTGTGTTAGCTACTAGGCGAAACTAGCTTTAAATAACTTTAAAATTCTTGCAAAGCGCTTTCTTGTAATTGTACTTGCGATTGAACTTTATTGTAAACTTAAAGCAGTGCATAACCTACGTACTAAGCTAGTTTAAGCTAACTTAGCCTAGATTGCGCTTTGCGCGCAAAAAATTGGCTATATTAGCTACAGCTACGAGCTTAAAGAAAAATCCGCGCGATATAAGCTTAAGTATATACTTAACAACTACGCTTTTCTTAGTTTTTGTTAGATTTATTGATTTAGGCTTATAATCTACTTGTAAAGTCGTCTAGCGCGTTAATAGCTTAGTATTGTTCGAGAAACGTTATAAATAGCTATAGCGCGTTGCAAGAAAAGTGTTGCGTTTTGTTTAAAAGCTTAAAAAGCAGTTTGCATCTAACGTTTATTAGAAAGTTCTAGCTAGTGTTGTTGTTGTAGCATCGTGTACATAGGTAGAGTTGGTAGAAGCTTAGCAAAAGTATTTTGCAAACTCTTATAGCTTAACTACTCGTAAAGTACGTTACTTGTCTACGTATTTGCAAAGATGCTTTAATTTCGCTGTTAACATATTGTACAGAAGTTGATGCGAAAGAGTTGTACTAGGCTAGAATTTAATCGCGAGATTTTGCTTTCTATAAGACGCTATTACTAACGAGCTATTAGAGCTCGCTACGTTTTAGTACTTCTAATATTTAAGTTGCAAACTAGAGTTTTGCTTTTTTTAGTCGCTTGCTTTAGAAAGTGCACTAATTGAATAGACATAAAGCTTTGCATTAAGACTATTTAAAGTCTAAGCAAACTTTGCTGCGTTTTTTATAGCTACTTTAGCATAGTTTAGTTTATTTAGGTTTTTAATGCTTCTAAAGAGCATGCGGCAACGCAAATAGTTTAACTTCGGCTAAAACTAATTTATCTAAGAAAGTCTAAAATACATCAAAAGCTTTTTAAAATTAGCTACTACAAAAGAAATTCTATAAGTTTGTACTTTGCTTCTAAAGTTTGTAATGCAAACTTTTGCTATAGTACAACTATAAATAGTGTAACTCAATTTACTTAGCAATATAAAAAGAATATTAGAGATTAGTTTAAGTACTAGATTCTGTTCTTTCGCTACAATAGCCGAAAGAATATTAAAATAAGCTCTACTATCTACAATTGCTTTTAAGTTTTTTGAACTTTTAATCTTTACTAACGCGGTAAGAAACGTTAGGTTCTTGCTCGTTAGCATTTTACAAAAAGTACCTACTTCTTTTAACTATAATAAGTTAATATAAGCTACAAAATAAAAGGCTAATTCTTTAAGCTCTTGCTTTTTTTCTTTTTTTTCTCGAATTAGGCGTTTTTCTTTGCTTTATTAGAGTAAGTGGAAACAAAATAGCTTAGTTTGTTACATGCGTAGCAAACTAGCTCGTTAAAGCTTTTGTTTTTATTATTATTACTTTTTTTAAGCTTAAAGTAGCCGTTGCGTTTCTTTTTGTACTATTTAGCATTAAAATAGGTTAATATATGTTCTATTAGCAACGCGGTTTGCTTTTTGTCTTTTTTAGTTTTCTTTTAGATTTTGCTATTCTATTGGAGGTTACAATAGATCTAATTAGCTTTTTGCTCTACTTAGTAGAGAGTAGTGCAACTTTGCAGCAAAAAGTAACGTAGTTGCTTTTTTACTTCTTCGAAAAGTGCTGCGGTAAAGTTCGCTGCTATGCTAAATAAGCTTATTTAGTTAATCTTAGTTTAAAAAAGTTAAAAAAGTAAAAGTAAGTTAGAAAGAGTTTAAGATAGCTTTTAATATAAAGCTTTAATAACATTGTATACTTGCTACTTACGTTTCTTGAAAGTACTTAAAGTACTTAGCATTTGTTTTTTAAGCAATGCTTAAGTAGAGAACTATAAAGAAAATCGCACTCTTTTATAGATTTTATAGGTTTTTTAAAGCGTACGAAAGTTTTTAGTAACGTACGTTAACTTAAAAAAAACTTTTAAAGTTTGCTAAAGAAGTTAAAGCTTTTTGTGTAGTAGCCTTTGCAATTGCAAACTTATTAGTTGTAGTCTACGCGATTTTTCTTCGAATAGCAGTGCAGTAGCTTAAAGCGAGGCAAATTAACCTAGTTAGAAATAGTTTAAGCAAGTGCTAGTACAACTAGTTGCTTAATAGCTCTAGTAAGCGCCGTTTCGTTTTCGTTCTTGTATAGAGCTTTTAACGGTTTAAAGCAAATAAGTTTTATACAGTTTTGCTTATTCTGCTACTAAGTTTTTAGCTTGTTAAGAGCTCGCTTCGTAGAGAGCTTCGATAGTACGTTGTTATTTTTATCGTTTAAAAGTAAAGTATTGAAATTCTCTTCGAAGCGAACTAGGTTATTCTAGCTTAGTTTAACGCTAAAAGCGCAACTACGCTCTAAAACGTTAGCACTATTACTAATCTAGACTTTTTTATTAGCATTTTTATTCTATTCGGTTTTATCTACGACTAGAAGTTGAGAAGTGTTTATTTGCATAATAGAACTTCTATCTAGGTGTTCTAGAAGCAACGTAGCTTAATTGTTAAATAAACTAAACATTGTAAACGAAGTAATCGATTTATTAAACGTATTTTAATAGAGCGATTTGAATGTAAAACTGCGTTTAATCGTAGGTTTGATAACACTTGAAATAGATAAATAGTATAGTAATAAAAATAGTATATTCGTGTAAAAGAAACGAATTACTATTTTAGTAGCAATTCGATGCGAGGTACTTTTAAAGGCTTTGCAAGAAACTAGTCTAGCCTATTATAGCCTATAGTAGCTATTAATCAAAAGAAAACAACTACGTAAAGCTATTTGATTTTACATTAAGTATATTTTAGAGCAACTTTTACGTCTAAGCACAAAGTTAAGTTTAAATACTATATCTACTTTATTCTATATAATACCTATTATTATGTTATAACTTCTTTTACTATTTTAAAAAAAGTTATGTATTAGTTATGCTGCGCTTTTTTCTATTTTTATTATAGATAACTATTATAAAGTTCTCTAGAAGCGTTGCACTTATAAGCTTACTCTTAACTTATTTACTTTTAACTAGCTAGTATTACTTAGCTAGCGCTGTAAGCGTAGAGAGTAGAGTTACTAGTACTACTAGCGTAATCTTACGTTTAATATAAAATTCTCTTTTAACTTTGTTAGCTTTTTAGTATTTAGCTAGTTTATATCTACTATATACTATTAGAATTTAGTTTATCTACTTAATAAGCGCTTTATTCTAGATGTAAAAAAAGTTTACTAGAGTAGCTTTATGTAGGTAACGTTTTAATTTGTTCTTTACGCTACTTGTTCTAAAGCTAAGATTATTATTAACTCTAAAGTCTATAATAAACTTTTCTAACTTTGCTTTATTTAAGTTGTAAACTTTTTTCTTTATTCTAAAACTTTTTTAAAATAATTTTATTAAGCTAGTTTTATTTCTTTTACACTAATTATCTAGCTATATAAAGAATATAGCTATAGTAAAGTAGTAAACGTAAAGTGCATAGCTTGCGTACGTAAGTTAGTTATAGTTTACTATTACTTAATACTTAAAACTAATAAAAGTTGCGTTGCCTAAAACTTAAGATTAATAAAAGTTACTATTACTAAAGGCAACGCTAGTTATATACGCTACTATCTACTACGTTTAAATATAGTAAAGCTTACTCTACTAGTTTTTTTACTCTAGTAACGTAGCAACTCTAGTACTAATACTAGCTATAAAAATAAGCACGTAGTAGTAAAGTATTTATAAGTAAACAAGTAACGTAAAGCACTACCGAGTAACTCAAACTACTGAGTAACCCAAAATTGCTTGGCATTAAATCCTTACGTTCAAAGCTTAATAACTTTACTAATAGTAGAGCTATCTAGATAAATTCTACACTGTCTTAAAGCTCTAATCTAGCGCTTTCTAATTTACTAAAATTTACTTAGCTAGGACTAGTATCGCTAGAGTTATTAAAGTTTGAATATAAAGAGATTCGCTTAGCTTCTAACTCCTACTTCTAGTACTAGACTACTATAATAAATAGTAAAATTGTTTAACTATCTATTATAAACTCTAAACTATAGTTTTATTTAGATTTTATCGCGTGCAGCTTAGATTGAAAGCTAGTATATAAAGTTAGATTCTATATACAAAGTTAAGTAGTTTAGAATAATATTATTATTTATAATAAAAAGTATTTACTACTTTTTATACCTAATATAGCTAAGTTTAACTATATATTAGAGTACTTAATAGTTTTATAGTAGATTAAATAATCTATATATAGATATCTTTACTTAGGAAGTAGAAATATATTAGTAACTTTCTAACTCTTATACTAGCTGTAATTCTAAGCTACACGCTATAAGAGTTTTGCAAATACTTAAAAATAACTATATAAAAGAATATAAAAAAGTATTATTCTTTATTATAGTAGTTAAGTAGTACATACTAGGTATAAAGCTTAAGCGAGGTAGTTAAACTTCAAAGCTTAATAAGATTAGTATTACGTAAGCTATAGTTGTATTTCTTAGCGCGTTTTAAAGTGCTAGACTAGGGCTTTAAAATAGTGTAAAAATTACCTAGATAGCTCTACTATTAGTAAAGTTATTAAGCTTTGAACGTAAGGATTTAATGCCAAGCAATTTTGAGCTGCTCGGTAGTTTGAGTTACTCGGTAGTGCTTTACGTTAATAGTAAAGAAAAAATTTATCTAGTAACTTTCTTAGAGGCGCTAGAAAACTTATAGCTTAAAACTTAGTAACTCTATAAAATAACCTATTACTTTCTTACTTCTATATAGTGAACTATAGTACTTTAGTAAATATAATTAGATTAAGAGAACTACCAAGGCTTTGCAATGTACTGCAAGCGCTAAATACGCCTTTTATTAAGTAAAGCTCTTTGCAATTGTTAGTAATAGAAAATATATTACTATATTATATTATAAAGTAAACTACTGCGTAGTAAAAGTAAAACTAGGTAAAATAGAATTTAGATAGAAACTACCTAGGTTTTACAATACTCTACAAGCACTAACTATAGCTTTTTACTAGCTAAAGCACTTAGTAATTGCTAGCTATAAAAGGTATGTTATTTTGCTACTTCTTATAACGTATTCTACTACCGAGCTAGCTAAACTAGAGTAGTAAATAGGTATAGGTTAAGTTAAAATTGAGTTAGCTTACGTAAGACTCTAGTGCTAACTTAATCTATACCTACGCTAAAACTAAATAGCGTAGGTTAAAGTTAGGTTAGCACAGACCTCTACAATTCTATATTTTAATATATTTTCTTTTTATAATTATAACAGCTAGTTATAACAAGTTTATTAACCTAAAGGTAGTACTTATAACCTAACTTTAACCTACGCTTTGATTACTCTAACCTAACTTTAACTTTAGGTCTGTGCAACTCTAACTTAACTTATACCCAACAATAGGTACTTTCTACTTATTCGCTAGCGTAAGCTAAACTACCGAGCTAGCTATTTTTTCTTAGCACAACTAACTTTTTTTTTATTATATAATATTTTAACAACGCAACGCGATAGCTATTTAAAACGAAAGTAAGCTTAAGCTTGCTCTTTAGGCCTATACATCTAGCTAATTTAAGAAATTGCAACGCGCTACTACTACTTTCAATGTTATACACTAGAAACTTTTTAATTAACTCTACAAAATTACCTTTCGAGCTTAAACTCAACTAAACTTTTTAAAGCTTATAGTACCTGTGCGCGCAATAAGCTAGTACAACTAATAAGCTACTTTAACTAAAATTAGCACTCGCAAAAACAAAGCTGTAGAGCTACGTATTAATTTAACTATTATAAAATTTTCTAGTGTAGTACTATATAAAAGCTTGCGCATTTTTTGCACTATATGTAGTACTTTAATTTAGCGGCCTTGCGTAGTAGTTTTGAGTAGAAGCTGCGATAGTAGAGATGTAGCATTAATACTACTTGTAGTACCTACAATACAACGCTTTTTGTAGATTTTGCTATAGCGCTAGGTAAAGCTACTTACTTGCTTTTGTTTAGTGTATTGCGAGATTTTTGTAAAGTTGCAGCATTACGTTGCTACTTTTTAAGCGCGCGCGTAGCAGCTAGCTTTGCAGCTTTTGCTTATTGCTTTTTATTGCGCCGCTCTTTTGTAATTTGTCGTAGCGCTTTTGCATTTTTTACTATTTTTGTTTTATATAGTATAGCAGCAGCTTTAAGCTCTTTTACTTAAGTTTTTTAGAGTTTTTGCTGCTTTTTTTCGCGCTGTTTAACTGTCTTGCGCACTTAAGCTTTTTAGATCTTGCGAGAACTCTATAGTACAGCGTTGCTATAGTACTCCCTACGCTGCTGCAAGTTAAAAACTTTACTTTTTTCTTTATACTTTTGTTTTGTTGTAAGTACCGCGCAGAGGCTATTGTTTTTGTAGTAGAGTAGCTTGTTTTAAACTTGTAAAGAGTGTAATGTACTAGCAAAGCGTTTAGTTTTACTTTTTATCTTGTTTGCAACTGCAGTGTTTAGAATTTTTTGTATATTATTCTAACTATTTTTATTACTAAGCTTTTGCAGTTTTGTATTTTTATTTTAATCTAAAGTAGTAGTGTTAAAGCGTTTGAGTATAACTTTTGCATTTATTAGCTACACGCTCGTAGCTTTAAAACTTTTTTGTATAGTTTCTCTCTTTATTGTAGTACCCTACGCTAACCAAAATATTGAAAAAGTTGCTTTTTTTAACGCTAACAAGCTTTTGCGATTAGAGTAGATAGTAGTTAAGTTCTTGCGAGTAGTAGTTTAAAAGAGAAAAAAACAATACTATATCAAGCAGCTGTAAAGTGTAAGTTAAAAAAAAAATAGCTAGTAGAATTTTATTAGCGTTGCAAAAGTTTATAAACTTGCGCGTAAAGTAGCTGCCGTAGCTGTTAACGAAAAAAGAAGCGCTATTGCTAGCGCGCTTTTTGCTTTGTGTAGCGCTTAAACAGCTGCTTAAACTAAACTAATTCGATATCGTTGTTTGTTTATTCTAAAGTTAAGTTTGCTATAAATACTTAGTGTTTTCTAGCTTTAACGTTGTTAACCTAGCTTAATTGCAAGCTAGCTTTTCTTTCGTAGATAAAAGCAAGCGGCAGCGCTTTACTATTAGCGCAAACACAAGCTAAAAGTGTAATTTATTTTCTATTGCTATCTTGTATAGCTGCTGTACGCAATTTTGCCTACTAAACTGCTTTAAAAAAAACGCGTTTTGAGCTTGTAGTAATGCTAACAAAAAAGCTTTTTTTATTTATATTATAGGTATTGCGCGCTTTAACGCTGTACTTATGCATTTTCTTGTGTAGTAGTTAAAAGTATAAGTTGTATTTCTTATGTAAGTTAGCTTAGTAACAATTGCAATTAATTCTAGCGCTTTATTTGGTAGTAAGCTCGTTAGCGTAGCGATGCAAAAAGCGCGAAACCTACGCATACAAAGCTTCGTGTTTTGCAACTGCGCTAGCAAAATTGTGTACTATTTTTTTTGTAGGTAGCAAGCTTTGCTTTGTGCATTTTTCTATGTACTGCACAAGCTTTACTTCTTGTTGTAAGTTAAGTAATTGCTGTTTTTCTAATGCAGCTGCACAGAACTGCGTTTTGCTTTTGTACTTTCGCAACAGTGTTGTGCGATTAACACTAAACTATTTTGCAACTTCGCGATACGAAAAAGATGCGCTAGCTTTAATCGCAGCTTCGATTAAGTTTATATTAGTAGAGTTGTAACGCGTTAAAGTTAAAACGAAATACATCTTTTGATGTTAGAGTAGCTTATTAGTTGTACTAGCTTATCGCGCGCACGAGCACTATACAGCAACTAAAGAGCAAACAATTGTCTAATACATTCTTAACTTTAACTTGCGAGAATTTGCGCTCTAGCTATGCGAAGTAGTAGATATAGCTAATAAAATGCTAGGTGTACAAAGTAGTAAGCTAGTTAGCAAATACTAAGCTAAAAAATTCGTAACGCGCTTAGATAAGCTTAAAGTTACGCTAGCAAATAAGTAGAAAGTACTTATTAATAGGTATAAGTTAAGTTATAAGTTGCACAATCTTTAAGTTAAAATCAAGTTAGAGTTAACCTAGCGTAGGTAGAAGTTAAGTTAGAGTAGTTAAAGCTTTAGGTTAGAAGTTAAGTTAGAGTTACCTAAATAGTTAAGAAACTATAATAAATAAATGTAATAAATATACATAGAAAACTTAATATTAATATAAGTTGTAATATTATGTAAAACTTTACTACAACTCTAAGCTTTAACTACTTTAACTTAACTTTAACTTAAGCTGCTTAGTAACTAGCGCGAGTTATAGCTAAAGTTAAGTTAAAGTTTAACGTAAGCTAACTCAACTCTAACTCAACTTCTACTTATTTACTAGCCTACTTAAAATAGCGTTTAATTAAGCAAAGAATTAACAGAGAATACTTTAGAAGAATCTAAAGACAATTAGCGCGTAGTTTAAGCTAGTCGTAGATACTAAAGCTAAGTACGGCGTTTACAACAACAACGTGTACAACTTTAACAAACAAGCTTTTAAATAAGCGTTATTAGCTTAATAAAAGTTAGTACAAGTGCAAAAAAACGCGTTTAACCTAACCTTGTTTAGCTAAGTAATTGCGAGTAGATTATAGTTATCTAGAGCATTTGCGCAGCTAGGTATGCGATTTTACTTTTTATTATCTACAAAGAACGCGTTTATATCTTTGCGTAGTACAAAAAAGCAAATATACTACGCAATTAAAAAGTCTTAGTTTCTAAAAACAAATAAACTAGCTACGCGCTTAGTTTTAAGTAGTTAAAGTATTTTAACGCGCATACAAGAACGCGCAAAGTAGAAGTGTATAAGCTACTTATTCTAAACAGCTACAAAAGCTACTTTAACTAGAATTTCAAGAACTACTACTTTAAACACAAAATTTCTACTTTTTGTATGCTACTTTACTAGTTGTACGTTTTTTAGCTGCTTAATGTAGTTTATTTCTCGCTGTTAAAGCGCAAGTACTTTTAACGCGTTAGAAACTTAGCACGCCAACGCGTTTTCTATATTAACAAAAAAAGCTTTTTACTAGCTTTTAGAAACGCGTTTTTAAACGTGTTTATAGAAGCTAACTGCTAAAAAGCTTTTAAAACATTAAGAATAGTTTCTATTAACGCGTAGGTAGTTCTAGATTGCTTTAAAGTATAGCTACGTACTCTACTACTACTTCTACTATAAAAAACACTATAGCAATCAAAAACACTAAGCAATATGCACGAGTTTGAATGTTAGTTAAAGCTTATAAGCAACTTTTTTACTTAGTTGCTTATTACAGCGCAAGCAAGCTTCTTTTAGCTTATAAAAAGTAGTAAACTAATGCTGCACCAAAACGTGCTTCAAGCAGCTTAGATTACCAAGCTTAAAAAGCAATTAGTAGTAATAACTAAAAAAAAAAACGCAAACGCAAGCGGATTTAGCAAGGTAGTACTAAAGAGTATAGTAAAGCAGTAGCCTAAGTAGCCGCAAAAGCTTTTATAGCTACTAAGAAATTCAAGAAAGCTCGTAGTAGTAGTAATTAAGAAAAAGCTTAACTAACTGTACAGCGCTGTAGAAACTGCGACGAAACTAGTTACAACGTGCGCACGTGCAAAAAAAATACTAAGAAATTTTTAAAATTAAACGCAAGCATAACCTACGCAGGTTTTTTATTTAATAGTAATTAAATTAAAGAGTTATTACATAAATTGGTTGTGCTAAAGAAAAATAGCTAGCTTAGTAATTAGCTAGCTCGGTAGTAGAATACGTTATACTAAATAAAAATAAAAAATGTAGTTTTTCTTTAGGTTTGTAAGTTTTTCTTTTAACTTTGCTTATCTCTCTAAACTTAAAAGCTATATAAATACAGAATTAAATAGAAAAAGTTTCTATATTTTAATAGAAAAATAATAATAAGCTATATATATAGAAGATTCTATAATCTCTAGCTACTATTGTAATAGTCTTAATAGCAACTTTTTACTATAACCTTCTTTTACTTTACTTTTACTTATTACTAAGTAACTTCTCTTCTAGGTCTAGCGTACTTTTCTGCCTAGTATATATACTTCTATATATTCTATAGCATCTACTTACTAATCTCTTATAGCTAAATCTACCTACACTTCTTTTAACAACGTTAATTTTTACTCTAGTTAACTTAGTTTGTAACTTTTAATATATTTTCTATAGCTAATACTTTATTTCTTACTTAAATAATTACTTTACTTCTATATTGTAAATTATATGCTAATAATATAATAGAGAACTAAACTTAAAACTAACTAGAGTTATATTACTAAATAGCTATCTTGTCTAAAGTATAGATTACTTAGTAAAGCTATTCTTTCTCTATTAGAACTTTCTACTTTTTTAAAGACCGTACGCGAACAAGTAGAAGAACAATTATTCTAAAATTGCTATTGCAAAGGGCGTAGCCTGTTTAGTGTAGCTAGAGAGAACTAGAATTGTTTTTACTTTTCTCGCCAAGTTCTTTCTCTATTAGAACTAGTGTTTTTTAGTAGCCAATTTGTTTAGATCTAAAAGTAAAATGTCTTTTTCAAAGCGTTTCGTTTTTTTAAGCTTTTAATAGATTCTTTGTTTGTTTTCTTTTGTAAGCTCTTGTTTAAGCTCGTTAAAATAATGCTATATTAAATTCTCGTAAATCGAGATTTGTAGCTGTTCGTTAAGTAACTTGTATTTTTTGTCTATTGATTTAAAGTCGTTACATATTAACTTTTCTTTAGCTAAACTTATTTCTTTAAGTAACTATTCTCTCTAATTCTTAACATTCACAAAAGTAATTACTTTTTATTTTTTATTAATACTACTCGTGGCATTAGACAGTACGTTTAACTGTTAAACAACTTTGTTTTTTTAATAACAGTTACTAGAGATGTAGCCTAGCTTGCTATAGTTATAGCAAGTCCTTGTTTTCTTGCTATACTTTAATTGTTTTTTAATTAGTTTGCTTTTGTTAAAGTTGTTGAGGTGTATAAGTTTGTATTTTAAGTTAAGTTGTATATGCTTGTTAAGCGTAGGTGTTGCGTTTGTACTTAGCGCTAGCTAGTGTTAAGTGTATAACTCTTGCTGCTTTTTAGTACATAAAACTTTGCTTTAGCTTGCATTTTAATTGCGAGTTCGTACAACTTATTGTTGAAGCAAATTAACTTTTTGATTAGGTTGTTTAAAGTGTCTGTAGCTGCTCTAGAGCGCATTAGTTCTAATTTAACGTTATTTTTTAGCTTTTGCTTGTACATGCGCATAAGTGCTTTGTCGTTTTAGTTAGTCTAGATAAAGTACTGTTAAAATAGGTTAGCGTAGTTTTTAGCTAACTTAGTCTAGCGCATTTGTTAAATAGTTTTTTCTGCGATAGCGAGTTTGTTGGCAATTGCGTAGAATTGTTGCAGCTTGTTTTTAAACACAGCGCGATTTTTGAACATACGTGTAATTATGTCTTTGTCGTTGTTGCTATCTAGATACTTTTTTAAGTAGAGTTAAACTTACTTAAAAGCTAGCTTTTTTATGTAGAAAGCTATTAGAAATGCCTTGTTAATGTCGTTAACTTGGTTATTT
Organism: Massariosphaeria phaeospora; assembly: GCA_011032825.1. NCBI lineage: Eukaryota > Fungi > Ascomycota > Dothideomycetes > Pleosporales > Massariosphaeria > Massariosphaeria phaeospora. The sequence goes on along the minus strand of JAADJZ010000003.1, from coordinate 1,446,102 downwards.
TCCAATTTAAAGAAAAAGTCGAACTAGAGTATCTAGTTTTTTAGCTTTAATTAGTTTCTATAGTAGAAATTAAGCTTCGCTACTTTCGTACCGCTAGTGCGAGTATAAAAAGAAGTAGTTATTAAAGTATTACTTATCTTAAAAGTTGTTAATATGTAAAAGCTAAGCAAACTTAAAAGAATTGTTTATTAAGCTTAGGTTAGTTTTTAGAGAATAAGTAAGTTCAATAGATTAAAAAAGCTGTATAGCGTTTAATACTAAGGCAGTAGCAAGCTTCGTTCTGCAAAGAGTATAAAAGTTAAAGTAAAAGTTAACTTGTAAATTGTAAAATTAAAAACAACAACTGTACAAGTGCGTTGTTTTTTTTAGTTTATATACTAGAAAGTGTCTTTGCTTATTTTTAAGCGCTTGTTACTAAGCAGTAATCGTTGTTAAGCGCTTAGTATTAAGCGCGCTTATTATTAAGCGCTTACTAATAAGCGGTTACGTAACTAAAGCTTAGTTAGTTCGCTGTGTAACTCTATTAGTAGTTTATAACCTAAGCGCCTTGCGCTAGAATTAATCGTAATGCTAGATCGTAACAAGTTCTAGCTAGTATTGTTGTTAAAGCATTGTGTACATAGGTAGAGTTAGTAAAAGCTTAGCAAAAGTATTTTGCAAACTTGTGTAGCTTAACTACTCGTAAAGTACGTTAGTTAACTTTTCTAAGTACATTTTATACATAGATTAAATCTATAGGCAATAGCTTGTGTAGTTTGTTATTCTATCTAACATAAAATTAAATTGTTTTTTTTTGTTGTTATTAAGCTTTTCGAATATAGAACTAATTTTTAGGCAGAATTTCTAAGTCTAATTACAAGTACCTTTAGTAAAAAAACACTTTTAATAACACTTTAACTACTTTAGGTTTAAAACTAAAACAATATAACAAGTTTAGCAAGCTTAAGTAAAAGTAGTGCAAAAGCACTAGCACGCATCGTAGCAATAGTACTAGCAAAGCAAGCTAACTACATACAAGAAATAAGCAAGCAGATTAGCAAACTATTAAAAATAGTTGCAATTTTAAAGAGTTAAGAAACTAGTAGTGCTGCAAAAGCACTATTTCTAGAAAAGTATAGAAAAGAAAAAAAACGCTACAATTATTTTTTACAAATATTAACATCTACTGCAGATATTCTGCAACAAGCTTTTTAACAAAATAAACTAAAATCTTTGCAGCTAAAATGCATATAAAAGACAACGTAGCAGAATAGTTTTAGCTATACGCAAACAATTACTTTAACTGTAACAACAAGTAAAAAATAAAGCAAAACATGCAACGCATTTTTAAAAGTTAAAAGTTGTTTAAAAACAAGCTTTAAGTAATCTACAAAAAAGTAAACAAAACATAATAAGCAATAAACAAACTTAAACTACTGCAATAAAAAAAGTTTGTAAGCAAGTACAATACTAAATTAAAAAAAATTTAAGCTAAAGTAAATAACGTAGAAGAACGTAGCTTATGCAAGTTCTACTACGCAAAGTTAAAAAAACACGTAAAAAATAAAATTAGTCAAAACAAAAAACTTAAAAAACTTAACGAGTTAATTAAAACTGTAGTACAAATTAACAGCTAGCTAAAGCAGCAATAGTAGAAACGCAAGTTTACTATTAAACTATACATACGCCTAGTAACTACAATAAAAAAAGCTATTACTACGACCTAATAGATATCGACAGCATTAAACAAATTTAAAACAACAAGCTACTACAAAAGCAGTTTACTAAAAAAAACGCTACTTAACAAAGTAACAACTCTAAAACAAAGTGTTTAAAAAAGAACGCTAGAAGCGTTACAACAACAAAGCATGTTTTTAATGCAACAAAGTAAAACACTTTTGCAAAAACTACTTAAAAACACAATAGCAAGTAGAAAGCGTACAAGCTGTTACTATTGCTATAGTTTAACTACAGTAAGTAGCTACACTATATTCAAAAAACCTCGAAGAATTAAAAAACAGTTAGGTCTAAATAGAAAGTCTTAAAGACTTTACAAAACTAACAAACTAAAAGAACAAAAAACTAACGTACTTTACGAGTTCGTGCATTACACGAGTTCGTGCATTACTTTTGCCAAGCTCCTACCAAAACTACTCTATTCTAGCGCAAAACAGCTTACTTTAGCTTTGTGTAGAGTAATATAACACGAGATATTATTTAAAGTTTACTTTTACTACTTGCTTACACATACGCGCGTTGTGCTTAGCCTAATAACACTATTTACACTATTTTTGAAATAGTTCACCTGCTTTAGCGCGCACTCGCGTCTTTAGCTTTTTTTTATTACTACGCGCTCTAAACTCCTTTAGAGCAGTTAGACGAGCTTTATTCTTAACTGTTAAAGTTCTTTCTGCCTAAACCTGCTTTCTTTTATGCAATTTACGTTGCGTAGCAGCTTTATTTGCTATCTTTAGCTTAGCTATTTTCTATTGCGCTAACACTAGCTTGTGCGCGATAATAGCTGCTTCTTTTAAAACTTTTTTAAAGGCTTTTACTATAAACGTTAGTAAGCTATTTATATGCCTCTAAATTCTTGCCTTTACAAGCGTTAATTGCGACTTTAGTTTAAAAGTATTGCTTAGAGTTTGCAACTGCTAGAGCTTGTTGTTAATAAGTAGTAGTAGTAATAGAGTACGTAGCTAAACGTTAAAAGCTGTTATAACCTGTTCTAGGTTAAATAGAACTAATCTAGCGCTTTAAAACTCTTTTTGGATATTACTAAAAGTAATTGCTGCATTATAAGCGCGTATAAAGCATAGTAGAAACTTAAGTTTTGTAATGTAAGTAATTTAGTTGCGCATAAGATTTTCAGCTTAGCGCTCGTACGCTTTTTTTAAAAAAGCAAAACAACCTATATTAAGAAGCTGCAAGAAGTGCGATAAGTGCGAAAGTATATAGATAGTAATAATCTTGTTCTCTTTGCAGTATTGCTAGAATGCAAGCGAGTTATAGCTCTTATAGCCGTTAATTGCAAGTAGTTAGTAGCTGCTAACTACTCTTTTCTTTGTATGCTTATCAAAGTGCTTTAACTACTGCAGCTTAAGCTTGTTTGTTGTCTAGCTTTTCTTAGAAACTGCAATAACCTAGTTTTAAAGCAGATTCTTTTTCTTGTACTAGGCAAAGAGGTAATAGTAGCTCTTAAAAATAACAAAAAGTAAAATAGCTTACTTTGTTGCGTTGATGCTTTAGATAACTGTTGTTTACTTTTTATTGCCTTGCTATATTGCCTTTAGCCGTTCTTGTTTCTCTAAAGCAGTAACAACTGCTTTAGTTAATATTTAGCCTATTGTAAAGCTTGTTTTGTTGAAGTTGTACGTATCTACATTCTAAACACTATATTTAGCTTTTGTGTTAGCTACTAGGCGAAACTAGCTTTAAATAACTTTAAGATTCTTGCAAAGCGCTTTCTTGTAATTGTACTTGCGATTGAACTTTATTGTAAACTTAAAGCAGTGCATAACCTACGTACTAAGCTAGTTTAAGCTAACTTAGCCTAGATTGCGCTTTGCGCGCAAAAAATTGGCTATATTAGCTATAGCTGCGAGCTTAGAAAGAAATCCGCGCGATATAAGCTTAAGTATATACTTAACAACTACGCTTTTCTTAGTCTTTGTTAGATTTTTTAATTTAGGCTAGTAATCTGCTTGTAAAGTTTGTCCTGCGCGTTAGTAGCTTAGTGTTAATTAATCGACGTTGTAGATAGCTGCAGCGCGTTGCTAAAAAAGTATCGCGTTTTGTTTAGAAGCTTAAAAAGCAAGCTATATCTAACGTTCTTTAGAAAGTTCTATTTAGTGTTGTTGTTAAAGCATTACGTAGAAAGTAGAGTTTGGTAAAAGCTTAGCAAAAGTAATGCACAAACTCGTGTAATGCACGAACTCGTAAAGTACGTTATTAACTTTACAAATTTAAGAAATTAACAAACAACTATAAAACTATAAATGCTAAATGTGCAACTAAAAAACTTACATTGCCTAGTATTACAAAAATAAGTTTTATGCGCTTTAAATTAAAGCACTACAAAAATAGAAAGTTGCAAACGTAGCAATAGCACAATAAAAACTAACAAAAAAAAATACAATTCGCTAATTAGAACAATTACAGAAACTTACTTTGGCACTAGTACAACAAAAAAAACTGTGTATACTACGCAAACAATAGAATTTTTGCTTAGCAATAGCTAAAACTAGTATTACACGTTTTACTTAAAAACAGCGAATATACAGTAACAAAGTGTTACGTACACAACTATAACAACTAGTTTAAAAACTACAGCAGTAGCTGCAAATAAGCGCAGAATTATAATAAAACATATTAAATACACTAGTTATATAAGCATATTACAGATTAGTAGCTTATAAGTCTAAAAAACAAAGACTACTTAAAATAGAACGACAAATTATGCGCAAAGAATTATAATACGTGTAAAAAAGCACGTTAGCTTTTGTACACTTAAAAATGCACTATCTATACACTATAGAAAAATGCAACAAAATAAAATTTTAAAAACTAAAAGTACGACAAGTTTTTAAAGCTATAAAAATGCTTCGCTAACAAATGCAACTACTACGAGCAATAAAATATCCTAAAAAAACAAGCTTTAAAAGCTTTTTTAACAAAAAGCTAATAAGCTACTAGACTTACAATTAGGCTAGTAAAAGTGCTTTTAGCACAACTATACAAAGCGTATAAAAAACGCAACTAAAATAAAACTACATAAAAGTAAAAGCAAAAGTTGCAACTTAAAAGCTTACTACACTACTTAATAGCAAAGCTGCCTAGACATTAGTTTCCTTAAAATAAGTAAAAAAAAACAAAATACTTTACTAAGTTAAGAATTAACTAATACAAATAGTGTTAGCTAACAAACAACTACTAGAATATAAAAGTAGTTTAATTAACCTAGAAACTTAAAAAATCGTGTTAAAAGTTGCGAGCATTAAACACTAACAGTGTATTAACATTATAAACTTTAAAAGTTTTTATATGTATATTAAGTACAACTAGGTACAAAAACACAACTTAGATATTAATTTAAAAAAACGAAACAATACGCAGCTAAAGACTTAAAAAGAAAGTCGCTGTAGTATAACAAAACAAATTAACAATTCAAAGCTTACCTAAAAACAAAAGAATTAGTTTAATTTTACTTTACAAAATCGCAAGAATTTGTAAAAGATACTCTTAGCAAATAGGCGTTATATATATACAACAAGTTACGCTTTTAAAAGCACAAAAACTGCGATTTAACTTTTCTAAAAAATAAAAGTTTAAAAACTTTTCTACAGAATACTAAACAGAGTTTAAAAGTTTTTTTAAAAAAAACAAAAAGCATAACTTAGCAAACTACTAAAAATAAAATTACAAAATTATTCTTAAAAAAAGAACAAAACTGCAACTAAGACTAATGTATCTACTAACTTACGACTAGCAAAAGAAATTAAAGAAATACATTTAAAAAAACATTTAACGAGAATACATACAACTAAGCGAAAGCTTAATAGCTTCGCTAATATTGTTTGTAATAAAGAAAAACGAAGAATTAAAACTATGCGTAAACTATTAACAGCTTAATAACGTTACTTAAAAAAACAAATATTTACTACTACTTATCTAAAAGCTTATAGATTAACTTTAAAAAGTAAAATAAATTACAAAACTTAACGTACAAGACAGATACTATCGCATTGAAATTGCAAAAAAGCACGAATAGTTTATAGCTTTTAAAACTAGATATAAACTCTACAAGTACTAGGTTATGCCGTTTAAATTAACTAATGCCCTAGCTACGTTTTAGGCTCTAATTAACAAGACACTATACAAATACTTAGACATTTTTGTTATAACATACTTAAACAACGTATTGATATACTTTAAAGAAATATTTGAGAAACATTAGAAACATGTTAAAAAAGTGCTACAGAAGATAAAGCAGTACTACCTACTACTTTACTTAAAAAAATGTAAATTCTACGTTACAGAAACTAGCTATTTAAGATTTATTATTTTAAAAGAAAGTGTATTTATACACTCGAAAAAAATCTAGACTGTATAAAAGTAGCTAACTTTTAAAATAGTAAAAAATGTGCAGTTTTTCTTAAAATTTGCTAACTTCTATTGAAAGTTTATTAAAAATTACTTTAAAACTACTACACTGCTTTTAGAAGTTACTAAAAAAAACAAAAAGTTTAATTAAACAAAAATACAAGAACAAGCGTTTTAAAAACTTAAAAAGAAGTTTACTACAACACTAATGCTATAGATGCACGACCTAGAAACGAAAACTTAAGTAAAAACTAATGCCTTAGACTACACATTTAAAGCGATACTCTTACTACAATGCAACAATAGAAAATAAAAACTAGTATTTTACTATTCTAGGAAGTTTTTATAAGCAAAACTTAACTACAACGTTTACAACAAAAAGCTATTAGCAATAATAAACGCTTTTAAACAATAGAAAGCACACCTAAAAAAAGCAAAGCATTAAGTACAAGTGTACTTAGACTACTAAAACTTTACTAACTTTACTACTACTAAGAAATTAAATAAACAACAAGTTAGATAGGCTGAATTTATAGCAAATTACGACATTAACATTTACTATTGCAAAGAAACTAACAATAAAGCCGCAAACGAGCTTAGTTGAAAATTAGATTTTATAAAGACTAACAGACTAGTTACGCATAACCTAGTATTACAACAGAACCTAAACAAAACTCTCGAATACAATTAACTACAATTAGCTAAGATAGCTAGAGTTACAAGCATTAAAAAAATAATGCACTAAAAATAAAGCAAAAACGACTAGCAAAGATAGATAGTTACAAACAATACTTAAGCTATATAGCTTATTTAAAAATTACATGCTTCAAAAGCATATAGACACCTAGGAATTAACAAAATAGTTTAACGAATTTTAAACGAGTACTTAATACTCTACGTACAAAACATAGTTTAAAAAGCAATAAGCAACTATTTAAATTATTTAAAAAACAAACTTAAGAAATATAAGCCTTACAGATTACTTTAACTGCTAGAACTACTCGCACGCTTATAAATTAGCGTTACAATAGACTTTATATCAAAGCTTTTAAAATTGTTAAAACTCAAATTAGCACAGCTGTGCGACTCGATCTTGGTAATCGTAGATTAATTAACTAAAGAATTATACTTTGTACTAATAAAAGAATTAATTACAGCAAAAGAAATAGCCTACGAGGTTACAAAAACGCTCGTCGCTAATTACAAATTGCTAGAATAGTTTATTACTAATAAAAACAAGCTATTTACATTAAAGTTTTGAAATACGTTTTTAAGAGTTGCAAAGAAGCTATTAACTAGCTTCTACTCGCAAACAAACGGCTAGACAGAACAAACGAACTAAACGCTAGAATAGTACCTACGAATGTACAGTAACAAGTTGTAAAACAACTAGGTTAAACTTTTGCTAACAGCACAAGTAGCTTACAATAGTACAAAGTTTACAACTACAAAACACTTGCTATACTACGCAAACTATAGATATAAGCTAGTAGCTTATTAAAATTTAAAGAACATTAAAAGCATTTCTATTAAAGCAAATAACAAAGCTTAAAGAATGCAACAATTACACGACAAATTGAGCTAACAAATTGCTTAAAGAAACTTTACAACAGCTAAGTTAGCAAACAAAAAAAAGCTTAAAGAACTAACTTTTAAAAAGAAGAATAAAGTTTTTCTTTTACAAAAAAATCTAAAAACTAAACAACTATGCAACAAGTTAGACAACTTGTAAATAAAACCGTTTAAAATCTTAAAAGTTAAAGAACTTGTAATATTTAAACTACAGCTACTTACAAGCATGCGCATACATCTAGTTTTTTACAAATTACTTTTTAAACTAGTACTACTAAACGGTAAAGTAGCAACTAATATCAACCTTAAAGACAAAAAGTACAAAGTTGAAGAAGTTAAAGACCTATAGAAGTTTAGAAGTTAGTAGAAATACTTAGCTAAATAGCAAAAATAGCTAGAAAGCTAGAATACATAGAAACTAATACAAAGTCTTACTAACTACAAGGAATTAGTGCAGATATATTACTAGCGAAATTTAGAAGCAAAGAATTCAAGTTCTCTAAAAAAGTAGAAAAGTTTAAAAAAAAAAAGCGAGTAGAGAAGAGTTAGTTTGTAACTAGCTTAAGTTAGTTGAAAGCAGTTCGAATAGTAGCAGTATAGAACTATCGGTAGAAGCTGTACTCTTAGAACCGAAAAAAACGCCTAAGTGCGCTTTCTTAAGATTTTCTATCTCTTTACTTAATGCAAGTTTCTAAGCAAACAACTTTTTCTTTTTATTAGTAGCAGCGTTAAGTTAATTTTGAAAGTTAAGCTTGCAACGTTCTACAGCGCAAAGCTTTCAACGCAAAACTCGCTGTTTTTTAGCAACAGCAGCAAACTCTTTTTTAGAAAGAAAAAAAAATACTTAAAACCCAACGATATATAACGTAAAGCACTACCGAGTGCGCTACACTACTAAGTGCGCTAGAATTTCTTAGCACAACCAACTTATCTCGAAGAACATTAGATTAATTGCTATCAAACAAAGAACCTGCGTACGTTGTGCTAGCTTTAGATTTAGAAATTGCTTTTAAATTCTTTTGGTAAGTTTGGGCATTGTGCTTTGTATTACTACAGTTTCTACAGCGCCGTAGAGCTAGTTGTGCTTTCTTTTAACTTTTTCTACTACGCGCTTTCTTTGATAGCTAAAGCGCTGTAGACGCTTTAGCAGCTACTTGCGCTAATCTATTACTATACTCTATCGTACTACCTGTTTAAATCTGCTTCCGTTTGCGCAATTTCTGCTTAGTTATCTCTGCTAATTGATTTTTAAGCTCTTTGATACGGTAGTCCTTAAGCGCGTTCTAATGCAGCATTAATTTAGCTTCTTTTACAAGCTAGAAAAAGCTACTCTGCGCTAACGTAGGCAATCTAGTAATAAAATCCTGTACTAGCTTTGATTGTAATTCAAATTCGAGTGTATTGCTTGGAGTTTTTAACTGCTACAGCGTTTTTAGTGCGAGTAGTAGTAGTAGAGTACACAGCCGTACTTTAAGACGATTAAAAACTACCTACGCATTAATAGAAACTAGCCTTAAAGCTTTAAAAGCTTTTTTGCAGTTCTTTGCTGTAAACACCTCAAAAAACGCGTCTTTAAAAGCTAGTAGAAAGCTTTTTTTGTTAATATAGAAAACGCGTTAAGAGTACTTCAACTTTAGCAGCAAGAAGCAGACTACATCTAGCAGCTAGAGAATATAGAATAAATAAGCTAGCATGCAAAGCGTAAGAATCTTGTTTTTAAAGCAATAGTTCTTGAAATTCTAAGATTAGTAGCTCTTATGGTCGTCTAGAATAAGCAGCTAATACTTCTCTATCTAACGCGCTTTTGTGTGCGCGTTAAAATGCTTTAACTATTTAAAACTAAAAGCGTTGTTTGTCTAGCCGTTCTTAGAGACTAAAAGCTTCTAATTGCTAGGTATAGAATTCTTCTCGTACTACGCTAAAATGTAAATGCGCTCTTTGTAGATAATAAAAAGCGAAATCGCGTACTTTGCGGCGCAGATGCTTTGGATAACTATTACCTACTCTCAATCGCCTAGCTGGATAAGATTAGAGCGAGTACGTTTTTGAAAGCTTGTAACGACTTTCATAGACCTAATTACGCCTATCTAGAAGCTAGTTTTGTTAAAGTTGTGCACGTCATCGTCGTGAACGCCGTACTTAGCTTTGGTATCTCTAACAAGCTTAAACTACGCGCTAATAACTTTAGAATCTTTTTGTTGTATTCTCTGCTAGTTCTTTGCTCGATTAAAGGCTATCTTAAGCTCGCTTAAACGCGTTACGAATCTCTTAGCCTAGTTCTTGCCTACTAGCTCTCTACCTTGCGCAGCTACTAGTTTATTCTCTATATCTCCTACTTCAGACAGCCGAGAAGCAAATTCTCGCGAATTAAAGTTAAGAATATATCGAACGATTGTTTGCTCTTTAGTTGCAGTAAGCTTCTAGCTGTTTGAAGTACAATCGCGTCGTGTAGCCATTTCTTTAACGCGTTGGCTAAGAGTTGATTAGCAAACATTAAACGCAAAGGCAGCAACGCAATAGCTTTAGAATTAACCGAATTAAAAAGCGTGTAGAGCAAGCTCAAGCGCTTTTTTATAATAAATTGAGAATAGTGTAGTGCGTAAAGTTATATTATCCGAAAAGTTAATAGTTAATGCCAAGAGAATTTTGGCGCACTTAGTAGTGTAGCGCACTTGGTAGTGCTTTACGTTAGTCAACACAAGTTTTTTTAATTAAAAGAAAATACTTTAGACTTTTTAACAAGCAGCGACGGCATGGCTTTGCAACAAAGTAATTTATTGCACAAAAAAAAGCAAGACGATTAAAAGAAAGCTACGACACAACGAGAATTAAAGTTAACTTACTTTTATACAAAACGGCACTTTTGATGCAAAGCACAAAAAAAACTAGCACAGCATAGTAGAACAGCTATTAAAACAATATTCTTAAAAAAAGATTAATGTTACAAATAGAAACGATACTAGGTATTGTAGACTAAGCAACGACGTAAGAAAGTTGTTAAAGCTTGCTAGTGCGCAAGACAAAAGTACAACAATGCGCAAAGCAAAGTTAAGTAAGCAAAAATTACGTAACGTGCTTAGCACGCTTAGTAGTCTTAACACTAAGCAAACTAAGCAAAAGTTGCTTAGTAAAATTAGCGCGCTTAGCACTAAGCACACTAAGCAAACTAAGTAAACTGCTTTTAGCAAAGAATTATAGAACTATATAGAGTAGCAGAATTTCTTTTACAATTTTAATTCTTTGTAGTTAACTTTTTTAAGTACATTTTGTACATAGATTAGATCTATAAGCAATAGATTGTTACTTTGTTATTCTATTTAAGATAGAATTAAGATTGTTTTTTTTGTTGTTATTAAGCTTTCTAAACATAGAACAATTTCTTAGGCAAAATCTTCGAGTCCAATTGCAAAAACCTTTGGTAAAAGAATACTTCTAATAACATACTACTAGAACTTAAGCGAGTTGTAGCTTTCGTAACTGTTAATAACGAGTAGGCAACTAGTGCTAATAGTTTTTTTTCTTTGTGTGCTCGTTAAAGTGCTTTAACTACTAGAAACTAAGCTTATTTATTGTCTAGCCGTTCTTAGAGACAGCAATAACCTAGTTCTTTAGCAAGAAGTTTTTCTTGTACTAAGCAAAGAAGTAGTGCTTGCTTGCAAAGATAACAAAGAGTAGAATTGCCTACTCTATTGCGTTAATGCTTTGAATAACCGTTGTCTACTCTCGATTGCCTAGCTAGACTGCTTTTTGCTGTTCTCAACAGTCGCTACTCGTTACTACTGCTCTAGTTAATATCATGCCTATTATAAACTTAGGTTTGTTAAAATTGTAAGTGTTTTCGTTGACAATGCTGTACTTCGCTTTTATGTTCTATATAAGCTAGAACTAGTTTCTAATAACTTTAGAATTTTCGCACAAGGCTTTTTTGTAGTTGTACTTTCGATTAAACTTAACTTAAAGCGCTAGCTAGCGCTTTACAAAGGTTTTAGTTTAGTTTTAGCTAACTAGGTCTTAGTAACGCTTAGCTAGCAAGAAATTAGCTATATCTTTGACAGCAGCGAAGCGAGGCGAAAATTCTCGCTTACAAAAGTTAAGAATATAGCTAACAATTACTATCTTTTCTATTTGTAGTAGCTTTTTTAAATTGAGCGCACATTTGCGTTGTAAAGGCTTTTTAGCGGGTTGAGCGCTAAGCGTACGTTAGAGAACTTCGTAGATAGCTGCAGCGCGTTTATAGGTTAGAGTTGCGTTTTGTTTAATAGCCTAAAGAGCAAGCTGTATTTGAGCTTGTTTTAAAGCTATTCCTACGTTTGTAGATAAAAGCATAGTAATTTATAGTAAATTGCTGTAATTTTCGGTAAAGTCTTGGCACGCTAAGCTGCTCGCTTGTCTAAGCTACTTGCTTGTTTTTTACGTTATAAGCTATCTAAAACTATAGATACCTAAGCTAGAAGTTAGCGAAACTCAAAAATAAAAATAAAAATAAAGTTCTTAGGTTATACTAGATTTCTTGAAAAGAAATAGTTTGCTAGTAAGCACCTAAAATAGAGAGCTAAGCAATTGTACGATTAAGATTACAATTCTTAGACTCTAAGTTATAAAATATAATAGAAGTGCGATTATAATTACTTCTAAAGTTACTATTATTTTTATTCAAAATAAAACAATAGAAAAACCTATTGATACTAAGCTTTGAAATACCAAGCTTTATAATAGATATTTCTTAATTTTATAACTTTATTCACCTAAAAAAGAATTTTTATAACAAACTTTGCTTATTATAACTTAAATTTAATAGAGGAACAATTCCGTAGAATAAATCCAGTTCTAAAAAAAATAGAGTTATAATAACTTTATAAAATAGAGATTATAAACGTCTAAAAGACTAATATAATAACTATTCCAAAGTTATAATCTCTAAACAGAGATTAATAACAACGACAAAGTAGTTATAAGTTTTTTTTTTTTGCTATATTTTAGATACTTTATAAAGCCTTAGCTTTACTAAAGTAACAAAAGTTTTAATATTACCGTATTAGTTCAACTTTATAAGGATAGTTACTGTTATAACAAGTATAACTCTAGCTATCAAGATAAAGCAGTTATTTACGAATAATAAAAAACAAAAAAGAGTGTTATACAAAGATAACCAGGGCAAATGTGTATTTTATAACAAATAAAAATTTATCGTTCTAATATTTCAAAGAATATTACTCTACTAATAGGATAATTACTCTTGCGGTTTTGATTCGTATAGAGCTCTATTAAAGTGTAACTCTATTCCTCTAAATCCAAAATTAATTCAAAATATTAGCAAGCAATATAAAGGAAAATTAAGGTTAATTCTAACTTTAATAGGCAGAGTCGACAGGGACCGGATAAGTAATTAACTTGAAAGTTCAAATAAACAAACGAATTTAAACTGTAAAAGTATATAATACTAATATAGAGTAAAAAGCAATTTAAACTATAAAGTATAAACTACTAATATAGAATAAAAAGCAAATTTACACTATGTAGTAAAAATACTAATATAGAATAATCAGCACTTAATTAGGTATAAAATACCTAAAGAAGTAATTTATTCGTCGTAAAATATGTATAAATACTCAAATTATAACGAATAAGCAATTTGGCGGCAATCTAAGCAAATAGCGTAAAGAGCAGATTTAGAAATTGTTTCCGTGTTTGCAAAATATAAATAACGAGCGTATTTTTCGAGCATTTCGTAAAATACTAGGGTTCGAGCATTCGAAAAAACTGTAATATAAAAATATATTACGGAGAAAAGCCTTGACTCTAACCAATCTATGCTTTTTGAAAGCAAAATCATCGTAATTTTGCCAAAAACAACAATAAACTTAGTAAAGAACTAAGTTTAGAGCCGCAAATTCGTTTTGTATAAATATAAAACAGGTAGGTTCGTTCGTTCGTTCGTTTGTTTGGTAGGTAGGTAGGTTTGTTATATAAGTATAACGGCTACCAAAAATCGAATTCAATTCTATTTGCCAAAAACGGAGATAAATTTAATAAAGAATTAAATTCAAAGCTGCAATTCGTCGAGGTTTTATATAAATAACAAAAATACAGCTAGAAACTTAATAGTCGATTCGAGCTCATAACTTGTAAAAAGAAAGTAGCAACAAGTAGTTACTAAGCAGTTATATATAATATAACTAAGCAGCAAAAAAAAAGTAGTAGCTAATAAAAAACGAAGTTGTGTAATTGTAAAACCGACAAAGAATCTTATAAGAAGATTTTAAGCTAGTATTTATCTAGGATTTATCTACACCAAAGCGTTACTTTGTGTTATCTGCCGTAATACGCAATTGAGAAAGTAAATTACGAATACGCAATAACTATAATATTATATGAAATAAATAACGGCATTTGCACAATTAGCTGTTCTCCTAAGAGAAAACAAATGCCGTAGTTTAGCGTAATACAAAGATAAATTAGGTGTAGATAAATGTAGAGCAAAACTACGACAGTTAGAAACAGCGTTAATCTTTGCCGTACAAACAAGAAATAGAAAGAAATATTACGCTAACTATAAGTAGCTAGTAACTATAAGAGATATAACTATAAAAAATATAACTATAAGAAAGTATATTTATATAATAACGTGTTCTACTACCAAGCAACTTACACTACTAAGCAACTTACCTAACCAAAATCGTACTATAAGCTATAGTACAAATTACGATATCTCAACAACTACATGTCGTACTGTAGGCTAGAGTATATTATTTAGTATTAGAACTATTAGAAGCAACTACTCTATAGGTTCGCGCATTATGCCTTGTCTTGTTGCGGCGTCTACAGCGTCGTTGTCGTAGTGCACTATTACTACCTAACTTCTTCGCAACTATTTTCTACTTACTAGCACTTTTCTTAATAACCAACTTAGCTCTAGTCTTTATCGTAAGCGTGCTTTTTTCCTAGATATACTTTTGTTTACGACTTTTACGCTTACTTGCAGCTTCAACAGTTATACAAAGCTAGGCAATTCTAATTTGTAGGCTACTACTAGCGCGCCTTTCTTAAGCTTCTGCAGCAACTTAACAATAGAAGTTAGTAATAAGTTAACGCAGAACCTAATATTACTGCGAATAAAAGTAGATTAAGCTTTAAACTCGCGCGCGTTGTTTGGTATTTGCGACTTCTAGAAAGTAGGTTGCTAAGGCAGTTAATCAAGTGTACAGAAACGCACATTAAGTCTTGGTATTACAGAATCTAGGTTGTGTAGAACAAGCCTAGCGCTTTTAAAAGCTTTCTTAATGCTCTTTGCTATAAACGTTTTAAAATAGGCCGTTTTAAACGTAGTAAAGAAGTCTAGTTTAGCGATGTAGGTAACAGACTTATGCGCGCTTTAACGGCGAAAAGTAGCTAACGTTAAGAAGCTACGACGAGTGCGAGAGCATACATAAAGTAATAATATTGTTTTCTACGCAATAATTCTAGAAAGCAAGCGAGTTGTAGCTTTTATAGCTGTCTAGAATTAGTAACTTACTATAGCCTATAGTACGCGTTACAGTAAACGCGTAAAAGTGCTTTAACTACGCGATTCTAAGCTTATTGTTTGTCTAGCTGTTTTTACTAATAGTAAGAACCTAGTTGCGAAGTATAAAGTTGTTCTTGTACTACGTAGAAACGTAAACCTTGCTAGCGTAGATAATAAAAGGTAGAATCGCTTACCTACTAGCGCAGATGCAACTAATAACAGTAACCTACTCGCAATTGCCTAGCTAAACTATCTTAGGTTTTTTACGTTTTTCTAAAGTTGTAATAACAAGCTAAAAGCCTATAACGCCTATTATAAAGCTAGATTTATTAAAGTTGTAGATATTCTTATTTAGGATGCTATGCTTCGCTTTTACGTTGGCTACAAGCTTAAACTACGCGTTTATAACTTTATAATTTTTCTGTTTCTTTCTTTAGTTATTGTAGAATTAAGTTTAACGCGTTCTAAGCTTCTTTCGTTGCTTAATAAATTAATCTAGCTAGTTGATGCTAACAGGCTTGATTTCTTGGTAGGCGCGTAGGTTGTTAGCTATATCTCGCAGTAAGCCTTTCGATAGTAGAAACTTTTTTGAATCTAAGTTAAGTATACGCTCTACTATCGCGTTCTCTTTAAGCGGCGTAAAGTTTTTGCAGTTAAGCTCGCAATCGCGTCGTAAAGCTCGTTCGCAAGTTCGATAACTAAGAGTTGTTTGAAACACTAGATAGGCGCGCGCAGCAGCTCGTTAACAAAAAAACGCGTCTAAACTCGTAGCTTTAATAGCAATAGTTATTCTAGTTTCGTTGCTAGATAATATAGTAGAATGTAGTAGTTGCATTGTAATAGTACTGTAGCTTACAGTACGATTTTGGTTAAGTAAGTTGCTTAGTAGTGCAAGTTGCTTGGTAGTAGAACACGTTAGTACTAAATTATAAAACGCTTATAATAAAGATTAAAGCAAATAATCTTTACAAGACTAATATCTCTATAGATTTCGTAACAAAACTGCTTTTATTAAAGAACCTTGCTATAGAAATAGCTTACAACGCTATTATAGTTATAGTCGACTAATTTACTAAGTACGCAAAAATAGTACTTTTTAAGAACACGTACACCGCGCAACAACTAGAATTTATTCTTTTAAATCAACTTATAAGATACTATAGAATACCTAGATTAATTATTAGTAATAGAAACAAGCTCTTTACATCGAACTATTAAACGACTCTGTTAGCCGCAATTAAAAAAAACGCAAGCTATTAACAGCGTATTATCTACAAATAGATAAGTAAATAGAAAAAACAAATTAAACTATAAAAACATATTTAAAGATATACAGCAACGAAGACAAACTAATTAAGTAAAGCTTTTACTAATAGCATAGTTAGCGTACAACAACAAGTTGTCTAAGTTAACAAAACAAACACTTTACTACGCAAATTACAAAGAACACTTACATTTTTTTTAAAAAACGTTTTTAAACGCGAAAGCTAAAAGTGCTACGAAAGTATTAGAGAAACTTAAAGAAATACATAAGTTACTACGAAGTAAACTTAAAACAGCCCAACGCTAAAGCATTTTATATGTTAACTAAAAACAAAAAATAGCACTTTAGCTAAAGAGAGGGGATAGAGTTTATCTCTTTAAAAGAATTTGCGTACTAAACGACTAAGCAAGAGTCTAGACAACGTCAAAGTTAAACTATTTTTAATATCAAAGCAACGAGGCCTAGTTAATTACAAGTTAAACTTACTTAAAGACGCAAAAGTCTACCTACTATTCTACATATTTTTGTTGAAACTAGCTAACTTACAAATGCTACTCTAGCGAACCTTTCGCTATAAAACTAAAAAAAAACGAATTTAAAGTTAAGAAAATTATTACACACTAAGTTGTAAATGTTAGAATACTAATTATAGTATATAAGCTATATTTAAGTTTATAACTACTATAAGTATAACTTATAAATTATTAATAAACAATGTCTTTATTACAGATAAAGAAATTCTTTGTTATAAATTGTTAATAACTATAAATAGAGTTATAACATTGTTTATAACAAAGAAACATTGTTAAGATCTATAAATAGACTATAACATTGTTTAGAACAAAGACTATTTATAACTTTTTGTTTACATTGTTTATATACAATGTAGAGATATTAAGTATATATAGAAGCGAACCCTCGCGGTAAGTAGATAGTTAGACTACAACAAAATTACAATTACAACACTACAACAACTTTATTCTTTTCTATTCTATAGTAAACAATTAGAAAAAGTACCTAGTTAAATAGTTAAACTACTTAGATAGCGAGAATACATAGGAACTAAGCATAAACTTTACAAACTACTACTAGCTTCTAGCCTAACACTATAACTAGTAATAGAAAAATTAATTAAGCCTATTGTAGCCTACATCGTAGGCGAAAACTCTATTCTAATTAACGCTGCAGAATAGTTAATCTTTTCTACTAGCTTAGTTTCGCTATACGCTTTTATCTCTAACGTATTCTACTACTAAGCGAGTTAACCTACTAAGTAGATTAAAAATTCTTGGCAGCACCAACTTATACTACGCATTTTTAATTTTATTACTATTAAATAGAAAGCCTACGTACGTCGTGCTCGCATTTAATTTAGAAAATATCTTTGTATTTTTTCTATACGTGCGCGTGTTATGCCTAGTTTTGCTGCAATTCCTACAGCGCCGTACAGCTAGTTAGGCTAGTTCTTAATTACTACTACTACAAGCTTTTTTAAATCGCTAAAGTAGTGCAAACGCTTTAGTAGCTACCTACGCCGCTGCAGTTCTATACTCTATAGTGCTACTCTGCTAGATCCGCTTTCTTTTGCGCAATTTTCGCTTAGTTACTACTGCTAATTGCTCTTTAAGCTTATAAACGCAAGCAGCTAGTAGCGCGTTTTAATGCAGCATAAGCTCGCTGCTTTTAATAAGCTAAAAGAAGCTAGCCTACGTAGTGTAAAGCCTAGTAGCTTTACGTATTTGTTTCTTTTTTATTAATAGCTACTGTAGGCTATAACGAGCTAGACTAGTTTCTTGCGAAGCCTTTAAAAGTACCTCGCACCGAATTGCTGCTAAGATAGCAATTCGTTTCTTTTACACGAATATACTATCTTTATTACTATACTATTAATATATTTTAAGTGTTATCAAACTTACAATTAAACGCAGTCTTACATTCAAATTGCTCTATTAAAATACTTTCGATAGATCGATTACCTCGTTTACAATGTCTAGTTTATCTAACAATTAAGCTACGTTGCTTTTAAGACACTTAGATAAAAGTTCTATTGTGCAACTAAGCACTTCTCAACTTCTAGTCGTAAATAAAACTAAATAGAATAAAAATGCTAATAAAGAAGTTTAGATTAGTAATAGTGCTAACGTTTCAAAGCGTAGTTGCGCTTTTAGCGCCAAACTAGGCTAGAATAACCTAGTTCGCCTCGAAAGAAATCTCAATACTCTACTCTCAAACAATAAGAACAACGACGCACTATTGAACCTCTCTACGAAGCAAGCTCTCGACAAGCTAAAAACTTAGTAGCAGAATAAGTAAAACTGTACAAAACTTATTTGCTTTAAAGCGTTAAAGGCTCTATACTAGGACGAAGACAAAACAGCGCTTGCTAAGGCTATTAAGCAACTAGTCGTGCTAGCATCTGCTTAAACTGTTTTCAACTAGGTTAATTTGCCTCGCCTTAAGCTACTACACTGCTATTTGAAGAAAAATCGCGTAGACTACAACTAATAAGTTTGCAATTGCAAAGGCTACTACACAAAAAGCTCTAACTTCTTTAGCAAACTTTAAAAAGTTTTTTTTAAGTTAACGTACGTTACTGAAAACCTCTGTACGCTTTAAAAAACCTATAAGATTTATAAAAGAATGCGATTTTTTTTATAGTCCTCTACTTAGGCATTGCTTAAAGAACAAATGTTAAGTGCCTTAGGCACTTTTAAAGAACGTAGGTAGTAAGCATACAATTCTATTAAAGCTTTACGTTAAAAGCTATCTTAAACTCTTTTTAACTTACTTTTACTTTTTTAACTTTTTTAAACTAAGATTAACTAAACAAGCTTATTTAGCATAGCAGCAAACTTCACCGCGGCACTTTTTAAAAAAGTAAAAAAGCAACTACGTTACCTTTTGCTGCAGAGTTGCACTACTCTCTACTAAGTAGAGCAAAAAGCTAATTAGATCTATTGTAACTTCTAACAAGATAGCAAGATCTAAAGAAAAACTAAAAAAGACAAAAAGCAAGCCGCGTTGCTAATAGAACATAGATTGACTTATTCTAATGCCAAACAGCACAAAAAAAAACGCAACGGCTGCTTTAAGCCTAAGAAAAGTAATAACAAAAAAAACAAAAGCTTTAACAAGCTAGTTTGCTACGCATGTAACAAACTAAGCTATTTTGTTTCTACTTGCTCTAACAAGGCAAAGAAAAACGCCTACTTTAAAAAAAAAAATAGAAAAAGCAAAGGCTTAAAGAATTAGCCTTTTATTTTGTAGCTTATATTAACTTGTTATAGTTAAAAAAAGTAGGCACTTTTTGTAAGATGCTAACGAGCAAAAACCTAACGTTTCTTACCGCGTTAGCGAAGATTAAGAGTTTAAAAAACTTAAAAGCAATCGTAGATAGTAGAGCTTATTTTAATGTTCTTTTAGCTGTCGTAGCGAAAGAACAGAATCTAGTACTTAAACTAATCTCTAATATTTTCTTTATATTGCTAAGTAGATTAAGTTACACTATCTATAGTTGTACTGTAGCAAAAGTTTGCATTACAAATTCTAAAGGCAAAGTACAAACTTATAAAATTTTCTTTGTAGTAGCTAATTTTAAAAAGCTTCTAATGTATCTCGAACTCTCTTGGATAGATTAGTTTTAGCTAAAGTTAAACTATTCGCGTCGCCGCATGCTCTTTAGGAGCATAAAGAACCTAAATAAACTAAACTATGCTAAAGTAGCTATAGAAAACGCAGCAGAGTTTGCTTAGACTTTAAATAGTTTTAATGCAAAGCTTTATGTCTGTTTGATTAGTGCACTTCTCAATGCAAGCAACTAAAAAAAGCAAAGCTCTAGTTTGCAACTTAAATATTAGAAGTACTAAAACGTAGCGAGCTTTAATAGCTCGTTAGTAATAGCGTCTTATAGAAAGCAGAATCTTGCGATTAAACTTTAGCCTAGTACAACTTTTTTGCATCAACCTCTGTACAACATGTTAATAGCAGAATTAAAGCATTTTTGCAAATACGTAGACGAGTACTTTAATAAAGAATAAATAAAGCGCTTAAAGTTTTTAGCTAGTGCGCTAATTCTTTTTGCGAAAAAGAAAAACAGCACTTTAAAGCTTTGCGTTAACTATCAATGCTTTAACAAAATTACAATTAAGAATCGTTATTCTCTGCTTTTTATTGCAGAGTTTTTGAAGAGGTTAGCTAAGGCAAAAGTCTACACTAAGCTTGACATTCGTAAAGCCTATTACAGAATCTAAATTAAGAAAAGAAACAAATAAAAAACAGCTTTTAGAACTTGATATAGTTATTTTAAGTACTTTGTTATGCTATTTGGTTTTACGAATGCTTCTGCAGCATTTTAGGCCTACATTAACTAAGCTTTCGCTAGGTTAGTTAACGTAACCTGCATTGTATACTTTAACAACATTCTAGTGTTTTCTAATATAAAAAAAGCTTATGTAAGCTAGGTTAAAGAAGTTCTCTAACGTTTGCGTAAAGCAAAGCTATACTTAAAGCTTAGTAAGTGCAAGTAGCACACATAGTAGACAAAGTACCTAGGTTACATTGTATACCTAGAAAGAGTTAAAATAAACCTAAAACAAATTAGAACGATCTAGAAGTAGCCAATGCCAAATACAGTTCGGAATATTCGAGTATTTATAAGCTTTATGAACTATTATTAGCGCTTTATCGCTAGGTTCTCTAAGCTTGCTCTACTATTAACCAAACTAACTTAAAAGAAGCTAGAAGCGGCCTAAAGCGAGCACGCTCAAAGAAAAAAAAAACTAGCGAATTAACTTTAGAACTAAAGCTAAGAAAGCGTTTAGAAAACTTAAGAGTGCTTTTTTTAATGTTTCTATTCTAGCCTATTATAAAGCAGAACAGCTTACAAAGCTCAAAACTAACGCTTTTAAAAACGCTATTAGTAGAATTCTAAGCTAGAAAGTTTCTAACGGTAAAGACAGCGAAAAAAGTGCGCATTAGCGCTTAATTAGTTTCTTCTCGCAGAAAATAGACAAGACGAAGTACAATTACAATACTTATAATAAAAAATTGTTAGCAATTAACAAAAGTCTGTTACACTTCTGCTATTTTTTTTTAAGTATTCTGTTTAATCTCTATACAAACTACAATAACCTACGATAGTTTATAAAAACAAAAACTCTAAATTATTATCAAGTCTGCGCTTACGAAAAGTTAACAAAGTACAACTTTGTTATAATTTATCAACTTAAAAAAACAAATCTAGCTAATAGCTCTTTTTAACAACTAGACTACATAAAAGAAGCTTATGCTTCTGCGCAGAAAAGCAATGAAATCTACGTAAATCTATTACAAGCTTTAATAACTTGTAGTGTCTATAGTAAGCCCGCTCTAGTAGCAGCAATTACAAGATTAGCTAGCTAACTTGCAAAAGAACCAAGCTTGCTAACTTTTTTAAAGAAAATAAAAGCTTTAGACCTAGAAATGCATATTGAAGAGAAACTAACTTAAGCACTCTAGCTTAAGCTCTCGAAGGATAAAGTTCTTTTAAGTAATCTAGCAGGCAATTTTGTAGACTTTTTAGACTTAGACTTAGACTTTGACTTAGAAGACGAGTCTAGACTAGTAGAGCCTATAGTAGCCTAGAATAGACTAAAACTAGCTATAACAAAGCAGTTAAATAAAATCTACCTTAATACAACAAAAGAAAAAGCAAAGGCTTTTTAGAAATGTTATAACAGCTTAATAGCTAGCTACTTCGGCGTTAAAAAAACCTTAGAGAAAGTTAAACGCCAATACGAGTAAAAAAGCATAAAGAAAAACGTTAAAGAGTACTACAACGACTGTCTAAAGTGTTGCAAATTAGTAGCAGCTAGATACAGCTCTTACAAACTTCTTATACTTTTGCTAGCGCTTAATAGCCTGTAGTGTAATGTTACAATAGACTTTATTACAAAACTCTTACTATTAAAGTATATAAAGCAAGTATACAACTCTATTCTCGTTGTAGTAAACTGCTTAACTAAAATAGCTTACTATATTCCAGCTCGCGCTAACTAGACAGCGAAGAACTTTGCAACAGTTTAAATAAAAGAAATCGTAAAACTTTACGGCGTCTCGAAGAACGTTATTTTAGACTAAAGTTTTATTATAAACTTAAAGTTCTAGAACAGCTTCTGCTACTATTTTAGCTTAATAAGCGTTCTCTCTTCTGCTTATTACTCTCAAACAAATAGTTAAACTAAAAAACAAAATCAAACGCTAGAACAGTACCTTCGATGTTACTGTTGCTTTGAATAAGACAATTGAACTGTGTAGCTGCTAGTAGCGAAGTTCGCGTACAACGATAGCTAATACGTAACTACAAAAATTACTTTTTTTGTAGCGTACTACAAAGCGTTTCTAAAAGCTCTAGATTAGCTTAAAATGCTTTTTAGTAATAGATAGTTGTTTATAAAAACAGGCATAGCAGCTTATATAATTGCTCTCTAAGCTAAATGCTAGCGCAAGATTAAAGCTGCAAACGCTTATTAGAAGAAGTATTTTAACAAGCGTAGAAAGCACATCTTGCTAAAGCAAAGTAACTAAGTGCTAATTTTAAACTGCTACATGAAATCTACTAGGCTAAAGAAAAAGCTTAACTAGAAGTACGTAGAGCTAGGCACTATTGTTAACTAGATTAGCACTAACGCGTACTAAGTAGACTTTTTTAAACTAAAAAGTGTTTATCTAGTCTTTTACGTATTCTTGTTGGAACTTTATAACTAAAAAAAGTTGATACTTTTTTAAAGCGAGCTTTTAGTAGATACTTTGCGCACTTTTAGAAACAACGTGTACTACGTTAAAAAAGTGCTTAATAAAAAAAAATCTTCGGTTAGCACCTAAAAGTACCTCGTTAAATAGAAAAAATACTTAGACAATAAGAACTCTTAAGAACCTAAGCCGAATATAAGTGCAAATGCACTTAACAATTTTTAAAAAAAAAAAAACATTTGTAGCAAAAAAAATAAAAGACGCACTCTAAGCGATGTGCCTTTAAAAAAGAAATAGTTAATACGTTTTACTTTGCTACTTAACGCATAGTTAGCATTAAGATTTTTAAAAAAATTAAAATTTTTTAAGTTACAAACCTTTTTAAAAGAAATAATATATTATTTCACTATCGCAAGGCATAGCGTTAAAAGAGCTACTTTGTGCTATTATAAGCTAGTGTAGCACACTTTACAGCAAAGAAAAACAAAGTAGGTTTTAAAAATGTATGCATAACTATGCTACTTCTAAGCGAACTGCTTTTACACTAACTACTAAGTATTAGCTCTTGTTACGCTAAAATAAAGTTCTAAGACGCTAACGCTATGCTCAAAAACTAATTTAAGCAAAAGAACCGCTTTTAACGCTACAATAACTTAAAAGGCTGCAATCTAACGCTAGGAACTACTAAGCTACTTACAACTTTTTAGCTAAAATTTATAAACTTTGCTGTAAGTAACTTAACTCTCTTTGTAAGCATACTTTTTTGCACTTTGTTTTTTTTAACTGTACGCTTTGCAGTTGCGTTGGCAAAGTCCGCAAAAAGCTAGGCGCGCTCGCAATCTCTTTTAGCTACTAGATCGATAACAACGCGAGCTTTTTTAAACTAAAATATGTTAATACGAGTTATAGTAGCCTATAATAGGCCAACATACTTTTTTACGCAAAGTATTAGCCTACTTAACGTTTTCTTAAAGCCTCGCTGCTACTAACTAGTTAAACAACTGCTTAAGATACTTCTGCTAGAAAGCAGCAGCTTTAACAGTACAAACACAACTATTCGGCTTAACCTTAGCATTAAGATTTTTATTAAAGTTAGTAGATTTATTGTAAAAGTAGAGGTGCGCGCTGTAGAGAGCATATTAGCAACTAAAAACTAAATTAGCGCTTTGCTACACTCTAAGGAGTTATAACATATACTTGTTAAGCGTTTTAAAAATGTTCTTGCAGGTCCTGCTTATTTTTATTATAGCAAGTTTTACTTTATCGTTAGTGTACGCTTTAAACTAGCAAAGAGTTTTAAAAACTTTTTTTTTAGTTTTAAGCGCGCTAGGGGACAGAGGCTTGTAAGCAAAGTTAAAAACGACTACAAAATAACCTTTGTCGCAAACTCTCTTTAGAGCGAGCACGACTTTTTTCAACTTATTTTAAAGCTCTTTTAGTATTTTATATAAAATTAGAATAGCTTATAACGCTTTCAACTAGTTTAGATACGCATCAAACAGCAGTTTTAGTTTGTATTAAAACACTAGAAGCATTTTAGATACTTATGCTTTTTGCTTTTGTTGTCTTTAACAATTTACTTTTAGTATAGACGCTTGTTAAAGTTGTTAACAACAAGCATGCAGCATTTTACTTAGCTTAAGTAACAATACTCTCTATTGCTTTAGAACGCAACGCAACGCGCGCAAAAGTGCACTGTAAAGTTGCTATTGTTTAGAATATCATTGCTAACTCTAGTAATGTTCATGTTAGCTAGTAAAAAATTAAAGCAGCTAAGGAAAAGCTAACGCGAGCTAATATGCAGAAAAAGAACTAATAGTTACACCGTTAGCTACTAAACACTCTACAATAGCTTATTATAACCTAAATCAACTTACTTATTCTAACGTTAACTAATCTTCAAATCCAAGAATTTAGCAAGGTTAATATAAGAATAAGAGTTAAAAAGAGCTAGTACGAGCTATAAGAGAACTATAGGCAGCACTCGCCGCTAAGCCGAAAATCCGCTAGATTCTGCTAGCAGTACACTTTACCGCTAGCTTTACTAAGAAAAACCTTACTGCTTTTTTACTTTAACTTTACTTAAGTTCGTACTAGTTCGAGGCATTGGTATAGAGCTCTAGAGAGCTATTCTGCTTTACAATAGCCTATATAGGCTTCTATTAGAGAATTTTGCACGAAGTTAGCTTACGAAACGTTTGAGCTCTTAGAAAAGAGATAATGTAAAGCCGAGTAGCTTTACGTATTTGTTTCTTTTTCATTAATAGCTACTATAGGCTATAACGAGCTAGACTAGTTTCTTGCGAAGCCTTTAAAAGTACCTCGCACCGAATTGCTGCTAAGACAGCGATTCGTTTCTTTTACACGAATATACTATCTTTATTACTATACTATTAATCTATTTTAAGTGTTATCAAACCTACGATTAGACGCAGTTTTACACGTAGTAACAAGCAACTAAGTAAAGAACTTGCGTACGAGCTTTAACTAAGATCTAAACTCGTAAGTATTGCTTAGAGTTTTCAACTGCTACGGCGTTTCTAGAAAGAAAAGTTCTAGCAAAGTACGCAGCTGCACGTTAAGTTAATTCAACACAACCTACGCGTTTAGAAAGACAAGCTCTAAAGCCTTAAAAGCTTTACAGTAGTTCTGCGTCGTAAACACGTTAAAAAACGCGTTTTTGAATGCTAGAAAAAAGCTTTTCTTGTTAATATAGAAAACGCGTTTGCGCGCTAAGTTTTTTACTTTCTAAAAGTATTTCTGCTTTAGCAGCGAGAAACACACTACATTTAAAAGCTAGAAAATATAAAACAAATAAAAAAGCATACAAAGCGTAAAAATTTTGTTTTTTAAGCAGTAGTTCTTGAACTTCTAGTTGAGATAGCTCTTGTAGCTGTTAAGTATAAGCAGCTAGTATTCTCTTACCTAGCGCGTTTTTGTATGCGCGTTAAAGTATTTCAACTACTCTAAACTAAGCACGTTGTTAGTTTAGCTATTTTTAAAAACTAAGAGCTTCTAATTGCGCAGTATTAAAGCTTCTTTGTACTATGCTAAGATGTAAACACGTTTTTTGTAAATAATAAAAAAAGAAATTGTGTACTTAGCAGCGCAGATGCTTTGAATTACTATAACCTACTTGCAATTGCTTAGCTAAACTAGTTTAGAACGAGCGCGTTTCTTTGCGCCTGTAACGACTTTTATTAAGCCAATTACGCTTATCTAGAAGCTAGTTTTATTAAAGTTGTATACGTTGTTGTTGTAAACGCTGTACTTAGCTTTAGTGTTCTTTACTAACGTAAACTACGCGCTAATTATCTCTAGATCTTTCTGCAGTATTCTCTGCCTATTTTTTGCTTAATTAAAAGCTATTTTAAGCTTAGCTAAACGCGTTACAAAGCGCTTAGCCTAGTAATTGCTAACTAGCTTACTACCGCGAACACCTAGTAGTTTATTAGCTATATCTACTACCTCGCACAGCTGAAACGCGAATTCTCGCGAATTAAAGTTAAGTATGTATTAGACAATCGTTTGCTTTTTAGTAGTAGTAAGTTTATGTTGAGCGTAGCGAGTTTCAAAGCAATGCGTAGTTTTATAGTATTAACAAGTTAAAGTTGTAAAAAGTACGTTGAACGCCTAAGCAGCGCGTTGAAAGCTTTAGAATTAGTATGTATTGTAAGCAGAAAAAGCAAGCTAAATTCTACTTTCGCTATTAGACAATTGCGCGTTTTGTTGTTAAACTATGTTACGTTAATAAGAAAGTAGGTAGTTTTAGCAGAAACTAATCTACTTAGTAGGTTAACTTGCTTAATAGTAAAATACGTTAACGCAAAACAAAGAGTTTTCTTGCGCGCTTATTTTTTGCTTGCTTTAGAATTTTCTTATTTTGCAGTAGACAGTTTATTACTTCTGCTAATAACTTTTTATTTTTATCTACTTTCTTTATATACTCTTTACGAGTACGATCTAACAACTTTTACAATATATTAACAAACGCTTAACTTAAACGCGTGCACTTAGCGCACTTTAGACAAAAATCTAGCATAACAAAACAATTTAAGCTTTGTAAAAAGCAGTAATTACAAGCGATTTTAGCAAGCGTATTAGCTTAACAGATTTTAGAGCTAAGACAAAAGCAACGATAAGTTAACAAAAACATTGCAAGTTGCTACTAGCTAGATGCGAGGTAACTCTAGCTACTTGTACAAAATAAGCAGCTTTTACGATTCAAAACCAAATTATTAAAGAAAAAAATAATGTTACGATTTAGCATTATAATTAGACTTAGCGCAAGGCGCTTAGGTTATAAACTACTAATAGAATTACATAGCAAACTAACTAAGCTTTAGTTACGTAACTGCTTAGTAGTAAGCGCTTAAGAATAAGCAAGAACACTTTGTAGTATATAAACCTAAAGAAACAACGCACTTTTACAGTCGTTGTCTTTAATCTCTCAATCTACTAATTTAACTTTTACTTTGACTTTAATACTTTTTGCAAAACGAAGCTTGCTACTACCTTAGTATTAAACGCTATACAATTTCTTTTAGTTTATCGAACTTACTTATTTCCTAAAAACTAACCTAAGCTTAATAAACGACTTTTTTAAGTTCGCTTAACTTTTACATATAGTTGTAGGTATAGGCTATACTATAGTTATATCTGTATACATAATTTCTTTATTATCTAAACTAAAGCTAGCTATTATACATATAGCTATTAGTTTAATTTATAAGTTACGCGTAGTAGTAGGTTACGTAATTAAGTAGTTTAGCTAAGAGTATGTCTAGTTATAAGTTAGTATACTACTAGTACTACTTTTTTTTCTCTCTATATAGTAGTTTAAGCTTACTAATAAAGTAAAGTATTAGCTTACTATTTCAATAGATAGATAATAAAACAAAGTAAGCTATAGTGCGTACAAGCTTTATTATTACTTTTACTAATTTATAGTTAATAAAATAACTACTAATTAGTATTTATTAGACTTTATAGCTAGCCAATAATAGAATTAGCACGTTATAGGCAAGTAGAAGAAGTTTATATAGTATATACAGCGTATAGAGAAAAAAAGTTAATATAATAGTATTTTTAGTATTATATACTTTCTATCTACGTATAGATAGAATAGAAAACTTTGCAACTACGTATAAAGGTTACATAAAGTAAGCTTAAATAACTTATAACTACATAGAGTTTTAACTATACTAGGTATAGATCTAGATAATATATATAAAAGTACTACTCTAGCTTACCTAGTAGTAGTAATATTACTAAAGTTTAAAAAAAAGCTTTAATATATACTTTAGTAAAAGAGACTATATCTATTAGAAAAAGCTAGAGAAGTTTTTAGATTTTCTACCTAAAAGTATATAAAGCTCTAAAAGAATTATAGAATTACGTACTACTATATAAAAATAGCTATTCTTTTGTATACTTAGTTACTACTTTAGGAAATACTTCTCTAGACTACTTTAGTAGTATAGCTATTTTCTTTCTGCTTATATACGCGTACCTAGACTTACTAAGTACTACTTAATAAAGTCTTTTAAAGTAAAATTTAGCAATAGTTTTTTAACTATTTTTAGTTATAATACTTAACTTTGTTATAATATAAAAGTTATATACTAAGTTAACTAAAGCAAAAGTTAAAGTTATCTAAAGAAGTATAGGTAGATTTAGCTATAATAAAGTAGTAAACTAGCTAAGAAATATATAAAGCTATATATATATAAAGAAAAAATACGTTAGGTCTAGAGAAAAAGCTACGTAACCTAATAGGTAATAGGTAAAAGTAGAGTAAAATATAGTAAAAAGTTATTGTAGAAAGTTTATAACGTATTCTACTATTACTTTAGCTAACTTATTACCTCGGCTAAAAAAGCTTAGCAGCACCAACTTACGTTACGCCTTTTTAATTTTATTGCTATTAAATAAAGAACCTACGTACGTTGTGCTTGTATCTAATTTAGAATATATCTTTGTATTTTTTTTGCACGTTCGCGCGTTATGCCTAGTTTCGCTACAGTTTCTACAGCGCCGTAGAGCTAGTTGAGCTAGTTCTTAATTACTACTACTACAAGCTTTCTTAGATCGCTAAAGCGCTGCAAACACTTTAGCAGCTACCTACGCTGCAGTAGTTTTATACTCTATAGTACTACCTTGCTAGATTCGCTTGCGCTTACGAGATTTCTGCTTTGTAAGCTTTACTAATTACTTTTTAAGCTCTTTGTTGCGAGCAGCAAGAAAAGCGTTTTAGTACAGCATAAGTTTACTACTTTTTATAAGCTGCAAAAAGCTAGCCTAAGCTATAACAAGTAATCAAAAAAAAGAATCGCGTACTAGCTTTAACTAAAATCTAAACTTGTGCGTATTGCTTAGAGATTTCGACTACTACGGCGTTTCTAGGTATAAAAGTGCTAGTAAAGTACGCAGCTGCACTTTAAAGCGATTTAATACTACCTACGCGTTAATAGAAACTATTTCTAACGGTTTAAAAGCTTTGCAGTAGTTTTTTTTTGTAAACACGTCAAAAAACGCGTTTTTAAAAGCTAGAAAAAAGCTTTTTTTGTTAATATAAAAAACGCGTTAGCGTGCTAAGTTTCTAACGCGCTAGAAGTACTTGCGCTTTAGCAGCGAAAAGCAAACTATGTTAAGCAGCTAGAAAATGTGCAACAAGTAGAAAAGTATGCAAAAAGTTAGAATCTTGTTTTTAAAGTAGTAGTTTTTGGAATTCTAGTTAAAGTAGCTTTTATAGCTGTTTAGAATAAGCAGCTAGTATACTTTTACCTAGCGCGTTTTTGTATGCGCGTTAAAGTGCTTTAACTACTTTAAACCTAAAGCGTTGTTTGTCTAGCTGTTTTTTAACACTAAAAGCTTTTAATCGCGTAGTATTAAAGCTTTCTTGTACTACGCTAAAATGTAAACGCGTTTTTTGTAGATAATAAAAAGCAGAATTGCATACTTAGCAGCGCAAATGCTTTGAATTTTTGTAACCTACTTGCAATCGCTTAGCTAAACTAGCTTAAAACGAGCGCGTTTTTTTGCACTTGCAACGACTTTCATAGATCTAATTACGCTTATTTAGAAGCTAGTTTTGTTAAAGTTGTGCACATTGTTGTCGTAAACGCTGTACTTAGCTTTAGTTTTTTCTACTAGCTTAAACTACGCGCTTATTATTTCTAGATTCTTCTAGAGTATTCTTTGCCTATTCTTTGCTTAATTAAAAGCTATTTTGAGCTTATCTAAGCGCGTTACAAAGCGCTTAGTTTAGTATTTGCTAACTAGCTTACTACCGCGCACACCTACGCTAGCGAATAAGTAGAAAGTACTTATTAATAGGTATAAGTTAAGTTATAAGTCGCATAAACTTTAGGTTAAAGTTAAGTTAGAGTTAACCTAGCGTAGGTAGAAGTTAAGTTAAAGTAGTTAAAGCTTTAGTTTAGAGTTGAGTTATAGTTACCTAAATAGTTAAGAAACTATAATAAATAAATGTAATAAATATACATAGAAAACTTAATATTAATATAAGTTGTAATATTATGTAAAACCTAACTACAACTCTAAGCTTTAACTACTCTAACTTAACTTCAACTTAAGCTGCTTAGTAACTAGCGCGAGTTAAAGCTAGAGTTAAGTTAAAGTTTAACGTAAGCTAACTTAACTCTAACTTAACTTCTATCTATTTACTAGCCTACGCACACCTAGCACTTTATTAGCTATATCTACTACCTCGCACAGCAAAAGCGCAAATTCTCGCGAATTAAAGTTAAGAATATATTAGACAATTGTTTGCTCTTTAGTCGTAGTAAGCTTCTGTTAGCTGTTACGTTTTTTAAGGATGTACGTAATTTCGTTGTAACGTAGATTTCTAGCGAGTTGCTTACCTACGCTAAGCTCTCTACTAATACCTACTTTTTTCTTTTTACTACGCGATAGCTCAACTACACAACGCGCTACGCGATTTAAACAAAAGCTAAATATAGCTTGCGATCTAGGCTATTTAACGCAACGCAACACTTTTTTAGCAACGCGCTGCATTAATCTACAACGTTTTTTAAAAAACACTAAGCAATTAGCTTGCTAAAAAAATTCTACAACGCGATTGCAAACTTAACTTAATAAAGCTTTGTTTAACAAAAAACATAGTAATTAAAAAGTATGCTATTAACTTTAACGCGCAAAGCTTTCTACTTAAGCCTACTAAGTTAGAGAATAAAGCTAACTTACTACTCGCAGCGCGAGGCTAGCTACTAGTTAAAAAAAACTAGGTTACGTTGTTAGTCAAGCGTTACTCTAAGCTTTAAATTAAGTTTAATTAAAAGTACAACTATAAGAGAGCTTTTTGTAAGAATTTTAAGCTTGTAGCTAACTAGTTTAAGCTTGTAGCAAATATAAAAGCTAAGTACAACGTAGTAAACAAGAATACTTACAACTTTAATAAAACAAGCTTTATAATAGGCTAGATTTTAATAGGTATAGTAATTACTAGCTTAAAGCGTTAAAAACAGTTAAAAATAGTATAGCAAAGTAATAAAAAGTAAACAACAGTAGTGCAAAGCGTTAACGCAATAAAGTAAGCTATTCTACTCTTTATTATTTTTTAGAGCAAAAACTACTTTTTTGCTTAACGTAGATCTCTAGCGAGTTGCTTACCTAAGCGAGTTGCTTACTTGCGCCAAGCTTTCTTCCTACTACTTACTTCTTTCTTTCTACTACTTTCTCTCTAGCACCTAGTATAGATTAAAATAACTTAAATTACTTAAAATTAACTGCTGCATCTAACCTACACGTGCGCCTATTGTGCTCTAGCTCGCCGCAGCGTCTACAGCGTCTTAAAAGCTAGCTACTCTAATTACTAGCATTACTACAAGCTTTTTTTTTGCTTTTTTTTTATTACTGCGCGCTTTAAACGCCTTAAGGGCTATTAAGCGCACGCTTTTTTTAACTGTAAAAGTACTCTTTTGCTGCACACGCTTTCTTTTGTGCAATTTTCGTTGCAAGAAAGCCTCGTTGGCAGCTTAAAGTTTAGCGACTTGGTTGCGCAGTAGCAGCATAAAAGCTGCTACATACTTTGCGCCTTTAGAGAGCTTTGCAAAAGCATTAACTATTAAAGTAAAAAAGCTATCTACATGCCTCTGAATTTTTTTTTAAATTAGCGTTGATTGCGACCTAAATTCTAAGGTATTGCTTAGAGTTTGAAACTGCTAAGAACTGTTTTTTACGGTAGGTAATAGTAGAGTGCAAAGTTGCATGTTAAGCTTCGAAATTACTATCTCTAGGTCGAATAGAACTAATCTAGCATCTTAAAAGCTTTTTTAGATATTGCTCTTTGTAATAAAAGCGTTGTAAGCGCTAATAAAGCATAGCAGAAACTTAAGTTTGGTAATGTAGTTAATTTAGTTGCGCATTAGATCTTTGGCTTAGCAGCCGTACGCTTTTTTTAAAAGCGCAAAATAGCTAACATTAAAAAGCTGCAAAAAGTGCAACAAGTAAGAAAACATGTAAAAAGTAATAATGCTGTTATTCTTGTAGTACTGCTAAAAAGCAAGCGAGTTATAGCTTTTATAGCCGTTAATAAAGCGTAAACGTACTATTTTAATAGTACGTTTCTTTGTATAGGCGTTAAAGTGCTTTAACTACTTTAGACCTAGCTCGTTGTTTGTTTAGCTATTCTTAGAAACTGCGATAACCTAGTTGCGAAGTAGGCTATTCTTTTTGTACTAAGCAGAAAAGTAGTTCTTGCTTTAGAAAATAATAAAAAGTAAAATAGCTTACTCTATTGCGTTAACGCTTTGTACTACTGTTGTCTACTTTCTGTTACTTTGCTGCACTGTTTTCGGCCGTTCTTAACGCTCTAAGCTAGTAATTACTACACTCGTTAAAATCTAGCCTATTATAAAGCCTGTTTTATTAAAGTTGTAAATGTCTTTGTTTACTACGTTGTACTTAGCTTTTATGTTTGCTACAAGCTTAAACTAGTTAGCTACAAGCTTAAATTTTTTACAAAGAGCTCTTTTATAGTTGTACTTTTAATTAAACTTAATCTAGAGCTTAGAGTAACGCCTAACGAACAACGTAACCTAGTTTTTTTTAACTAGTAGCTAGCCTTGCGCTGCGAGTAGTAGGTTAGCTTTATTCTCTAACCTAGCAGGCTTAAGTAAAAAGCCTTGCGCGTTAAAGTTAACAGCATACTTTTTAATTACTGTATTTTTTATTAAACAAAGCTTTATTAAGTTAAGTGTGCAATTGCGTTGTAAGAGTTTTTTAGCAAGCTAATTGCTTAGTATTTTTTAAAGAACGTTGTAGATTAATGCAGCGCGTTGCTAAAAAAGTGTCGCGTTGCGTTAGATAGCCTAAATCGCAAGCTATATTTAGCTTTTGTTTGAAGCGCGTAGCGCGTTGTGTAGTTAAGCTATTGTGTAGTAGAAAAAAAAAAGCAGGTGTTAGTAGAAAGCTTAGCGCAGGTAAGCAACTCGCCTAGGTAAGCAACTCGCTAGAGATCTACGTTAGTACAAAAAGAATAGCTTACTTTGCAACTAAAGTATCGCAGTTTCTAAGAACAGCTAGACAAACAACGAGCTAGGTTTAAAGTAGTTAAAGCACTTTAACGCTTATACAAAAAAACGTAATATTAAAATAGTACGTTTAATTTTTATTAATAGCTATAAAAGCTATAACTTGCTTGCTTTCTAGTAGTACTACAAAAATAACAGCATTATTACTTTTTGCATGCTTCTTTACTTGTTACACTTTTTGCAGCTTTTTAATATTAGCTATTTTGCATTTTTAAAAAAAGCGTACAGCTGCTAAGCTAAGAATCTAATACGCAATTGCATTAACTACATTACTAAAGTTAAGTTTTTGCTATGCTTTATTAGCGCTTACAACGTTTTTATTATAAAAAGCAATATTCAAAAAGCTTTTAAAGTGCTAGATTAGTTTTATTTAACTTAAAAGTAGTACTTTTAAAGCTTAACGTGCAGCTTTGCACTTTACTATTACTTACTATAAAAAATAGTTTTTAGTAGTTTTAAAGTTTAAGCAATACTCTAAAATTTAAGTTGCAATTAACGCTAATTTAAAAAAAATTTTAAAAGCATGTAAATAGCTTTTTTACTTTAATAGTTAATGCTTTTGTAAAGCTCTTTAAAGGCGCGAAGTATGTAGCAGCTTTTATGCTGCTACTGCGCAACTAAGTTGCTAAACTTTAAGCTACTAACAAAGCTTTTTTGCAATAAAAATTGCACAAAAAAAAGCGTGTGCAGCAGAAAAGTACTTTTATAGTTAAAAAAAAAAGCAGCTTTTAATTAAACACTACTTTGGCTATTTAAACACTACTTAGCATTATTTTTAAAAATACGCTTAAAAAGTTAAAAAACGTAGTTACGTAATTAAGCGAAAGTTAAGCTAGCAAAAACTAGCTTGTAACTAAAACTTAAAGTTGCAACGCTAACTCGCGTAGAAAAGTTGCTAAAGCAACTAAGCTAAACTTAAATAGGCAATAACAGCTGTGTTAACAGCTATTAGATTAGTTTATCTCTACTTGCGCTAAGCTTAAATAGGCAACTAACAAGTGTTAAAATTAGCTAAAATCGAGATTTGCAAGCAGCAGATCGGCGGCTGCTAATTAGGCTGCAAAAACGTAATGTTAAGCGAAAGTAGAATATTTAACGCTGCGTAGCAACACTAGCGCTGTATTTTATATGCTGCTAGCTGCTTCTAGCAAAAGCTAGATTAAAAAGCGCAGCAAGTAAGCGCTAGTTAGCGCTAGACTTGCGCTAGCTAGCGCTAGACACTTAGCAAGAAACACTAAACCTGCGCAATACGCTGCAAATTGCGATTAGTTGTAAAATAATATTGCAACGCGCTGCAACAATTTTTCTAAAAGTTAAATAATACTAAACTTAGCGAGCATATTTGATTGCTGTTATTGCTAAGTGTTTTAGACAACTACTTGTAAAGCTGCACTAAGTGCAAGTATTGCAAAACTAGCAAATGCGTTAGCGCGTCGCAAATTAGTAGCTGCGCTAGTTAAGCGCTAGTTTTGCTAAAACTATAGTGCAACGCTAGCAGCTTTACTTAGAGCTTGTTTAAATGCGCCTGCTCTGCCGTTATTTTTACTTAGTTAATTTTTATTTCTTTTACTTGCAATAGACTTTCTTTTTGTGTTAAAACAAAATTTTATTTTTTTATAGTACTTAGTATACACGTACTAAAAAGTAGTTAACTAAATCAACGTAATTTTACGCTCTTACAAGTACTTAGTTAGCATTAAATTAAGTAAGCTTTTTAAAAAAAATAAGCTTGTATAGCTTTAGTGCGCTAAAGAGCGCAAGTTTAAAAGCGTAGCTATAAGTAGCTAAGCTGCTAGCTCTTGTATAAGTAAGTGTAAATAAAAAGCTATGCTTTAACTATCTAGTAGTAGTAAATAGAATTTTATAGTAGTTAATTTTAATTACAATTACAAGCTTAGCTATACTAAATTAGCGCTGCTTTAAATAAAAAAAATAAATAGTACAATAAAAAGTATTATATAGCATAGTTACTAGTTACGCTGCCTATTACAAACTATACTATTAAAACTTATTAAATTAAGCGTTAAAATTAACTTGCAAGATATATACAACAAATGCTACTAGCTAACTTTTACCTAGCTTAATAAAAAGTTTAAAATAAAAGCTTTTATTAATTTGCTTGTAGCTAGAGATTTTGTAAAAAGCAAGTACTACGCAAAGCACCTATACAACAAAAAAAACTACTTAAAGTTTGTGTTTTTTGCTTACTTACTTTTACGTAAACTTTTAAAAAAGAACTTTAACGTACTGTTGCTTAACGCTACGTATAAAACAAACTAGTTTAATATGCTACTATTACATATAAATAAAATTACTAGCGTTAGTATTACGTTTAATGTAGTGTACTGCTTTTTTAGTAGCAAGTTAAAAAACAACTACAGCTTAGCAATAAAAGCGCTTAAGCGCTACGCTAATAACGTAAAAGTATTTTTACTCTATTTTGTTACTAACAATAATAGCGAGTTAAAAGCTGCTTTGTATTAAAACTTTTTTTAAGTTTTACTATAGCTTTGCATTTAGCACATTAACAAGAACGTTAAAGCTTAGGCAATTAAAGCGTAAAATATACGCTAAGCCTATAAAAAAAAAAAAAAAAAAAATTAAAGCAGCTAGACTAGGTTTTATAGCCTAGTAGTACACTCTTGTTAACGCTTTTACTACTAAAAAGTTTAAGCTTTGTTGCTAGTTTATTTAAAACAACTACAAAAAGTTTTCAAAACTGCTAAAGTACTTTAGCAAGTACTAGCTACTGTTTTAAAATAAGTAAGCAAAGTGCTACTGCAAGTTTTTACTTAACTTTAGTACTAAGTAAAGCTTACTGTTAATTTTTACAGCTAAATTTGCAGCAAAGTTAGCTAAGCTTACTGCTAGCTAACTGCGTACAAAGCAACTTTTCAAAGCAAAAGCTTTTATTGTTATATTAAAAAAAGTCTTGTGTTAGCTAAAAGTTACTTTTAAAATGTAGTGCTATTAGTAGACTTTTATGTTAAAAACTAAGTAAATACGTATAAAACTAAAATAAGCTAAGCTTACAGCAAAGTGCCTAACTTAGTTGCTAAAATTTTAAAGTTTTAGCTGCTTTTTTAGCAGATTACACTTTTTGCTTTACAATTACTAAATAAGCAACTTAAGCTATTAAAAGCTAATAACTATAGTAGTGCTTGTTTAAGTGCGTTTACTAAAACGTATAAATTGCCTTGCAAATACTAGCTTTACTATATTATTTACTTTAGCGACAGCGAAGTTTTAGTAAACAAAATTTACAATTACTAGCAATTATACTCTCTACAAAGTAGCTGCTTAAAGCTTTTACTTTGCTTAGAAAATTTTGCTTAAGTTAAAAGCAAAAGGCGCTTTAAAGAAGCTACTGCGCAAATAATTTTTACTAGCCTAGTTACTTAAAAAGCTTGTAACTTTTTACTATTTAAAATAGTTTAAGCTATCTAAGTGCTTTTTGCAAGTGCTAAGTTATTTTAGCTAAGTACTAGCTTAGCAGCTAACACTTAGCGCACTACTTTTCTAGTTTAAAGCAGTTAAGCAAGCTACCTAGCAGTTACTTAAACAACAACAGCTGCTTTTTTTTTGCTAACTTCGCTAGTAACGCGCTTTAAGTTAAATAGCTTTAAGTATAAAACAGCACTAGCGCTAGGCTACAAAGCAGATAAGCTAATAAACGTTAACTAGTTTAAGCAAGCGAACAAGTAGGTTGTAGCGCAAGATAAAGCGCTTAAAAAAGCAAATAGTACCTAGCAGAACTAATTTTGCTCTAAAAAACAAAAAAAACTTTTAAAAGCAAAGAATAAGTAGCTGTAGCAATAAAAGCAAGGTAGCAAGCTTAGCAAGCGTAGGCGTAGCAATAAAACATAACTTTTAACTTAGCGTTTATGCGTAGCGTAGGCTTGCTCTAGCGTTACCTACATAAAAGCGCTAAATTGCTAAACTATTAGTATACAAATAGCTAACTACCTCGCTATTAAAAAAGTCTTAAATTTAGACTATTAATTTACTAAAACTGTACTTACTTAAGTTTTTAACAGCGCGCTTCTGCGTAGCGTCGTTGTTAAGCAGTATTAGTTTAAAAGTGCTAAAAGTTTGCTACAAACGTGTTGCCTGCGGCTGCTAAATGCGCTAGTTAAAGCAATAATTTTTAAGTGCAAAGCTTTAGTTTGCAATGCCTAGCGTTTAACGCAGCTAGAGCAATATTAAACAATTAATTTTTGCACAACGTTAGCAATTAGCGCTTTGCAGCTTTACTAGCGTTTTGTTGTTTTAGTTGCCTAATTACGTAACTGCGTTTTTTAACTTTTTAAGCGTATTTTTAAAAATAATGCTAGGTAGTGTTTAAATAGCTAAAGTAGTGTTTAATTAAAAGCTGCTAAAAAAAAGCGTACGCTTAATAGCTTTTAGAGTGTTTAAAACGCGCAGTAATAAAAAAAAAATAATAAAAAAAAAGCTTGTAGTAATGCTAGTAATTAGAGCAGCTAGCTTTTAAAACGCTGTAAACGTTGCAGCGAGCTAAAGCATAATAAGCGCACGTATAAGTTAAATCTAGTAGTTAATTTTAAATAATTTAAGTTATTTTAACTTGTACTAGGTGCTAAAAAGAAAGTAGTAAAAAAAAAAAGTAAGTAGTAAAAAAAAAGCTTAGCGCAAGTAAGTAACTCGCTTAAGTAAGCAACTCGCTAAAAATCTACGTTATTAGTTAGTTAAAGTTAAAAAAAGTATACAAAATACTTTAGTAGCGTAGTAAAAGCTTTAAAATTAGCGTGCAGTATAAGCATAAAAAGCAAGCTAAATTTTACTTTTTTAATTAAATAGCTGCGCGTTTTGTTGTTAAAGCATGTTGCGTTAATAAAAAAGTTAGTACTGCTAAGCTTTTTTAGCTAAAGTAATAAGTTAGCTAAAGTAATAGTAAAATACGTTATAGAGTATAGTATTAGATATAACGTTATATATAAAAATATTAAACTCTAAGTAATTTTATAATGCGCTAGTTATATAATATAGCGCTAACTATAGTATATACAAATAGCGTATATATATACTAAAAATCTACTAACGTAATAAATTATTAAGTTTTTTAGATTATTAAACTTTCTAGAAATTGCCAAGACTACTACTTTTTTTATTAACGCAATATGTTTTAACTAACTAACGCGTTATTATACTAATACAAAAAAAAACTCTAGCTTGCTTTTAAAGCTTATAATTTTAGCTAATTTTAAAGCTATTAAGCTGCTGCTTTTGCTTTTAACGTTAAACACTAGACTCTTAACAAACGCGCTTAAAATTTTTTATTTTAAGCTTAAACACAACTTAATTGTTAAAAGCTTACTACAACTAACGTAAACTACTAGTAACCTAGCTAAACTAGTAACCTAGCTAAAAATTTTTAGCACTAAATTTTTAAGTTTAAAGCTTAATAACGTTACTAATAGTAGAGCTATTAGATAGTTTTTACACTGTTTTAAAGCTTTACTCTAGCACTTTCAGACTAACTAAAAATTGCCTAAATAAGACTAGTATAGCTAGAGTTATTAAAAGTTAAGTATAAAAAAACTCGCTTAGCTTTTAAACTCTACTTTTAGTACTAGACTACTATAATAAATAGTAATACTCTCTAGTATTCTTTTTTATAGTTATTATTAAGTATTTATAGAGATTTTATAGCGTGCAGCCTAGAATTAAAGCTAGTAAATAGAGTTAGATTCTACATACAAAGTTAAGTAGTTGAGAGTAGTATTATTATTTATAACAATAAGTATTTATTACTTTTCAAACTTAATATAGCTATAGTAGACTATAAACTAGATTACCTATTAGCTATATAGTAGATTATATAAGCTATATATAGATATTTTTACTTAGAAAGTATAGAAGTATTAGTAACTTTCTAACTCTTCTACTAGGTGTAATTCTAGGCTACACGCTATAAAATCTTTATAAATACTTAATAATAACTATAAAAAAGAATACTAGAGAGTATTACTATTTATTATAGTAGTCTAGTACTAAAAGTAGAGTTTAAAAGCTAAGCGAGTTTTTTTATACTTAACTTTTAATAACTCTAGCTATACTAGTTTTATTTAGGCAATTTTTAGTTAGTCTAAAAGTGCTAGAGTAAAGCTTTAAAACGGTGTAAAAACTATCTAAATAGCTCTACTATTAGTAACGTTATTAAGTTTTAAACTTAAAAATTTAGTGCTAAGAAATTTTGGCTAGGTTACTAGTTTAGCTAGG
Organism: Massariosphaeria phaeospora; assembly: GCA_011032825.1. Lineage (NCBI taxonomy): Eukaryota > Fungi > Ascomycota > Dothideomycetes > Pleosporales > Massariosphaeria > Massariosphaeria phaeospora. Next base: position 1,406,138 of record JAADJZ010000003.1, on the reverse strand, counting down.
TTACTAGTAGTTTACGTTAGTTGTAGTAAGCTTTTAACAATTAAGTTGTGTTTAAGCTTAAAATAAAAAATTTTAAGCGCGTTTGTTAAAAGTCTAGTGTTTAACGTTAAAAGCAATACTAGCAGCTTAATAGCTTTAAAATTAACTAAAATTATAAGTTTTAAAAGCAAGCTAGAGTTTTTTTTTGTATTAGTATAATAACGCGTTAGTTAGTTAAAACATATTGCGTTAATAAAAAAAGTAGTAGTCTTGGCAATTTCTAGAAAGTTTAATAATTTAAAAAGCTTAATAATTTATTACGTTAGTAGATTTTTAGTATATATATACGCTATTTGTATATACTATAGTTAGCGCTATATTATATAACTAGCGCATTATAAAATTACTTAAAGTTTAATATTTTTATATATAACATTATATCTAATACTATACTTTATAACGTATTCTACTATTACTTTAGCTAACTTATTACTTTAACTAAAAAAGCTTAGCAGTACTAACTCTTTTATTAACGCAACATGCTTTAACAACAAAACGCGCAGCTATTTAATTAAAAAAGTAAAATTTAGCTTGCTTTTTATGCTTATATTGCACGCTAATTTTAAAGCTTTTACTACGCTGCTAAAGTATTTCGTATACTTTTTTTAACTTTAACTAACTAATAACGTAGATTTTTAGCGAGCTGCTTACTTAAGCGAGTTACTTACTTGCGCTAAGCTTTTTTTTTACTACTTACTTTTTTTTTTTACTACTTTCTTTTTAGCACCTAGTACAAGTTAAAATAACTTAAATTATTTAAAATTAACTGCTGCATTTAACTTATACGTGCGCTTATTATGCTTTAGCTCGCTGCAACGTTTACAGCGTTTTAAAAGCTAGCTGCTCTAATTACTAGCATTACTACGAGCTTTTTTTTTATTACTTTTTTTTTATTACTGCGCGTTTTAAACACTTTAAAAGCTATTAAGCGCACGCTTTTTTTTAGCAGCTTCTAATTAAACACTACTTTAGCTATTTAAACACTACCTAGCATTATTTTTAAAAATACGCTTAAAAAGTTAAAAAACGCAGTTACGTAATTAGGCAACTAGAACAATAAAACGCTAGTAAAGCTGCAAAGCGCTAATTGCTAACGTTGTGCAAAAATTAATTGTTTAATATTGCTCTAGCTGCGTTAAACGCTAGGCATTGCAAACTAAAGCTTTGCACTTAAAAATTATTGCTTTAACTAGCGCATTTAGCAGCCGCAGGCAACACGTTTGCAGCAAACTTTTAGCACTTTTAAACTAATACTGCTTAACAACGACGCTACGCAGAAGCGCGCTGTTAAAAACTTAAGTAAGTACAGTTTTAGTAAATTAACAGTTTAAATTTAAGACTTTTTTAATAGCGAGGTAGTTAGCTATTTGTATACTAATAGTTTAGCAATTTAGCGCTTTTATGTAGGTAACGCTAGAGCAAGCCTACGCTACGCATAAACGCTAAGTTAAAAGTTATGTTTTATTGCTACGCCTACGCTTGCTAAGCCTGCTACCTTGCTTTTATTGCTACAGCTACTTATTCTTTGCTTTTAAAAGTTTCTTTTGTTTTTTAGAGCAAAATTAGTTCTGCTAGGTACTATTTGCTTTTTTAAGCGCTTTATTTTGCGCTACAACCTACTCGTTCGCTTGCTTAAACTAGTTAACGTTTATTAGCTTATCTGCTTTGTAGCCTAGCGCTAGTGCTGTTTTATACTTAAAGCTATTTAACTTAAAGCGCGTTACTAGCGAAGTTAGCAAAAAAAAAGCAGCTGTTGTTGTTTAAGTAACTGCTAGGTAGCTTGCTTAACTGCTTTAAACTAGAAAAGTAGTGCGCTAAGTGTTAGCTGCTAAGCTAGTACTTAGCTAAAATAACTTAGCACTTGCAAAAAGCACTTAGATAGCTTAAACTATTTTAAATAGTAAAAAGTTACAAGCTTTTTAAGTAACTAGGCTAGTAAAAATTATTTGCGCAGTAGCTTCTTTAAAGCGCTTTTTGCTTTTAACTTAAGCAAAATTTTTTAAGTAAAGTAAAAGCTTTAAGCAGCTACTTTGTAGAGAGTATAATTGCTAGTAATTGTAAATTTTGTTTACTAAAACTTCGCTGTCGCTAAAGTAAATAATATAGTAAAGCTAGTATTTGCAAGGCAATTTATACGTTTTAGTAAACGCACTTAAACAAGCACTACTATAGTTATTAGCTTTTAATAGCTTAAGTTGCTTATTTAGTAATTGTAAAGCAAAAAGTGTAATCTGCTAAAAAAGCAGCTAAAACTTTAAAATTTTAGCAACTAAGTTAGGCACTTTGCTGTAAGCTTGGCTTATTTTAGTTTTATACGTATTTACTTAGTTTTTAACATAAAAGTTTACTAATAGCACTATATTTTAAAAGTAACTTTTAGCTAACACAAGACTTTTTTTAATATAACAATAAAAGCTTTTGCTTTGAAAAGTTGCTTTGTACGCAGTTAGCTAGCAGTAAGCTTAGCTAACTTTGCTGCAAATTTAGCTGTAAAAATTAACAGTAAGCTTTACTTAGTACTAAAGTTAAGTAAAAACTTGCAGTAGCACTTTGCTTACTTATTTTAAAATAGTAGCTAGTACTCGCTAAAGTACTTTAGCAGTTTTAAAAACTTTTTGTAGTTGTTTTAAATAAACTAGCAACAAAGCTTAAACTTTTTAGTAGTAAAAGCGTTAACAAGAGTGTACTACTAGGCTATAAAACCTAGTCTAGCTGCTTTAATTTTTTTTTTTTTTTTTTTTTATAGGCTTAGCGTATATTTTACGCTTTAATTGCTTAAGCTTTAACGTTCTTGTTAATATGCTAAATGCAAAGCTGTAGTAAAACTTAAAAAAAGTTTTAATACAAAGCAGCTTTTAACTCGCTATTATTGTTAGTAACAAAATAGAATAAAAATACTTTTACGTTATTAGCGTAGCGCTTAAGCGCTTTTATTGCTAAGCTATAGTTGTTTTTTAACTTGCTGCTAAAAAAGCAGTACACTACATTAAACGTAATACTAACGCTAGTAATTCTATTTATATGCAATAGTAGCATATTAAACTAGTTTGTTTTATACGTAGCGTTAAGCAACAGTACGTTAAAGTTCTTTTTTAAAAGTTTACGTAAAAGTAAGTAAGCAAAAAACACAAACTTTAAGCAGTTTTTTTTGTTGTATAGGTGCTTTGCGTAGTACTTGCTTTTTGCAAAATCTCTAGCTACAAGCAAATTAATAAAAGCTTTTATTTTAAACTTTTTATTAAGCTAGGTAAAAGTTAGCTAGTAGCATTTGTTGTATATGTCTTGCAAGTTAATTTTAACGCTTAATTTAATAAGTTTTAATAGTATAGTTTGTAATAGGCAGCGTAACTAGTAACTATGCTATATAATACTTTTTGTTGTACTATTTATTTTTCTTATTTAAAGCAGCGCTAATTTAGTATAGCTAAGCTTGTAATTGTAATTAAAATTAACTACTATAAAATTCTATCTACTGCTACTAGATAGCTAAAGCATAGCTTTTTATTTACACTTACTTATACGAGAGCTAGCAGCTTAGCTACTTATAGCTACGCTTTTAAACTTGCGCCCTTTAGCGCACTAAAGCTATACAAGCTTATTTTTTTTAAAAAGCTTACTTAATTTAATGCTAACTAAGTACTTGTAAGAGCGTAAAATTACGTTGATTTAGTTAACTACTTTTTAGTACGTGTATACTAAGTACTATAAAAAAATAAAGTTTTGTTTTAGCACAAAAAGAAAGTCTATCGCAAGTAAAAGAAATAAGAATTAACTAAGTAAAAATAACAGCAAAGCAAGCGCATTTAAATAAGCTCTAAGTACAGCTGCTAGCGTTGCACTACAGTTTTAGCAAAACTAGCGCTTAACTAGCGCAGCTGCTAATTTGCGGCGCGCTAACGTATTTGCTAGCTTTGCAATACTTGCACCTAGTGCAGCTTTACAAGCAGTTGTCTAAAACACTTAGCAATAACAGCAATCAAATATGCTTGCTAAGTTTAGTATTATTTAACTTTTAAAGAAATTGTTGCAGCGCGTTGCAATATTATTTTACAACTAATTGCAATCTGCAGCTTATTGCGTAGGTTTAGTGTTTTTTGCTAAGTGTTTAGCGCTAGCTAGCGCAAGTCTAGCGCTAACTAGCGCTTACTTACTGCGCTTTTTAATCTAGCTTTTGCTAGAAGCAGCTAGCAGCATATAAAATGCAGCGCTAGTGTTGCTACGCAGCGTCAAATGTTTTGCTTTCGCTTGACATTACGTTTTCGCGGCCTAATTAGCAGCCGCTAATCTGCTGCTTGCAAATTTCGATTTTAGCTAATTTTAACACTTGTTAGTTGCCTATTTAGGCTTAGCGCAAGTAGAAATTAACTAATCTAATAGCTGTTAACATAGCTGTTATTGCTTATTTAAGTTTAGCTTAGTTGCTTTAGCAACTTTTTTACGCAAGTTAGCGTCGCAACTTTAAGTTTTAGTTACAGGCTAGTTTTTGCTAGCTTAACTTTCGCCTAATTACGTAACTGCGTTTTTTAACTTTTTAAGCGTATTTTTAGAAATAATGCTAAGTAGTGTTTAAATAGCCAAAGTAGTGTTTAATTAAAAGCTGCTTTTTTTTTTAACTATAAAAGTACTTTTCTGCTGCATACGCTTTTTTTTGTGCAATTTTTGTTGCAAAAAAGCTTTGTTAGCAGCTTAAAGTTTAGCAACTTAGTTGCGCAGTAGCAGCATAAAAGCTGCTACATACTTCGCGCCTTTAAAAAGCTTTACAAAAGCATTAACTATTAAAGTAAAAAAGCTATTTACATACTTTTAATTTTTTTTTTAAATTAGCGTTAATTGCAACTTAAATTTTAAAGTATTGCTTAAACTTTAAAACTACTAGAAACTATTTTTTATAGTAAGTAATAGTAAAGTGCAAAGCTGCACGTTAAGCTTTAAAAGTACTACTTTTAAGTTAAATAAAACTAATCTAGCACTTTAAAAGCTTTTTGAATATTGCTTTTTATAATAAAAACGTTGTAAGCGCTAATAAAGCATAGCAAAAACTTAACTTTAGTAATGTAGTTAATGCAATTGCGTATTAAATTCTTAGCTTAGCAGCTGTACGCTTTTTTTAAAAGTGCAAAATAGCTAATATTAAAAAGCTGCAAAAAGTGCAACAAGTAAAGAAGCATGCAAAAAGTAATAATGCTATTATTTTTGTAGTACTACTAGAAAGCAAGCGAGTTATAGCTTTTATAGCTATTAATAAAAAGTAAATATACTATTCTAATAATACGTTTTTTTGTATAAGCGTTAAAGTGCTTTAACTACTTTAAACTTAGCTCGTTGTTTGTCTAGCTGTTTTTAGAAACTTCGATAACTTAGTTGCAAAATAAGCTATTCTTTTTGTACTAAGCAAAAAAGTAGTTTTTGCTTTAAAAAATAATAAAAAGTAGAATAGCTTACTTTATTGCGTTAACGCTTTGTACTACTGTTGTTTACTTTTTATTATTTTGCTATACTATTTTTAGCTGTTTTTAACGCTTTAAGCTAGTAATTACTGCATTTGTTAAAATCTAGCTTATTATAAAGCTTGTTTTATTAAAGTTGTAAGTATTTTTGTTTACTACGTTGTACTTAGCTTTTATATTTGCTACAATTTTAAACTAGTTAGCTACAAGCTTAAAATTCTTACAAAGAGCTTTTTTATAGTTGTACTTTTAATTAAACTTAATTTAAAGCTTAGAGCAACGCCTAACGAACAACGTAACCTAGTTTTTTTTAACTAGTAGCTAGGCTTGCGCTGCGAGTAGTAAGTTAGCTTTATTCTTTAACTTAGCAAGCCTAAGTAGAAAGCTTTGCGCGTTAAAGTTAATAGTATACTTTTCAATTACTATGTTCTTTATTAGACAAAGCTTTATTAAGTTTAGTATGCAATAGCGTTGTAGAAGTTTTTTAGCAAGCTAATTGCTTAGTATTTTTTAAAAAACGTTGTAGATTAATGCAACGTGTTGCTAAAACCTAGATCGCAAGCTATATTTAGCTTTTGTTTAAAGCGCGTAGCACGTTGTGTAGTTAAGCTATCGCGTAGTAAAAAGAAAAAGTAGGTATTAGTAGAGAGCTTAGCGCAGGTAAGCAACTCGTTTAGGTAAGCAACTCGCTAGAAATCTACGTTACAAAAAAGCTTTCTACGAGAATTTTAAAACTATACGAGTTTAGTTTCGCTTAGTAGCTAACATAAAAGCTAAGTATAGTATTTAGAATAAAAACACTTACAACTTCAACAAAATAAGCTTTATAATAAGCTAGATATTAACTAAAGTAATTGTTACTACTTTAGAGTGTTAAAGACGGTTAAAGACAATGCAGCAAAGTAATTGCAAGTAAACAATAGTTATTCAAAGCATTAACGCAACAAAGTAAGCTATTTTGCTTTTTATTATTTTCAAAAGCTGCTACTACCTCTTAGCTTAGTACAAGAAAAATACTATACTCTAGAATTAAGTTATTGCAGTTTCTAAAAACAGTTAGACAACTAATAAGCTTAGCTTGTAGTAGTTAAAGCACTTTAATAAGCATACAAAGAAAAGAATTATTAGCTTCTACTAACTACTAAGTATTAACGGCTACAAAAGCTACGACTCGCTTAAGTTCTAGTAGTACTACAAAGAAAACAAAATTATTACTATTTGCATGTTTTTTTACTTATTGCATATTTTATAGCTACTTAATGTAGGTTGTTTTGCTCTATTAAAGAAAGCGTACAAGCGCTAAGCCGAAGATTTTATGCGCAACTAGATTACGCATATTACAAAACTTAAGTTTCTACTATACTTTAAGCGCGCTTTTAACGCAGCAATTACTTTTAGTAATATTTCAAAAAAGTTTTAAAGTGCTAGATTAGTTTTGTTTAACTTAAAAAGAGTTATAATAGCTTTTAACGTGCAGCTGCGCACTCTACTACTACCTACTATCAAAAACAGTTTCTAGTAGTTTTAAACTTTAAGCAATACTTTTAAACTAGAGTTGTAATTAACGCTAGTAAAGTAAAGAATGTAGAAATATGTAGATAGCTCGCTAACTTTTATAGTAAAAGCTTTTGAAAAAGTTTTAAAAAGTGCAGCAATAATTGCGCATAAGCTAGTGTTAGCTTAAAAGAAAATTGCTAAGCTTTAAGTAGCAAATAAAGCTGCTACGCAACGTAAATCGCACAAAAGAAAGCAAGTTTAGGCAAAGAAAACTTTGATAGTTAAAAATAAAGCAAGTTTAGCTACTCTCTAAGACTTTAGAACGCGTAGTAATAAAAAAAAGCTAAAAAAGCAAGTGCGCGCTAAAGAAAGTAAGCTAACTTAAAAGCAATGTAGATAGTGCAATAGAACTAAGTATAACACGCGTACGTGCAAGAATATAGCAAAAGTAAACTCTAAATAATATCGCATTTTGCTTTGTACTATACAAGGCTAAAGTAAGCTATTTTGCGCTATAATATAGTAGTTTTGGTAGAAGCTTAGCAAAAGTAAGCAACTCGCTTGTGTAAGCAACTCGCTCGTAGAGTACGTTATCTTAGATTTATTATCTCAAAAAAAAAGTGTGTTTATAAACTCGAAGAAAATTCAAATTATACAAAAGTAGCTAACTTCTAAAATAGTAAAAGATATGTAGTTTTTCTTAAAATTTGCTAACTTCTATTAAAAGTTTATTAAAAACTAGTTTAAAACTACGACGCTTTTTTAGAAGTTACTAAAGAAAATAAAAAGTTTACATAAATAGAAGCATAGAAACAAGCGTTTTAGAAACTTAGAAAAAGGTTTATTACAACACTAATGCTATAAATGCACAACCTAGAAAGAAAAACTTAAGTAGAAACTAATGCTTTAGACTACGCATTAAAAGCAATACTTTTACAGCAATGCAACGATAGAAACTAAAAACTAGTATTCTACTATTCTAGAAAGTTTTTAGAAGTAGAACTTAACTACGACGTTTAACGTACTTTACGGCTTCGCCGCTTACATAGGTTAGCTACTTACTTTTGCTAAGTTTTTACCAAAACTCTTACTTTTTCTAATGTTTTAACAACAATAGCACTTAGAAGCTTTTTACGAACGTTAGATATAGCTTGCCCTTCAAGCTGTTAATTAAAATGCAATGCTTTTTCAACGACGCGCTGCAGCTATATATAATGTCTTTTAAAAAACACTAAGTAATTAACGCGCTAGATAACTCTTACAAGCAAATTGCTAGCTTAAATTAAAAAACTTAAGAAAGCTTAAAAAGAAAGTAATCGTAGAGCATATACTTAAGCTTGTTACGCAAGAATTTTCTTTTAAGCTCGCAGCTGTAGCTAATATAGCTAATTTCTTGCGCGCTAAGCGTAATGTAGGCTAGGTTAGCGTAAACTAGCCTAGTACGTTTATCAAACGCCGCTCTAAGCTTGAAGTAAAGTTTAATCGCAAATACAACTACAAAAAAGTACTTTGCGAGAATTCTAAAGTTATACAAAGCTAGTTTAGTCTAGTAGCTAACATCAAAGCTAAGTACAGTATTTAGAATAAAAATACGTTTAACTTCGACAAAGCAGGCTTTATAATAGGCTAGATATTAACTAAAGCTATTGTTGTAGCTTTAGAGAAACGAAAACAGCTAAAGGCAGTATAGCAAAGCAATAGAAAGTAAACAATAGTTATTCAAAACATTAACGCAATAAAGTAAGCTATTTTACTTTTTATTATTTTTTAAAGCAAGAACTACTTCTTTGCTTAGTACAAAGAAAAGAATCTACTTTACAATTAAGTTATTGCAGTTTCTAAAAATAGCTAAACAACAAATAAGCATAGTTTGTAGTAGTTAAAGCACTTTAATAAGCATACGAAGAAAAGAGTAGTTAGTAGCTACTAACTACTCGCAATTAACGGCTATAAAAGCTATAACTCGCTTAAATTCTAGCAATACTACAAGAAAAACAAAATTATTACTATTTACATACTTTTGCACTTGTTGTACTTTCTATAGCTTTTTAATATAAAGTGTTTCTTGCTTTTAAAAACAGCGTACAAGCGCTAAGCTAAAAAATTTATGCGCAACTAAATTACCTACATTACAAAGCTTAAGTTTCTACTATACTTTATACGCGCCTATAATGCAGCAATTACTTTTAGTAATATTCAAAAAAAGTTTTAAAGCGCTAGATTGGTTCTATTTAACCTAGAACGAGTTATAACAGCTTTTGACATTTGGTTGCGTACTCTATTACTACTACTACTTATTAACAACGAGCTCTAGCAGTTGCAAACTCTAAGCAATACTTTTAAATTAAAGTTGCAATCGACGCTTGTAAAAGCGAGAATTTAAAGGTATATAAATAGCTTACCAACGTTTATAGTAAAAGCTTTTAAAAAAGTTTTAAAAAAAGTAGCAATTATTGCGCACAAGCTAGTGTTAGCGCAAAAGAAAACTGCAAAGCTTTAAGAAGCAAATAAAGCTGCTACGCAACGTAGATCGCATAAAAGAAAGCAAATTTAGTTAAAAAGAACTTTGATAGTTGAGAATAAAACTTGTTTAACTACTTTAAAAGAGTTTAGAGCGCGTAGTAATAAAAAGAAGCTAAAAAAGCAAATGCGCGCTAAAGAAAGTAAGCTAACTCAAAAGCGCTGTAGGTAGTGCAATTAAACTAAGCATAACGCGTAAACGTGTAAGCAAGTAGTAAAAGTAGATTCTAAATAATATCTTAAATTGTTTTGTTCTATACAAAGCCAAAGTAAGCTGTTTTGCGCTAAAATAAAGTAGTTTTGGTAGGAGCTTGGCAAAAGTAAGCGGCTAACTTGTGTAAGCGGCGAAGCCGTAAAGTACGTTACAACAAAAAGCTATTAGCAATAATAAACGCTTTTAAACAATAGAAAGCATAGCTAAAAAAAGCAAGGCATTAAGTACAAGTGTAGTTAAACTACTAGAACTTTACTAACTTTACTACAACTAAGAAATTAAATAAACAACAAGTTAAATAAGCTGAATTTATAGCAAACTATAAAATTAAGATTTACTATTGCAAATAAACTAACAATAGAATCGCAAACGCGCTTAGTTGAAAATTAGATTTAAAAGAAACTAACAAACTAGTTACGCATAACCTAGTATTACAACGAAACTTAAATAAAACTTTTAAATACAACTAGCTACAACTAGGTAAAGTAGCTATAGTTACAAGCATTTTAAAAAGAATACACGAAAAATAAAGCAAAAACAACTAGTAAAAATAAATAGTTACAAACGACACTTAAGTAGTATAGCTTATTTAAAAATTACATACTTCAAAAGCATATAAACACTTAAGAATTAACAAAATAGTTTAACAAATTTTAAACAAGTACTTAATGCTCTACGTACAAAACACAGTTTAGAAAGTAGTAAGCAACTATTTAAATTGTTTAAAAAACAAACCTAAAAGATATAAGCTTTATAGATTACTTTAACTACTAAAACTACTCGCACGCTTATAGATTAGCGTTACAATAAACTTTAAAGTAAAGCTTTTAAAATTGTTAAAACCTAGATTAGCGCGGCTATGCAACTTAATCTTAGTAATCGTAGATTAATTAAATAAAGAATTATACTTTGTACTAATAAAGAAGTTAATTATAGTAGAAAAATTGCCTACGAGGTTACAAAAACGCTCGTTGCTAACTACAAATTACTAAAATAGTTTATTACTAATAAAAACAAGCTGTTTATATTAAAGTTTTAGAATACGTTTTTAGCTTAGTTAGAAGTTGCAAAGAAGCTATTAACTAGTTTTTACCTACAAATAAACAGCTAAACAGAACAAATAAACTAAACGCTAGAATAGTATTTATAAATGTACGCTAACAAGCTGTAAAACAACTAGGTTAAACTTTTGCTAATAGCACAACTAGCTTACAATAGTACAAAGTTTACAACTACAAAACACTTGCTATACTACGCAAACTATAGATATAAGCTAGTAGCTTATTAAAATTTAAAGAACATTAAAAGCATTTTTATTAAAGCAAATAACAAAGCTTAAAGAATGCAACAATTACACGACAAATTGAGCTAACAAATTGCTTAAAGAAACTTTACAATAGCTAAGTTAGCAAACAAAAAAAAACTTAAAAAACTAACTTTTAAAAAGAAGAATAAAGTTTTTCTTTTACAAAAAAAACTAAAAACTAAACAGCTAGGCAACAAGTTAAATAACTTTCAAATAAAACTATTTAAAAATTTAAAATTTAAAGAACTTGTATTATTTAAACTACAGCTACTTACAAGTATGCGCATACATTTAGTTTTTTACAAATTACTTCTTAAACTAGCACTACCAAACGCTAAAGTAGCAACTAATATTAAACTCAAAAACAAAGAGTACGAAGTTGAAAAAGTTATAACCTATAGAAGTTTAGAAGTTAGTAAAAGTACTTAGTTAAATAGCAAAAATAGCTAGAGAGCTAGAATACATAGAATCTAATACGAAATTTTACGAACTACAAGGAATTAGTGCAAGCATATTACTAGCGAAATCTAGAAGCAGAAAATCCGTATTCTCTAAAAAAGAAAAGTAATTAAAAAAAGCAAAAAAAGAAAAGTTAGTTTGTAACTAGCTTAGGTTAGTTGAAAACTTTTTAAATAGTAGTAGTACAGGACTATTAGTAGAAGCTGTACTTTTAAAATTAAAAAAAGCGCTTAACTACGCTTTTTTAAAATTCTTTATTTCTTTAATTAACGAAGTTTGTAAGCGAACAACTTTTTCTCTTTATTAGTTGTAGCGTTAAGCTAATTTTGAAAATTAAGCTTACAACGCTTTACAGCGCGAAGCTTTTAACGCAAAACTCGCTATTTTTTAGCAACAGCAGCAAACTTTTTTTAAATAAAAAAAAACATTTAGAACTTAATAATATACAGTTAACACAAGTTTCTTTAAGCAAAAAAAACACTTTAGACTTTTTAACAAATAGCGACAGCACGGCTTTGCAACAAAGTAATTTATTGCACAAAAACAAGCAAAATAGTTGTAATAGCAACTAGTTAATTTTGCAACTTTAAGCATAGTTAAACTTAGAAATTTAAAAGAATACAAAAAAAGCTTACAACACAACAAAAATTAAAGTTAACTTACTTTTATACAAAACAGTACTTTTAATGCAAAGCACAAAAAAAACTAGCACAGCATAGTAAAACAGCTATTAAAATAATATCTTTAAAAAAAGAAATAATGTTACAAATAAAAATAATACTAGGTATTATAAACTAAGCAACGACGTAAGAAAGTTGTTAAAGCTTACTAGTACGCAAAACAAAAGTACAACAATGCGCAAAGCAAACTTAAGTAAGCAAAAATTGCGTAACGTGCTTAGCACGCTTAGTAGTTTTAGCGCTAAGCAAACTAAGTAGAAGTTGTTTAGTAAAATTAGCGCGCTTAGTACTAAGCGTACTAAGTACACTAAGTAGAACGCTTTTAGCAAAGAATTATAGAACTATATAAATTAGCAGAATTTCTTTTACAACTTTAATTCTTTGTAGTTAACTTTTCTAAGTACATTTTATACATAGATTGAATCTATAGGCAACAGCTTGTGTACTTTGTTATTCTATTTAATATAAAATTAAATTATTTTTCTTTGTTATCGTTAAGCTTTTTGAATATAGAATAATTTCTTAGGTAAGATTTTCGAGTTCAATCGCAGATACTTTCGGTAAGAGAATACTTCTACTAGAACTTTTTCTCTTAGAAACGCCGTAGTAGTTGAAAACTCTAAGAGAAAAAGTTTTAGTAGAGTACGTAGCTGTACTTTAAAGCAATTTAACACAACTTACGCGTTAAGCGAAAGAAGCTCTAAAACTTTAAAAGCTTTATAGTAGTTGTTAAGCGTAAATACGTTAAAAAACGCGTTCTTACGCTAGAAAGAAGCTTTTTTTGTTAATGTAAAAAACGCGTTTGCGTGCTAAGTTTTTTACTTTCTAAAAGTACTTGCGCTTTAGCAGCAAAAAGTAAACTACGTTAAGTAGCTAGAAAATATGCAACAAGTAGAAAAGTATGCAAAAAGTTAGAATCTTGTTTTTTAAGCAGTAGTTTTTAAAACTCTAGTTAAAATAGCTTTTGTAGCTATTTAAAATAAGTAGCTTGTACTTTTCTACTTAGCGCGCTTTCGTATACGCGTTAAAGTACTTTAACTACTCTAAACTAAGCGCGTTGTTTGTCTAGCTATTCTTAAAACTAAGAGCTTTTAATTGCGTAGTATTAAAGCTGTTTTGTACTACGCAAAAATGTAAACGCGTTTTTTGTAAATAATAAAAACTAAAGTTGCGTACCTAGCAGCGCATACGCTTTGAATAACTATAACTTACTTGCAATTGCCTAGCTAAATAAGCTTTAGCTAAGCACGTTTCTTTGCACTTATAACAACTTTTATTAAGCTAATAATACTTATTTAAAAACTTGTTTTGTTAAAGTTGTGCACGTTGTTGTTGTAAACGCTGTACTTAGCTTTAGTATTCTTTACTAGCTTAAACTACGCGCTAATTGTTTCTAGATTCTTTTGCAGTATTCTCTGCCTATTTTTAGCTCAATTAAAAGCTATTTTGAGCTTAGCTAAGCGCGTTACGAAGCGCTTAGCTTAGTGCTTGCTAACTAGCTTACTACTACGTACACCTAGTACTAGAGTAGTAAATAAGTATAAGTTAAGTTAAAGTTAAGTTAGCTTACGTAAGACTTTAGTGCTAACTCAACTTATACCTACGCTAAAACTAAAAAGCGTAGGTTAAAGTTAAGTTAGCATAGACTTCTACAATTCTATATTTTAATATATATATTTTTTTTATAATTATAACAGCTAGTTATAACAAGTTTATTAACCTAAAAATAGTACCTATAACTTAACTTTAACCTACGCTTTAATTACTTTAACTTAATTTTAACTTTAAGTTTGTGCAACTCTAACTTAACTTATACCTAACAATAAGTACTTTCTACTTATTCGCTAGCGTACCTAGTAGTTTATCAACTATATCTACTACTTTGCACAACCGAAGCGCAAATTCTTGCAAATTAAAGTTAAGAATAGTTATATTAGACAATTGTTTGCTCTTTAGTGCTTGTAAGCTTTTAGCGGTTAAGTAGAGTTTCTACGCAGAAAGTAATACTTTTGGCGCGTTATTCGAGTAACGTAAACTACTAGTAACTCGGCTAAATTAGTAACCTAGCTAAAAAACGCTAAGACTACGAATACTAACTTGCTTTTACTATGCTTATACCTACGAACGCGCAATTACGTAAATACAAAAGCAAACTTCTCTTTGCTCTTAAAGCTTTTAGAGCTAGCAAATTCTAAAGCTTCTACGCAGCTGCATAGTTTTTTACTATTAATTACTATTAACTTGCTAAACGCAATAAAGAAATACTTTTAAGTTTAAAAACTACGTTTACTCTCTGTAAGCTTACGAGCACTAAAAAAAAACAATTGTCTAATACATCTTTAACTTTAACGCGCAAGAATTCGCGCTTCTTCTATCTAAAGTAGCTAATATAGCTAATAAACTACTAGGCGAGCGTAGTAGTAGACTAGTAAGCAAAAACTAGCTTGCGCGCTTCGTAATGCGTTTATCCAAGCTCAAAATAGCTTTTAATCGAGCCAAAAATAGGCAAAGAATACTTTAAAAGAATTTAAAAATAATTTGCGCGTAGTTTAAGCTAGTAAAGAATACTAAAGCTAAGTACAGCGTTTACGACAACGACGTGCACAACTTTAACAAAACTAGCTTCTAAATAAGCGTAATTAGCTTTATAAAAGTCGTTACAAGCTTTTAAAAACGTACTCAACTTAATTTTATCTAGCTAGGTAATTGAAAGTAGGTAATAGTTATCTAGAGCATCTGCGCTGCAAAGTACGCAATTCTACTATTTATTATTTACAAAAAGCGCGTTTACATTTAGCATAGTACGAGAAGAACTTTATACCTAGCAATTAAAAGCTTTTAGTTTCTAAAAACAGCTAGACAAACAACGCTTTTAGTTTTAAATAGTTAAAGCACTTTAACGCGCATACAAAAGCGCGTTAGATAAAAAAGTATTAGCTACTTATTTTAAACAGCTATAAGAGCTACTAATCTTAGAATTTTAAAAACTATTGCTTTAAAAAAAGATTTTTACGCTTTGCATGCTAGCTTATTTATTTTATATTCTTTAGCTGCTAGATGTAGTTTGCTTTTTGCTACTAAAACTAAAGTACTCTTAACGCGTTTGAAACTTAGCGCGCTAGCGCGTTTTTTATATTAACAAAAAAAGCTTTTTGCTAGCTTTTAAAAACGCGGTTTTTAAAGTATTTACAACAAAAAAGTGCAAAAAAGCTTTTAAAGTTTTAAAGCTAGTTTTTATTAACGCGTAAGTAGTTTTTAGTTGTTTTAAAGTACAGCTGCGTACTTCGCTACTACTTTTTACACTAGAAACGCCGTAGCAGTTAAAAACTCTAAGCAATACACTTAAATTTAAATCGCAATCAAAGCTAGTACGCAATTTTATTACTAAATCGCTTACTTTAGCGCAGAGTAGCTTTTTTTAGCTTGTAAAAAAAGCTAAATTAATGCTGCATTAGAACGCGCTTAAAGACTACTATATTAAAAAGCTTAAAGATTAATTAGCAAAGATAACTAAGCAGAAATTGCGCAAACGAAAGCAGATTTAGCATAGCAGTACAATAGAGTATAGTAACAAATTAGCGCAAGTAGCTGCTAAAGCGTTTACAGCGCTTTAGCTATTAAAGAAAGCGCGTAGTAGAGAGAGTTAAAAAAGAGCACAACTAGCTCTACGGCGCTGTAAAAACTGTAGTAATACAAGGCACAATGCTCAAACTTACTAAAAAAATACAAAAAAAGCTTTTAAATCTAAAGCTAGCACGATGTACGCAGGTTCCTTGTTCGATAGCAATTAATTTAATGTTCTTTAAGATAAGTTGGTTGTGCCAAGCATTTTTGGCCGGGTTACTAGTTTGGCCGAGTTACTAGTGGTTTACGTTATATAGCGTTTAACGTTCAAAGCAACAGCAGCAGCGCGGTAGCTTTAGAATTGCCTAGCTTTACAAGCTTTGAGAGCAAAGAGGACTTTTTTATCGTGTTAGAGCGATAACGCGTTCGTAGGTGTAGGCATAATAGAGTTTAGTAGTAGGTGCAAGACTTGGCATTTTTGGCGAGTTCGATGGTGGAATACATTACTAAAAAATACGAAGCAAGAAGCTACACGTGTAGTTTGTAGTTTGTAGTTCTATCTACCTAAACTATAGTTCTACATATTCTCTACTAGAAACTATTTCTGAAGTTATATAAAAATAGATGTTCTAAACTACGTTAGAACGACTTTCAGCTAATGCACGCTGACATTGGGTAAAGATTGCGGCCTGTCTCGCAACATCTTCGAGTTGGTTAAGAACAATCTTGTTGCCCTCTACAAAACCATACAACGCATAAGGTATATTAACTTGGTTGCAGAATTCCTGGACCAGTCTCCGCGTCCGTCGTAAATTATGTCGTGGGATCCTTGGGTAGAGGTGGTGAATCGCTTGGAATTGGAGACCGCCGTGGAAAAAATCAAGCCATTGCGGGCAGTCTACATCCATGGTTGTCCTGAGCATCTTCTGAGGGAAGGACTCGGTGACACCTAGATCGGCGGTACTCATAGCGAAATGACTCAGAGTGATCTGAACATGGAGAGGAGCAGTGATGGCGTGGCTAAGCAAAATGAAGAGCAGTCGGTTCCAACCTCCAGGAATGGACCTGTACACGACTCCATAACCGAACCACGTATAGAACACGACCTGACCGAGCAATTCGTAGTAGCGATGCCACCAAGCTGGCCCTTTGCGAGGACCGTGGCCAAAGAGCAGGTACGTCAAACTTAGCCGGTAGAGATTGAACCGTCCAAAGGCCATGTAGACGTAGTAGAGCTTATCCTGATAGGGTAACATGAGCCGGGCTAGCGCGTCGTAGTCCAAGACTTTCTCGTAATAAGTGGAGAAGAGATTGCCGAATAAACGGTGCGTGACAGCCAGGAAGGGGAGATGCTCGATGTCCGGGTCGTGCTCTGGAGAATTGGTTACAATGTGGTGGACATTGTGATTGTGCTTCCACCAGCAGGCGCTCAAACCACCACAATAGCTCGCAACAGACATAGCAATGACCGAGTCTGTCGTGTAGTGGTGCGTGATGCCCATATGGCACGCATCGTGGACGGTGAAGGCGAGTTGATGCCACAAGCAACCAAGCGGAACGGCGCTTGTGATGTACCAGCCGGATTTGAGCAAAAAGACAAACATTGCCAGGAGAGAAGCATAGCGCAAGGCCTCGATGCCATACGAGGAGTAGCGGCAATCGTACAGACCCTCAGCCTGGATGCGGGTCTCTAACTCGCGGTATTTCAGGACGATGCTTGCTTGGGTCTCGGCATCGAGCGACGGGTATTTCGCCTTGTTCAGATCAATCTCTTGTTGGGTACGTGCATCCATCACAGACATGCGGGGGCGCTCTCGAGCATCGAGCTCAAAGGACGACATGGAAGACGGTGACGATGCTCGGACGATGTGGCCTGTGTTGCGTTTCCTGGTCGGTGTCGCAGCTTCGGTAGCTTCGAAAAGGGGACTTGGTTGGGCTGACGGTGCTGTGCCGATCGTCTCATGCTCAGAGTCAGAGTATGGCGTGTATTCCTCTTCAGATAACCCGGCCAATTGCTCGTGCGTTCTGAAGTTGCCGCCCTGGATGGGAGGTGTGAAATTGAGCCACGGCCCGTTGATGGTGCCGATTTGGTAGCGAGCGGCGAGAGTGACAGTTTGGGCCGAATGGAAGCTGGGAGGGGGAGGTGTTAGTTGTGAGGTTGCAGGCTTCTTGGTAGACGGACGTACCGGTGCATTTCGTCGGTTGCGTCGCGACCTACCATGTGCTGGATAGCTTTGGGCCCGCCGGGATGGTAGGGAAGCCACCCATCCACCTTTAGCACTTTGCCGTCGACGATGATGATGGAGCGGCCGCTGGCAATGAGGCTCTCGACCTCGCGCCTGCCCAAAACTCGCGCGTTGCGATGTGCCTGCGCGTCCATGGCTGCGGTGTGTAATGAATGGCGCGCGGCCTCCCTGGACCTTAAATACTTCGCAGTGCGGAAAAGACCGAGGCCAGTGTCAAAGAACGAGCGGTGCGAAACTCCGACGAGGGAGGCAAAAGACCGGAGCGCACGCTCTGGGCATGATCGGGAGAGAGGAGGTCGAAGCGCCGACACGCCTGGAGCAGTGGCCAGTGTGGCCGTGGCAGTGGCAGTGCGGCAGCGAGGCAGGAGCCGTCCCGGTGAGGCAGGAGCCCTGGAGCCTGGAGGCCCCCCGTCCGCGGGTGGTAGCGCGCGGGTGAACGACGGTGACGGTGAACGGACCAAGGGTTCTCCGACGCCGACGCCGACCCGTGCACCCCCTGCCCGTAAGAAGCGCACTACCGCACTACCGCACTACCGCACCACGATGTGACGTCGGAACAGGACACAACGCGACTCCGCACTCCGCACTCCGCACTCCGCACCCCATGGCTAGGGACATCCAAGAGCTAGCGCGGGACTGGCTGCGGCTGGACGAAGACAAGGCCACCGCCGACGACATCTCCAGCCTCCTCGTGCAAGGGGATAACGAGGAACTGGAAAAGCGGCTACGGCACCGCATTGCCTTTGGGACCGCAGGGCTACGAGGGCCCATGAAAGCGGGTTTCGCTTGCATGAACTCGTTGACAACGATCCAAGCCTCGCAGGGCCTCGCTGCATACCTGCTCACGGTGGAACAAGATGCCCAACGCCGCGGAGTCGTCGTTGGCCGTGACGCTCGGCACAACTCGGAAAGGTTCGCAAAGCTGACGGCGGCTGCGTTTGTTGCAAAAGGGTTCAAGGTCTGGTGGTACGAAACCCCAGCGCATACTCCGCTGGTGCCATTTGGCGTACAGAGCCTGAACGCTGTGGCAGGAGTCATGATAACAGCGAGCCATAATCCCGCCCAGGACAATGGATACAAGGTTTATTGGTCCAATGGCTGCCAGATAATCCCTCCCCATGATAGCGGCATTGCCGACACTATCCTCCAGAACCTAACGCCGGTAACTTGGGACACATCAGTGGTCGACAGCGACTCTCTACTCATTCAGGGGTCGTTGGCACTGGTACAGGATCGTTACTACAAAGCTATACAAGCAGTAGCATCACCAGCAGGCGCCTTGTCGACCAACAGCCTCAAGTTTGTTTACACTCCTCTGCATGGCGTGGGGCTACCAGCAATGAAGCAGTGCGTCCACGACCTCGGCCTTGCGTCGCAGATGATAGTCGTGGACGCTCAGGCACAGCCCGATCCGGACTTTCCTACTGTTAAGTTTCCCAATCCAGAGGAGAAAGGCGCGCTAGACCTAGCTATGGAGACTGCAGATGCTAATTCCGTATCACTTATACTTGCAAGCGATCCAGATGCGGACCGGCTCGCCGCAGCCGAAAAGGTCTCTGGGAAATGGCACATATTTACCGGGAACCAACTTGGTATTCTAATAGGCGCCTATCTATTCGACCGGTACCCGGCCTCGAAGCCCCGGGAGAAGTTAGCCATGCTGGCGTCAACCGTGAGCTCTCGGATGCTCCATGCATTGGCCGAAACATCAGGTTTCCACTTCACCGAAACGCTCACGGGCTTCAAATGGCTCGGTAACGTTGCCCGTGACCTTGAGGACCAAGGATATGACGTGGTATATGCTTTCGAGGAAGCACTGGGCTATATGATACCGCAGACGGTACATGATAAAGACTCCATCAGTGCTGCAGCAATACTTTTGACTGCCATGTCACACTGGTCTACGAAGAACCTTACACCTTTTTCTAAGCTTCAGCAACTCTACCAAACCCTGGGCTACTTTGGAGATGCGAACACATATCTCACATCTCCTTCACCAGCAATCACTGCAACCGTGTTTACAGCTATCCGTGGTTTTGGCGATCCGCATCCGGTGCAGATTGGAAGAAGAAAGATCACGCGATGGCGGGACCTTACACTGGGCTATGATTCGAAGAGCAAGGACCATGTGCCAGATCTGCCAGTCGATAAGCGTAGTCAAATGATCACATGTGAGCTAGAAGACGGTGCTCGCTTCACAGTCCGGGGGTCAGGCACTGAGCCGAAGATCAAGCTGTATATCGAGTGCGTTAGTAAGAGCAGCGAATTGGCAAAGGCCGGCGCGGAGGAGATATTGCGTGACCTTCTGCGGGAATGGTTCAAACCAGAAGAGAATGGGTTTCTGTTGGCATGAGCGGATTTCCAGATCTGTGGTGATAGCATTGCATTCTACTTCAGAAGTCATAGGTACATGCAAAATCACCTTACGAAGGCTTTTCAGAAATTAACTACAGAGCTGCGCATGGCACTGGCCCGGCAGTACATGTTACACAATCATGCACACGGGTGAGCTGCATGTTATGGCGAAAGCAGTGGTCGAAGAGGCGGAAGATGTCGAAGGAGGTAGGATCAGCGTGAAGAAGGTGCGCCCGGATGCGGGGCTAGCGCGCGAGCTAAGCGGCCTCCGCGTTTTCCGGGTGAGCGGCCAGCCATTCACCTGCCGCCGTTGCTGGATACGGCAGGTCTCCACATGCTCGGGCGGGTTAGCAGTTTAGCGGCTAGGCTGCACGCGGCATAGTGCATGCGTGCCTGCAGGCAGAGAAGACGAAGGAGAAGAGTCACACTCCAGTCTCCAGCTAGATATCTATCCATGGATCTATCTACTCGTTGTTGACGGCCTCCGGCTCTCTTTTGTCTTTCGCCCGGCCTCTTTCCCACCCCGCTTCCACCCCACCCAACACCAGCGCCTTCCTTGCCCCCGCTTGCACTCTGCCCTGAATTCGCGCCGTCGCCGTCGCCGTCGCCCTCTTCGCCCGCGTCGCGTCCGCCTACATCGCATCCGTCAGGTATGGCGCTCGGCCCCGCCCAGAACATGCCCTGGTGTTTGCTGACTCTGTGGAAGCTTGCCTAGATAGACGCTGGAACATGGCGCCATCAGCATCTTAGGTCGACCGCGTCCTCGTCCTCGGTGGGATGCCAATGTAGGCGCCCATGGCCGGCTTCGGTGATGCGACGATGGCTGCACACGAGATGCCCCCCGCGCCCAACAGGCTCGCGCCCCCGTTCCGCCGCGCGCTCCCATGCGGGCCCTGCAACCACCGCAACGCAGCTGCCGGAAAGTGCGGATGTGAGCAGTTCTGGGACAAGCACAGCGCCGAGCTTCACGGGGCAAGCGACGAAGGGCGCGCGGGCAGCGAGCGCTCTACCTGGTGTGTTTGCGGCCACCACGCATGCTTCCACCTCCAGGCGCCGCCTGCTGCGCCGCGCCAACAGCCGTCAGCAGCAGAGTCGACCCATCGCGCCTGTGCCAAATGCGACGGCCAGTGCCAATTGCCGCCAGCCTCACAGCCAGCCTCGCCGCGCCTTGGGCATGCCACTTCCTACGCCAACGCGCCCGGGCTGCGCGCAGATGATGCAGAAACACCGTCTCACACCACCGCGGTGCTTCCTCGAGTCCCTTCAGTGTGCCTCTTGTCCCAGCACCGGCGCCCAGCGGCTGCCAAGGCATTCAGCAACGACCTGGGCCGGGGGCATGCAGCTTTCGCAGGTCTGGGCCTTTCCATGGTGCACATGGGAGGCGCTGAGAGTGCCATGGAACGCGCTTCCGTCTCTCCGACTATACCAGACGAGAGTGTTGTCGGACAGCTATCTGCATGCCACAGTGAGGTAGCTGTTCCACCCACACGGGCAAACTCTGCAGTGGGTGAGCGTGAGCAAGTAAGAGGCCAAACACTGGGCGCTATAGACCCAAACCTGGACTTCAACCGCAACCGCACCCGCAACCTCCATCTGGACATGGGCGGGGACACGATCCCGAATACCTACGACCCCGCTGACTTCCTACAAAGTGCGACTGAAGTCGCAACCCCCAGCAATGCCGGCACACCCGACCTCAGCGGCGCTGATCAAGCGGTCCGCGAGACCAAGAAGCTCCTAGAAACTCTCACCCACCTCACTTCTAGCCCAGATCAACAGACTGGATCAGATGGCAAGCCGAACAGTGCCACGTCTGTACTCGGTCCACAGTCCATGCTAGCCAACTCTCCCACAATACCGCACGAACGGCTCCGGAATGCACTACGGTCAGCATCCCCCCAGGCACTGACTAAGCTCACTTCGTATCTTGGCCCTTTGCACCATCTACTCAACTCTATCCCGAATGTAGCAAGCTCCATGCGGGACGTGAGCAACCGCTTAGACCTCCTAGAGAATAGGTCTTTCAATTATATTCAGCCTGAGGACATACAGCACCAGTACGATATGTTTGATGGTCGTATGCTGGAGCTGGAGCACCGCATGGATGATCACGATAAGGTACATCAAGCGATCGATGCTGATGAGAGCAGCAGCTCCACCCGACGCCACGTTGGTGGTATCAAGGGACCCTTTGCATCGAACCACTCTATGCGGTCTTCAACTTCTTCAGCGCTCGTCTTGGGCGCCGTGGACCCGAAAGAGCTTGATCCTGAGTTTGGTGACATCAAGGATCGGCTCGATGCGCTTGAGGCTGTAGCTGTCCCAACTTTGAGCAACCCATGGGAAGTTGAGGTGGTCTTCCTGCCTTGGGGACGCCATCTTCATGGCATTTGGTACTGTCCTGATGAATCACTGCACGACATATCCAAGGCTACTACTCAAAATTCCGAGGAGTGGACTCAAGCACGAATGCCGGGTCAACATAGCGGCCCCTCGGTACAGCTTCGCGCTTCGCAACGTCTCGAGGGGGCTACCGGTCTGGATCCCGGACCCACTGCATTGGACCCGTCCAGACAGTCGCTATCGTTCCAGAGTGTAGAAAGCGGGTGGAGCAGCGAAGCCATCAGCGAGTGGGCATCGACGTCATCCGAAGAATGGCTATTTCCAAAGGGTTGCGGAAGCAATAACCTAGTCTACAAAAGACTGCGGAGCCGAGGCTTTGTCAGGGACATCAAATTTCGAAGCGCCGGTGCGAGAGACATACAACTCACTCTTTCGGCTGCGTTCAAAGATTTGCTCGGTCATTTAGGATACACGGACAAGGATCAAGATCCGCCCATTAACTCGTATGCCGGTCTTCGCGCTTTATTCATCCCCCTTCGAAAAGTGATCAAGGACCCCAAACTTCACTTCCTCTCACCTGCTGAAATGTCTAGTTCCGCTCTCTGGTCGGCACAATTTCTCGCTTCTGGGGTCATGATGCGGGTGTCGGGTGGCAAGAAGAGGCTTTACGTGACTCAAAGAGAAGCATATCTGCAACCAAGTGACTACATGGGCGACTCTTGGACGTGGCAAGACTTACGCCAACTCCCTCGCGTACTGGAGGACTCGGACTCGCAAATGGAAGGTAATTATGAGCACTGCCAACCTAAGGTCCCGGAAGGCAATGCGAAGGAAACATGTTGGTCTTTCTATGAACCTTTTGACGCCCCTCCCGTGAGTGTGACTTCGTCGTTCAGCAGTCATCACTCAGTCGAACTCTCGATGCGCCCTGCCGACCGACAGTGGCGACGGTCCATTACACCAAGTTCGATCCTCAAGAACAAGCACGCACAACCTATATCTCCACTGAGCGAGAATAGACCTCCCGCTCAACCTGGTTACAATCGCACTCGCACCGTTTCTACGTCGATTATCCAGCAGGCAGTACAGGGTTCGTCGAAACGTCGCTTCAACTCGTCCCCCGTCAAACCGTCATTAACGCCTTACGCCACGTCTCGCGCGCCTAGTACTTCTGTAACTCGACCCAAGCGCCGTCGCGTTACGCAGTCGTCTTCTCCGCGAGAAGTTGCTAGCGACAATGCGCCAGTATCCGGGACCCGAGTCGCTATCTGGAACACTACTCCTCGACGCTCGCGGGAGGCAGCCTCACCCTTTTTCTGTTCTCATCCCGATTTACCCAGGACGAACTCAGATGTGCTTATTGCCGTGGTAGGTAAATCAACTCCGTTTCCCTACGCCACACCACATTCGGGAGCTTTTGTTGGCGGTCCGGCATCCGACCCGCATGGAGCTGGAGGAGGTGACACGGAGGTCGACGATGATTTATATCCAGACGATGATGAGGAGAAGAGTTGGCGCGGCGTGACAACTGGTAGTGATGATGATTCGGATGCTGGAGAGGGTGCGGAAATAGATGAACCGGCGAGTTTCTCAGGTGACGAAAGTGGGTTTGGATCCGAAGATGACGATGACGATGGTCACGACGGGGAAGTGGGTCCCGGACACCAGAGTGATGACGACGGTGAAGACAATGTTGATGAAGATGGCGATGAGGTTTTCGATACACTGCTAGGGGTACTCCAGCATTAAAAGCATGCACTGGCTGCACTATTGCGCATGTTACGACTCTCAATTCGGTTCGGTTCAGATTCGGCTTGATACCTCCATACGGTGGTGGGCACAGGTACTAGTTTGCGCAAGTGTCTCACATAGGGTTCCTGGTTCAGTTTCAAAGTATCGGCATTAGGGACTACCTACATGGCCAGCCCTGTAGGAAATTTGCATACATCCATGGATATGCATACGATAGGAACCGGATCAAACTGGTTAGTATCCATGGGTATACAATATCGTGCTAACTTTTGGTTTGATAACGATATAGACAACGGCTAACTAGATTGTACAATTGTTACGTGTACCAGAGATCTGGTTCGTGCTAAATAGGCTCATCCGCTTTTCAGAATCTTCTTCTGCTAGAAATGGTATGCAGAGTTTTCTCTGCAAATTCAAGGCCAACTTGTCTAGCTGGGGCTTCATTCCTTATCTATACACACACGTACACACACAAAAACCTCTCGCTATATTTAGGACGTGGTTGCAACAAACACTCGTAGGGGGAAATAGCTAGACCATTGGAGAAATAGGCGAAGATATACTGATGGCAGGAGTTCCAGAGGAGCTTAGGATACACAACCTTGCTAGCCTGTGGCAAAAACTGCCTGTGTAAACGGAAGGTTTCGACAGGGTTGCTAGTATCTCCGTGTAGTCTGCGAGATTTCATAGTGGCTCCCCAAGATATCCCACTCGAAGGATTGGAGACAAAGATCCTTCGCCGCAGCGAGGCCAGGGGAAGGTACGGAGCTGGCTACTTTGTTGCCGTAGTGCTCTAAGATGACCGAGATAGACAAAGTTAGGAATTTCCTAACTAGGTATGTCGCACGCCCAACCGTTAAATAAGGCAAGCATAGCTAACAAGACACTTGCAGTCGTAGTCCGCAAGATGAAGAAATGCTTCGAGAGTGAGCGGGTTCGAGCACTCAAGTTGATACGGCTGTGGCTTGTCAGATGAATCCGATAACCAGTATATTGAGTATTGTCGGCTTTCGAATGGACTGCCCGTGAATGCACTACTACTACTCCGTAGAAATGGGCACGTGGGTAGCTTGTTCCAACGTATAGGGGTCGTCGCAAAGCGACTAGACTCTCGCGTCGAATGATGGTGGGAATTGTCAGCTACTACTGGCCGTAGATTTCCCTGCAAGACGTGTGGCGCGAGAATGTAGTTGAGAACAAGAATGGTAAGAAGGATACACGATACTGTTCGGGCGTGTTCGTGATTTACCGCTTGCCTCTCGAATAGCTTCTTGAAGTTGCTCCTAATTCCGTGAGATGCAAGTGGACGCAAGGAGCCGTTGATGCGTATGGAACCGCCTCTGGCAACCTGGTTTCATGAGACGCAGTCGTCATAGCTTGCGTCGTAAAGCGTAGATCCTTTATCTACTGCAGCGCCGGGAATACCCTGTCTGGGGTAAGCTGAGCGGAGGTGTGGGCGGTCGTCTGGCGAGGGTTGGCAGCCAATTGCTTGGCCCACCTTAATCTATGCTCAGACGGTTCATCGTTTGGGGGCGTAGGTGTCCGTACTCCGTGAAAGCAGGCAGCGATGCGAGCGAATGGCGCAGTTCTAGAGCGCCAGCCAGGGCGCATTATTGGCATTCTTCACGCTCACAACAGCCCAGCCTGTCTGGTACGAGACGACTGTGGCTGAAGGAGATACACGCGCATTTTGTTCTTACCGGGGAGTAAGGCCGCGTACCTCTCTCCGCTGGCCAGCCAAGCGTGACGGCGTGGTCTGCACTTGGATTAGGGTTTTTCGAAATTATGCTTAACTGCCTCTTTAACCTTATCGGCGATCTGTTTCCATGACCTGTTTTCGTGCGTGCCGTTGAGCTCCGTACCCGTACGTACCACCTACAATTAGCATTGCCTGGCGCACTTAGACGCACCATGGCCCAATACAGTTGTTGTTCTCACCGATGCAAGAGGGTCGTTACCCGTAACAGGTCCATCGCTGCTTACCGAGAATGCCGAGTCAACTGGCTACTGCTTGCCAGATCCCCAAGCTGACGCGGCCTTTTTCCGAGCCATCCGATGCCGTATTATTGCTAGGCGTTTGAGGCATGCGAGACTTGGCCGTGAAAACTTGATGATTGTTTGCGCTTGGCAGCTGGCTAGTCCTACTCTTGGACAGTACCTAGTCTGGCACCCGTGGACGCTATCGTTACTGGACTCGGGCCTTCTTTCAGCCCTGGCAATCCAGTGATACGCCTCATTGATAGCCGATCTACTTATCCACAGCTGACGAATGACAGCTGAGGCTTGTCGTCAACACCATGACCTCAGCTAGTGCCTTTCACGAAGCCGCATAGAGAGTTCACCTAGGCACAGTCAGCGGACCATTTGACGGGTACGACATGGAGATGCCGATAGCAAGGCATCCAACTTTCTCGAACAGGAAACACATTGTCGTTCGGGCTTTGTCCTACTCCAGCGTACAGATACTGTCAGCATGGACGCTAGCGGACTCTCGTACGGCAGAGTAAGCTTAACCTGCGAATTACACCAAGCTTATCTACGGAAGCCAAGCCCCCTGCTGGGACACGGTTTGCCTTTTTTGGTGCTCACAGAAGCAGGCAGTGCGAGCGGCGCACGTCGAATCGCCCGTGTCATGTTCAGCGCCCAGGAGACACCAAGCCAGCCCGACGAGGCCGCGAAAGCACGACATTGTTTGTGAGTAGTAGCTCTGCATGATGGTCCCGAGACGAAAAGGAAAGAAAGAAAACTCGACCGATTGCAGGCAACACGGTTCGTTCCCACAAGGATCCAACATCTTCACAGCAACGGGCAGGCCGCGGACTGTCAGAGACCGGCAGCGATTGGTACGGCCAAGCGAAGAAGGCTTGTCACCGTTAAAGAGGTTGCGGGCGGCGTTTAAGGTTATGATGGATGCGCATCGTATACGAAAACGATGGCGGCCAAGAGCCGTGGCGGGCTCGGCGTCGTTGTAGCTTGGCCCAGAGCAGCACATGCGAATGCTTGTCGGCTGTTGGTGGGGCAGCTGAAGAGGGTGAGCGAGCGAGGTCGACACTAGTGGACAGGTGTTGTCTTCTGCGAGGGTGTCCGGCGTGGCGGCTGGGTGTCTCGCCCGGGTGCTCCACGTCGTCTTTCGGCCTGCGCGGTCTGGGCTCTGGGCTCTGGCTGCTGGCTTCTGTGCGGCCGCCCGTGTGTGTGTGCGGCGTTTGTCGAGGACGACAGGCGGGAAACATGGGCTATGTGCAGCCTCTCGCGGCGCACGGCAGCGCCTGCAACGATCACCTCAAGCAGCGGGAGTACACGTCACATCACTAGGCACGCCTGCACGCAGGACGTTGAGGACAACGGACAGGGGGCGGCGGGGTTGCGTTTGCAGCAAGTGACAAGTAGGTGCAAATAAAGCTTGCCGGGCGGGCCTTGTCCGGGTTGCGCCCAAGCCAAGCCAAGCCAAGCACTTGGCGCTCAGAGACTGCCCCGGCGGCGGCGGCGGCGGCGGCGGGCGGCGGGAAAGAGCCCAGCGCTGCGCAGTCAGCAGCAAAACCGCACAAAGCATGCCGGCCTCCGCTGCCCCAGTACGCTCGCACTCGCGCTCACGCTGACGCCCTTGGCCTGGCTGTATCATACCGAGTATACCTACTCCGTACTATATACCACATACTTCCGCTGCCGAGCCCGTCGCCCGACCTGTCGCCCGGCGCCCGTCCCCCGCCGCACGAGAGCTGCCTCCCAACCGCCGCTCCACGCCCCATCGCCCCATCGCCCCATCGCCCTCGACAGTCTCCACCACTGGCACCACACGGCTACCGCCCTCGCGCGCTCCCATCCTGCGCGCCTGTATTCCTTCCGTGCCAGCGCCGAGTCCGTTTCACCAACCTGGCCTCTGCCTGACTGCCTGACTGCCTGCCTGCCTGACCTGTGGGCATGCCAGTTCGCAGTTGTTGTCTCCGGCTGCACCCTCGTCCGCCTCTCCGCCTCTCCGCCTCTCCGCCTCTGCCCTCCTCGCACCTCGTCTCCCCACCGTCCCACAGGCCGTTCTCCAACGTCGCACCAGCGCAGCCGCCCAACCTCACTCGGCACGCTCGTCGCAGGCCCCGTAAGTTTGCTTCCACTCCTGTACGGCCGTCCAACACCTCGGTCGCTCGACCCTTGCTCTACGGCGAAGCTGTCACCGACCCACCCAACGCATTCTCCGTCTTGCTGTCGGATCCTTCCGGCCTGCACCCTGCACCGCCCGTGCCGCGCTCGAAACGAGACATTTCTACTTGTCTCGGTCCAACTGTGCTTCTCGTTCAACGCCGGCCAGGGCTGCGCTCCAGCTAACCCGTCTACCATAGCTCCCATCTGCCATCTGGCAGCACCCATGCAACTCTAATCTCGCCTTGCACCCTTCTTTAAATATTCGAGTCTCCTCCACCTCCGCCCGTCCAAAGCAGCGCGACCCGACTTCGGTTTCACCTGCCAGCTGCACCATGGAAACGTACACCGGCCACGTCCGGACACCTCAGGATGCCATCATCCTCTTCGAGGCCTGCCGCATCGGTCTGCTGCCCCGCGTGCAACGGCGCCTGTCAGAAAAGGAACGCCAGCAGATTGGCTCGGGCTCGGTGTTTGTGTGGGACGAGAGAGAGGCGGGCATGCGGCGATGGACCGACGGCAAGTCGTGGAGCGCCAGCAGGGTTTCGGGCAGTTTTCTGACGTACCGGGAGATGGAGGGCAAGCGCGGAGGAGCTCAGGCACAGGCGCCGAAAGCGCGAGCTGGTGCAAGCGGGAGGTCTCCCGAGGGATCCGCTACTGGCGATTCTGACCCTGATGGCCCTGACGGCTATCGGTACAAGCCAGACGGCCTCATGAAGCAATCCTTCAGCATCACCACCTCAAGCGGACAGCACCTCCATCTGATCAGCTACTACTCGCGGTCAGCAACCTCAACTCTGCAGCAACCGACCAACGACGCGCAACTACGCCACATCCGTCCGCCAAAGAACATGTACCCAGAGTCTACCTCGCCCGACAACCAGACCATCCCCGCTGTTACTCGCTCACCCATGCAGAACTCACCGTACGCTCCCGTTCCGCATCAGATGACACCTGTATCTCCATATGGCCGCCCTGGACCTACGGTATCGGCCGCGTCCCCGCCGTTTCTAGTTCCTTATCAACATCCGCATACACCGCCAAATATCCACCCTGGCTTTGCATATCCGGGCTACTTTCCCCCGGGAACATACCCCTATCCGGGCCTCGTCTACCAACCCTACGGTGGACAAACCCATGTCCTCGACCGGCCGCCTCCTCCAATTAGCAATCCCAACATTCCGCACCCTCAGCAACCCCATCCCCATATGATGGCCGCATATGCTTATCCAGGCCACCCAGCTCATGTGCCATATTATGCCAATACCCCAGTTCGCAACTCAGCAATGGAACAGCATCAACTACAAGCCGCAAACCATCATCGGGGGCCACCCCCTACCTCGACCCTGCTAGAGCAAGGTCCCCAGCTGCCTGCTATCAACGCAACCGCACCGCTCAGCTCGAACAAGCCGCCAACGCCACAGCCATCCGAACTCAGGCCCCAAGAGTCTCTTTCAATCCCGGAGGCCAGTAGCACCGCAGTCAACAAAGTGCCTTCGCCCATCCGGACTATTCCTACTCTCGTCTCTATTTTGAACAAGAATGCGGAAAACGGCGCCGAGGCTGTGCATAATCAGGCCGGCAGTCGGTCTGGTAGCCGTAGTCCCAATAGCGCGCGGCCGCTTCAAGAACTTCCAGCAGCCAAATTAGCAAGTAACAGTTTGGCTCACGACTCGCGGGCCGTAGATCGCCTCAATAAGGTGTTTTCGCTTTCAGCGTGAGTTTTCTTCTCGAGCCCGGACTGTGTACACCGAATACCCTTTATTATTTCTTTACATTTCCATTTCCCCCTCATGGAGTTAGTACTGGGTGGGATGGCTGTTTGTCAGCATTAACCGTCGGAGCATATGGTGGCGTTCTGCATGATTGTCCAATTCCAGTCACCTGTTGCATCAGCGATGAAGGTCACCAGATGGGCTTCCAAGGCTCTGGCGTTTCAGGGTGTGTAGGCCCACACAAAATATTTTCGGGTCAAGGGATGGCGCTCACCATGTCACTTTGTTCCTAAGTACCTACACTCGAGTACACAAAACGAACGGGTTCGTGTTCGCTAGGCACACTGTACATAGTATGTCCTTGTCTAAAAATGATGCTTTAGACTTGACTCCAGGCTTATCAATGTGTGCCACCGCGATTACCAAGAGTTCCCTTTCGCGGTTCGCTAACGCTGGTGGAGAGGACGGGGTTGGTACCGGAACCCACAACTCATCGCAGCCCATCTTAAATCTATGATCCTGTGCATCGCATATGGACTTGGATAATGTCGACATGGACAAAACCACTCTTAGCTACACCAGCGCCGTGGGACTCAAACTCGCGCCTTCAGACGACAAACTGCAGTGGTCTCCGTCTCGCCTGGAAAATACTGCAAGCAAGTTAATGCCATTTGGCCGCGCACAGGTTGTCCGGGAAGCAAAAATCACGAACAGGGATGAGAATTGCCTTGGCTGGTTTGAGCAAATATTGGGACTACCATTGATTCGTATTAGTAAACAGAAAGAAAAAACACCTGAGGTATCAAGCGCCAAGAGTTGAATTACCCCACGAACCAAAGACTAGTCTGCGCATCGAGGTCTTTGTTACGGTGTGAATTCCGTATACCCACCAGAACATGGTCGTAGGGCTTCCTGTAACGCCATCGTGAATGGCGTAAACTGCACCGTCTCATTGTAAACTGCCCATATCTCGTACATTGTCCTCGAGGCTATGCGCAAACCAGAACGTCCTCCGGCAAAGAACAACCGTGGCGACGACGGTGTGTGCGTTCACCGCACGATGCCATCCTTTCCGGGTGGCGGGCCGGCCGGGGGTGCGTATACGTCATCACCACCACGACCGTAAGTGGGTGCAGGCTGCTGGAGCTGGACGCCGTTCTGCTGCGCGTAATGTCCGTGGTTGGGGCCGTTTCCATAGTACGGGTTCTGGGGAGGTGCTTGGGCGGCGTATGGCGGCGCGGGGTTGTTGTAGGTGTTGGCGTTGTTGTTGTTGTTGTTGTTGTTGTTGTTGTAGTAGGGCTGGTTGTTCTGGCCTTGAGCTGCCCAGCCAGTGCCGTAGAAGGGCCGCTGGCCTGCGCGACGTCGGCGACGGGCGGTGATGCAACTGATTGGAGAGTCAGTCCGAGTCAGCAGACAATGGATGGGACAATCGTCTGATAAACACTTACGAGCACACGGCAAAGAGGAGGAAGAAGCCGATGATGACGACGGCCAGGACGACCCAGCGGACCCAGTCGTTCCAGGCGCTGCGGCAGTACCGGCGACCGTTGTAGGGGTCGATGTAGCATCTGTTGGTAGCCATTGCTGATTAGACTCTGCGGCAGCGGTCTCAGCACATGAGGCGAACGAGCAAACTCACCCGGAGGCGTCGTAGTCGCGTCGGGGCTGCAGCGTCGGCATCTTGCCTGGTGTTGCTGACGACGAATGACGGCGTAGTGCGCGACGGGTGACTTGGACTTGGACTTGGACGGGGATGGGGATGGGGATGGGGATGGCGGCGAAGAAGGGCGCAGACGGGGCGAGGGAGGTGCGGTGCGAGTGCGGCCGGCGCCCTGTTATCTGTTATGAGCGACGAGCGCGGAGGGACGAGTTATGGGACAAGTTATGGGCGATGATTGATGACGACTGCGAAAGGCGGGACAAGGCATGCTCTGTGCTCAGCCACCACCGCCACCGTCACCGTCAAGCCACCGCCTTCCTTCCCTTCACCTGGCCACGCATCATCTGCTGCGATACTCCAGTACTTCACTGCGCACTACTTCACTGCGCACTGCTCGTCGCCAGCCCGCACCAAGCCCCGTCGTTCGCTAATGCGTCGCCGCTCACACACTGCTGCTGCGGCCGAGCCATTGCTTGCCCTTGGACAATTACAGAGTATGGTCCCTCACGCTGAGCTTCACTGCAGAGTGTTATGTTCACTGAATGACCATGATCAATGTAGAGTCTATTTTGTTCTGCTGTGCTGTTGTCTACCATTCGGGTCCACGTTGCATTTTTGGGTAGAGTCCTTATTTTCCGAATTGCCTCTTAGTTGAGAGCGGAGTACCTCCAAGCGGCTCACTTCTGTTGGTTCCAACTGCACCCGAGATCTGGATCAGCCCATTGCTGTCCATGTCCCGCCAACCTTGGGGACACCCGGTGTACCGGTTTGGCGGTGCCCGTGTCCCGAGCTGTTCCATGAATAGAGTCAAGGCCGCTTCCTCCTCTTTCTCCTGGCCTCCTTCCGGCAGCCTCATGACCACAAAAGTCTTAATCCAAGCGTGAGGTCCCAAATGTGTGTTGCACTGCTTCTGGAACTCCCGCTTCGTCTTGGATGGAATTTCGTGGGCCTCAGCCCTGGATATTATGCGCTTCTTACTCGAACCGACATACAAAACAACTTGCACATCGGACACGCTGCCGCTCCGAGTTTCTGGAAGACCGATGATAACATAAATCCCGGGAAAGTCACCTGGCTGGCACTCTGGAATATTGAGCAATCTCTCGACAGCATCTTCAATGTCAATCTCCCCTTCCTGGCCAAATACTTCCAGGACTCCAGGCACTGCGTAATCCTCAATGGATGTTTTGATGAGGACTCTAGCTTCAGGCTTCGCCAGGAAGGCTCGCGCTGCATTGGTAAGCAGGGTATCGAGTCTGTATCGTCTTAGATCTTTCATAGCCCGGTACATCTTCTCAAGACATCTTCTATAGTCCGCCGTGCTCCTAGACGCATTGGCCATATCGGTGACTTCTGCAGGTATTTCATCGGTGACGTATATCATGGGTTTGTCTTTCGCGGTTCGTGTTGGTGTCTTGCGTTGGATCTCCTTCTGGTGTGCCTTTTTGGAGGCCTTCTTCGATGCCTTCTTGGCGATTCGTGATGCAGTGCGTGGTTGAGTGCCCCTGGGCATATTCCCGGCCTTCGTGGGATGAGTCAGCTGTCGTTGCATCACTTCTGGAATAACCTACGAACCTGAACTTTTCCAGAACGAGAGCTGCCCATTGCATGATCTGGTGAACACCCTAATACTGACTGTGAACAGTAGAGGGTTCTTTGTCTTATACATGCACTGCTGGTACCTCAGACCACTGCTCTTGAGCATACTGCTGCGCTCCATCACCAATAATCTCGCATCTAGAAGTCAGAGCTCAGAGTTCTCGCCTTTTAGCTATGCTGCTGCATCACGGACAAATCTCACATCTCTGAGTTCTCGCTTTCTATGTGGTCCAATCACACGAATCAAATGTTACACCATGAAATCGACGCTGTAGTACCCGGAAACAAGATCGACGCGATTATACGAGCTTGAATATAGGCTGAACCGTTTGTGGAAGCCCACGTTCCGGCAATCTTGGAGCTAGAAGTATGTCGCAGAGCTCTCTGTCGTGCCACCAGCCGTGCTCCCCAGTGAGCCTCTAAACACACAGCTTTGTTTCACAGAGTAAGGCGATCGGGAGGTCAATCTACATTTTGCTCGATCCATGCCCAGACCTTGCCCATGTACGCCTCGTGAATGGGTTGTATCACCCTTAAAGCTGGTACTCTCATCTTGGTCTCCACCATAGAGAATTGCGGTCGTGGCTTCCTTTCTTGTGTTCCGTTGCAATACACTCCCTTCCAAAGACCGAGCAATTTCAATGCAGAGTGCTCAGTGTTCTCGGTGTGCTCTAGTCGCCGAACCCAAACATCCGGAGGCAGGATTTCGAAGTCCGCTTTCTTCTTAAGCCACTGTAGCATGCTGTGCCACGTCGGCTGTCGATGTGGGTTGAGGACGTGACACACCGTCATGCGGTCGCCCTCTAAAGTCTGATCCTGAGACGCCTGGAAAAAGGCTTCAGCCGCGACGTCGACAGGAAGCCAGTCTAGTGGCTCATCCTGAAGATCTGGTAAGCACCCTATTAACCTTGCTGTGCTGAGCATCATTGGCCACGCCTCTTTTGTGTTCCAAATGCCGGAACCCGAATCACCACTCAACTGGCCTACTCGGACAACACCTATACGGCCCTTGAGAGCGGTCGCCTGATGAGCATTTAAGCATATCTGCTCAGCGACCCATTTCGAACGAGAATATCCAAGTGGCGAAGCGAATTCTGGATCTTGCAAAGTACGTTCTGGCAGCTCCTGGACGTCTAGCTTAGCCTCCATGATCGCTGCTGTAGAAGAGCAGTATGTGAGACGGGGAGGATTATCACGTGGACTGCTGAGTGCTAGATTGATTAGATTCTTGACGCCAGCAATATTGTCCTTGACAAAACTTCGCAACTTGAGACGGAAGTTCACCATCCAACCTACGTGTATGATGAGATCTGTTTCAGCGGCTAAATAATTGTAAGTTGCCTCGTCAAGGCCAAGCATGTTATCACCGAGTTGTGCCTGTAACACCTTAATCTTCCCATTTAGATGATTCATTGACGAAAGACCTGTAAGACCCCTCTGTTCCAGGGCTTTACTAACGCGCTCTCTTGAAGAATATGCATCCGATCCTCGGACTAGGCAGTAGATAGTGAAGTTGTCGTCCGAGTTGCGTAGCAAATCCAGAATGTGAGCCCCAAGAGCGCCCGTAGCCCCTGTAAGAACCACCACTTGGCCAGATAGGCTTGTTTGTAACTGCTCCATTGCGGCTATCTGTGGTGTACCCGAACTCGAACCTTGCTTCTGAAAGACGCTGTACTCCTCCACAAGGTCTAGCATCAATTGTTTCTCGTCCTCGACATCTACAATAGCTCCGTGGCGATGTCGTACGATATAATTGCTCAATCCATGAATGGTGCCACAGTCCTCCACGATACTCAGAGGAAGTTCTTGCTTGGTATCACGAATGAGCTGTCGAAGGCCTTTTCGGAGTTGCATGCATGCGACTGAATCCACACCATATGAGAACAGATCCGTGTCCCAGTCAAGACCAGACGGTTTGGAAACTACGGATTGGATGAGCCCAGTCAAATGATGGGGCAAATCATCGTCTTTCACATATTCAGCCTCAGTCTCATGTGAGCCATAAGCTCCATCGATAGACTCGTCAAACCTTGATTGGGCTGCATTTCGAATCATGGTCCCTTTACTACTCTTCGGTAGACCTTCACTTTGATGAGGCATGGGTATCACCATGTTTAGTGGTATTCGAGCATGATCTTGGCTTCCCTCATTCAACCTTTCAATAGCTGGTCTGATGGCTCGAAGCAGCTCCTCGTCCGAGATGGCTTGTGCTTGCTTCGACCGCAGTAGTAGGGCTCCTGGGAACAGTCGGCCGTTCCCAAATACCAAAACATCATCAAGAAGTGACGAAGTCGCTATTGCTGCCTCGAGCGGAGCGGGGTCGAATTTCTTGCCCGTGAGGAGCGTCAGTTGCGAATCTGCCCGTGAATGATACCGCCAAGCATTTGCTATCGAAGGATGCGGCGCAAACAAGTCTGCTGTCGCGAAGGATTGGTCGGGACGATTAGTCTTCGCCTATGATACTGTTAGGAACATGGAGCACACAGAGTGCGAGGAACG
This sequence comes from Massariosphaeria phaeospora, assembly GCA_011032825.1. Classification (NCBI taxonomy): domain Eukaryota; kingdom Fungi; phylum Ascomycota; class Dothideomycetes; order Pleosporales; genus Massariosphaeria; species Massariosphaeria phaeospora. The sequence continues at coordinate 1,370,112 of JAADJZ010000003.1, read as the reverse complement.
AATATACCATGTGCGGCCATCCAGGGTTTATCACTAGTTCTGACAGCCCGTCCTCTTGCGCCTCGAATTGTAAGAGCTGCGCGGGATTGTAGTTGCGCAGATATTGCCATTCCGTATCGGACCTGTCGCGATATGACGAGAGAAGGAACCCGCATTCGGCACTCCCGAATCTGGAAAGCAGATTTACGCCCTGCGTCACTAATCGATCTCCTACCTCGGATGGCAACGCAGCCCCTCCTACTCCAACGATGTCCATCCTTCTCAACAACTCGAGGCCTTGCTCGTGTGCTTCCATCATCTGGAGTATGTACGGAACAGAGGAGAAGTATCTAGTCTGTGGATGCTGATGTATCGTTGACGCGGTGTTGGCAACGTCTAAACAACGGCAGATGTTCCGAGCTGTGATCGGAGCGTCTCTGCCCGGAAACAGCCAGATGAGAGAGTCGCTTGTCCAAGACCTGAGAAGATCCGCAATGCCTCCGTGATAGAGAGGTGTAGTTGTGAATGAAGCCTTGCTAGGAGTTTGTGGAAGGTGCGGAAGGACTCCAACTGCCGCTCGGTGCGTCTGTGGGATCGGTTTTGGAAGGCCTGTCGAGGTTCCGGAGGTGTGATGCAGATACGCAACAGCCAATTCATCCACAGGAGGTGTTTTCCCGTGGGACGCAGGTGTCCGCTGCACGAGTTGGATCATGTCCTGATCATCTTGAAGAGGAATGGCCTGGGAGACGAGGACCTCGTTCTCTTCGTGCAGCAGCCGTGCGGCTTGACTTGAGCGGTCGTAGTGAGAAGAGTCGTGCAGGAGCAACCGCACCTGGCACGATTTGCACAGATGTGCGATGGCTGCTGGCTGGCACTGGGGCGCAACTAGCAGTACAGAGTGCCCTTGCAGCATTAAAGCAAGCCATGTGAAGAGCAACTCCAACGAGCTATGGCACAACAGCGCGACCGTCTGCGGAGCCGGGCCCATGGCACGGCAACGCTCGCGCAACCTCTCTGCGACGGCTTCGGCGCCCCGGTGGACATCTCGGAACGTGAAGAGGTATGATCCCCATTGTCCACGGTTTTGGCTCGGCACCGGAAACCCAACAGCAGGAAGCTCCCCCAGATGCTCGGCTTGGTAGGTTAGGAGATCGTTGATGGTGCGATACGGCTTGGTGCCATGACTTAAAGCGGCCGCCTGCCCTAGAGTGCACACGAAATAGTTGGGATCCATGCGGCCGGCGTGCAGCAAGGATGCTGGATGAACGAGGCGGAAGAGACAAGCCAGCGACGAAATAGTTGGGATCCATGCGGCTGGCCGGGCAGCAACGACGTTGGATGAACGAGGGGGAAGAGTCAAGACAGCGTGTGCGGGAAAGGACTGGGAGCTTTCGATGCGAGCGACACGTCCGAGTGGTGACATCATCTCGTCTTCGGGCGGACGCCATCATGGCGCGGTACGCCCGACCACGATGCAGAGCAACACGCCGGTCGGTTGCGAGAGTAGGTGTTGGAGCGATTGGACACTTGGCAGTCGGGCCGTCTCCTGGTCGGTTCCCATGGCAAATGGCCGTCAACAAGGGCGCGCGTACCTAGCAAACAGAAACAGGCTTGGTTACAGCGCGAGGCTGGGGATGGTTGGAATGGAGCCAAGCACCTGGTTGGGCGGCTGGCTGGGCTGGATGCAATGCGAGGCGTGGCGGGTTTGGAGTGACGCGGCGGCGCGGCGGCGCGGCAAGCAGCAACGGGACGCAGGACATGGACGCAGGACATGGACACAGAAGTACGGAGCAACTAGCACAAGGACAGAAAAGAGGCAGCCCTGGTGTACGGAGTAGGTGGGCAGCTCTGGCGCCTGGGGCAGCTGCACTGTGCAGCAGCCGTTCCCAAGAGGGCGGGCGCACCTGGGCAGGCCTCAGTTACTGGTGGCGGCAGGTGGGTTGAGGCTGGTCGATGGCGTTTGCCCGCGTCGGGCCGCGCTAGCCGCACTGGGCCTGGCGCCCCCGCCCCGCGGCAGGAACGCTCCTGCTCCCGCTCCAACCACTGCCATTACTGCCGGCATTGCTCCGTCCAGATTGTCTGTTTACCTACTGCCACTGGTCAATGGTCCCTCGCGAGTCGCAGCCATAAAAGCCAGCGCCCGCCCGCCGCCCGTGGACGCGCAACCCAGCCCGGAACTCGCTCGTGTCTCTGCTCGCCGTTCTTCCGCCACCCACAGTGCACACCGCACCCAGCATCCCCATCACGCTGTAAGTCTTGCCCCATCCCATCTGCAGCCTGCAGGCATCTCCCCAAATCCTCCCCGGCCCGGCTCCTCCCGAGCTCCTCTTCGCCCCATGCCATGCACGCATCGTGTCTCGCCGCGCCCTGCTTCGCCGCTCCGCTGCTCCTGCTGCTGCGGACTGCCAGCTAACCCTTGGTCAGACATTGATACTTGCGGTGCCGTCCACGATGCTGTACGCAAGCCTTCTCGTCGCTGCCGCCGCCCTCTCCGGCCTGGTGTCCGCCCAGCAGAACAACACCAGCCCCATCGGCCCGTGCTGCAACGTCGACGCAGGCACAGTCCCTCCAGCCCAAAAGACCGGCTGGTGCGATGCTCAGCGGAACACGTGTCCCGAGATCTGCGGTGGCCGTGGCCAGATAGCCCAGGGCGGCAACACATGCACCGAAGTAGGCGCTTCGTTGCCCCAGCTAACTGCCTGACGCTGACGCATCTTCTACAGCAAGACCTGAGCTTCAAATGCGAATGCCGCAACGGCACCAAGCCCGACATGAAAAACTACGAGCAGTCTGTCCCCGGCCAGATGTGCCGGTTCTGGTTTGACCGGTGCATCGAAGCCAGTGGCCAGGACGTCGACACGCAGTTCACGTGCATCACCCAGAAACAGCAGAACTGCGGCAATCTCACCAGCGCTGGCACCACTCCAACCTCAAGCGGCGCATCGTCCAGCACGCCCACGCCTAGCGGCAGTGGCGGCGGCGGCGAGCAGGCATCGCAGACGGGCGCCGCACCGTCCGGCCAGAGTAGCGGTGCTGCCAGCGCGCTTGCTCTAGCCCGCGAGTACGGCACGCCGGCGCTCGCAGGTGGCATCATTGCCCTCTTGGGCTTCGCCTTGTAGACAGAAGCACTTGACCAGGTGGCCATGGACGGGTTTCCACGGCGGAAGCGGTAATGATACAGGATGAAGCATACGGTTACGGAGGACCGGACTGAAGAGTGGCATTTCTTGAATGGCATAGCATTCCCCCAGCGTTTCGATGGAGCATTTGGAGTCACGGGGTGGCTTTGACGTCAGTCGCATGTTTCCTCCTGCCGCGTTGGGCTGAGCAGAGGCGGCCGAGCCAAGACGATGATATGAAGGATACGAGATATCCGATAGCCCAATACACTTTGAATTGTTCTCTGCCCAGTTGTTCTCTGCACAGGGCCGTGTTCTGCGTCCAGTGTCCGGCGGCACCGCAGGCTAACGTCTCGCCCGTCGGCGCGCGGGGGCCATGATTGGTCCGTCCAACAAAACCCGCGTCTATCGATAAGCCAGGCACTGTGTTCGGCTTTCGGGTGACACGGCGGGGCAAATTGTATCGTCGTCGCAGTTCTGAGCTGCACCAAACACTACTGACTGCGTCTTCGCCGTCTGTCGCTGTCGTCGCCCACCTACTCGGCCTCTCTCTCTGTCTCTCTCTCCGCACTACTGCCCAGCGCCAGCCACCCAGGCTTCGCTCCACCGAGTCTGGCCGCCGCCGTCGTTTACTCGACTCTCCGAGCCTGTCGCCCTCGCTGCGCCGCTCCCCTCACTGCGCGCCCGCCGACTCTCCACCCGCGCACCCTCACGCCACCACAGCGCGGCAGCCCTTGGAGAAGCATGGCGACCCTCGGAGCACAGCACAAGCACAAGGTGACCATTGTGGGCTCTGGCAATTGGTACGTAGCCCCGGACGAGGACGAGACGACGTGCAACTCTGCGCCGCAATGCTGCCGCCCAGCGCGCCGGCAATGGCCACACGGTGGCTTTGTACCCACCGCACGCGTCGGACTCTACGAGGGAAACTAACGCCGCCGCAGGGGCACCACAATGGCCAAACTTGTCGCTGAAAATGTCGCAGCCCACACCTCACTCTTCGAGCCGACTGTGCAAATGTGGGTGTACGAGGAGGACGTCACGGTTCCCAAGGACTCCCGCCACTACAATGCCGACTCAGACAAGCCCCAGAAACTGTCGCAGCTGATCAACAAAGTGCACGAGAACGTCAAATACCTCCCCAACATCACGCTACCCTCGAATGTTGTCGCCAACACGGACATTGTGGATTCGTGCAAGAACTCGACCATCCTGATCTTCGTGCTCCCACATCAATTCATCGCCAAGGCGTGCGATCAGCTAGTCGGCAAGATTATGCCCTATGCACGCGCCATTTCCTGCACCAAGGGCGTGGACGTGAGTGACAAGGGAATCAGGCTTCTGGCAGAGACCATCGGCATGCGCCTCAACATCTACTGTGGAGCACTCTCGGGAGCCAATATCGCGTCCGAGATCGCCCAAGAGAAGTACTCGGAAACTACTGTCGCGTACGACCCTCCGCCCATCGACTCGCGCAACCCGACGCCGAAGGGTTCCCCTGCCTCTTCCCAGGTCGACCTCATCAATCCTAGCAAGTCCGTCCCTGGTGAGCGATCCGCAAGACTACAGGCCTTGCCCTCCGAATATCCCGCCCTGTCCCATGAGAACATCAAGAAGCTGTTCCACCGTCCATACTTCCACGTCCACCTTGTGTCCGACGTAGCCGGTGTCTCCCTCGGCGGCGCCCTCAAGAACATCATCGCTCTCGCAGCAGGCTTCGTCGATGGCCTCGGCTGGGGCGACAACGCGAAAGCCGCTGTCATGCGCGTCGGCATCCTGGAGATGGTCAAATTCGGCAAGGCATTCTTCGCAGATAGTGTTCGCACGAGTACCTTCACCGAGGAAAGTTGCGGCGTGGCCGACGTTGTGACATCCTGCATGGGCGGTCGCAACTTTCGCTGCGCTAAGATGGCCATCCAGCGCGGAGAGAGCATACAGGATATAGAGCAAAAAGAGCTCAATGGACAGAAGCTGCAGGGTACTAGCACAGCGTACGAGGTCAACAGCTTTCTGAAAAGCCAAGGTATGGAGGAGGATTTCCCGCTGTTCACGGCCGTGTACAGTATCTTAGAGGGCAAGGCGAAGCCCGAGGATATTCCGCAGCTGATCGAGACGAAGAACTAGGGGGATTGTTTACCAGAATATCGTGCTCAGCCAGCAAATATGCATGCGATTCGAATTCAAAGAAAGCGGGCTCGTTCTAGACCGCACCTGGGAACGAGGGATTCTTCAATGGGAAAGGACGCTAAAAGTGAAGGGCATGGTCATAATACCCATAGATAGATGATATACTCTTTGACAATCACGTCCACGGGGAAACGGGGCTCATAATGCAGTGCAGTGATATTATGCGAGTGGAATGATTGTTTCAATTACGACCACGAACAGGTCCATCTGCTCATTACCGAGCAACTACTACAACCAAAAAAACAATGACGATATCACGTTCCACAACAGATTCTCATAGTTTACGACAGTTTCCAAAGACTGCCCACTGCTCTCCTCAAGCTTTTGTGAGAGAGGATTCGTTGTGGAAAGCGTATACCACCTTCCCTCCCAACGTCGGTGTCCTCCGCCTCATGAGCACTTGCTACCTAGGTATTCAAGCGAGCATGGGTCTCCTGCCCGCCGTATAATATGCTACCTGACGTCTATTATGAAGTTTTTTACGTTAGGACACAACCGATCCCCAATGGAAATAAACGCCTTGCCTGCTACGATGCGGGTATTGTACACGACGAAGCGATATGAGAAAAGAGGTACCCAGGGTATCTAGAAATCCAAGATTATACAAAAGGCCGACCAATGCAAAAACTTGTACATGCAAAGTGTCACGTCGTCTATGCAGCCGCCATCTGGATGTTTTTGCCCTTCATCGACTTCCACTCGACGAACGCAGCGCCGACAATGGATAGCGCGGCTGCAGCGGTGGAAACGTAGAAGGTTTGTCTGAGAGCTAGGTTATACGCGCTCAGCACGCCTGTGAGGGACTCGATGGGAATGCGCGTTTTCAACTCTGTGGCGCCCACAGTAAGCACAAGCCCGGCAGGCAGTTCCGGTACAGCAATGGCAAGGTTCTTAATAAGCTGGTTGGTGAACACGTTCTGGCCGACCGAGATGAATAGCGCGCCCCCAAGAGTTTGCGTAAACATCATGACGGCGGTGCCAATAGCAACGTCATCGGCTTCGAGCACGGTTTGTACAGCGATGAGGGTTTGCTGCATGCCGAACCCGACGCCGGCACCGAAAATGAACTGGTAACCGATCCATTTGGGCGAGTTGGTGTCGACTTCGAAGGTGGAGAGGAGACCCGCGCCCACGGCCATGAGGACGGAGGAGAGAAGCATGAAGGGGGTGTAGTAGCCGGTAACGGTGACCAAGATTCCACATATCAGGGAGACGACGACGAGGCCAAGGATGGCGGGCAGATTCATGATGCCAGACTTTGTGGCGGAGACACCCTTGATTGCTTGGAACCAGATTGGTAGGAAGTAGACGAGGACGAAGAAGGAGGCCCCCAACATGGCGCCGAACCATGCGCTACCCCATACAGTCCTGTTTGAGAAGATGCGAGGTGGGACGGTGGCGGCCTCCTGCTTCCATATCTGGATGGCAATGAAAGCGCTGATGAGTAGGGCAAATATGACAAAGAGCGCAATGATGCGCCCGCTGCTCCACTCGTACTTGCTGCCGCCCCACTGCAAAGCAAGCAGCAAGCAAACAATAGCGGGCAGGAAAACCGCGGTGCCTTCAAGGTCGAATTTCCGAAGCTGCTGCTTCCAAGTAGCAGTTGCCTTCTGGCCGCGACGCGTGAGACTGAGAAAGGGAATGATGAAAGCGGCCGTTATGGCGCCGAATGGGAGGTTGATGTAGAAGCACCATCGCCACGAGAGATGATCTGTAAATGCTCCACCCATGAGTGGCCCCGCCACCGACGCAATGCCATACATTCCGCCGATTAATCCCATGTAGGACGGCCTTTGTCTCAGCGGCACGGTGTTGGCGATGATCAGGATTGCGCCAGAGAAGATGCCCGCGGCGCCCACGCCGGAAATGGCTCGTCCGATGATCAAAGCCACCGAGTTGGGTGCAGTGGCGCAGACGAGCGAGCCCAGCTCGAAGATGGCGAGGGCGGAAAGGTAGACCCATTTGATGGAATAGAAGGTGTAGAATTTGCCAAACAGGAGCTGTGTGGCGCACGTGGTGAGCAGATACGAGGAGCCGTACCAGCCCACGTCGTTGAGGGCTTGGAACTGATCGGTGATTCGGGGGATAGCGGTGGCGATGATGGTGTTATCCAGAGCCATGCAGAAGACGGACAGACACAGGGCCAGGGTGATGGCAGCCAGCTTCCATGACTTCGGGTACTCGAAATCAGCCTCTTCCGCGGCGCTGTCGCGGGCTTTCTCGTCGAGGGGGCGGGGCTCGGCAGGCGGGTGGCGGTTGGACGGAGCGGCGGAGGGCATGGCGCTCTCGAGGGGCGCCTTCTGGTCGCGCGCGGAGGGCGCTTGGCTGTGGACGGCGGTGGACCCGGAGCCGGCGGTGTTGGGCGGATCGTTCATCGGGGTTGTGTGAGTGGAGGGAGGGAGGGAGGGGTTGCAGGGTTGCAGGGCAGGCGGAGGCGGAAGGCAGGCAGGCGGAGGCGGAGGGCAGGCAGGCGGAGGCGGAGGGCAGGCAGGCGGAGGCGAGAACGGGGCAGGCGAGGCGGGGTGGTAGAGCGGTGCGCAAACGGCGGCGACTGGGGCGGGGGAGTCGGGAGATGCAGCACCCAGGACCCAGGTACTACGGGGACAAGAGCGTTATATAAGGTGCCTGCCTCCCCCCCAAGCAGAGGGGCCCCAGGGGAGGGGGGTGGCGGCCGTGATGTCGGGGCGGGAGATTGAGGAGCCAGAAGCGGCCTGTCTTTGTCGCCGACGGCGCGTCGGCGGTCTCGACTCGAGATGCGTGCTTCGGCTCGAGATGCCGCAACCGCGACCGCAACCGCAACCGCAACCCGAGAGATGCGCAGATGCGATGCGCTGCGGCGGCAGCGTGTGTGGACGGGCGCTAGCCGTTTGCGCTCTCTCGGGAGTCGGGTCAAGTGAAGCCTCCGAGCCATCGGCCGCGATGGCATCCAAGAACATGTCGCTTGTCCATCGGGCACGCTCAATCCTTCCAACGCCTGCACTGCACCTACATCCATGACGACACCATATCTATGCTCAACCAACGGCGGACGCTTGGAAGACGCAGGTCGACTTCTGTGGCCACATGTGGGCTGTTATTCTTTGCATCGTTCCGAAAGCGCCCGAGGCTGCCCATGCCCAACTCGCCCTTCAGCCTCAGCCCTACACCGTCACCGTTTAGAAGCGCAAGACCTGCTGAACAATAAACCGAAAAATCCCATAGTTGCACCTTGCCCTCTGTAGTTGAACAATGCAACCCTCAACCTCGGGACATATGTATATTTGCTATATGCCCGGGAGCGCTGGACCTATCTGCCAAAGACGTTATGCGCTCTTCACCATGAATATCTGAGAACAGAGTGTTAGCCTTAATGTCACTCAACAGGGGTTGAAGAACATACTTCTCGCAGCGCCTGTGCATCCATACCCGCCATCTTCTTTGAACGGATATATCTTTGCCTCACTGCATGCCGTCCGCCAGCACTGAACCCAAGCCCGAGAGTAGGCGCTACTATCTTAGCAACCGCAGTAGGCTTGGACTCTTCTGCTTGTTCGTCGTCAGAGTTAGGCTTATTGGACGCAGGCTGCGAATGAGCAGCTTCTTCGGCCGCTTTCTTAAGCGCCTTCCTAAGACACTTTCCCTCCCTGCGGGCCTGTTTTTCCGCTTTCCGTTTTGCTTTATCCGAGAGTGGCTCCTCAGACACCAAGGCCTGAGCCGAAGCTGCAAGTTCAGACTGCGCCGACGATATTGTTTCCGGCCTCTGCTTCACTTTCTTCTCATTCCTAGATGTGGATTTCGAAGACACCTCTTCGACTGCTACCTCCTCGGCAACCGCAACGCGAAGATTCATGCTCTTCTTTTTCCGCTTGAGCTTCGGCTCCTGATCCGTAACCTGTTCAGCCTTCAGATCCACCTCCCCTCTTTTCCTTTTCCTCTTGCTCGCCTTCTTCTGCTCTGCCGCACTCGCGTCAGACTCCTCTTTGCACTCCATTTTGACCTCTAATTCCTCTGTCTTGATCTCGCCCCTCTTCTTGATGCTGTCGCCGACCAAGAATCCACCGCTCACAAAGTTCATCATACCATATTTGCTCACCACATGTCTTCTGCTTTCGATCTGCGCCGCCCTCTCTTCTTCCTGCTTGACCTCCGCTTCTCTGCCGTTGAGCCGTCCCAAGACGCTATTCAGACCTGCCAGTCCAAAGTTTTCAGGGCGCTCGCTACCTCTTTTGGCTCCAAGGCCGAGGTTGTCGTCTTTCAGGAAGACGCGGATGTGCGAGTGGGAGGCGACGGTATAGTGCTCGGCATGCGCCGCGTCTGCTGCGCCGAGCGAGGAGCCTGGTTTCCAGCCCTGAGAAGCTAGGATCCGGTGGCCGAATCGCGTTGTATTGTTTGCCCAGGTGGTGTTCTGCGGGTCGTTGGATATGCGCGCACGGCTGCAAGGCTGTAAGTGGAAGCTCCCGGCATATCGTCAGATGAAACTCACTTTTTCGGTGCTGCGAGACCCATTGTGCAGTTCGCTGTTGTTCAGTCGACGGCGGGTCGGGTCGAGCTCCCAAAACTTCCAGGGTTGAGTGGGGGCGCACGGTCCTGGAACTCTTGGCATAGACGTGGGGGTCGGTCCTTCCACGATTGATTCGCATCACCTCTCTCCCTCATCGCGGCCCTCCCGTCTCAGACAGCTCGCGACCCAAACACAAGCACAACGTCACATCGCGTCGACCACTAATCTCCAGCACCAATCCCAGCGACGCCGTGCGAACACAATGGCTCCTCACCACGCCACCAAAAAAACCACCAAAACCCTCACCCAGACGGCACGCAAAGCGCCCCACCGGCGTCGCAAACACATCGTCGAGCATGTCGAAGAGATCGAAGAGGACGTCGGTGGCGGCGACGACGACGATGACGACGACATCGATGCCAACGGTGCAGACACCGAGGCCATGGACCTTGACGATGACGAGCACGCCGAACCGGCAGAATCGCAGTCTGCGTCCACGCCGTCGCACAACAAGCTCGAGCAGTTGATGGTGGATATGGTTGATGCTGTATGTGTCAGCCCCTCAACTTCAGCTGGGTCTTGGCGCTCGACGGAGATGTTGACGGGACATGTCGCAGCAACGGAAACGCCATCAAGTCCGCAAGCTGGGCATCCGCAAGGCCTATTCGAATTCGCATGCTGAGGCCAAAGGCGCGATCGATACTCTCTTCGATCAACACGAAGCTAATGCGTAAGATGACAAGCACGGACCAGACATTGGCACCTTTCAGTCTTTTCGCTCCTCCTTCTGCAATGCTGATAGATAGTCGTTCCAAGCTCAAAATACTGATATAGCCCTAGATCCCGAGCCTACGAAGCGCAACTCAAACGATTGCAATCCTTGCTCCAGAACAAGAGGACACTCGAGACTCTCATAGCTGAGAAGGCGGAGTGCATACGAATCAATCACCTGAACTACTCGAGGCAACTGCAGAAGGTGGCCGAACACAAAGCTAGGGATCTGCGCTGAGGATAGATTCTCCATACATGTGCCTATATGTTCCACACACTCCAGATCAGGGACTGTTTCGTGCGATGGGATGAGAGCTCTGTAGACAAGGAGGATGTGTGAAGAAAGTGCTGCATACCCTGAAGAACTACATTTATATATAGCATATAGGTGTCTTATATCTCATGTCATGTCGAGACCATAATGCCTAATTTGACGCCCTTTTGCATTCCCAAACCAGGTATCATATATCCAATTACGTTCAACCCGATCCAACCCAATGCAAATGCGAAACCATGCCTGGTCATGTGCTTCGTCAAAGTGCTCTCGTCAACCAAACTCAAGGAAGATAAAGAGTACCTGTTAAAATATGAATGCGAAAGCCCCGCGTGGTGATCCAGAAGTGGCCATGGTCGACTGTGCCAACGGTGTTGAAGATAGCGCCTGTACGTCAATATCGCCCCATATTGCCCGAACACCTGTATGTCATCTCTGGTACCCAGGTAAAATTTCGTCGCCTTCCCGCCTCCCTTCAGCATTACTCCTACCCACCCTTACGGCATCCACCAACCCCTCATCCGCATCATCAAGCACCGGCGTCGAGAGAAGCACCGGCGTCGAGAGAAGCAGCGCCAAACTCGGCACTTCTTGCACAATAGGTGGCGCAGAAGGCTGGGACAACATAGTCGAATTTGAATCGCTTTCTTCATGCTCTTCTGATGGTGGCAGCGCGCTCCTCTCAATTTCTTGTCTGCGACGCTGGAGCTGTTGCTTATCGTCTGTGTGCGGGACGCGTGAGGAGGACGGGAAGATGTGCTCTGGAGCGGGTGGCGTCAAGGGTGGTGGGAGGCGAGTGGAGTCATTTTCGACACTGGTGTGTACAGTTGAGGCTGGGACGACTGAATGTCGAGGACTGCTGGCGATCGTGGTGTGGCTATTGTTCGTAACTCTTCGTTGTGCTGACGGGATCGTACTCATTTGTGGCACGGAACAAGCAGCGGAATTTGAAAATGGCAGAGGACGATATGGTACAGAGACTGATGATTCTGGCGCGAAGTAGGTGGGATTCAGGTCGTCGTCTTCAGGTAATAGAGGAGCTGATGCTGGTATGCCGGCGTGGTTTGATGGCGGTGCGGAGGGGGCTGCGGTGTCTGGAGGTTGGGAAGGTAGCAAGCGTGCTTCTGCTCGTCGAATTCGATCCTTTTCAGAAAGGCCTTCTTCGTCTTCGAGTATAGTCGGGGGTTGGTAAATAGGCTGCGCCGTGCTGTTTTCCTGGTAGCCCGGCGCATCATAGTACGAGCCGTCATAGCCATAATATTGGCGGTCTTGGCTATAGTCGTAATAGTTCTCGTCGGCGTTTCCATGCTCATACCTATCACCATTCGCATCGAGCGGTATGTCGTGGACTGTGGGCTGCATAACATGTATCGGATCAGAAGCTTCTAGTTGTCTTTTTTTCCCTGTCCTTCCGCTGTCTTTTGTACCAACAACGACTTCGAAGATACAAGAAATTACGCCTTTCTCGCGCCGGATGGCATCGGTATCAGCAAAGTTGCCTCCCCAGGTGGAGAAACTATTGCCCGTAACATCGTCGGTCCGACCCGTGCCTGGCGCAGCTGCGGTAGCTGCTGGCAGGCTTACTAGTCCAGCGTTGGGAAGCATACGATCTAGGCCCGCTAGCTTTCCCTGGATATCCACGACCACTTCGACAAAGTACTTGAAGCTTATCATCGCGCCAGGAACATTTGCTATTGTTGCGAAGGCCTCATCTGGAACTCGGACGGCACACTTGACGTCGGCGGTAAGGGTCCGTGGATCCACAAAAAGGGGGGCAAATGACTGAGAAAGGTCCTTACGGAAAAGATGACTAGACCCAGCCGAGGAGAGGGACAGCCCACCAAGACCTGTTCTTGACTTGGGGTAGTAATCCTCGGACTTCATCTTGGCTCCCTTGCTGTTGGGCAGAACAGGCAGCGCGGGATGCATGTCCACTCTGGCTTGGCGATATAGGGTGATGATAATTCCTTTCAGGCTCCTGACATGTTTGGTGTGGATGATTGAGATTGTGATCGGTATCTGGTCACCTCGTAGGAAACCGCCTTTGAGTATGTCGATAGTAGCTGTGATGGTTTTCCCTTTGAATCCCATCCGACTACCGGTCTGAGAACCGCCGTCTACTGCGGTGTTGACTGAACGAATGCCATACTCGGTTCCGGAAGCGTTTCCAGAACTGAGCCGGCTTTCAAAGCTGGCATCGCTAGGTGCGGGGCTGCCCGGCCCGTCGTTTTCTTCTGTGACGCTGTTCAGCTCCGTCAAGCGTCCATTCCGTGCTGATCCGGAAGCGTCGGGCACCTGCGGGGCAGTGTCCGACGTGGCCGGACGTTTCCGGGGGTGTTTGGTGCGGGCCCGTCGTGAGATGGGTTCCAGCGAGATGACTCGAGGTTTAGGGTCGGGGAGGGGCGCAATGTCTATCACGTCGACAAGATAGACTTTTGCGTCGCAGCATGTCGTCGGCGACATGGTGGTCGGGCGTGTTATCGTAGCCGTCAACATGTAGGAGATGGTGCCGCGCTCGAACTATCGGCGGGCGGTCAGTAACGGGCGCCGCAACGTGCAGACAAGCAACGACGTACATGGATGCTGCTGGGCAACCCCTTGGAAGGGAACTCGAGCTCGAAATTGAAATGGTAGACTCCCTCGCCCAGCCTTCCCTCGCCGCAAAGGACGACCTCGTCCTCGAACAGCGAGGCAAAGCCATTGCCAAAGTAGCTGCCCTGCTTCTTGCCTTTGCCCGACCCAACCGTGCTGCTGTAGTTCCTGTACGCATCGCCCGGCGAGTTCGGGTTCTTGAACACCTGCGCGTAGCCATGCAGTGAAACGACCAGGTGCGTGACCCTGAGCGGCTTGAGCACCTTGATGATGACGCTTCCGCTGATGACGTCGCCCGGGGCGTACTGGCGATGCGGATCGTCGGGTTGGATGTAGAAGTCAGAGAAGTTGCGGCCCTTGGTTTGCAAGGGCCGCTTGAGACGCGCCAGCAACGACCTGCCGGGCAGCGACGACGGGGCACTGGCGCCGCGTGCAGAGCTGGAGGTCATACTCTGTGCGCCGCACACATGCTGCGGCGGCGTAGCGGCTTTGGGGCGTGGAGCTGGACGCGCTGGTCCGTCTCGACTCTCTGGGGGGGCAGGAGCGATGCCAGCTGCAGCCCGGGACGTGGCGCTGGACCGAGCCTCGCGGCGGCGTGCAGGCAGCCTCTGGCGACGCGCACCCGTCCGGCTCAAGGGGGTCAGGGCGGGCGATCAGACGGCGCCGGGCACCGGCGGAATGGCAGATCTAGAGTTGGCGACGATGCAGTCAGCATTGCGAGCAGGAGCGGCATAGCACGCACTGGTGACTGGTGACTGGTGACTGGAGTGGCGACTGCGGCAGCAACGCCGGCGGGAGTGTGGCTATGCAAGCTGGCGGCCATGTACCAGACGACTCGAGCCCAGGCCCAGCAGCAAGCAACAGCCGGCCACGGACGGTGTGCCTACGCGGCCCCTCGTCCACGGCCTTGGAGAGAGGCAGCGCTTGGAGGCGTCGTGGTAGACTGGAGACTGGAGGCGTGCGAGGCGTGCGTACGTACCAGCGGGCGTCGAAGGCGGGTCCCGTCAACAAGGCTGCCCAGGCAAAGATCGGCCGGAATCTTGGCTTTGCCAAGTCGCATCCGGGCATCAAACGGCCTCCTACCAGTGCACGAGAGCACCGCCGTCCAGGTTCCGCCGTTCAAACGTGCAGAGACGGTGGAGAGGAGCGTAGCAGCGGGCGGGGGCTGACGTCGAGGCTGTTGGAGGGCTTCGAGGGCCGTCAGAAGAGGGCGAGAGGGGAGTGATGGGGACCAGAGGGCAGCGCAACAGCGCAACGAGCCCGAGCCCGAGCGCGAGCCATCAGCTCAACCAGGCAGCGCGGGTCCGCGTTGTGGAAGAGGGCGGCGGCTTGAGCGTTCATGCCGCCACGCCGCACCGTGGCCAGTCAGAACGCGCAGCCTGCCCTCTCCGACTGGCTCGCGCTCGGGCTTCGCGCTCTGGCTCGCGCTTTGGCAGCGCTGTGTTTTGCTGCCGTAAGGATGCTTGCCAGATTATTGACTCTTGTTGAGGACTGTGGCACCGATAACCCGTGGCCAGTACGGAGTAGTGACGGTGAACTGTCGACCACCGATCCAATCTAGTCTCAGATGCTCCACCACGGCGAGCTGTCAGCCCACAATTACAGGGGACCGGCCGTAGGGACGTAGCCGTGAGCACTAAGCCTTTGCCAATAAGCTTTAAGCTTTGGATGCTTGTCTCTGCGCCCTAGCCTAAACTGTGACGACGTTCTAGTCCTCCTGAGACTGGTGCTGTAATCCGACATGTAGAGATATGTCATATTAGTAGACTTGGGCAGAAAGTGTAACAGACTATATATCTAGGGTGCCGGTATATGGTTGCGTTCCTGCGCTACATAACAAATTGCGTCTCACTCACCCTAGGCGTCTGGCACTGGCGGACACCTCCTTGTACTGTGGATGAATCGGTGTGAACAGATAGATACAGATCGGTTCAGGCAGTCGAACCTCCCTGCGCAGATCAGTTCTCTGCCGCTTCAGTAACCCTCCGCGCAACTGCTTCTGCCCGGAGATGGCGATCCACCTCCCGTCTCAAGTGTGGCTGCCACTTCCGCGTTTTGCCGAAGAGGCAATGCCACAGGTCATCGACTTGTACAACCTCACCATCCCCTTTCTGGCCCAGTAGTTGCTTCAGCGGCGCCGCTTCCATTTCTAACGAGTTCGCTGCGTCGAGGGTTTGTTCTTGCAAAGCAGGAGACGTAGTTGCACCTGCGTTCTCGCCTTCGCCGATATGCGCTAGGCGACGAGACACCGATATATCGTATATGGCCTCCTCAACCGTGTCGCTTACTAGGTACATGAACACCGTAGTGACACGCTGCTGGCCAATACGATGCACACGAGCGATGGCCTGTAGCTCGATAGCTGGATTGACAAGAGGCTCGCAAAGAAAGACATAAGTAGCGTTGACAAGGTTAAGACCGGACGAATCTGACTTGGCATCTAACAGAAAGCACTCCACAGCTGGATCGTTTCTAAACTTGTAAATACCGCTCTTATCCTTAATACCACTAGCTCCAATTTTCCACTTCTTCAACGCTTCACGTAGGACGTCGAGGAAGTCGCCAAATTGGGAGAATATGATTGACTTGGCGCCTGGATCATTATTTCGAATCCAGAGCAGATGCCGAGCTATCCCATCCACCTTGGTTCCATAGGAACCGTCAAGATCAATCATGTTGATTTCCTTTAGCGTGGAGTCGGATATGTCGGAATAGATCGAAACGTTGGACGAAGATGGACTAGAAAGTTGGGATGCATTGCCCTGTCCTTGGATCACTTCTTGCCCCTCTTCTTGAACCTGTCGTATACATGGCTTCAGGTTGATGTCCCTGAGATCGGCTGAGCGTAATTTCTTTTTGCAGAGAGGACACGTCCGATGTGCATGCCACCATGTGTTGATGCATATCTTACAATACTTGTGACCGCACGAAGTCATTACCCCGATACTGAAGGTGTCCTGGCAAATGATGCATTCTTGCTCTTGGGTCCTGTCTTCTTGCTGATTTTCATGACGAAGGTTTATTAAATATGCATGCTTCGTCTTCAACCCAGCCAATTGTTTTTCGCTTTTGTGCCGCATCGCAAGTTGAAGAGCATACTGCTCATGGTCGAACAATGGATCCAGTTGTTCCTTCCAAGGAGCCACGGTGTCAGATATATGCTGGAGCTGCCGGTAGAACTCCAGCCGTTGGTTCATAGCTCCGCGGAATAATTCCTGTTCTTTCTCTAGCTCCACCAGAGCCTTCGTCTGCTCAGATGTAATTGTTTGAATCTGATCAAGCTGCTTTTGAACGATGACTAATTCTGCTGCTGCGCGCTCGTCTCCATCAGCTTTCCATTGAAGCGCGGTTATCAACGAGCGGGCGCCAGAAACCACGCCCTTTAATGAACCGACTTGATCCTTCGGTTTGAGTTGATGCCTAACAGCCGCGACCTCGAGAACTAGCTCCGGTGCATGACCCTTCTTCTCCTGCGCCAGCAATTCTGCAGTCTTCATTTCATGGTCGGCAAGTAGATCCTGCAAACCGTTCACGGCAGCATGTCTGTCCGCTACAAGTGTTCTATAGCCCAGTACGTAAACGTACAGCTCATCCTGCACTCTTTTAGAATCGTCGTACTCATCACCAGTTGTCTCTTTGTCTTCTTCGTCAACAAGGGGCATGAGTAAGATGGCGGCGATTTTCGACCGCCACTTCCGCAGTTGTTCAACTTGAGCATTCAAGGTGTCTGCTACACTGTCCATGGTATCCAGTATCTTCCGACTCTCTATACCGCCAAGATCTGGGAGGTCATCGATATAAGGTATCCACCGGAAGGGTTTCTGGTTACTAATCCTTTTCATCTGGCGTTGAGCTTTGCTCTGGACGTCTTTGAGGAGTTCTTTTCGAATTACTTTCGCATTTTCGTACCATTCTATCTCAAGTCTTTCTAGGCGACGGAAGTCTTCTGAATCAGGTGTCGTCAAATTCTCGTTCGACTTCATCTGAAAATAAGCCGTGCCAATGAAGAATTTACAGGCATGCTCTAGTTCTAGGAAAGAACGTAGGGATTTCCGGATTGCTGGGATGCGGCCCAAGTTCTCAGGAGTGTCCTTATCGTTGGAGTCCGGATGCTCAACGCCAGACAAGCCTGTTGGTGAGGAAGAGGCCAGTCCCACCCTCTCCCTTTCTGAAACTATATCCTTCGTACAGCTCTCGACGTAGCTTCGGGTATCTTCCAACGCAGCTTGATATAGAGGTAGTGCAGTCTGAGCCCGCTCTTCGACGTCTTTGGCATTGGCCTTGACGTGGCCACATCTTACTAGTGCGAGAATCCACTCTCGGGCTTCAGCTTTCAACATGGTATCGTTTTGTTCAATCATGACTTCAAGGACTTCGTGGACGGTTCGAAGAGCCCCATTCCTTCCGCCCAAGGCCTTCCTGTTCCGTTGCCCCACGTGAGCATGTAGACAGGTCTGACGAAGTCTCACGAGCCACTCGCGCATTCTCTCAATTACGTCTGGATGGTCAGCTCCCCTATCTTCTTGAGTTGGTACACCTTCCGCGGAGAGTCCGCAGGCGTCGCACATCTGACGAATCATCTCTGCATAATTCTGTTCTTCGATTGCAGTGAATGGCACGGTAATGACCACTCGCTTTTGTGGGGGCAACTGAAGTTCATCGCGGACTTGATTCTTCGTGTGACGCATGGCTATCTGGCTGAAGATGGCTCGGAACAAGGGTTTGTCGAGACGGTCCCATACGGATCGGTGGGTAGCAAATGGCTCGCACCGCAAAAATATCAAGAGCCCACGTAAGTCTTGCACGTCCTTCCTCAGAGGCGTGCCGGAGACTGCCCAAGCGTTGCAGCGTGGAATGAGTCGTGCGATAGTGGCAGCTTGACTCACACCGCTTTCAACCATTTGCGCCTCATCAAAACAGACTCTCCACCAAGATATTCCCACAAGAGGGCTTTTGCGAGGCTCGTGTAGCTTCTCATGACGTAGTGAGCGGTCAGGGGGAGGCCGCGCAAAGTGCAGTTCTCGTGACAGCACAGTGTATGTTGTTAAGACGACATCGAATTGTGTTAGCGTTTCAACATTTGCCTCTTCCATATTTTTCTTAAGGGCTGGTCCCGAAGCAAGTCCTGTGTAGTGATAAGCTTTGAGGTGGGGCGCGTGGGCGGTGATTTCATTCATCCACTGTTCTAGGATGGAGGGTGGGGATATAATAAGAGTCGCCCTCGATGGTTTTACAGATGCGTGGATGAAAGGATCGTAAACATCGCCCTCGGGTAATTGGCGTCTATGAAGGCACATGAGCGCGATCAACTCCACAGTCTTGCCAAGACCCATCTCTTCAGCCAGTATTCCTCCTCGAAACCCATGTATTGAGTCGTAGGTAGCGCTCAAATCGGCGGTGACCATGCCACGCAGGTGACTGACATAGCATGGTCTTTGATTGGCATCTTCTGTGGATGTAAAACAGATTGGCGTTGTGGGAAAATCTCGCACGGGTTCTAGTTCTCCGCGTGGGTTCGAGTATGCAACGCCCTCACGCCGTAACAACCAGTCGACAGCTCTCTGCTGAAAAGGGTACAAATTAGTCTCGGGTAGGCTTTCTGGTATGTGGCGGGCAACCTCGACATCGGCCGAAGGCACGTGGACTGTATCATAGAAATCGGAAAGTGTCCACGGGGTATGCGTCTCCTTCGATTCCTTGGGAAAGTATCTAGAAAGCAAAGTCATGTCCCTGAGAGCGGAGGGGGCTTTCGGCCTCAGCGTCTCTACCACGGGTATCCCAACAAGCCATCGAATCTCCAATTCGAGTCGGAAAGCATCGTGGCTGGAGGGTAAGAGGAGGCATCGACAGAAGCACGCAGCCTGGCGGTTCGGAAGTTTCTTCCCATCTGCAGTTGTCGACAGGGTTGTGGCAGCCTCCAGGTGCGATGCGATCGAGTCGAGCACACCCGCGGTAGTGGTGGCAACGAGGTGGACCCCGGCTGTAGGGGTGTTCGCGCTCCAGAGCGAAAACTCGAAAGTGGCAGGACCGCGTCGGGCGTACGACTCAAACGATACTTCGATCGGATTGCGCGGGCCTTCCAGCTGCGTTGTAGGAGTGGTCGGACGACGCTGCAATGTCTGAGTAGGTAGAACCAGAAAGCCTCAACACATAGAAAGCTCACCAAATCTAGTGCCACCTTTGCAAGCACCACGCTCTTATCTGCATCGAACTGCGCAACCTGCCGAGGCGCGACGGTTGCGCTGTCACTGTCAGCGAGCCTGCGCCGCTTCAGTGCACGGCCTTCCAGCGCATCTCCGGTAGGAGAGCTGGTGTGGAACAGAGCGCGGACAGGATGAAAGAGGTCTGGCGGCTGTGCAGTGTGCGGGGCGCCATGTACATGTGCAGATTCGACGCTGGCAGCCCCTGAAATCGACGGCATGTTATGGGCCGCGGATGTGCATGTGCATGTGGATGAGGGGAGAGGGAGAGGGAGAGGCGCCAGAACTCGGGTCATGAGCCAAGCCGCTAAGATAGGGCCGCCACAACCGATAAGTCGGCGCTGACTGCCCATGGCTCACTTCGATATGGATATGGCGAAGCTGTCGTCGCCGGTGCTACCCCTGCCTTGACGCCTCCGCAACTCGCCCTGGCTACATACTCATTTCACTTCCGCATAGACGGTCTGAGATCCGGTGTCTAGGTACTCCCATGCCTGAGTGTGCGTGATGCTAGTTGAACCTGTAGATGCAAGCTACCACATGGACTACTCTTGTCGAACAGGGCTGACCATATTGGAGCTCTGGGACTCCTCCAATCTCGACCACTGCCATCTCTTCTCAGACTTGGCTGACTCAGAAGGTCTCGTCCGTCACTTTCAATGACCTACTGCTATGATTGTTATATTGATCCAATCGAATAACCGATCTTACCCATCACAAAGGAGGTGTGCCTACTCAGTGGCAAGCACTTTCTTGATTGGCTCGGCCGCCTCGATGAATTTTTCTACCATCCCATCAAGTTTCGTCAAATCGTCTTTGCTCTTTTTGACCTCCGCAATCAGCTTCTGCTTTTGTTTGAGCTTCTCCTGGCGTCGCTCCTCCAACTTGACGCGGACCTGGTGCTCATGCTCGATACGTGCAGTCATCAGGTTGTGATCGGAGCTATCTTTGTGCTCAGGAAACTCTTTGAGGAACGTCTCAACGGGCACCAGCGGAAGCTTCATATACTTGTGACTAAATCAAAGTATTAGCACGGCTCATGGATGATCGAAACAACTACTCACTCGTAATTCTCAGCAGCCGAGATCTCTGACCGAAGAGATTGTTCCTCGTATTTGAGGTTTTGGAGTCCAAGAATCAGAGCGTCATTGACACCACGAGCCTCTGCTGTTTTCGCCTTCTGCTCGCGAACTTTTATAACGCTTTGGCGGTATAGCGTTCTGATGACAGCTAATTGAGTCTTGATCATTTTTTCCTGCCGGCCTATCTCTAGTTGTATCTTCTTTTCGCTGTCGATCTCATCGCGTGTGGTTGGGTTGGGAATTCTGATATGAGCGAGTTGATAATCTGCTAGAATATTGACGCGCTTTTTCAGAGTCTGGTTCTCGTTGTATAGGCGTTTGTTGTGTGGAGACTGGATAAGGTCGGTAATCTTGGAGTGTGGGACGCCCGTGGGGTTGGCGATATCGGAGACTGGGAGAGAATTGTCTTGGTCTTCCATGTTATGCGCTAGTACACGAGGTGTCATTCCGTTGCTGGTCATGTGGTTGCTCCTTGAGGTTGTGTGTGTTGTGCAGTTGATTCTATAGAAACCCCGGGATATTCGCCAAGACATGTTTTTATCGATAAGTGGCAGGCTAGTCGGAATCAGGTTACTCTAAGTATGATCTGAGTACCTTGGAAGTCCGGATAACCCTTTTAGGACTCCTGCGCTAGGCTTTATAAGAAGGTAGCTAGCTACTAGCATACTAGCCTTGCAAAGATGTACATACTTGCCCATGCATCAATAAACGGTTTGCGCGTGCTCCCGAGATCGCTCATTTGCTTGCTTTTACATCAATGTAGGTCAGCAAGCTTACTACCTGACAAAAACATAAATCTGCTTCTGCTACAGCTTTACGAGGAGCTCGTTTTTAGTGTGTCCTAAGCGAAACTTGGCAACCGTCCGAACTCATCTCAAATATCAACACCATATATTCAAAGCGACTCAACTTTATCAATACGCACCCAAAATTCACGAATAATGGTTCGAATTAATCGCAGAAAGTCGTTCAATTATTCTACCGTGCAACAACGAAGAAATAAGACCCGGCGCCGCGAGCTTGACTCTATCGAGCGAGCGTTTGTGGCCGGCGCATGCCTCCATGGCAATGCCTCTGTAAATAGCTGCGCCAAACTACTCGGTGTGGATCAATCTGGGTTATCAAAGATAGTCAAGAAGGTGCAGAGCAAGGCAGAGGAATCTGGGCTTCCTGTTTATGATCCAATTCACTTTGAAAATGAGATAGAGAGAGGTAGGCCAGAATTGCTTACTTAGGCACAAAAAGATTCTATCATTCAGATAGCCACACAAGATTGTCAACACCGTGAAAAGGAGTCTTAGCAGGCAATAAAAGACGGAGACTTCAATCATATACCTAAGATCTCGATTACAACGTTCGAAAACGTTATGTACGAAGCTGGCTACGCACGCAGAGCACCTGGGTTCAAACCTACACTAAATGAGAAGCAGCAAAAGAACCGCCTACAGTGGGCTTTTGATTACAACCCTAGTAAGTACGAGAGAGGAGATGGTAAAGGCTTCAACTTTCGACACGTAGTTTACACCAATGAGACCTCTGCAAGAGTTAGAGAGCAACGCAGCATAAAAAGAGCTTAGTGTAAACCTAGAGAGAAGTATCACGACGACTTTAAAAGGCCCAAGCTTCGTAATACATGTACGTTGCAGTTCTACAGCGCATTTACGTACGGCGAGAAGGGCCCGTGCCATATATACAGCAAAGAAACTAAGGAGCAGAAGGCGGCGGCAGCTAAAGCGCTACGAAATAAAAATGCAGAGAATTAGGCACAGAGAGAGAACCTTGTGCCACTTGCTCGGCGCGTTTTACGCTCTATGGGAGACTCAGATGTCAACTCTCAGAAACACGCCTGGCGAAAAGATCTCAAGTATAAACGAAGTGACAAGACCCGCGGGGGTGTAGACAGCTATAGGCACCGCGAGGAGGTGCTAAAGCCTCTTATAGTGCCTTAGATCAAGCAACTCAAACAGAAGAGCAAAACTAACGTCGTACTCTTAGAGGACGGTGCCCCGGCCCACGCCTCAAAGATAGTCATAGATTTTCTGGACGTCTCTCACATCTCAAAGCTACCTTAGCCTGGCCACTCACCGACGTCAACGCAGAGGAGCATGCATGGCCATAGATTCGGCGTCATATAACGAAGGAGTACTCTCTGTCAACCTGCGAAAACGAGTGCCGTAAACAGTAGCAAGAGGAGTAGCAAAAACTGCCCATAGAGGCAATCAACAAGTGGATTGACCATGTGCCTGAGATTGTACGCCGTATTATTGAACATGAAGGCAATAACGACTTTCATGATGGATAGAGGGGGGTAGTCAGAGGTAACTAGTATCTCGCGGAGAGAGCTCCCAAAACACCAAATCTTGGCCTCATCTTTTCCCAATTGGGCCAATATATCCAGGTTATCGAGATCTCACAGAAATATCATGAATAAATGTGTATTTAACCGATTTTGTGTGTAAATTTGTATAATGGGGGGGTTTTGGGTGCATGCCAAGTTTTCGCTTAGAACACACTAAAAACGAGCTCCTCGTAGAATCATTGTGGGTCAATGTGCGAGGATATTTGTTTAACCAATCGCGTGTAGACCTAGCCTGATCTACCATGAGACACTAGGTCAGTGTATTTACAACCACCCCTAGGCGCCACAATGCGGCTGTCTTGGCTCACAAGGTTTTCGTGGCTCTATAATGAGTTTATGTTCGGGTCAAGGTACTAGGTTATATAGGTAGACGAGTAGGAAATATCCAGCACAATGCGCAGCACTACGGATCAGTAAGCGCGCCAACGTCACGCTCCAACTGCCTCCCCTGCAGCATCTAAATCGAGAGAATTCTCATCGTCTGGAGTATACAACAAAACGTCCCCATCGGTGGTATACCAGCCATCGCACCCTCCCACATCAACCAAATCCACCCAATCATCATTCTCCACACTCAGGATACCAGGCATACGTTCGACTAATGCCTGTGACGAGTGCTCATCAAAGTCTGCTGATTCACATACGTCCGTAGTCGCTTCGTTACTTGCAGGCGATGATTCCCGGTCGGCAAGTGTATCGGTAGCATCGTCTAGACCTTCTACGGAGCTGAAGGCGTGAACGAGGCCTCTTTGACAGATGTATCGGCGCGACAGACGGGCGGAGTCTCCTCGATTTCGCAACTGCCACGTCTTAGACTGTGCATCCAAAGCGAAGGCCCAGATGGCGATATCGGGTTTGATGACGATTGCCAACTCGCAGACGCTTGGAAGAGTGCCTATCGTGGTACCTCGAACTGCGATTGGCCAAATAGGGTTGTTGTCCGGACTATGGAGAGTGTACGGCTCTTGCAACCAATTCAGCCAGTGGTCTTTGTTACGCCCCTCACTGGAGAAAGGTGGTGCGGTATATACACCCCAGCTCTCTGCCTTCTGTTCTAGCCTCGACAAGGCCAAGACGTCGGGAGGTATGCTATAAAGCACGATACTATCCCCGAAGACCACAACGATTCGCGCACCCCATGTTAAATCTGAGGCTGCTTTGTATAATCGAGGGACTTGACCGTTCTCCGGAGGAATAAACATGACCTTGCGCAGAAGCTTCGTGGGACCCCCGAGAGGAGCATCGCAGCCTAAAGATAGGCTCCCCGTTGGGGGATCAATGAAAAGGACATGATGGCCATCACTAAGTGGGATAGCGTGGTAATGATCACAGCTTGATGAGCTAGGCCGGTGGCTGTTGCGTTCGAAGCCCCAACTGGAGTACAGAGTCGGACGTCCAAAGAATTTGCGGCAAATGCCGGGGCGATCGTTAGGGTGTGCTGCGCTAGAAATCAGACGCAACTTCTTCGCCGACTCAAAACCGGGACGGGGCTTCAAAAAATGTAGGTAATCCGACGGTGCAGTAAGTGGAAACCATCGACTTAAGCTCTGGCCTGTGAGAGCATCTATCCAATGTAACTCGATACCCGCAGAACATCCAAATGCGACGCAGCGACGTTGGGGGCAAATCGAGGCGCTACGCGGCGGATCATCCTCGGAACACAAATGACGATAAAAAGTGGTTGCGCCACTCTCAGTTGGAATAAAATGAGGGGAGCTCTCTCCAGAAACCGGATTGACCTGGGATCGAAGTTGCGTGCGCGCTCCCCGAAGACTCAAATTCCACGTTGGATTTATGTGGTTTTGCTCAAACGTCCGATGGTCGTTAGTGTTCTGTAAAATAACTGCTTGACAATCTGTTCTGACATCAATCGAGCTGAAAATACTCTGCCCGGGACGTGTAGTAGTACGTGGATTGGACCGCTGGCAGTTCACTAGACCATGAGTCGCAGTATCCATCACGATCTCGTGGTCGACGATGTCGCTCGCAATCACAGGGGTCCGTGTCGTTGGTATCCCCACAGGACCATCGGTATCCCACTTCTGGTCAAATCGTAGTTCACAAAACATGCCCATCCTACCCTCAAGGAGAGCAGCAACGGCGTTTCTACCGGATGATACATCCATACTCATAGCGAGAACCCTCCTAGGACAAGGTATGCAAGACAGTGGTAACAATGAGCTGCTTCGGAGGTTGTACACATAGATGAGTGTATCTCTTGCGACTAACAATAGCCGTCCGCATGTACTTGCTGTAAAGAGGAGTCCTCCAACAAGTCCCACGTTCTCCTGTCCACTGGACACGGCATGGCCATTCGAAAGGTCGTCAAAGTCGGTACGGGACACCTCAACGAAAGGGCTACCAGGATGTGCTGCATTTGGTTCGTGTCCCCAGGGAGAGGATATGGAGCACTCTCTGGAGAGTCGACGGCTTAATAGCCACTCGTCACTTGATAGGATTAGACCATTTCTCGACCGGAGACCGTACTCTGTGCCGCATGACCAACCTCCTCGCTCTAGCATGCTGATTAACAGTCTTCGATTTAGGCTAGCCCACATCCAGCCTCGACACGTGTGTCGAGCAGAATTGAAGTCTTTGGGGCCGAGATGACTGTATATCTGTTGCAAAATTTCGACCGGAAGGCTTTGTTTCGAGGCAAGCCTGTGTGGTACTACTTGTTCGAGGGCGGAGTGCCAGGAGCGACAGGTTGTACCCAGTGCCCGCCACGACGATATATCCAAATAAGGCTGTAGAAGAACAGCGAGGGTGTCGAAAACATGTGTAGCTCTTGGTATAGGCCGTTGTGGTGCATTTGACAGTAGAACATGGCTCTTCTCTAGCATTGATCCTTCCGTTTCCTCGATTGTAAAATCGATCCCAAGTAGAACGTCAGACATGGAGCCTTCAATGTTCTGCTCTATAAAGGGCTCAAGTACGGCATCGTTCCATGCTCTGACGACATGGACAGAAAGTGACTCGGACTGCACGCGATGGAGCGATGATGCTTGACTACCGTTCCCGGTCAAGCTCGGCAAATGTAACTTGGAGTCGTTGGGCGAGGTAGAATGAGCGGATTGGAGACTAGGGCTACTGAATATGAAAGCTCTTGGTGACACCACTTCCACACTAGAAATAGAACCATGCATAGATTCAGCTCTTGAACGTACGCTAGAAGCGCTTGAGTCTGCTTCAGGACTGTCTTTCGTCGCTCCAATGGGGTTATTTGCGAATAATGAGGATATCACTCTGCGGAAAGTGGCCCGCGATCTCGAATTTTCAATCGATGACAACGTACTTATTCGATGCTCCTGCTTCCTGACTCGCGGGATGGTCTTTCTAGCCGTAGGAACGCCGACGCGTGATGTGTGTGGAAATACATGTCGAAGGACGTCTGATCGTTTCGAATACGACGTTGAGGCTTCGGCGGGGTCGTTCCACACGCCAACGGGCGAAGTAGACTTTTCGCGGTTGAGAGCAGAATCTTGGAATGTGGTCGGGGTATCGGACAAAGGTTCAGAGTGCAGCATTCTTCCGATGATAGGTCTAACCGAGGAAACTAGCGAGGGTCTATGTTTGTAGGGCGATTCGAAATATGAAGCGGCTGTGGGGGTTGCGGGATCTTGGAGAGGAAGTACTGGCGCTGATCGTGTTTCGGCGACACCCCGGGAGAGATAGATCTGAGAAGACGTTGTTGCGGCACCCCAAGGGGCTTGATCGATGCTTTATGATCTGGAGAGCGATCATGCGAGATGATAGGGTGGTGCGATCTCTCTAGTGAAATTGGCTTTGTGACACAGGTAGGTAATAAGAGGGATTGTCACCCGAGGACGTCGCTGGATTTAAGGATGCTGAAAAATGGAGTTGGTACGACCTCAATCATTTCTCATGGGGTGAGAGAAGTGGTGGAGACGGGAAGATTACAAGCGAGTCAATTTTAAACTAACTGCGTATGCAGCTGGACAGGAAGGAAAAGCCGAGACGCTGTCCACGAAAAAACAACTTCGGAAGGATATACTAAAAGAAAGAGCCGTCGTTGAGGGCAGAAAGAGCGATCTATACATCTAGGCTTATTCGTTTTCGCGTGGCATAGCGCTGCCGTTCTCGGATCTTGCACGCTTGTCCATAATCCAAACATCGTCAAGGCTACAAATGCAGGGTTAGTCTCAGTGCATCTACGTTCAAGAGTACTTACGGCATGACTAAGCTTGGGTTTTCGAAGCGTAGACCGCTTTCTCGAGCTTCATCTAGCGTAAGCCGCCCGTGGCGTGCCCTTCTATCAGGGTGTTCGGGCGCGAAGGCATCTTCCTGCACACCTCGACCAAGACCAGACTGCTCGGCTCCTCTCAAGCTCCTCAGGGCAATGAATTTCATCAGAGGTCGGTATGTCCGGCTGTACACATAGCCAAACCACAAGGTACCGATGATAAGTGGGAGGATAAGGAGGGCCCGTTTGAACGCGCTCTTCAAAGCTAGTTGACCGGCGAGTGTGACTTGGAAGAGTACGAGGCCTCCGATGATTCGGTCACACATCATCGTCCAGCCCTTTCCAGTGGAGTGTTGTCTGTGCTCCATAGCATATAAAAGCTGATATTTGTGTACAGAATGGCCGATAACAAAATATGCAAGTCCAGAGAGCAGAACCTTCCATGAATGTCGCAGCACACTATACACCATGCAAATGATGAAGATTAAGATAGTCTGTGGCAAGAAAAACCCGTAGCTGAAAATCGGGGGCTGTACTAGTTCTGCATAGTCTGTTTTTGTGAGTCAATTTGATCATGTCCAGAGACCTAGAAACATACCTCGAGGTGTCTTCGCGCCAATTAGGTTGATTGGATATAGAGTAAGAGAACCAAACTCCATAAGTCGTAGTGGAAACAACCCAAACCCTTGCAGGATGATGAAATTGGTGTAAAATCCCGCAAGACGTCGTAGAGAATCGGCAATGACATTACCAATTTGTGTGGCATTTGAGAGCTGCTCCTTGAAGCCCTCCCAGATGTCGATTACATTTGAAGCAGTTCCTAGAATCGTAAAGACGATGAAAAAGTTGAAGAAGGTAAAGAAGAAGTTCTTTGAAATTACGGACAGCTCCACGTCGCCCTGGGATATCATGCCTTGTTGATTCGCCAGCCCTGTATTCGGGTAAGTATTGTCCATGCAGCGCGACAAGTACTACTCACAGTCATACAGATAGGGCACTAGAACGTTGAGGAGGGTAAGTGCCAATGTTGGCAGTTGAGTGTTGACGAAAGATTCTAGGATTTCGTGTGAGTCTAGCACGTACGCCAGGCCCGGGAATACTTCGTGAATAGCACACGTGTTCAGAGCACCGGCAACTGGAACAAGCAGGCCTGCCCAAAATACGCTGAGAATGCCGATGAAGACGGTAATCGACCACGCCCAGATCATACGCTTGGACCTGGGAAGATAAGTGTTTGTCCAAACGACATCAGACGGTGCCGGACTGCTATTCGCCAGTAGTTGGAGTGGAGATGGGTCCAATACCGCTTGAATAGCCATCTGAGCGTTCGCAACGCTATCCATGGTCACAAAGGCTAAGGGCGTAGGTTCAAATTCTTTCTTTCTGAGGGTGCGAATATCATCGTCAAGTCTCCGCAGCTTTTCTTCGTAGTAGTCAATTGCATCAACATTTGTATGGTGTAACCTGAAGCGGCCGTGCCAGATCTTGGTCATTGGCCGCAGTCGGGGATACGGAACGGAATAATATGGGTCCCTTTCCGTGTCGTTGAGGAGCGCGTTGGCTTCCTCTCCGTCGCTCTCGACGCCTGTTTCTTGGCGCGGCGGTGGAGGCTGAACGACGGGCAACGTCTCGAGACTTCTCTCGACCCTTCTGCTCCCAAGATACACAGTCCATGCTTCTTCCAGCTTGCGCAAGACGACGTAACGTTGAGCGACACGTTCATCCAGGTCCTTCCAGTTTTTGCAGAGCGTGACGCTCTCCACTTGGCCAATCTGCAGTCCCTCGATGAATTGCTTGATCTTTGTTTCCGTCCTGAGAGCGGGTGGTATGCCGGAGAGTCTGATGGTCCGATCCGTAATCGTTGTTTGGCTGCCCAAATACGCCTGCCGGATATCGATAATCTTCCTGGTTTCCGAGACAATCAGGTACATGAGAAAGACGGTGAACAGGTAGGCGAAGGTGAGGTACATCCACAGGTAGTCGTTGTAGGACTCGTAGTCGGGGGCCATGGTGGCCCAGAGCGAGCGGGCTTGGACCGGTTCCAAAGCGCCGACAAAAGCTTCACGTAGCGCCGTGGCGTTGTTGTGTTTGTCGGCTCCCGGTTTCTTGTCTGGGTGGGTATCGTGCACCGGCTTGAACACGGCCAGGGCAAAGAAGAGCGCCACGACGAGGAACTTGATGGCCATCTTGAAGAAGGCCAGGTACTACGCAGGAGAGTCAGCGCAGCGCGATGCCGTCACGGGACGAGCGAGCGCGGCCATCCATACCACGTAGGCGTCGAGGCCGGCCGAGGCCAGCACCTGCTCGTCCGTGATGCGCCATAGCGGCAGCATCCAGCCAAAGAAGGTGTCGGGCAGGTCGGGGAGCGCCGTGGCCAGGCCGTTCTGCTTCTTGCGCGCGGCAAAGAGGCCGTTCCACCGCGGTCGGAGGAAGCAGAAGGTGAGGAAGGCGCTGAGGCCCAGGGCGACAGAGAGGACGATCTGGATCGACGTGTCGCGAGCGCTCGACGTGCCGAACAGGTCGCGGTCGGCGGCGCTGCAGGGGCTGGTGTCGTTCTCCATTCCGTTGTTCATAACGGGAGGGCGGGTGGCGCCTCCGGGTGAAGGTTGGAGGTTGAAGGTTGGAGGTTGACGGTTGAAGCTTGAAGGTTGTGGGACTCTTGCCTGCGTAGACGTTTGCTGCACAGCTCACCCGGGCACCTGGGCACCTGCATACGGCACACCCCGTGACTACGCGTCATGATTCGTTTAGCGCGCTTTCCAGGTTGTAGATCCTGCAACCCCTCGCTTATGTAACTGGGACAGAGCGGGGTCGGACGGCGTCAACGAAACCGCCACTGTCCCATCCACACCTCCTCCCCTCTACTCCTGCTGCTCCATTGCCCCCCCATCCCCGCCCTTCCCACCCCGGCGAAATGCCGCCCGCCCAGCAGCCCGCCCCGTCTAAGTCCGTTCTCTACGTCGAGGCCAAGGCGAAAGCCAGCGCTAGCCGTCTGTGGCTTCTGCACAACCCAGACGCCATCGAGCGCGAGATCTGCAAGTGGCTCCACGACAACCATCTCGAAGTGCAAGTTGGCCAGCATCTGGAACCGAGTGGGTTCACTCCTGGACCGACCTCGCCGTATTCTTAATATACTTCCGCGCACGGACACTCACCTGTCTGCTAGAATCCCTTGCCAGCGGAAAGCTCATTCACTCCTTGGACATTGCCGGTTGTTCCAAGTCTAGGACCTTTCCGGACAGGAGGTATCATGTGCTCGCCGAAAACCACCTCGATATCGCCGTGTACGGGCTCCACGACGAGGACGACGAGTCCGCTTGCGAAGACGAAGACGGGCTCCCGTTCTCGACGATAGCGCTGCCCAACAGAAGCCTTGATGGCTTGTGGGAGACGCTCGTCTTCGAGGAGCCCATTCCAGAATACCTCCTCCGCACCATTATCCGTATGATAAGCCTGTCTGAAGATCCTCGTCTTGGCCCTGCCGACATGTGCTGGCACAACCTTATTCTGCTGCATGGTCCTCCAGGCTCGGGAAAGTCCACTCTCGCCAAAGGCCTGGCCCAGAAGTTGTCGATCCGACTGGCCAGTGTATATCCCGTGACCAAGTTCATCGAAGTCAAGTCGCACGCCTTGTTAAGCAAGTTCTTCGGCGAAAGCGGAAAGCTCGTCGGCAAGCTCTTCGACGCCATAGTAGGCGCGTCGGTAGACGATAATCTGCTAACTGTTGTCCTTATTGATGAAGTAGAGTCGTTGGCAGCGTCCCGTGCAAAGGCCTCCCAAGCAAATGACATCAGTGACGCCATCCGAGTAAGTCACTACCAGCGTAGATTCCTAGGTATCTTGGGTGGCCGGCCGATGCTGTGGAAAAAATATTGACAATACCTTGCAGTCCACCAACGAACTTCTCCGCGGCATCGACAAATTGCGAAGCCGACCAAACGTAGTCCTGGTCTGTACCAGCAATTTGATCGAAAACATGGACTTGGCATTCGTTGATCGTTGCGGAGTCAAGCAGTATGTTGGAGAGCCAAACTTCGAGGCTGCCTACGAGATCGTGCGTTCAGTCATTAACAAGCTGATCAAGACGGGCCTGGTATATTTTACCTTGACAATGGATTGCGGTCAAGAATGTGGCAGCAACAGCCAGTCTACCAATATCTCATCGAACTCTTATCCATCACAGCTGGATGAGGTATCCCCTTCGTTGGAGAGCGAGTCACCGAATCTCACCGAGGATCTGAATTCCATCCCTGAGTTGGCCTGGGCCAGACTTCAACTCTCACATCACGGCAATACAACTGCTGCGAAACTCGAGTCAATCTCTCAACTGGCGACAGGGCTTTCGGGCCGCACGCTACGCAGGCTCCCTTGGCTTGCACTGGCCAGATACACAGTCGATGAGCCGTGCTCGTTGGCTGAACTACTGACCGCTCTCGAGAAGGTAGTGCTGGAGGAGGCTCAGTCCTCTACCCCCGAGGAGACAGAGTCCAAGGTAGATGAGGAGCTTACGAAGAAGGGGCACGCCGGCTCCGTACAAGACCAAACATCAAGTGACACCGACGATCTACTTGCTCACGAGATGGAAGGCATACTGAAGGATATGACGCGCCTCGGAGGATTGTGAATGCAGATAACCGATGCTGAACCCACAAGTGGAATCTCCTAGGTCTTCAATCTTCATGTAATGTCGCTTCCCCTGGTGCAGGCAATTGACTCCTCCATCGAACTATGTTGGGAGGACAGTCGAAGCTTTAGGTTGATGTAGACCGTCCAGCTGATTCTCGCGTAATGAGGAAGGTCTTTATTTTGGGAGATCCTTTGAAGCGGCTATAATCACACTCTAAAGTATTACTATATTACTAAACTGTAGTCGACGGCAAGCCGTAAGGGTGCCGATGTGTACGGCAAAGCACTGTCCCCCTGGCTACAAAACGCCTCATTGTGACACGATCTTCCTTTCTCGCTCCGAACTCCGAACCTGAAGTATGTCAAAATCCAGGTCAACATCCCCCTAGGCCAACCTCTTCCCTATGTATCATGCGACCCGAGAAGACATAACAATGAATGAGAAACTAGGATAGACCTTGTTCAAGGATAGGTATACCCATCTCAATATATCTGCGGTAACCCACCCTCCCAGGGCCTCCAAAATTTCCATCCTTCCCTAACCTCTATCTCCGTCCTCTTCTTCCTCGTACTCGCAACACCGACTAGCCGTTCCACACCCTCTGTGCCTTCAGCCTTCAGAAACTTTTCCGAGTCTATCTCTTCCCCGCCCTCTTCCTCGTTCCCGTTATGTAGCACGGCAGGCCAAAGAACTCCAACTCCGTCCCCGGCCAATGTCGTTTCAAACTTGTCGAAGCCCTCGTTCTCCAGCTTGGCTTCGAGATTGTCGAGAATCTTGTGCTTGAGTTTAGTGCTGGTGGAGATGATGGAGGCGGAGCAGTCGGCTTCGGAGCTGGAGTCTGACTCGTCGGATGAAGAGTCATGATGCGTGCCGTTCCCATGGCCGTTGGTGACGGTCGTCGGTTGTGGTTTGAGAATGGTAATGGCGCATCCGCCGCCTCCCGCGCCCGTTAGTTTGGTCCAACCAATCCCAGTGTGATCGATTAGTTCGCGGATTCGTTCGAGTTTCGGGTGCGAGACGCCCAGGGACACAAGAAGGCCGTGGTTTATCGTTATTAGGTCACCGAGGTGCTTTAGTGCGATCGGAGAAGTGGGGTCGAATTTTTTTGAGGTAAGCAGCTCATGGGCTGATTCAGTTACTTGCCCGATGGCGTGGAGAATGTTCTCCGTCAGGGCGGGATGGGCGGACCTGAGAGTCGCGACCTTGGCAACCTCGAGGGCTGTACTCCGCGACTGGCGTGTGTTCACCAGAAGCAGCGGCAGTTCGGGAAAGCTATGGAGGGGGGTGACTACGGGAGGTCTGTTGTAGTCCTTGCGCTGGAACAGAACGGCCTTGCCACCAGCAGAGACGGTGTTGTCGACGCCGGACGGGTTGCCATGAATGCACATCTCACCGACAAAAGCCCAGCGGTTGATGCGTTCGATCTGTAGCTCGCACTCTGTCGCTGGCTGGTCTTGATGGGGTCCGCTCAAGGCGCGTATTTGGAGGAGAAGCGCTGCGCTTATGCAGACGGAAATGCTCGCGCTGCTGCCGAGTCCAGCGCCTATGGGTATTGTTGAGCGCAAGGTATATGTGCACGGCGCTGTCTTCCGCGATGCAAGGGAGAGGAAAAGGTAGAGGAAGGAGCGCGCCGAGGCATGGTGGATCTTCCGTATTGACTCCGGCGCCTTGGGCGAGACGGCGTCAATGTGCGACCCGAGGGCGTCGAGCAGGTCCGGGTCCAGGGAAGTCACCAGATCGTAGTAGTACTTCTTCTTGCCCGGTGCGGAAAACGCGGCCCAGGGCAGATGGTCAAGACTCCAGGTGTGTTCCATCTGGATATCGGGGAACAGCAGCGTTACTGTGCGGTGCGACTTGGAGAGGAAGGAGACGTGGAGATAGGAGCGGAGGGAGATGGCGGCGGCAATGGCAGCCTGGGCGGGGTCAGCTCAGTGGGCAGTATGCGGCCTGGAACAACCGACCTTTCCGTGCACCACGGCATGCTCTCCGTAGACGATGACCTTGCCGGGCGCCGACACCATGAACGGCGGCATCATGGGCGAGGACTGCTTGCGCAGCAGGGGCGGGTGGAGGCCCAGCACGCCGGCGGCGTTGACGGGCGGACTGGGCAGCGTGCGGGCGGGCATGGCGTCTGTGGCGTCTACAGGTGAGTCTTCGCTGCTCATGTTTCTGGGCTGGGACTTGGGCTTGGTTCGGGTCTGTGTGAGCGCCTGGTTGTTGCAGGTGTTGTTGCGCGCGTTGAAGGCCATGCCGCGGCGGCTGGCGGCTGGCGGCTGGCGGCTGGCGACTGGGGACCGGGGAAGGGCAGGAGGGCTGCGGCAACAATGGACAAAGAAACGGCGCCAGGACCCGGCCTCGGGGCTCAGGCAGATGTCGAGGGAGAAGGGAGAAGGGAGAAGGCAGCGGGCAGACTGGGCATCACGGAGGGCTTGATGTAATGCCGGGCACGCGGTTCGATTCGGACATGGCCATCCACGACCGTCGACCGGGGCGCGGCTGTTCAATGTGGAGGCTAGGTAGCAGTAGGCATAGTAAATACTAAATAGCAGCTACAGCCGCTGTAGCTGCATGCAGGAACGGCCTTGGCGAGGTGCCGACACACAGCCCTATCACCCCCATCGCCCCCATCATCCAGACTCCAGAGGTACATGCCCGTGGACCGAGAGTCAAGAGCTTCCCGAAGTCTGCTTCTGTCCGTCGCCGTCACCATTTGGTCCGGGTGCAATCCGCTGCTCAGCATCCACCACGCATCGCACGGCCTCCTGCAAAACAACCCCAGTATGACACCGCGAACCTGTTTCCTTGTTGGCGAAAGGCGCCGCAGCCACGCCGGGCGATTCCAGGCATGGGCATGCCCGAACACCACCCACTCGGGAGCATCTCAACTTGCGTCAGATGCGGCTCTTTCCAGCGCCCATTCTCAGCAATGCGGCTGCCCGTTTCACGGCGTGTCCTACCAAGCTAAATCCATCCGCCCAGCGTCTTCGCCCTCGGCCATTCCAAGCAGAGGGGTGCGAACAAAGCAGCATGACGTGACCATGTGTGCAGACGCACGCTCGCTTCAATCAATGCGCCTCCAGCGCAGACTGGAGCAAGCACTGCAACCTTCGATGTAGACGTGCCAGAGGAAACAGACACCTCAAGTCGCGATGGTGGACAGTAGCGCGGATAGTCAGCGCCATCTGATTGGCTCGCGGCATGCCTGCCATCATCGCTCAGCCCTGCGCCGACATTTAGATTCTACCGTGACCTGTCCTCAACTCGTGCACCTGCACGACTCCCGACTTCCAACACCCCTAGCAACTCCCACTATGGTTCAGGCTTTTCTCCAGGTATTGCAGCTATGCACTGAGCTCGCGACTGGGACGGGGCCGGAGACTGACTTTGCATAGCGTCTAGCCCGCTGGCTCGACCGGCCGCTCTTTCCCTGGAAGCAGCTGGTCTTTGGCTTTTCACTCGCCGAATTCGCGCTCGAGAACTGGTTGCTGTTCCGCCAGTATCGGGTTCTGCAGAGAAGCACAGTCCCCAAAGCCCTTGACAAGGAGATTGACAAGCCCACGTTCGACAAGTCTCAGGTTGGTGGCCGTCGCTTTGCTTACCCCACACCAGACTGACACATGGCATAGGCATACGGTCGCGCAAAGGCCAAGTTCAGCTTTGTCTCCGGTCTCTTCAACCAAGCTAAACATCTCGCCGTACTCTACTTCAATGTCTATCCCGTCGTCTACGCCGTCGCCGGCTCGCTTCTCGCACGTTATGCCCCCGCCCGCTTTTCCGGCGAAATCTCGCAATCGCTACTCTTCGTATACCTCTTCGGATTGATTGATTTGGGGGCGGGCCTTCCATTCTCATACTACCACAGCTTTGTGCTGGAGGAGAAATTTGGCTTCAACAAGATGACACTCCGGCTTTGGCTCACGGACATGCTCAAAGGGCAGGCTCTGACCGTCGCGTTCGGAATCCCAATCGGGAGTGCCTTCTTGGCCATCATCCAGAAGACCGGCCAGAGCTTCTTCTACTATCTGTGGATGTTCATGTTGGTCGTTCAGATCTCGGCTATGACTATCTACCCGATCCTCATCGTTCCCATGTTCAACAAGCTTGAGCCCCTCAAGCCTGGAAAGCTCAAGGAATCAGTTGAGGCGCTTGCATCAAAGCTCAAGTTCCCGCTCAGCGAGCTGCAGGTCATCGACGGTAGCAAGCGCAGCGCTCACAGTAACGCTTACTTCACTGGCCTACCATGGATCGGAAAGAAGAAGATTGTCATCTACGACACCCTTCTCGAGAAGAGCTCGGAGAAGGAAGTTGAGGCTGTCCTTGCGCACGAACTTGGTCACTGGCAGATGAACCACACGTCAAGATTGCTTTTCATTAGCCAGGCCCATCTCTTCTACATATTCGCGCTTTTCTCCGTCTTCATCAACAATAAATCGCTCTATGCCGACTTCGGTTTCCACGTTCAGAGGCCAGTCCTGATCGGTTTCCTCCTCTTCAATGAGATCCTCTCGCCCACAGACGCCATCTTGAAGCTCCTCCTCAACATCTGGACCCGCAGCATGGAATATGAAGCTGGTATGTTGGACCAACATGTTGCCTGCGCGTTTCGCTGATTTTTGCAGATGCTTTTGCTGTCAAGCTTGGGTACGCATCCGAGCTTGGAGCTTCTTTAATCAAACTGCAGATCCAGAACCTATCGAGCATGGATGCCGACTGGTTCTACTCCAGCTTCCACCACTCGCATCCAATCTTGACGGAGCGACTAAAGGCCATGGGGTGGGCCGGGGACAAGAAGATTGTAGCAGACAAATCGGTAGACGAGGAGAAACCCTTGAAGGCTGCGGACAGGGAACTCTAGCGGCGTTGGATCGCGTATGACACAGGATTAGGCACAGAGGACGGACAAACTTGGGAAGGTAAAGCGCCTAGGATGGGCGTTTCGGTCAATGGGCCAAATAGCTTAGAAATGCATCCATGTGGACTGTGTCTTTGCGTCGCTGATGTGCTCGTTGACAATATGATGCCGTGACTTGGTAGCGGGTGTTCCAGCGGGGATGCTGCCCACCCTCACTCCCCCTTGTAGGCCTTCTTCTTTTCTTTGTCGCGCCGGGTCTCCTTCTGCCGTGCCTTTTTCGCCGCCTTCCTCGCTGCCTTGTTCATATGCGCATCAGGGTCAGCAGTCTTCCTCTTCTTTCTATCGGCTTCTCCTGCCTCGGCTCCATCAGTAGCGGCTATGGCCATTCCCTTGTCCGCTGGCAGCACGGCGGAGGTACGGGCCCCAAGGTCTCCAACCTCGTCCACCCCCGCTTCCCTCTCATACTCGGACATGTCCTGCCATCCCTCTTCGGCCGCGGCCGCTATCGCATCCGCACTAGTGTAGATGTTGCTGCCATTGCCATGCGGGCTCTGCGCATGCAGGTCTGCCTCTGCGACCTCGGGCTCCAGGTACTCGCCTCGTAGACCAGCGGCCACACGGCGCAGGCTGTGCATGACCATTCCGCCCGTTGGACCGCCGTGCGAGCTGAAGGCGGCGCCAGTGGGAGTCAGGACGGCGTCCGGGTGCAGGTGAGGGTGCGATTCGCTCTCGGTGAGGAAGGTTGACAGGAGCGCCTCGGCATTTTCAAGGGAGCTCGGAGTGTCGGCGAGCTGCCGGCACGGGGGCAGAGTCTCGGCACGCATGCTGGCAGTCGCAGTGTGTGCGGGCTGTGGAGGGGGAAGGAAGGCACAGTGGGGATGGCGGGAAGGCGCGGTGGGAAGGTGGGAAGGTGGGAATAGTGAAGGCGGCAGTCGCGACGCCGGATTTCGAACTTTTTGCGCACGGGCCCCGCCCATCGCCGGCTTCCGTGGATGATGCAGGTGCGACGCTGGTCGACGGTTGACCACGACGCCACACATCGTTGCGACACATCCACATCGGCCTTGCGCGAGAGGCACCAAGCTATCCCATCGGTTGCTGACGACAGCATGCACCCTTTTCGCTGCCTGAGAGTGGTCGCGCGGCCCGCGGCGACGCAAGCTACGCTCCTCAGACCGTCAATTGCACGCCTAGCATCACCACCACGGTACGCACCGCGCTCTTACGCACTACATCAAGCATTCTTTCTAACAACCGCCAGAATATGCGCGCAACCAACACGCTCCATCTCCCTCCTGTCGCCCCGCCGCCCCGTGCTCCGTACCTCTACAGCACTGCCCACCCCAGGCTCTGCAACCACTCCCGCCATACCGGCTCCAGACGCGTTCGATCTCGCGTCGAAAATCACCTCGCATCCTGCATTGGGCTCGATGCAGATTCGGTGCGGACCCCGTGACACGTACAACCCGAGCCACATAGTGCGCAAGCGGAGACATGGATTTCTTAGCAGGATACGGACGAAGAAAGGCAGGAAGCTGATCATGCGGAGGCTAAAGAAGGGCAGGTGGAACTTGAGTCATTGAGCACTTCACTTGGAGGATGAAGGAATGGAGCGGAAGAGAGCCGATGCGGACTCTTCCGGGACATGGACGACAGAGAACGAGATCAGCTTGTCTATGAACAAGCGCCGTCTAAAAAGATTGCCCTTTAGTGATTGCAAAGCTCCTGCATAGGTTCATCGTCGTCGAAATAAGCTGCGCAGCGCAGGCTGTTTATCAACAACATATAGTAAGTACTGTGAGGTTCCGCTATAGTAGCTGCTCGGGCCTCTCTACACACGCTGCCACAGCAGCGCTCAGAACTCAAATCGTTGCGAAAATCCCGAGTTCCGTCGTCCGCTACACGTGATGTCGTGCCCTTGTCGCGCACCCGCAATCCGCACTCCTGGCCGTGTTGACAGCTGGATGTTGCTGCGTGGACAGGCTCGACCATGCTCAATGTTACATACTTGTCTCGGAATCTTCGGTGTTAGTATCCGGATGCTATCATAATCCATCTGAGGGTGGGACAAAAAACTAAAGTTCGGAGATGGTGTGACTTAGATCGCATAACTTCGATTATAATCTGCCTTCTTCGTCGGAGGCCGAGGGGCCGTTCGATGCATGACGCCTAGGCAACGGCCGCGAGGCAGGCAAACGAAACCGGAACCGCATGTGGCGGCGCCTGGCGTAGGGCTGCCCTCGCACGGCCGTTGCTGATTTATAAAATGATTTCGTCGTCCACCACGCGCCGCGCGACGCCCTCCAACACCAAAGCCTCGATCCTCTAAGCTTGCAAACATCATGTCCATACCGCTTCCTCCCAGCGCTATCGGACGCTTACCCGAAATTCGCGCCGCGAATCTGAACCTCATCACCGCCTTCGAGTCGCATCCCATCTTCACTTCACAAGCCTCGCGCCGCCAAGGGAAAATATACTTCATGTGGGACTTCGCCATGCGCACGGAGACCATGTTCCAGTCTATCTTACCCAACTTGCCATCGTCGGCTACCACGAGGCCGAATCCGAATCCACCCCCGGCTACTCTAAACGAGGAGCAGAAAGAAGAAGCAAGGGGCGATGTCGTGGGAAGGTGTATGCTGTGAGTCACGAAGGGTGGCCAAACGGATGGCAGGTGCTAATGAGTATGGCTTGCAGGCTCTGGACAATGATTACGGATACTACTGGCAAGACCGGGATGATGTTTGGTGAAGTGCCGGGACAAGGAGTTGAGTTGGGAGATGAAGTGCAGAGGGCGGCTGCAACAGTCACTGACGTCATCTTTGAGCGGGAGGGGCAACCTGCAGCGGGCCCAATATCCGCTTAGCTAGGAAGATTTCTGGGAGTCTCTGGTGACCCTTATAATTGGGCGGACCGAGTGCCCACGTCCTCAGCCATGCCCGGAGTCCTCAAACCAAACGGGATCCGAATTCAGAAAACGGTCTCGGGGACTATTGACAAATGTATTGTTACTTGTGTAATAATACTTCTTTATCACAGCTAATATCTGGTTTTCTGGATCAGGAGTAGGCCAGCACGAGATTTTGTTGCGTCTATAGTGTTTCTGGTTTAGCTTTGGCATCCTCTATGGGCCTCAGCTTCGTATTGTCGATAATTGCACGCTCTTCAATAGCCTTCTATGAATCTTGTGCGGATTCTTCGAGAGATTCAAGCAGCTTCAGCCCAATGTCGATCTTATCGATTTGCTTTAATATGAACGCAATAGTCGCATCGCGGGCCTTGTCCACCCTCTTCAAAGCCTCTGTTGACATCGATCCATAATCCGGCGGTTTCTTCTGTGGCGTTGGCGGAACTCTTTCGGTATTGTGGAGCTTCGCATTCTTCTTAGCAAGTAGGCCTCTCAAAACAAATATGTTTAGATCCCTCTCTCTTAGATTGTCTTCCAGCTCTTTCCGTGACGTCTCTTCATCGATCTTCTGTTTCTTAGCGGCCTGCTTTTGCCTGGCCTTTTCGTCCGCAACCTTCCACTTCCAGATAGCTTCTTTAGCGCAGTTCTCGATGTGCGTAAAGCGAATCGGTCCAATATTTTGCCCGCCATACCATCTCGCAACAACGACAGCTCCTTCGACAGCCTCGTCATCCAACACGTGCTGCAGCCTACTTCCAGCCCATTTCTCCCCGTCGTCGTCATGGGTCAGATCATAGAGAACCTCCTTAGCTGGAATTAATGACCTTTGTCGTGATCGCTTACGAGAAGCTGCGATCCGATGCGTTGCTGTACCGAGTTCTGCCAATGTTTGAAGCGCTTTGACGGAGAGGGATGGAGAGAATGCGGCCACAAAGTGAGACCTTTGCTCTTCAACAGATGAAGAGCGATATATTTCGGAAGAAGGGGTTGGCGACCGTGAGCGCTCTCTTTTTGCGGCCATTGTCTATCAGGGGTACTTGGTGGACGAGTGAGCGGGATGGAGTGGGGTTGGGTTGGTTGGCAGCTAGGAAAGTGGCGCGGGTCTAACGCAAAACCTGGAAGTCTCGGAGGGAAGGTTTTACCGATATACCACACCTCACCTGTTCTCCTTCAGCCGCGAAAGTCATTCGTATAACATCTACACATCACTTCTCCCGCCTTCTATTGTGCTAGGAGTGACAAAAGCTTTGACATGTGCCTGAAATGAGCTCCAAATTGTATCTTCGAGCCCAGTTTATTGCCATCACCACAATGTCCTCTTCAACTATCAGAACACCACAAGACATATTAGGGGGCAGGAAGCTCAATCCCTTTGGGGCACAGAAAGGGAAAAGCGTCAAAAGAAACAGAACTATACTAGCTTATCGAAAGACTTCCCATTTGATGTCAAGCAAAGGCTAGGGTGTTTCCCAGACCACTAACCTGTCGCATCGACTGGTACTGGTAGCAGTTTGCAGCGAACGGCTTCAACTCGTTTTCTTTAATTCTTGTACATCTTAAAGGCAAATAATACAGGCCTGTCCACTGACCTTACCTCGGCCGCATCAACAAACCGTTTCGCAGAACATTCAACCAACTTCGCCTAGTTCTGGCTCAGCTCTCTCACCACCCTCTTCCCTGTCACTCATTTCCCTTGATCTCTCTATCACTTGTACACGTGTCAGACTGTTCCACCCCACCATACTACGTCAGCTGCGGTGGCGACTCGCAGGCTTGGCGCAACGGCCACGATATATTGCCCGCCTCGACCGCCGAAGACCAACCTCACCCACCGACATCAATATCGCCACCCGGAATTCTATTTAGAAGAGGGCGCTTCCCACTCGGTCTACTATCTGTAAGTGTTTTGTTTAATCCTTGCCAAATACGAAGCACTTCCAACAGGGAACGAAGCTTCTTCCGGTTTGCGCCTACGAGTTGTTCCGAGTACCACAGCTCGCTCACAGTTCAGTGGCCTTCATTGTTTTGAACTAACGAGGTGAGTGTACAGGCCCGTTGAAACATCATACGCAGCATCTCCCCAATAATTACGCGCCATGGGCCGTTACGAGACACTCAATGCGGAAACAAAGGACATCGTGAATTGCCTCCTTCCCGGAATTGCCGCTGGCTTTGGGGTTATGAACGTGGTAGACATCATTCCCGAAGACATCCGTATGCGGCAGTGGGACTGCGACAGGCGCGATCACATCAAAGACAAGACCGAGGATGACCCGCGCAACTGGGGTGTGCAGTTCCTCAGGGACCTTATGTCGATCACGCGCCTCAAGTCCGGGAATCTCGACGAGTTCCAAGCTGACCTGAGGACGTCAGTTTCCAAGCACGATCCTAAACATCCTTGGTGCCGTTTGGCGGATATTAAGGACCTCAAGGAGAAATACGAGCATCCAAATCGCGCCACCGAGAATGCTGAGGACTACTCGTCTGATCAATCGTCTTCTGATGACTCTTACTTCGAGGAACTGGTGGAGGAGCCCCGTGGAGGCCGGAAACGTGGCCGCCGTGGTCAAGAAGTTTACGAGGCTCGCCCCATTCAGAAGCCGAGTGCTCACCGCAAGAGTTCGTACGTCCGATGTAATAGGTTTTTTACTAGCTGACATGATTCTAGAATATAAGCGTCTTCGTCGCGGGTCT
The DNA here is from genome assembly GCA_011032825.1 of Massariosphaeria phaeospora. NCBI lineage: Eukaryota > Fungi > Ascomycota > Dothideomycetes > Pleosporales > Massariosphaeria > Massariosphaeria phaeospora. The sequence goes on along the minus strand of JAADJZ010000003.1, from coordinate 1,327,784 downwards.
GGCGACGGATGGGCACGACCGGAGAAGCCCGATCACCATACCAGGGGCCTGTACCGGCGAGCTCGCAATGGTGAACGTGTATACTTCTCCGGTACTCCTACCAAGTCCGAGCGTGCGGTTTCTACGGAACCCTACAGTGGCATGTCCCCTCGTCTATCTCCATATGCTGGCGGCGGCGCTCGTAGTCTCCATGCGGAGAGGTTGAGGGCTGAGATGGAAGCTGCTGAAGCCGAGGCCAGGGTTGCCAAACTGCGCGCTGAATATCTTAGAACTTTGGACGTCGCCCCCGAGGACACCGACGTTGATGGCCCTGGTACGCAGGCCGATCCAAAATCCAACGACTAAAAGTCAGTGTCAAGGTCAGAAGGCGTGTTCTTGGAGCTGAGTCAATGGTCTACCAGGGAGATTCATGCGGTCACCACCTCATTAATGGAAAGGAACTTAAACTTTGTGGTTCTTGGTTTCGTCGCACAGTTTGAGAGGCGAATTGGTGTAAACATTGCGGACAAGGGGTTGAACATTTCAAGTATTCTGACGTCTTATGGAGCTTAGCCTCAAGCGCAGAAGCAGATTACTACAATCTTCTTCTACAGGTTTCAGGCGGGCATGATCAGGCTCAACGAGTCGAAATTCACGGCGTGGAAGTATCAGCTGGTATTTCGGTCAGTTAATGAATATACCTCTCGTCACACAGATTACTCCTTCAACCATAACTCTTTCGTGAACCCATGATTGTTGATCGGCTGTCCATAAGCCCTAACCTACTCATCATCTCTTGCGGAAACAAACGTGAACTAAGCGATTCCTGTAGTCATGTTTCATCTACGATGAAGCTTATTGGGTTGAGGCGTCATTCAGCTAGATATGCAGGCATGGGGGGTACCATTTGCAAATTCTTACCCTCTCATCCTTTCTCTTCCCACATTCAGTGGCTCTCTTCTTTGTACTGCTACGATGTACTGTCAAAATCTGCCGTTCTCCATCGCGTTGATGTGGAAATGTCCGGATAGGATCAGTGCAACGTATTATAATGAGTGATTCCTTATAGGAGTATGGGATCTGTTTGAAGACTAACTCAAAGGATTTGTCACTAATATGATGTCGATCAGTCTTTTCTGGTGACGACCTATTATGTTATTGAGTATTGATCAAGGGTATTCAGTGTTGTCTTATCTCGCGTCAGTGTTCCACGTCCAAGCAATAACCTGCCACGATAACACTTCAGCTAGATATCTGTTACTATGATGCCGATGTACAGATGAAACCTAGAAAAGTGAAGGAGGTTCCATTACTACAAAGTCGGAGGTTACTCAGATCCCCTCAGTCAAAGAGCCACAATCACATCTAGACATGAGTACCACTATCAACCAACTCGCACTGTAATGTTAGTCCTTGCTGCTGCTATTTTGGCCAAAGCACATACTGCAACGATGGCGTAAATGTCCATACCTTTCGCGCTGCATTTGCATAATCAATAATCCAGTCTAAACAACCTAGAGTTAGGCTTTCGATCTCTAAATAGTTATCTCACGGTTCCCCCCACCAAGCCTTCCTAGACCATGTCTTAGCTGTTACCGTGTGCATCATAGGGGTTCGCATACATTCTAGAACACCCGTTTTCTTTGTTATTTGACGCCGCTATCGCAGACGGCATAAGTTCAAGCTTTCAGGGCAAACTTTCTACGCGTAATAACACCTTTCCTTAACATTTAGAATAAGACATCGTAAACTTGTTCAAATCTTCTGTGTAAACTATAGATAATAGAGACAACTGTTAGCATGTGAAAGCAACAACAATATTTTAGACGACCGCAAAAAAGAACTATTCCGATGCGGGGAATTGAACCCCGGCCTTGCCGGCACTGCACATTTTTGAGAGCGGCATATCCTAACCACTAGACAACATCGGATTGATTTCGTCGTTCATTGTTGAAGATTTCTGAGGTTAATACAAATATAACGACTATGGTAAGAGAGTGGGACAAGTATATAGAGCGGTGTAGGGGACTAGCTTAGGTGGGGCAGTGACTCTGTAGGGGTAGGAGCGGGTGAGTCACGGAGCGAAGCAAATTCGCGGAAGGGCCGACCCACCTTGGACTATGAATTTCATTGGTAAGTTGGAATAGGTTACAGATATTACAAGCGATCGACTAGACATAAGAACGGCAGAAATACACTAATACGGTGCAGCTAGCTTATGTAGTTACCTGTATCTACGTTTAAGAAATAGCATGGTCCTGCTCGTCATGTGCGGGACATACTTATCCTAGCGTGATTTGTGAGGGAAAGGAACAACATCCTAGAGGTATGTGCAAGTATAAGACCTAAAGTGCATAGGCGCTCATGCCCGTTATACAGAAGATGTTTGCATATAGGGCAGACAAGCGCAGGTCAAAGATGATTTAGATACCTTATTTGGTGGCCGTAAAGCCGACGGCAAGACAGGGTGACCAAGTCTGATCGGCAAATTGTTCGAGTTGATATTTGGAATTAGTGGTGTGGCATGTCAATGACTCCAGCTATTCGTCTCATGCACCAACGAGCAAAGGCAAGCGATAATGGAGCATCTTGTAGATTCCCAGCCCAACTATTCGATGCCTGAAGCTTGTCCCGGATTGTCGAGGGATGAGCTCACCTCACCCTGACCTTATAACTCGTCTTGGTCTTGGTGGTCCATTTTAGAGGCCGCGATGATGATCTTCCTGTAATCCAGAACTGCATGTTCCAGCTCCTCTCTTTTCAAGGCTTCGTGGTCAGAATGCGCAACGAAGATGCTGCCAGGACCATACAGATATCTCTTGTGGTTGCCTTTCAGATTTGGAACATCAGTCCCGTAGTTCACAGTCATCTTCTCGAAGCCCTCAATGTCGCAGTTAATGTTCACGGGTGGGTATCCCTCGCTCCCTCTCCTGACGTCCAGATCACCTCCAAGCGCTTCGACTGTTGTTTTCACATCCTTCAACGCGTCGATAACCATGCTTTGGACGAGGCCAGGGGTCCCGGCAGCTAAGCGGACGGTGATTTCCGCAGATGCTGTTTCGGCGACGACATTTGATGCTACGCCGCCGACTATACGTCCAAAGTTCATTGTTGTGTTCCCATACTTCTCACTCCATGGCAACTGCTCCCGCAGCTCAAGCAACTTGGCCAATGCCTCGACAAGCACATCGTTGGCCGAGACTCCAAGCCAGGGATATCCGGAATGCGCAGCCTTCCCCGTGATGCTGAGGGTAAAGCCTAATATGCCCTTGTGCCCACAGACAAGTTTGCCCTCGGTCGGCTCGCCGAAGATGACGATGTCGTACGGTGGTCGCTCGTTCCAGTTTGAGAAGTGGCGCATGCCGTCGCCGCCCGTTTCCTCTCCGACGACGAACAGGAGCGAGATCTCGTCGTACAGGTGTGCCCGTAGACCTTCGACGGCAACGATCTGTGCTGCGACACTCGCCTTGGCGTCCACAGATCCTCGCCCGCCAATGATGCCCGATGTCTCGTTGTAGAAGTACGGCCAGTACGGAGGCACGGTGTCGATGTGCGAGGATACGAGGATTGACGTCTCGCGCTTTTCCCCGTACGCCAGCACATTGTATCGCCTCGGCGCGGTTTCGTGCAGTTCGACCGTGAAGTTCCTGTCTCGGAGGTATGCCGCTAACCACAGCCCTATGTGCTGCTCGTCTCCGGTGACCGATTCGAGCCCAACCAGCTTGCGGTGGAGGTGGAGAAGCTCGCCGGACGTGGTTTCCGGGAGGAAGGGGGCGTCACGGGCGGTCGGCGGTGGCGGCGGCGGCCGCTGGGAGGCTGCAGTCAGAGCAGCGAGGGCCACTGGAAGCAGTAGCACGGATCGTAGCATTTCCGTTCAAACTTCAGAGACAGGCGCGTGAGGGGTGGCGGGCCTGGGAAGGTCGGAGGGGAAGGGACGGGTGCCAAGGCCAGGGGACGTGGGGCTGTGGGGGCGCGGGCACAATCGCAGGGGGGTCTGCTTCATCTTCATCCCCAGGCGACGTACTACTCGGGCCCAAAAGGTTTCTCCGAAAAATCTCAAGAGATTGCCCGTGCGTAGCACGGGCCTATCCCCCCAATAGAAATGATCCCCCCAATGCAAACAGTACACTGCAGTCTCAATTTGTTAGCTAGCTACGCGTAATTCAGACATTGTAAACCCGTAGAATTAATCTATACACATTATTGAAGGCCCTAGTCATTTTGCGCATTATTAGGCGAGGCGTGGGTTGCGTCGCTGCCCTCAGCGTCGGATGAGGCCTCATCAGAGACCTCATCCAGCAACTCTGTAGGGGCAGGTTGAGACTCGTTTTTGACGCTTTGTGAACGAGATTGCTGAGCCAGCAGTGAGTCCTCTTCCTCTGCTCTCCTCTGGCTGTCTTGCTCCTCTCGTAGTTGATTTTCTGCCTGTAGTTTCGCGATGACGAGTTTGTTGTACGGGTCAATCAGGCAACGCACCTGGCCAGCCACGTCAATAGCTAGCGTCAACTCGTCGGTTACTTTGCGCCTATATTTGAGGCTGCTCGGCTGCTGTATATACTCCAATTTGCTCGCTGCTATAGTGTTGTAGCGCTCGTCGTCAAGGGGGTGTACCCAGCGGGCGACGTTGCGGTAGGCTACAACCTTTGCCTTTCTTCGATTGACGTACTTTCTGCCCCAGTTCCTCACAGGAGGCAGTACCTTGAGGTATTTGTTAAGTAAAACCGTAATCTGGCGAAGTTGTTTAGCTGTAACGTCTCGTACAGCGCGAGCAGCGTCGTTGACGACCCGCTGCTGTACCATCGCGCGCGCGTCTTGGGCGTAGATTGGGCCACCCTTGACGTCAAGCGCACGCCGTTTTCGGCGCCGGCGCTCATCTTTAGCAGTCACAGCTGCCTCTGTTTTACGCAGCTCTCGCTGCAGGCCACCCGCCGCGCGAGCGAGCGCTGAGACGCCCCGCTGGTGTTTGATAACGCTGGCAGCAACCTCTCGAGGGAGGTGTTGACGCAGCACAGCTTGGACGAAAGGCTCCTGCGCCTGTATTTGGCGTACAGTCTTTGGCGTGCGCCAGGCGGCGTCCCCCAGCTTTGGCTCTGCTGGCTCTGGCGTTGTAGGCGTGTAGGCGCGGCGGACGAGCTGCGCCTGTTGTAGGTCAATCTTGACGTGGTTGTAGCGCCGGATGGGCGCGCGAGATGGCTCGCGAGATGGCGACGAGCCAACCTTTGGCGGCGAGGAGAGTACTATAGGCGTTGTAGAGCGTACAGGTAGCGGAGGCGTAGGCGAGCGCTCGTCGTCGCTAGAGTTGCAGTTTTCTAGTAGCTTCAATTGACGAAGTACAATATCAGGTTTGAACGGCGCAAGCCCTGTACGTTGCCAACCGCTTAGTATGGTGCTGCGAGTGAACGTGAGACGTCGGATCTCTGCTACAGTCGCTAGAAAGTCAGCTTTGCTTATATCTTTAGACCCAGCGCGAGCAGCCCAGTCAAGCTGGCGACCGTGATACCATTTGAGTGGTTGAAAACAGCCAACGTCAAGTGGCTGCAACATGTGAGTCGTGTGAGGTGGCAGCGAGTATAGCAGGATACGATTATCCTCAGCGTATTGAGCAAACTCTCTCGTCTCATGAGATCCGTGGCCATCAACGAGTAGTAGCCGCCATACGCCTTGCTGTCGCCTAGCTGTCATCTTATCAAAGTGTTTGAGCCAGTCAAGCGCTATCCGATCGTTGCTGTAACCGCTGTCGCTAACGTCAATAAGGTAGTCTTCAGGCAAGTCAGGTATCCAGTGCTCCATTACTGTAGTTGCTTTGATAATAACTAGAGGCGTTATTGCCTCGCCGTCAGCGCTTACGCACTCTACGAGAGTCATCAACTCGCGGTTGTTGGCGTTAGGTATAAAAATCTGGCGCCCATATCGGCTGTAAACGTACTGGCTGGTTGCGACGCCAATCCGGCAGCCAGTTTCGTCCATATTGTACGTATCGCGAGGCAACACGCCCAGGCGTTCAATGTGGCTCTCTAAAGTCGTGAACCAGGCGCGCAGCGCCTCTGGTTGCTGGGCGAGTTTCCTCGCTATCTCCATTGGCTTTGCCTTGACGCGCTTGTATTTTGGGTGCCTCTGTAGCCAGCGGCGCGCCCAATGTTTGCCCAACGGCGGAGGGGCCTCATCAACTCCCAAATACGACTCTTGAAGTATCAGGTTTGCCTGCTGCTCAACCTGCACCCGGTGTATCCCCAAACCGATGGCGTCAATCGAGTCGATAAAGCGCACGAGAGCGAGATCTTGGGCAGGCGACAGCAGCTGAGTTGCCTCACGATCAGATCGCGTTGGGAGCTTGAGATAGGCACGGCGCAAGCGAGCGTAAGGGAGGTTGTGGACTGTAGCGTACGATTTGAGGTTGGGCGCTGTGTAGGTGCGAAGGTGCGACGCGTGCAGCTGCAAATCTACCGCCTCTCTAGCGTATTTTTTCGCGTTAGCAGGGTTGCGAGGCATGTTTAAAAGATTTCTACCGCTTTAGAAATTAATTATATAGCGTTGTGGCGGGTGTTGATTTATATAGAAGTATTTTGTTTGCATTGGGGGGATCATTTCTATTGGGGGGATAGGCCCGTGCTACGCACGGGCAATCTCTTGAGATTTTTCGGAGAAACCTTTTGGGCCCGAGTAGGTGGTATACATACAAAGGGATAGCCCGGCGGCTCCTTATTGCGCCGCACTAGCCTGTGCATCTAGGCAGAACCGAGTATAAATCAGGCTCAAGCCTTTCGTCCGCAAACAACATATACCCAAAACCAAAGCCGCTGCCCTTTGCCGACTTCAAATTCCCTCGCTAGATCGTCCATTGCCGTCTTCACTTCCTGCTCGTCTCGCCCAGTCTCGCGCCCCAACCTCTGCATAAGCGGGCCGCACATCAGCGGCGTCTGCTTTCCTACGTACTGGCCAAACTGGGCGGCTTCAGGGGTGAGTCCCTCCCACTCTCCACAGGTGGAGATGTACCGCCTCACGGCAATATCTTCAAGGCCCGCGGCATCAAACAACGAGCCAAGTTCAGAGCCGGCAAAGGGATTCAGGCTTTTCGCGCGCAGAAGGGAGTTGTGCGTCTGCGACCAGAACGGCGTCACAGCATACGCTTCTGACGGGTGCTTCTTTGCTTCTAGCTCCGATAGCGACAGCGTGTGCGGCGCGAACGTCTCGCGTGATGGTAAACCAGACGAGGACGGGAGTCGGTACCAGTGGTAGTCCGCTTCCTGCATCTCGACCCAGGCGCCCGGTTCGGCCATCAATACGGCCCGTTCAACATAGGACTTCCAGTTGGTGATTCCGTAGATCAGCATCCGCGAGAAAACATAGTCGAATGAGGCTTGCGGGAACCGGGGATCGGGGTTCTCCGGATTGGTGAGTACGTCGAAGTCAGCTTGGACGTACGTAAGGTTCGACAACGGCGTGCGCAGATTGGTGGGAACAGCGGATAGGTCCACACCGTATACAGAGGCGGAAGCATAGTTGGATGCGATTTCGTGAGTTACGCTTCCTGTGCCACAGCCGATATCTACAGCTCTACCGATGTCTTTGGGCAGTGGTGCATGGATGATGCGTTCTCCCATGAGTCCCTTGAATAATGAATGCTGCAACTCCAAGCGCTGTTGCTCGACATTGCTAACCGTTGATCAGCATCTCATGCACAGTACATTGTTGTATACCAGGTATCTGTGTGGAGCGGAGGTTCCCAACTTACTCATTCGGCAGAGCGTACGCTGCCTTCGTTTCATGATACTGCCTCTTTTCTCCGCTCTCATCACTCTCTGACACCAGCATAGGACTCACTGCGACGGTAGACATGTTGTCTAGTACACCTTGCAATGCCAGCTACACTACTCCGTACGTGGAGGATCAAAAGAGGGGGACTGAGGCACAGCCTCGGAGGTTTCGGTCCGCTGTTCTGTTTTGTTCTTTTACCGGGCGAGCTTGGCCCAATAAGGTACTTAGATACCGATAGACGTTACCCTTTGTGGTGTAGTGATTCTTGATACAGAATATTGGTAAGCTTGCGGAGCCTATCACGTGGCCGTGCATTGGCACAGACGGCGAAGATTAATACTCATCCTGTAGGGCTTTGGGTTAGTCTCAGGGTGAACAGCAATTACATAGCAAGTGTTAGCATTGTATATTGTTCAACAGCACAAGTTAGTGCCTACGCTGGCAGGAACGCTATCAAACCGATTGCTAATCGGCTTTGCCATTTCGAGACTAGCACAACTGTGCGAAAATAGGATCTTCGTTCATCGCCTCCGCTTCTTCACTGCCCCAGCATATTTCTTCACAGTCGTTCGTCATCACACGCCTATATACTGTACTTTCGATCTTTACCACCGCTGCCATCAGAAACTACCTTGGTACTAGAGGTCATCAGGCGCAGAGCTGATTACTAAGCCTGAATCAACTTTGGCTTTCCTACGGAGTACTAGTCGACCACAAACATCCAGGCTCAATATTTTCCACACAGGATTCTAGTATAAGTCTCTGCTAGCTCCATCCCTACATCAGTTGTTAATCATTGGGTCTACACAGGTTTCGATGTCGTGATCGAACTCGAGAAAGGGTAATTGCGGTGGAACGTGTCGCTGAAACCGTCAAAGCGTCAAGAACTGTCATTTCAAGAAGTACCAAACCTGACGGACATTTTACGGCCCAAAGACATGGATTATTTTCAAATTCCCAACTCAGGTTTGGCTATTGCAAGCTTCGGTCGTCTTAGCATGAGCATGTCACAAATGCTGACTGTTCTTAGCCCCATGATTGTTACCTTTTTCGGCATTGATACCCTCGGCACCTAGTATCTTCAGATCGGCGGTGGAGCAGTCGAATTTTCCTCCCTTCTCTCGGGGGCTGGCACACCTTGGCCGAGCTCTAGCTTAATCACCATGACCGTAGCATATACGATTTTGCATCATTAGCGCTAGTTTCTTTGTCGGGACACAAATAGCAACAAATGCGTTCGCTTAGAGGCTATATGGCTCTACTATCTTCAGGGCCAAGGTTTTAGTATAAACCTGACAATCGTGTCTTCAAACATTGCAAGGTATACCAAGAAGCAGTTGACCGGCGTCACTGTTTACGTGGTGTCAAATTGGCATCATCTTTGGGCCACGGACCTTCAAGAGCAGCGAGGCGCGAGGCCCCAGGCGCTTATTCCGCGTAGGTCCTCTCCTTTACCACCTGTGCTGCCGACCCAGCTAACTGATCGCAGCATGCTCATTGGGTATTCAACCAAGCTAGTTATGGTGCTCGTTCTCTATGCATACATGTGGTCAGTGAACAATAACAGGGACCGCGCCCCGTCGAGCGGAATCCCTCCAACAGATGAGAAATGTATGGGAGCTATCGAAGCGGGCATTTATGACGTTACTTTGACCAACAACGAGTTTTAGGTGTATTCTATGATTGAGAGCGCGAAAGAAGAAGACCAGTCCTCAAGATGGAGATCGAATGCTGTGCTGATGGACGGATTTGTTCAGAACTCCCACATGTACGATTGGTCCTAGCTGTAGTACATTACATACGTTTTCGCTATGACAGTTCGGTCGATCTCCGCGGCAATCGACTTCCTTTTCATTGAGCGTTCGTCGCTGTTATTGGTGTGTGCCGCAAGATTGGGCGACGTCCATGGTCTAGTAACATTTACAGCCACTCCATAAGCACGCATCTGTGCTTACGCAGCCTTAGGACGCTACATTTTTGTTTCATCGACAGTGAGTCGTCTCTCGTGCCTGTTCTCACACTCGTTTTCCAGTCCTCTAATCTTTGCAGGACCGATACCATCCTATGTCCTTGCTCACTGCGGGGTGGCTATGAGCTCGACCAAGCATGCGGTCCATGTCTTGCGAGTCAGTATTTCAGGTTTGCATCTGCAAGTCAACCATTTTCCGATTCTATGAGTGAAACAGTGGTGCGCTACGTCACGGCTGCTTTTTCCGAAAAGCAACATCCACCACCAGGCAAGGTCTAAAAGGTGAGCAATCCTCTTTTCACACATGTTACTTGCACGACATCTATCTCCTCAAAAGTTGAAGCGAGTGGCGCTGCTCCCGGACGGGTCGTGTATCCAGGTAAGTGAGTCTCCAGACCGTTGCGGTATTACAAGGTCTGTTCCTTTCGCCCAAGCGAGGTGTTGAGTTGTTCGGGGTATACGACACGACTAGATCCTTACCTTTTCCTAGGTTTAGTCACAGGAGGTTCTTGTCATTGCGATAGTTAATGACGACTAGTTCTTCGAGGCACAGGGATTTCTGCGAGAAAACTCCTCTAAGGAGCCCTCTACCAACAACCTCAACTTCAATATGAAAGCAGGTCTCTTACCTCTTCTGGCTCTATGCGGCGCGGTCGCCGCGTGGCTCCCTCACGACAAACTCCGCGGTGTGAATCTCGGTTCTCTTTTTGTCGTGGAGCCGTGGATGATGATGAGGAAATGGGAATCTATGGGCTGTGGCAGCTTGAAGTCGGAGCTCGAGTGTGTTAGCAAACTCGGTCAGGAAACCGCGGATAAAGCTTTCCGGGACCACTGGGAGACATGGGTTACTGAGCAAGACATGGACGAGATCAAAAAGTACGGACTGAACACTATCAGGGTGCCTTTGGGTCATTGGATCGTGGAAAGCACGGTTCAAAAACCTGGAGAGCAATTTCCTCGAGGTGGAATGGCTTATCTGGACCGACTTGCAAGCTGGGCCACAGCAAAGCAACTCTATGTTATCCTGGATCTACATGGCGCCCCTGCTGCACAGACACCACAGCAGCCATCTACCGGTCAAGTATGTCGTCAACGCATCATTCCATATCTTTTAAAGTCTCTGACGACTCCCATAGTTCGTCTCGACAGCCGGGTTCTTTGAACCTGACCGCTTCAACCAGGCCTACGCATTCTTGCAAGCCATGACCGAGCACATACACACAAACGCCGCCTACAACACGACTGGAACTATCCAAGTACTGAACGAGCCCGTGCGAGACTACTCGCAGGCACCCCTACTCTTACAGTACTACGCGACAGCATACGAAAAGATTCGCGAAGTGGAGAAAAAGCTCGGCGTGTCCAAAGACAAGCGGCTGACGGTTCAGTTCATGGATAAAACGTGGGGCGCTGGCAATCCAAAGGATGTCATGAGCGGCAAGCACGGCGTCGCCTATGACAACCACCGGTATCTGAAATATGCGCCTGTGCAGCACACCAAGGAGTCATATCTCAGCACCTCGTGCGGCGACTCTTTCGGCGAGGCAGGCAACACACCAATCGTGATTGGAGAATGGAGTCTTGGCGTCGAGAGCAGTGTCGAGAAAACGGCCGAGTGGGAGCCTACGAGGGAGCAGAACAAGGCTTTCTACACCAAATGGTGGGCTGCGCAGGTGGTGGCATATGAGAAGCAGGCTGGGTGGGTCTTCTGGAGCTGGAAGACGCAGCTTGGAGGAGACTGGCGCTGGAGCTACAGTGCGGCGGTTAAGGTAGGGGTGCTGCCCGAAGACGCTGGCAAGGCTGCTGAGCTGTCGCCATGCTAGGTGGGAAGGAGTAGAGAGTAGATGGCGGATGGCGGATGGCAGATGGCAGATGGTAGATGACAGCTACAGCTACAGCTGGCAGATTCGTAGATGAGGAATGGCCCGAATGAAGCCTTTCAAGGCCACTCCAAACAGCTGGCACAAGCCACGGCGTTCAGAGTGGGTGTAGACGTCCAGAGTGAGTGGTAGACGTTCAGTGACTGCAAGGCTGGGCAGGTGGGGCCGGTCATGTGTTCTGGCTAACCCGAACAGTGCTAGCGTGCCGGGCCATGGCCGTCCGCCTATCTATCTATTTGTCTACCGCCGCCCGCCAGGCTACAGTATCTATCTACCAGGCTATCTATCTCTCTGGCTACCGCTCCCCCGCGATTGCGACAGTCCAGACTCCAGACAATGCTCGAAATCGCCTGCTTCAACGCCCCGTCGGCGGTCGCGGCGGCCAACGCTGGCGCTGATCGCATCGAGCTCTGTGCCGACTACGCCGCCGGCGGCCTCACCCCAAGCCTCGCCGCGCTCCAGCAGCTCCGCACGGCGGCCGCTTGGGTTGCTGTCCATGTCATGATCCGACCGCGGCCGGGCGACTTTGCCTACTCGGCCGCCGAGTTCGCGCAGATGAAGGCGGCCATCCGCCTCTTCCAGCCACACGCCGACGGCTTCGTGTTCGGCGTCCTCGACGGCGGGCGCTGCGTGGATGCGGCTCGCAACCAAGAACTCGTCGCGCTGGCCGCCCCTCGGCCCTGCACCTTCCACCGCGCATTCGACCAGACACCCAGCCTGTCCGAGGCGGCGCGCCAACTCGTCGGCTGCGGCTTCGCGTCCATCCTGACCAGCGGAGGCCAAGCCGACGCCGTTGCCGGTGCCGACTGTGTTGCGCAACTCCAACGGAGCACGTGGGGGACCAAAGTCTCATTCATTCTGGGCGGCGGAGTCCGGTCGTCGAACGCTGCACGTCTGAAGAGCCAGGCCAAGGTTCAATGGTATCATTCTGCAGCAATCACGCGGCCGGGCGAGCACGTCGACGAGGAAGAGGTCGCCAGACTCCGACATGTCCTGAGCCAGCCGGGCTGACCTCTCTTGGAAGCGGCGCTTGGACAAACAGACGCCCCACGTATCTCCCCTCACTGCTCAGACACAACTAAACACACCAACGCGATCAAGCCTTCTCCAGCCTGCAGACCGCCAGTACGCCACCGCCAGAGGCTGTCTTCGGGCAACCGCCCTGTTGTACGACACCGATACTGCAAGAACAGATCTCGACACTCGCAGCTCAAGTGAAGACGCCACACGTTTGGGCCTTCAAACCCCGCACTCCCACGCGTACATGGCGTACATCAAACCGCTGAATAGTGACACCCCGAGCGAGGCGGGCGCTTGCCTCACGCCCAGTCCGGTTGCGCCGGTACTCGACGACGACGACGGAGCGGCCACAGCTGCGGAATTCACAATGCTGGTGAAGACACTGTTCACCACCGTGGATTCCGGAAGCACTGTCGGCGCGGTAATCGTGGTCCCTGGCATCGTCGCGGTTATGAGAACAACCGATCCCAGCTCTGTCGCAGGGATCGCGCTTCCTACCCCCTCAGCTGTCCATTGCGGAGGGATGGACATGGTTGCAGTATTCGGCTTCGCTGCTGCATCCTCGGCATAGATGTCGCCCTTGTCTCCGCCCTCCTTCGTGTATTCTCCACTTATCAGGTTCGCTTTCAACTGGCCCGAAATATAGTCGCCGGTGGTCAGCGACCCGAACGAGCCGTCAGGGAAGGTGTATTGCGTCGTGAACTTGTCGTAGCACATCGGAATGTTCTGAGTTTGGACCTTCACACAGTCCACCGTCTGACGACAGCAGAATCCGTCTTCACGCGCAACGACGGCCTTCATTTGGCGCTTGCGAAAGTGGATGTCTTTGACGGACGCCAGCACGTTGGTGTAAAGCGATGCCAGTCCCGATCCCACGGCCGGAGCGTTGGTGCCTGTCGCGCCTTGTGGGTTACATGGCGAACAAGCTTGTCGCGCCGAGTTCGCATGCACTGTTGCAAGGAGAGCAAGCGCGAGGAATCGCAAAGACATATCGGGTTTGGGTCGAGTTTGAGGATACGCAATAAATAGTGGCGATAGCCAAGGCTACTGGATGCAAACAGTGTGGTAGTGAGGGGAAGGAGGGGCCATTCTGCTGGGGATCTTGGTGAGATATATAAGGACGGGATTGTCGTGCCGTGGCAAGAATGCTTCAGGGCAGTCTACGCCTGAATAGGGATGCACCGATATACTCTCTTCCATCAACCTCAGCAAACCGGTTTGTTAGGCGATTAGCCAATACCCTCGACACCGCAAGTCTTCTCCCGCCGCACTCAGCACAAGGCGTGTTCCTCCAACATGTCTCACCTGGGGCCCCTAGTCACTGTAGCCCGGCTCGCCCACAATGTCACTGGTGCAAACACGTACCGTCTCCAGGCCCTCAGGCTGAAAGTCTCGCAGCCCTTTGCAACTCTTAGTAGACGTACTAGCCAATGCCGCGTGTTGCAGTTGATCATGCGCGACCCCGCAATTCACTGGCTAGAGGCGCCTCGGAACCTTGCGCTTGTCAGCTGCCGAAGTGAACACCACATCGCCACCTGGGCAGGGCTGGCAGCCGTCGCCACACAACAACACCGCTCTTGTCCCTGATCATGTATCGCGCCGCTGCGGCCAACATGGCGAGACTCCCACCAGCTCTGGGAGATGTTGCTGAGCTGACTAGGATACTTGCCGGGCAGTCCGGAGCTGCGCCAAGCTCCCACATGCCATGCCGTTGTGCAAGGCTGATGGTTCAGCACCGCCCCTGTTCCTGCTGTCAACATGCAGCTAAGAGGAGGCGTATCGGTCTGCTGCCAATGAGTCTAATTTTGAAGCGGCAAAATAACGCCCATCGTGCCGAGTCCCACTATCTGAAGCCCTGCTCGCTCTGCTTAGAAACAACTAACTCTCGAAAAGTAAGTCGATGATCACAAAATGATGCAATCGCCTATAATACTCCCCCACTTGTGTCCCGGATCTCCCCCCACAGCTCCGCTCGTTCCAACCACTCTACGAGCTTTCAATCTCCGTTTTGACTACAGAGTTGAAGAATTGCTGCTTGGCTGGCGTCCTCCGTGTAGGTTTCGCATGTTTCAAAATCTTCCCGTTTTGCACTCTCGCTCCTTTCCGGTCGTTACGAGGGTGAGACTTCACGGGAACCGCGTGAGCACCTGTGCTTGGAGAGTATCTCGGGTTCTGATCGGTTGGTCCTTTAGTAAAGTCTCGCAAAAGTGATGCTAGCAATTCGTCCTTCGTCGCTTCCGTCAGGTTAATACGTTTTCCAGGCAGGTTGGTAAATGATCTGAAATCATCAAAATCATCGAATAAGCGCAATTTCTCGCCAGTTCGGCGGGTGTCGAGCAGGTTGATGATGTTGACATAGGGTGCCGCCTTGAGAAGCCGTTGGCATTCCCTTACAGTGTCCTGTGGCTCTTTTCGAACCTCCCGGCAGAGAGCTTGATAGCCACGAAGCGACCAATCTTCGTCAGTGGCTTCAGTCTCGCGTCCTCTTCCCGGCTCTTTTGCTGGAAAATAAAGACATTCCAGTTCCTGCTTGATGGCTTTGCTTCTCTCAATTGCGTAGTGTTGCGAGCCTGGAACCCAGTTCTGCGATGACGCGAGGCGGTTGAATTCGTCCTGAAAGGCTGCGGTGGCATCCGGCAGGAACGAAGTCCCTGCGAATTGATCGAAAAGACTGGTGAACACGTCCACTTCCGCGCTGTCGATTTTTTCGTATACTGAAACGGCCTGTTTGGCTTCCCATAGGGTGGCAAAGCCTTTGAAAGCGCTGCCCGTGTAGCCGTTCACCTGCTTTTGGGCCGCTGACAGGCTCGTATACACGCCCGGCTGCCTGCCTATCCAAACGGCATAGTATCTATCGGAAGATTCGCCTGTGGCTAAGAATTGTAGGGCCTCTTTTTCTGTATTAAATCTCTTGAACGAAGATTTAGAGTACCCTTCGACTTGTACCTAACATGTCGCCCAGTCCTTGTATACGCCGGGAACCCGGCCGTCACGGACTGCATAGTAAATCTGCGGCATGGCTTGCTATTCTGGGTTGATTGTCGTCTGGTGAGTTGTTGTTGTTGAGAGGTTTCAGCTGTGGAGGTAGATGATTGAGTGTAAATCGGTGGGGCTACGCGTCGCGTCGTAGATAGCGCGGTTATGGATGCTCACGCGTAAGCAAATCTTCGCACCGATGTTCTCACACGAGTCAGCGGTCAAGTGCAAATAAATCAGATGGTTATTATGCAAAGAATAGGGGAGATGAGGGAAGGCCAGGACGTGGTCTCTACTCCCGAAAGTAACTTATCGATATCGGTTGCCGGTGGAATGCGGGGAGCCAATTTTATCTCAAATATAAAAGCAACCCTATATTAACAAGTATTGATTCGTAAAGTACTTCTGGGATGAGGAAGCAACTGCTCATCCTGGCGACAAGTGCTAGACCCACCCAAGCACCAAACGGCGACCGCGACTGGCCCGGTGGAGCATTGAGAGAAGCTTGAAGACTTGCGAGAAAGTAGTGCATTGTCATATTTACCCTTTCCCTTCACAGGCCTTCGTGCGCTGCATTCTTGCATTCACCCCTTGCCGCCGTAGTCTTTGTTCCACACGGCGTTGAAGGATTCCCTGTCAACGGCATATTCTTCTAGGAACTCGCGCTCGAGATCGTGGGTCCTGCGACCCAGCAGCACCAGGCTGTGCAACGGCCTCCCGAGATCTGCATGGCAGAGCTGGCCGAGTGTGCCCGCCACCATCTTCTGGTCTTCCGAGCCCATGCGGGCAACGCCTACCGCGAGACTCTCCCGCGTGTACACACCTTCCTGCTTGACGTCGTCCTCAATCTCCAGCATCTGCTGCGCACACTGCGCCACCGTCATGTAGCGGGGCGGTTCGTAGATGTTGCGGCCCCGCGCCATGTTTTCGAGGCTCTGCTCCTTGACCTTGATGTCGAGCAGGACCAGGGTGTGCAGGCCGATGGAGACATTCTCCTTGATGCGGTCGTAGAAGGAGGCGGGCTTCCAGTTGTCGAGGAAGAAGACCATGGACACGGTCTGGCCGAAGTTGTAGAGCTGGAGCCCGGTGGCGCCGATGGCGGTGAGGATGCTGGCGTTGGGGATGCAGCGGACGGGGATGGACAGCTGGCGCGCACGCAGGACGAGATCGGAGTGGGTGGTGGCCCTGCAGTGGGCGGGTCAGCGGCGCGGACGGCGCGCAGGCGGGCAGCGGGCAGGCGGGCAGGAGGGAGTGCGCACCCAAACGGGTCGCCCACGACGAGGAAGGCGACGTCCACCTTGTCGGCGCCGCGCAGGATGTCGTCGCTGGCCGACTCGACGGTTTCGCGGTCGGCAACGGCCACCGGGCGGCCGTAGAAGGCCTCCTGCCGCCGCCGTCAGTACAGTCACCAGTCAGTGTGCGGGCAGCCTGCACGAGGGGCGCAGGACGCACCAGCGCGCCCTGGTCGACCAGTAGCACGGCCGTGTAGGCCTCGAGATACACGCGGGCCGCCTTCTTGACAATCCCCAGGCCCTTCACCGTGATGTCTTTTTCGTCGGCCAGCCCGAGCCCCACGAGGTAGAGCATTGCGGCGGGGGTGCGCGTCCCAGCGTCGATGTTGCGATGGTGATGGTGATGGTGATGGTTCCAAGCTTCAGGTGTGCCGGCCAACTCTGCAGTGTTTCTGGCGGGGCCGGTAGGGCTGAGCCAAGCATCTACGACCGCAACCCTGGAACTCGCAGGCCGCCCACTTCACTGTGGTAGCATCTCCACATCACTGTCACTGTCCCCGCCTCGACTCCGTTCACATCATACCTGAGGTAGCCGTCTTTCCCCGCGCTCTTGGTCTGTAGCACCACCACGAGTCGTCCTTCCCAGATACGCCGCCATGGCGGACAAGGACAAGCTGGCAAAGTATCGGACCGAGATCCAGCAGGTGAGGCAGCTTTCCCTTGATTTCTGCTGTCCCGTTCCAATGCATCCTATCTTCAGAGTGAGGGCTTGCATACTCGCCCGTTCGCCTGAGGAGCTGGGCTATCCCTTCATCTTGTATGCTCCCATCTTCTATCCGTGTATACTCGACGCATGGCCGCTCATTAACGGATTTCATTCAGATGATGTTCGTGTCGGGCGAAACTGGAGAACCGGCCGCCGATACCACGACGCTCATCGAATCTATTGTCCAAGACCAGGTTCAACACATGCTCCGCGAATGCACCACCCTAGCAACCCGGCGCGGATCCCGCAGCATATCCACCGACGACCTCTTCATGCTCATCCGACACGACCGTGCCAAAATCAGCCGTCTACGCCATTTTCTCCAATGGAAAGACGTGCGCCGTTCGGTCAAGGACTCGGACGACAAAGGCGGAGATGCAGGTGCAGATGTTGCAGGGGGTGACCCCGACATAGCAGCAGGCGTAGTGGGGTCAGGATCTGGTCCGGGACCCGAAGCGGGCAAAAAGGCTAAGCGTGCAAAAGTCGACTTGGTCTGGGAGGTCCATTCCTTCTTCAACGAGTTTCCACCCACCATGGACGACGTCGAAGATGAAGAGGAAGAAGAGATGAACTTCGCCACCCTGCAACGGCTTAAAAATGCCGACGAGCGCACTAAGAACATGACCAGAGAAGAATACGTCCACTGGTCTGACTGCCGACAAGCCTCATTTACATATCGGAAGGGCAAGCGCTTCAAGGAGTGGGCGGGTTTTGGCCTCATTACAGACTCGAAGCCTTCCGATGACATCATCGACATCCTTGGTTTTCTGACCTTTGAAATTGTGCAAACACTCACGGAAGAAGCGCTCAAAGTGAAAGCTGCCGAAGATCTCTACAAGAAATCCACGGGTGGGGAACCCCAGAATCGACTCAAACGCAAACGCGAGCGCGGACTCTTTGACCCGCCCGAGGAGGCTAGAGAGCCGGTACAGACAGCGCATGTGCAGGAGGCATATCGGAGGCTTCAGCGAGGAAATAACAAGAGCAGGGCTATGCTCAACTTTACAAGGAACGTGCATTTGTCAGCACTGAAGCTGGTGAGTCCACTGATTCCTCAATGTTCCCAACATGCTATGCCTAACAATCTCAATAGATCTAGCCATCTCGCATATACTGGCCTAGGCAGCGGAGTTTGATGCCGCGTTAACGATTTACTGCGATACCCATGGAAGGCAAGGGGTTTAGGTGTAGCCTGGCATCTCATTACCTGTTTTATGGACATTCATAGGTAGCATTGAGGTGTTTAAAATGACAGCCATGGCAGTCCAGCATGCTAGGAGAGAAGAAGCTCTTTTGCAAAGACCAAGACACGTACATGAAAACATGCCCGCATGTGCCCTGAAGTAAAAAGGAAGTCCGCGCCTCCTTTACCCTTAAGAAAGCCCACGCCAGTATGTCATGTTGTCCACTGCTTATTCCTCGCCAACCAAAGCAGCCCGCTTTTCCTGTTGTCTGGCCACCTTCCTCTCCCTCGCCGCCTTTGTCTTCGCACGCCTGGCGTCCATCTCCTCCTTGATGTGCCTCTCACGCGCCTTCTCAGCCTTGGCCTTGTGGATCTAAGTCATGTTAGTCGCCGAGTGCAAGAGAGTTGAAATCGTGGCAGACGTACGTGTTCAACGAGAGCACGCTTGTGCTTGAAGGTGTTACCCTTGGACAGACGGTAGAGCTCGTGGTAGAGGTGCTTATCAATCTTGCCCGCGGCACGGTACTTGACAAGAAGTCGTCGAAGGACTCGGAGACGGCGCATCCAGAGGACCTCACTGTTATCAAGTATATTAGCATGCCATTCCCAAATCATCAAATCGCGGGTGCGCCCGTCCTCTCTATCTCAACGTAATGGCGGGTCTGCATACCTCGGCATACGAGCATCCTTGGTACCCTTCCTCTTACCGAAACCACGATGACGACCAATGCGGCGAGCGGCAGTCAAGGCTCGGGCACGAGCGCGGGAGTGCACAGTAACGGGCTTGCGGATGATGAGGCCATCGGAAACGAGCTTGCGGACGGTCTGACGGGAGTTGGCATTGGAGATTTCGTTGACTTCGTTCGGGTCGAGCCAGATCTTGCGCTTTCCGCAGCCAACGACGGACGCCGCAAGGCGCTTCTGCGTGCGGAGGTTGACCCTATCAGTCATTATAGTTAGCATGCGGTCTTGTACTGATGTTAAAGTAGGCGTGGGGAAGAATTGTGTAAGGAGGGGTTCGCCACGCTCGAGTGGCTCATCGGACACCACGGCGCGATGATACGCATCGCTAGAAGGGCCGAATACGGTCCTTACGAAAGGAGAAGACTTCAAATGTCGAGATCCTTACATTGTGAATGTGTCGGCCGTTGGTCGTTGGTGGGTTGATGGAGTTGCTCACAACGTTTGGCTCATCAAAAAGAGACTTGGAGTGTGTGCGTAAGCGAGTGACGCCAAGCCCCCGCTGTGTCACGTGAGATCGCCGCAGGGATTCGAGGTCGTCTCGTCTTCCTCACCTTCCAAGGTTGTTAACTTTGCTTGTTAAAGACTACCCAAATAATAAAAGAACTCGTCGTGGAGACGCTCGCTTACCAAAAAGCAAAACCTAGTATATTCATAACTTTGTAGCTCGAATCATGACCCTTTTGCACACCTCCAGCAATGCCTGTGGGCAAACAAGTTGGACGGCTGTGAGGCAACATAAGGTTCGGATATACGTGGTATTAACGTTGGATTTGTAACATCTCCTGCTCCGCCTGGAAGTTCTACATTGCTACTACGGCTCTATATTACTGTAGCTTAAGATCCTGCTCACTCAACACCCCATATAACTTCTCGATCTCCAGTCCTATGATACCAAGATCTTGAGCGAGTTGACCAGTGACGAGAGCTAACTCCAGTTAACAATTTTATAGCATAACAGAAGAAGGAGACTCACCATATGCATATAGCAATTCGAAATCTTCGTCGGTTGCGACAATTTTACCTAGTCCCGACCGCCGGAACTCGAATACCTTTGCTAGCAACCGATCTCGAGTATGGTCGACGCTGGGCAGCACATCGTTGAGCGGGTACGTTAGTTTCATAGATGAAGCCATGACTGCTTTGGTCAATACTGCATCTCAATTGTCTAAGGGATGTTCTTACCGGAAAACAAATGACTGATACGCGCGCCTAGTTCCATCCACTCCTTTTTCGTGTAATTAAGAATCTCCTTCTCGCCCTCGCTTTTCTTCAAGTCTTTCAGGATAACGACATTCATGGCATGGAAGCTGTCGAGCATACGAGCGGTCGCTTCCAGTATGACTCTGAAACTTTTGTCCGGGAAAGGGCCTTTTAACTCAAACTCAGATTTGGCTGAGTTACGCAAAGTGTCAAGATGAGTCCAAAATCTCCGCAGCTCAAGCTCCTCTTGAGGAGTCATGTATGACGTTGAGCAGGTCTCGTTAGGATCCAATAAGGAATGAAGCGGTCCGCGTCTCCAAATTAAACCCATTTTCAGCCAGAGGAGAGACGTGCCCTTCTTCACCTTGCGTCGCGCTGAGATAGGCCAGATGAGTCGAGTGACGATGATGCCCCACAAGCAACCCACCAGTACAGCCATCACTCTGTGCAGCACAATTTCCCAAATTTCGGGTGAGATGCCACCTTCATCTTCGTCTTCATCATTATCCCGTGCCGATAGTAAGTAGGCGTAGAGTGCAGACAGATTGTACGTCAGCATAATAAATCGGCCCATAGGTCCTTTGCCTTTCCCAACAATAATGTAGAAGCACTGAAGCGATACGAGCCAACCAAGAAATCCGAGGATATAAGGGTTTTCGTTGGCAATAATCCAAGCGACAATTGCGTAAATAGCGCCGAGGCAAGTACCGGCGAAACGTTGCCAACCAGTTGTGTTGGAGGCGCCAATAGTCTAGAACATCTTAGTAGGAAGACGTACGTGCTCTGTAAGGCTCACATACCATAGAACACACCAACATATAGGACAACAATCCCCATTCACCACGCCAGTGGCCATAGAATTTTTTTGTGCGAGGAAAGAAGGACCACATAGCGTAAAGAACAGCACCGATACCAACCTTAGTCGCGTACTTGATATCGTCGCGTCGGAGGATGGACACGGCGAGCCACATGCGGTAAGTAAAAGGCTGTTCATCTATGCTTTTCTCTGGATCTCCACGCGTAGACTTTCGATATATCGGAGTTCGAACATGATGTGAAAGAGTTCTTTCCATGTGTACATCAT
Source organism: Massariosphaeria phaeospora (assembly GCA_011032825.1). Taxonomy (NCBI): domain Eukaryota; kingdom Fungi; phylum Ascomycota; class Dothideomycetes; order Pleosporales; genus Massariosphaeria; species Massariosphaeria phaeospora. The sequence continues at coordinate 1,305,996 of JAADJZ010000003.1, read as the reverse complement.
GAAGGCTAGAGTGCTCTGACTCGAGGTTAGCTAAAGCGCAGAGTGCACAGAGGTCCCACTCACCAGAATCTTCCTTTTCCTTCGTGGACCAGCCCCAGTTATGCCAAAACTTGAGCCAATGCCATGTTCTTCGTTGCTGGTAATAGCGGTTCTGCTTGAGTTCCTCTAGGACGTCCAAAAAGATTCCCATATCTTCAGCGAAGTCTTGCAATGAAGAGCTGAAGTAGCCACAACTTGCTGCGACTTCTTCGAAGTCTGCAGCGACTTCAACTGAGCCGGCTCGGCTTGGTATCTTATTTTTATAAACTAATGCAAGAGCTTCACGCCTCGCACCAGCGAACAATTGGTTGGCATCGACAAGGCTGTCTCGAAAGTGCTCGTTTATGGCCATGGCATATTCGGGTCCAGGTCCAAAAGGGAGTTCTTCAAGAACTTCACGTAACGTAAACGCGAGCGATTTCTGCTGAAGTTAGCTGTTGAACCAAGTGTTAGAACTCCATCCTACCATTGGAGGACCTAAATGAGCGATGAAGATGGAAAACACATCAGCAGGAGACAGGCTGGACTTCATGTTGTGCGGTAGCTTCCAGGGGCGATTATCCAATTGGCTGGACTCATCGTCAGAGACATCTGCAGAACTTTCCGGGAGTTCATCGATGGAAGCAAGTATACTGCTTCGTCGTTCCGAATGACTAAGGCTTGGAGATAAGACTGGGGAAGGACTATGATCGGAAAATATGGAGGAATCGGTCTTGCTTAATCCCTGAATGTCTGACCTGGCTTTACCATTCCTCGATTCGGTTTGAGCTAACAGTGTGAATTGTGTCTCGGCCGCGCTCCGCAGTCCACCGATGTTCTGCGTTAGTCGCTCAAGACATTTGACTAAACGAGATTCGATTTTATACTGTTCTTCAGTACCCAAGACATAGTGCTCATACTTGGCCTCTCCAAGATTAGTCACCAGCGTTTTGAAAGTAGACTTGCTTTGTTCAGACGCCTTCACAAACGCTTTAGACTTGAGATCCTCTTCGGAGCCGGACAAGAAGCTTCGGGTAATGATGGTCAGCATCTCGCCCATGGCATCAGTGGCTTTGATGAAAGTGTCCCGGAACTCGCTCCGCGCTGATGTCGGTCGGACCAGCAGGGATACGGCGGACGAGGCGATGCAGCCCATAATGATCATCTTCAAGACCTGCCAAACTTTGTTGTACGAGAACATGGCAGCCTGCACTGCGCCTTCCTTGGTCAAGACAGTGATGATGGCGAGAGAGGTCAACGAGCAGGCGACGTTCACAAGAGGATTGCCGAGCCTTTGTTTCGTCCAGCCTACAAGGCCGAGAGCACCTCCACAGAATACGATGAGCACAATGACATGACCCAGCACGAGCAGATGATGCTTTCCGAAGAACACAGACACAGCCATGCTCGTGAACGAGATGAGTGCAGCGTAGACGAAAGCAGCAATGGCCAGCAGGATGGCCTCGAGCATGCTGCCGGCAGAGCGCGCTGCGTGGAAGTACACGGTTATGGTAGCCACCATGTGCTTGCCATCGTTCCTCCCAAGCAGCCCCGAGATGGCGGGCACAAAGGTTGCCAGGCTGCCGAGCACGTAGGCCAGAGAGCACTTGAGGATGTTGATGCCGGTCGGCGAGACGGCGAACGTGTAGGCGCCGCGCGCGGTGTGCTTGCAGCGCTCCGCAAACGCTTCGTACCTGCCCAAGTCCCGGTACCGGTCGGGAGCGGACGCACCGGGCTCCAGCAGGAAGTCGGCTTCGTCGTCGCCCGTAGGGGCGCGCCGCAGGGTGAAGGTCTTCTTGACGCGCTCGCCTGTCTGTGGGAGGACCATCGTGGCCGCGCGGAGCTGTGGGAGTGGGTCAGCGTTGCGCGTCTTCGGCCGTGGGCGTGGAGCCTCCCTACGCTGGGCCGCAAAAAACGGCGCTCGGCCGAAGCGTCGCTCATGCTGGAGACGCGTGGCAATGGGACGACGCCGCTAGTCTTCCGGCACGGCGCAATTGGGGGAGATGCGGTCACAGGACACAGGCCGAGGGTTGCGAGGGAGCCCTGGAGCTGGTAGGAGGCTGGAGGGCAGCGCGCCAGGCCACGCCAATGCGCAGTTCGTGCCAAGGCCCAGCCGCTTCCCGATGGCTGGCACCCTCGGCCAGAGCTGGCTCGCTCGATCGGACGCGCGAAATCGGACAACACGGCGCCGAGTCTTCTGCAAACCACAAGGTGATTCTTTGAGCGCCTCCCGCCTGCCGGCTCTGATAGTAGACGCCCGGATGTGGTCCCGCCGAGAACACGGCGCACGCACGCAGGGAGTCCCGGAGCCGGCCGTGGTGGCTGCCGATTGGCCGCGCCGTGGCTAGCGCGCGGCTGACTAAGGCGGCCTCTCTTGCACTTGCTGCACTGGGGCACCGCACTCGTCTACCGCCGTCCGACGCACGGCGACAAACACCATGGACGAGGACCAGGACGACATGGCCGCCCAAATGGGCTTCAGTGCCTTCGGCAGCACGAAAAAAAGAAAATACGGCCAGACCACCGTTGACTCGCCGAGGAGCAAGACCGACGGCAGCGGAGCAAACACAACCCAGCTCGGAGCCAGGCCAAAGGCTGCACCCGCCGAGGACATGCAGGAGTGTCGACATCCCCCCATCAACATCGGCGATGAAGCGAGCACACTCCAAACCCACTCTCTGTCGTCGGCGCCCAAAGACAAACAGCTTCAGTCAGCAGCCACAGGGTTGAGTGCTTTTCTAGCTCGCGGTCAGGCTCTGCCACACAAACACCCAGATGCCCAACAGCACGCCAATTCCCCAGTTGGAGAGGGCCAAGCAGTCATGGTCTCTTTCGGGGGGCCGCCGATTTCACGAGCAAAGCTGAGCGCCCTGAAGATGGGTGTCCTGAATGAAGACGGCGACTCGGCCTATTTTCTTCCGAGCTTTGTCCAGGATCCGTGGGAGAAGTCTTTGGAAAGCAGATGAGGAAATCAAAGCGCACCCCAGTGGCCACACTGAGAAGGAGTGTATTGATCAGAAGTTGGTCGGCAATCACCCTCGCCTCTGTAAAACTGTGATTTTCGTTGGGTCACGTACGAGTGCTCACGGATCACGCACCACGAACCACTAGATTTGTGGGTGTAGCTCTATCACAACGGTGCAGGAACTAACTAATGGCCTATTCGTAGTGCAGTTCGCACGCTATCAGAATCCCGACCCATCCTGGCGGACCCAGCAAAGCGGATACACCGGCCCGGTCAAAGCATGTCCTAGACCCGAAACTCGCATATATACTGAACCTGAATATGTTCACGCCTTGGTCTCACAGCTTCCCGAATGCCGAAGCTCCCGCCTGTCAGATCCTACAACACAGTGATACAGACGAACAGCAGCCCCCCGCCCACGGAGCCGTCAGCCAGCCCACTCGCTCCACGATTCCGCGATCTCCGCATCAACGTTGTACTTGGGCTTCAAACCTCTCTGTTGGACTAGTTTTGCGGAACAGATCTTGGATCGGTTGAATGTATCATCAGATCTAGCGTTTTCTTGGGCACACAAAACGTGAATGTCGCCTGCTCCGGTCGCTTCCCTCCTGCACAAGAAGGCTTAGATGTCGCGAAGCACAGCATGCCCATTCGTTTCAGATAGCGAGAAGGTCGAAGGTGGGGCTGAATTCCATCGACACAAACCTAGTGGCGCCCAACAGCTTGCATCTTGTTTATATTCTGTGTGGACAGCGAACCTTGCAAAGAAGGTATCCGTCGACCAGGTCATGTGACGCATATTCTCCCGAGTTTTGCCGCTTCACGTCGATACAAGCCACCATAGTCTCTAATCTAGAATAAGATAGAAGTTGGTAATTCCGGACATGCATATTTCAGTCATATCAGCACAAGATAGGCCACGCCATTAGAGAGCCGTTCGGTATATTGGCCGTGACATCGCTAATGACGTACAGAAAGCCACACCAACATTTCCGAGGGCTTGCTGCCTAGCCACAGAGGTCTCAAAACGCCTTGTCCCAAGCGTGGAATCAAAAGAACCGGTCGCCCACCTACAAAGCACCCCTTCCAATAAGACGCACGCCCATTCGTCAGCGAGGCCTCGCTTGCTAAATCGCCTGTGCTCATGAGAGGGCTCCAACGGGCTGGCTTCGAGCGCTGCCCGTTGCCATAGAGACACGCGACGTACCCGAAACCAGCAAGTGGGGACTGCCAATTGTCCACCATAAACGCCTTGCAGCGGGCCGAACCGCGTCAAATGGAGCCCTTGAAGCCGGGAAAAAAGCAAATTGGTGTTGGCGCCATCTGCGCTACTAAAGCAGCGAGGCATTGCGAACAATCTTGACGGGGTGGAGCGGAGACCGTAACCGCCTGGGCAGCCGATCTCTCATATCCAGTCCCAGGAGAATGGTAAAACTGGGCGGAGAGCCGCCGAAAGTAGTGGTGACATTAGTGCAGAAACAGGGGCATCACAACGCCAAGACCTTTATACAAGGAACGAAATGTTTATAGGGTAACATGAACAGTGCCATTTTGATGCGGATACGGCGTTTGGAAACCTAGCAGTCGATTGGGGCAGGATATCGTCGCTGAGCCGACTTGTACTGCTCCGGATATTTGCGTGCTGCTCGATCGTTCAGAGCGCTAGGGGTGCTGTTAGCTTATAGTCTAGAAACTATATCTGCGTACTCACTCCACTCGCTTCTGTGTCCACTGCAGATCCTTCTGCACTTCCTTTGCGGCTCTCATCCCATCTGTGAAGTTGGCTCGTGCTCCCGCTAATCGTCGCTGAGCTAGTGCCTGCAGCTCGAGGAGCTCACGGTGCTTGGCGTTGAGCTCTCCAGATCTACCATTGTCAATTCACTGCTGCTATTTGTCCGACTTTCTCCGCTTACGTTTGTGCTTGTTTTGCGAGACTACGATCGAGGGGCACCGGATCGAAAGAACCGTGTAGACGATCGCCCATGTACTCCAGTAGGTCCACTCCGGCGGTTGTTCCGCTAGATTCATAGTCGCTTGCACTGCCGGCATAGCTGCTCGAAGTAGCCGATGGCTCGTAGGATGCAACGCCGGAAGTGGTGACACTATCTGGGGCTTCTGGCGGCGACGCGGACACGTGGCCATAGCCATGATGTGCTGGATTGGGGTAGTAATAGCCAGGCTTTTGTGGCATGCTGATGGGAAGCGAAGCCGCTGGGTAAGAAGAATAGTATCCGTGCGTAGTAGACATTACGACAGAAGTTGTTCAAGGATGATAGTGGGAAAAGGTCGGTAACGGAAGCTCAAGACAGGCGTGATGTCGGGGGGTGATGGTTGGATAGTGGAAAGATTACGGCTGATATTGTGCTCGGAAGGTAGGAGTGATGACCGACTAAGTATCCTAATGGTTGCAGAGGTCTGTAGGGAAAGAGTTCAGAAAGAAAAACGATTTGGCTGCCTCGAGACCGCCTTTTATACCTTGGTCGGCATGGACATAGCAAGCATATCAGTCGACGGGGCAGGGCTTTGACCCGTTCCTCCCACATCCTTCTTGCAACCCCGCTCAGACGGTGATAAAGCTGCATAGTCCTACATCCACTGAAACCATTTCCCGCCAGTTCCGAGCCTAGAAAGCGTCGACTAGACTGGGCTGGAACAATCCCAGGTCGTAGGCCGCAGCCGATCCAAGATGCTTTAGCGGGCTATGACCGGCGAGCAAGAGGCCAATTGGCCAACGGCCAGCGGCTAGTGGGATATATGCTCGGATCGTGTGGGGACGAAAGGCGAGCGGAGGCAGGTTGGCGGGCAATTGCTGAAGGGGGGGGGGGGGGGGTGTCCAGAGGAATGCCGTTGCCAGACAGACGGCAGTGAGCAGTAAAGGCAGCGAGAGCACGTAAGCGCAGCAGACGCGGACCCTAGGGACCACGGCAAAAGCAGCAACGGCGAATGCTGTAGGTGCATGGGTGGTATGCCTAACGGACATGCTAAGTGTTGTCAAAAGTGATGCGCTGGCTCGACAGCACGCCAACGCCTTCGAATATGCAATCTGTCGCGGCTGGAGAAGGCATATGCATGTGGAGAAGCATGACGGTCCGCCTAGGCGCAGCAGACTGGTGGCGAGCCATTCTGGCAGAAGCCGGGCAAGCGATGGGCACGCGCGGGGCCCGCAGCATTGGGCCGGATGGCATTGCGGAGGGGGGTTCGTGTGGTGGTGGCAGGCCGGGTCCAGCAAGCAAAACTGTGCGATGGTGCGGTTGCGCGAAGGCAAGGCGACGACGGTCGGCCCGGCGCGAGCGCCTCTGCCCCGCGTCGTCATCAGTTCACTGGCTGGTGAGTGGTGGGGGGCCCATTGGCTGCCGTAGCGAGCACGACGCCCGCACGCATGGCTTCTTGGCGCCTGATGCCCTACCGCCGGCCACCATCCCTGGCGCGTGCAACCTCGCACGACTCCTCACTTGCGTCGACGACCTCGGAGACCTCCCATGGCACTGATGGCGGGCGGCCTACCACACCTCCCAGTAGTGGCGGTGAGAGCCTGTCCGCCAGGCCACCTCCATTGACGGTGCGCTGGGACTCTGCACCGACTGCTGTCCATCCCGACAGTGGCCATGCGCCCGTCCACCCCCGGCTGTGTGCCTCCACCGGCATGTTTGGCCCCGTCTGCTAGCTGCCTTGCCGCCATTGATTGCCCGGCCAGTGCGCAGTACGGCTCGGAGAGAGGCAGGGGGCACAGATGATGTGCAGCACCGTTGTGTCGGCGCCAGGACGACACACTCGTCCGCCCCGATCCGTCGTATCGCAGCTGTCAAAGGCTGCCATGTGAATTGCGCGTGGGAACGTCTGAGCCGGCGCCGTGGCACCGAGAGCCCAAGCTGTGGGCGTCAGCCATTCTTCAGGAGACGCCCCCAGTCTGCACAAGAACTGGACGAGGGGGCAAACAAAACACACGGGGCTGTTCGTGATGGGCGACGTTAACATTCACGACTCGGGTATCGTTAGTTCAACAATCATGGAGACTAGAACCGATGTTACCTGCCCGGTGGAATCGGTTGGAACGGTTGCCGGAAGGTCTGACAGTTGCATGCACATGTGCTTGGATACCGTCTACTTATGTGGTAAGTATTTCTTGAACACCTCTGATCCCGATGCTGTGTTCATCAAGAACCGCCCCTGTTGGCTGCAATCGCTCGGGACATGACTCTGGCGAAGCGACCAGGGACGTCCTGGTCCTGCTTGGCCGTTTCGATGCCTGTCAAGATCTTCTTGATGCCGACCCCTACTTCTGCACTACCTGTAATTTCCTGAATTTCCCCGATGGTTTGCTGCTGATCCCGATCCGAGAATGCCCCGGACTGCTGCAGGATGCGCGCTAGCTCCCCTTGCGTGTTGACATTTGGCACTGCAATTTCAGCATCAAACCGGCTGAACAGATCTAGCTGTGTGAGAACCGACCGCTCAGTCGTGGTAGCAAATATTAGTAATCGGCGATCCTGATCCAGTCAGTCTTCGTATGCCTCCAATTGGTACATATACATACTTTGGGTGGTTGCTTTTCCAGGAGGACCTTCAGCGCGACTAGCACTGCGTTGGAAAAGCGAGGTCCAATGGGAACCTACACAAGGGTTAGTATTGCTACGGCATCAGTAAAGGAGAAATTCTCACCCAGTCGACGAGCATTTCGATGTTGTCAATAACGATAACGCTAAGTGGACTTTTGTACGCATCTCGGAAAGTCTTGTCAAGCTGCTGCACCTTCTGCATGTCGCTAAACCCAACCATGTCTTCAGGTGATACGAATTTGATGAACGGAAAGTCCGAGTCCATGGCCATTTGCGCGGCGAGCGCCGTCTTTCCACTCCCCGGGGGACCGTGTAGGGCGACAGATAGTATAGGTGTTGAGCCTGGTTTCCGAACCTGGTTGACGTACAGCTGCCCTTCTTGTAAAATATCCTTGATGAAGCCGGAAAAGTGAATGATGCCGCGTAGTATACGCTTCCCGAGCTCCTCTTCAGCCACGCCAAAGAGGGGCTTCACTTCGTTGAGAGCGCTCAAGAAGTCCTGTCGGTTGACTTTCATGTCCTCTACGTCTGGATTGATGGCAGCCATCGTGCCGACTTTGATATGGCGACTGAAAGCAAAGGAAGAGGCCGCCTTGACCAGACCGTTGATCTCCGCACCTGAAAAGTTCTTGGTAAGCTTCGCTAACTCATTAATATCGACATCGTTCTCTATCACATTGTTGTTCCGCATCTTGGTGGTATGGATCTTGAGAATCTGCGCCCTTCCGCTCTCATCTGGAAGGGAGATCTCCATATGTACTTCCAAGCGACCGGCACGAAGGAGGGCCTCGTCGATCATATCCATACGGTTAGTCATCCCAATTAGAAGAATGTTGTTGAGCTGATCCACACCATCGAGTTTTGAAAGCAGTTGGTTCACAACACTGTCACCAACCCCAGTTCCGCCGCCACTCGTGCCTCTCTGCTTGCAAACGGCATCGAGCTCGTCGAAGATGATGATATGCAGACCGCTCTCGTCGCCCTTCTCCTTGTATTCCTTCTCGGCATCGGCGAAAAGTTTCCGGATGTTCTCCTCAGATTGACCTACATACTTGTTAAGCACCTCTGGGCCGTTGATAACCTTTGGCTCTCGGGCGTTCAACATCTTGCCGATTTGACGAGCAATCAACGTCTTTCCAGTTCCTGGTGGACCAAAGAGGAGGATACCGCGTACATGCTGGATACCAAGCTTGTCTACCAGTCCTGGTGGGAAGATACGGGAGGCAAACGCTCGGCGGAAGATAGCACTGAATTCGTTGTCCAAGCCTCCAATGCCCATGTCCTCGAACTTGAACCCTGGCTGAACAATGGAGTTGGCTGCCGGTCGCCTATTAGAAGCCTTCAGCTTGATATCCGTCCGAGCGTCCTTGAAGAAATCAATCTGCGTGTGCCGAGTGAGAATGCCGCGCGCCCTAGGGTCTGTCATTGGTGTTGCCGATGCAGACTCCGGTTTCTCCATTGAAAGATCCACTAGCTGTACAGTCCGTATGGACATCCTAAGATATACATTCTTGATGTCCATGAGAAGTTGTTGCCCCGGTGCAAGCATTTGGTTCTCGAAATTCTGCCGCACGTTAGACCTGCTCTTGGCGCGTGCACAGCATAGTGCTCACCTTTTTGAACTGGTTAGCCAATTCATCCTGGTCATAAGGCGTTTCAGTTGTTTTTTTGGTGGAAGCGAACCCAACCTCTACTTCCAATGAGCCTAGATAGCATTGCCCGCCTTGACTGAAAGCATCATAGAACTCAGCAGTGACCACATCTTGTGGACCTAGCGTGATCCCCGCCCAAGTTCGCTGAGCATCCGTGAGACCGATTTCCCCTCGCGGGCACCCTTCGGTGGGTCGTGCGGACAAGACGAAACTGCCATTTACGAGGAGATAAATATCAGAGCCGTCGCGGGAAGGGGGGAAATCGTGAGGCGAGACCGCCACCCTAAGGAATGAGTTAATGACATAGACATTCCACTTCTTGAGATGCCTACAGATTGCCGAAAGCGTATGAATTCCCTCCGGGACTCTTGATGGGCCGGAGCTGCACCGGGGGGCCGCTTCTTCCTCCACCAATGCTACCTGGCGCAGGTGCTCGCGCAGGCAGTCGCTGAGGGCCCGAGCCGTAGCCCGGCGGCGGTTGATCTTGGTAGCTCCCCGTTCTAGTGTCCTGCCCCGGTGGCGGTTGTTGGTGTTGTTGCGGAGGGCGGCCGTAGCCGTCGTTGCGCGCTGGCGGACGTGGGGAGCTTCCTGGAAGCCCGGGGAGTCTATCTCGGTTGAACATGGCGTGGGGTGCGTTGGTTAGGTGGAGAAGGCCAGCTCTTGAGTTACAGTGCGCGGATAGCCACGTATGCGAAAGTGGAAGGCGGCAGCCGTCGAAACTTCTGCCCCGCTACAGTACGCTGAACGCAATCTATGGAGTCGTCGAGGGCTAGTAGATAGATGTAAACAATGGGTCAGCTGCAGGCGCCTAGAATGTGACCCGCAAAGCACTCGTGCTGTGTGCCTGAAGAAAATCGTGGAGGTTATTGGAGAAGCCTGAAGCGTTTCTGATGCCTGCAGGTGAGGTCGGCAGCGGACCTCAAGTCAGTTTGCGCTCGGACCACCATACCCGCGCGTAGCGCCTCCATTCGCGTAACGCCTCACCAACATCAAAACAACAATCCTTCACCATACTTCGACACGCGATAACTCCATCAATATGGAACCGATTCAAGCTGCGATTGAAAACATCGAATCTCGCGAAGAAGGCGCATCTTTTTCATATAGAAAAGTCGCCAATCAGTTCGACCTAGAACATCCTACACTGCGGCGGAGGCACTAGGGGTTGCAGGCTACGCGTGCAACCAAGGCACTGAATCAACGAAAACTCAACCCACGACAAGAGGAGGAGCTTGTACGATACATCGAAGGCTTAACAGAGCAAGGGCTACCTCCTACGCGCGAAATGATACAGAATTTCGCGTCCTCTGTGGCGGAATCAGCAGTCTCGAAAGCCTGGGTTTCGCGATTTCTGACGCGAAACAAAGCCAATCTTACATCCAAATGAACAACTGGAATAGATCGCAATCGTCACAAAGCTGACACTAAGGATAAATACCGCCTGTACTTTGATCTACTTTACAGCAAGATGCGAGAGTACGACGTTGACGCGGAGAACGTGTACAATATAGATGAAAAAGGCTTCCTCATCGGCATTACAGCGCGCTCAAAACGAGTATTTTCCAAGGCAGTGTAGGAGCGTAAGGAACGTACGGCTGCACTCCAGGATGGCTCCCGTGAATGGATTACGGTTATAGCTTGTGTTTGTGCTGATGGGGAGGCGCTGCCTCCGGCTGTTATCTACGAAGGAAAACAGAGGCTTCAAAGCTCATGGTTAGAGGACGCGGAGGCAGGAAAACACCAGGTTTTCTTTGCCAATTCACCCTCCGGATGGTCAAACAATGACCTCAGGCTAGCATGGCTTGAGCAGGTGTTTGACCAAAGCACGAAGAAGAAAGCGCGGCGGAGGTGGCGCCTCCTCATCCTTGATAGCCACGCATCTTATCTTACGATGGATTTTATTAATTATTGCAACGCTAATAAGATCCTTCTCGCTGTCTTTCTCCCACATTCAACTTACAGCCTTCAGCTACTTGATGTGGTGTTGTTCTCGCTGCTCTTAACTTCCTATTTGAAGGAACTTACACTGCACCTTCACCGCTCCCAAGGCCTTATTAGAGTCAAGAAAGGCAACTTCTTTCTAATATTCTGGGCTGCTTGGATGTCTACCTTTAAGAAGGAGACTATGCGTAAGTTTTTCGAAGCTACAGGCATTATTCCCGTTAATGCAGACGCTATCTTAAAACGCTTCAAAAGCACAACTTCGGAGCAAGATAAGAGCCCAACCTTAGAGCTAGAGGGTAATAGGAGTACTTAGAGACAGCTTCGTTAATTGTTTAATATTGCTGTAAAGGATACAGCCGCAACGGAGGCGCAGCGGTTGAGTTCATCACTTTATTCGCTGCAGGTGCAGAACGAGCTACTACACTACGAAAATAAAGGCTTACACGACGCTCTTACAGTTAAAAAGAAACACAAAAAGAAGAGTAAGGTTTTAGACTTGCAGCAGCGTCAAGAATATTATAGTAGTGCAGTATTCTAGAGTCTTAGGAAAGTGAGAGAAGCACGCGCGCGCGAAGTCGTGAAACAGAGAGATGCGGAGTTAGAAAAATTACAGAAGACAGAGGCAAGACAGCTAAAAGAGGCTACAACCTTGTATAAAAAGCAGCAGCAAGAAGAAGCAAAGGCAAAGCAACAAAAGGTTAAAGAGGCAAGAAAGAAAGAGAAGGCTACGAAGGCTGCAGAACTTCAAGCGTCCTAGGCAAGCAAACAACAAGAAAAAGACGCCGCAAACGCTATAAAATCTCTACAATTAGTCCAGAGAGGCAAGAGGCCAGCTTTAAAACAAAAAATCCCAAAAAATCGAAGCAAGGCGCGTGCTGTGGAGGCTGCAAGTGGTGAGGAGGCCGCATTGGCCGCACCGGAGCCATCCCCTAAGGTGACCACGCGCGGCCGCAGCGTCCGCCTCCCATCAAAATTCAAGTAGCCCAAGTTAATTGCATGTATTAATAGTCTATTCCACTATAACTTATCGTGATAATAGCTATTGTGGGTGGCTGTACAGCCTCATCTTTGCAAAGGCCGCGATGTTGCTTGGTGGGGCGTTACGCGAATGGAGGCGCTACGCGCGCCAACACGGTACGTGCGATATCCCGAGGTCGACTACTCCCGGGCCGTATTAAACACAACGATAACTTTGCTCCACTTCTTCGCTGTGACCATCTATCTTCTTTTTCTAAGTTCACCATCGTAGCACAGACCGCCACGCCCGCTCAAAAGCCTTTCCCAAGACGCACAGAGTCACCCCCACCGTACCAGAGCGTTCCGGTCCGACAATCCAGTCCTTTCTCTTCGCCAACAATCCACTCACCTCCATCAGGAATCCCTCCATCATATTCGTCTGGCCAGAAATCTCTTTTCAACCACGCATTGATCCCCTCAATCGTCCCGACGAAGGCTTCCATCTTGCCCGGGTCCGGCGAGCCCTCTTCGTCCGCGAAATCCGAAGCATATATGAATCGCCCGATGGTCAGGTGGCTGGAAGGCACGACGTATCGAGAATCGACCTCGACTCCAGTATCGCGACAAAGATCATAGAGGTTGCGTCGGAGATGATGGTATGTAAACCTGTCGTGTTCCAAGGTTCTCCCGACCCGGAGACCTTCACCAGCTGCTGGCACAAAACTCAATGCCAATGCAGACGCATCAAAACTCACCATTGGTCTGATCAAGCGCGTTCGGTGTTCAAAGGTGTGGTCAGTGATTTCTGCAATCTTGTCGCCCAGGGTCTTGACCAGCTGATCGATTCCTTCAGCTTTTTTCGAGTGTGTGAGCTCGAGGGCGGTGATGTGAAGGCGCTGCTGGGGCATCAGCCACAGATCTATTCGCAATTAGCAGTAACCTTGGAGTTATTCGCGTAGATCCAGATCCTCACTTACTGGGAGCAACTGTCAATAGTTCCAGCTGTATGCGGCTGATCAAGTCCTTGATTTTCTGCGTAGGCCGTCCCCAAAAGACCAGGCAGTGCCGTGGATCAACGTAGCCGGGTTCGATTTCAGGATCACTCAACCGGAGCAAGATTTGGTCGATAATAACGCCTGGGAAGCTCTGGTCTAGCATTCTGGCCTTTTGTTGCGCGTTTCTCGTTGTCCGATGAACTGTATACCGTGCCTGTATCTGGACCTGGTGTCTGCATTAGCTTGGGATTGAGATGGCCGTGCCATGAAACGCACTGGATCATCTTGACAAGCCGCTACCAATGCTTCGTACGGATTGCTGAAAGCTGATGTGGATGTTCCACTAAGGTCTTCGAATGCGTCAGCCCGTTGGGCAGGCAGGGTCGTCTTGGTCGACATGATGGATGGTTATCTGAGTCAGAACACTGCCGCCGGACCGGTCTTATATGGCTTTGGTCCTGCAGTCGCTCAGCGCGGAGCATGCACTGTCGATGTTGTATTGTATTGTATCAGGTACCCCGCCCGCCTTCGGCAATCGTTTGAGGCGGGCACGACGGCACGCCATTAGCCGCTGGCATCTGGATTCAGCGTCTATTCTAGAATCTAGCTATTGCCGAGTATGCTAGGCATTATAGGGCTTTGTAAACACAAAGCTGGATAAGTCGTAAGCTGGCCTATTGCTGAAAGGATTACCTTTTCTACTTGCCACCGTGAAGATGCGCTACTTCACCACTGCACATCAAACAATATGGACTTACGGTAGATGGTCCTTGATCGTTACCATGATCCATTGATGAGCATATCACCCAGATCAAATGAGGCTCGTGCACGGGCTCGCAAAAACCTTTCTCCATGGATATCACCTAGGTAACACAGACGCGGCTGGTGTTCCAAGGTTCCAAGGTTCGTAGCCTGGCACGTGTCGAGGCTTAGCGTCGGGGGTGCGACGCGTCGCGTGTCCCGAGGTCTACCTGCCCACTCACCACTTTTTAGCCACACATTTTCACCTTCCCAACCTCACCGCCAGGACTGCCACAATCTCAACGCCAGCGCCATGGTACGCTCCACGCGTCTCAACCAGTCTAACAGAAACTCGCTCAATGTCAGCAAGCGTCCTCGCAGCCCAGTTGGCGCTGAAGACACAATCGACGTCAAAGTGCCGTCCCCAAGCGTAGCAGGGTCGCGCATACGCGGACGTCGCGCGCGCCACTTAAAGCAACTACCACAGGAGGCAATGCTCAACGACGCGTCCCTGTCTGGCAGAGACTCGGTCTGGATTTGGAGCCTGTGATCTTACCGCTTGCATCTCTAAGCTTCACAGACAGCAGTACCCCAGCGGCAGACACCTCTCTTTCTAGTGTCCCACAAGACTATCCGGAAGAAGAACGTCCTTTGCCTGGCCCAGATCCATTGGATGATCATGACCAGGAAATCACCACGGAGACTGCACCGCCACGGTTTCCAGTACCCCACCGGAGATTTCAGAACAACGCCCTCTTTATGACCAAGATGCGCCGGAGGATGAGAACCAGGAAAGCGCCAATGGACCTTCTGTCGCTAAGGGTTTCAGCCCGGAGCCTGGGCCAGGGTCACGTCCACGGCGGCGGGCACAGCGCGTTTCCTATGTTTATCGGGACGAAGAGTTTGATGAGGAGTCGGACAATGTCGATGGACAAGGCACACCAGCTCCTTCCGCAGGCGCCTCGGACACTTCTGATTACGAATATGCTTCCGTTGGCGAAATTGAGGACAGCGAAGGCGATGGCGACGTTCAGGAAGACACGGCTACTGACGACATGGATGAGGACATGGATGAGGATCAGGATGAGGTCGCCTCCGACAATATGATCATGGGGGAGGCATCGATGAAGTCTACCACACCCAAGAAAAAGGCAACAAGGAAAACGAAATCCGGGGGAACTGTGAGAAAGGATATCGACTTCGATCTGCCGCCGCTGAGTAGGATTGAAGATATATTCGCGGACATGCTGAAGAGAGCCCTGGAACTTGGTCTTGCGAAAGCGTTGCCGGACCGCCCAATCAATGTTGCAACAATGTGTTCTGGCACCGAGTCACCCTTGCTGGCCTTGGAATTGCTATCAGAAGGTATGTCTTAAGTTTGTTACATCGTATAAGCTTGCCATGTTTGTCAAAGGCTAGCAGGGCTGTTCCTCCAGAGCTCCAATCGAACTCCTGTCGTCAGCCTACTTTCGGCTATGCCTCCAATCATCTGGCTGTTTTCCCCTGCAAGCGGTTGGCAAATATGGCAAGTTTATACAGCATTGATTTTTAAATTAACATCACGTAGCTTTGCGCAAGCAAAATAAACAAACGGGACCCTCGATCCGAGTCAACCATCGATTTAGTGCCGAAATCGATGTTGTCAAACAAGGATACATCGAGCGCAACTTCAAACCGAAAAAGCTGTTCAGAGATGTACGCGAAATCATACCGGAGGGCGCAGTAACAGCCACAACGGCATTTGGGTCGGAGGAGACGATCGATGGCGAACTTGACATCCTCATAGCAGGGTTCGTCTGCAAGGACCTCTCTGGTCTGAACAACCGCCGTAAAGGCCTCAGAGGCGATGGGGAATCAGGGGATACCTGGAGCGCAATCTATTCATATGCGCAACGCTTCCGACCGAGCATCGTCCTCGTCGAGAATGTCAGGGACGAAGCTAAAACTTGGGACAGTTTGGAAGAGGACTGGAGTATGATTGGGTACGAGTACGCCTGGATGTATTGCAATACGAAGAAATATTACCTTCCGCAAACGCGCATCCGGATGTACATGATCGCCATCGATAAAAAGCATTTCGGAAAGCTTAAGGATACTGGCTACGCCGTGCAGGACTGGAAACGAGTCATGAAGGAGCTGCAAAGGCCGTGCAGTTCTCCTTTTGATGCTTTCTTGTCTGGTTATGTTCCTAGTCAAGAAGATTATAGCAGTCTCGGCTCGGAAACCGATTGGCCATTCGGGCAGTTAAGATATGCGCAAATACGGTCAAACGAACGATTGGGACTTGGACGACCTGTGACCGGATGGAATGAGAGTGGCTTTCTTTGGTGTGTATTGGCACCTTTCTCTAAATACTCACAGCTAACCCAGTATAGCCCGCCCGATTTCGCGAATTACAGATGGTACCAATCGCAATCAACCCGCGTATACGACTGCATTGAAATAGCCCATCTTCAAGAAGCGCAGAAAGGCTTGGATTTCACGTCTAAAATGATGGTGTTTGATGTGTCCCAAAATGCCGGTCGCTTTAAGGTACAGAATGGCATCTTACCTTGTATCACACCTGGTGGCTGTCTCGTCATAAGCAACAGGCAAGTCGCCCTCACTGGAGGCGAACTGTTGGTGCTGCAAGGGATGCCGTATAGCAAGCTACTGTTTAGTGGAGAAACACAGAAGGATCGACAGGACTTAGCCGGGAATGCCATGTCTACTACGGTCATTGGGGCGGCAATTGTATCCGCTCTTATTTGTGGAAGCAAGTCGTTTCGAACATCTGCCCCTTCAGACGTGGATGCCTTGAAGGCCGTCGAGATGCCGCACAAACCCCAGTTCATTCCGCCGAAACTAGTTTCGAGCCAGGTGGTGCACCCCCCCCTCCAACCTGAGAAGCTGTCTCTAGATCAGCTAGTGCAGGATGCGAAATACAGCTCGCGAATGTGCAACTGTGAAGGTTCTAAGCTCATCGCGAAGTCCCCAATACAGATATGCAAGGATTGTGCTCACACAGCATGTTCCAGCTGCGCTGGAAATCCCACTCACACTTACGGTCCTACAGTCGCGAGAGAGGCGCGGATCCTGTCACCAGTCGATTTTGAAGCCAAGTGGCGAGCACGCTTGCCTGCTCGGCTTAGGTTTACTACCTTCCCGTGCCTCAAAACACTTGATGCTCTACAGGGGATTGAAGACCAGTGGAAGGCATTCCAGAATCTAGTTGACGGCATAGATATCACCGCGCAATATTTTACCATTGGGAATTTCCAATGCCTTGAGAACATGTGGAAGATCACCTTCGATTCGAAACATGCTACGCTTGAGCTTCGAATCAAAGAGGCAACACAATGGTGTCTGTTTGTTAGATGCCCGTCTTCGACAGCCGGAAACAACATGTTAAGAGAGATCGTGGCTCAACCTTTGGCTCGCGGTCTTGTCAAGGAAATGCTGCTTCAGCCAACGTGGGAGCTGCTTCTCCCAATGTCGACCCCGTGCTTGATGGAAATACAAGGATCATCTAAGAAAGTCAGTTCGTGGAGAAGCTGGCTAGGCCTCCCTGATTACCAAGAGGAGGAAGTACCAGCAACACCGGAGATCACATCCACTATTAACGAGCTAAGCGGGCGCTATACGTCGTTAACGCACTGTGGCACTGCCATGGGTCGCTAGCCTAGATAAATCGTGGCGGCCTTGGTCAGTTAACAGCACCATCAAATCCCGTGTTGATGCACGCGTACCTGGTACTTGGGTTCCTGAGGATATTACCTTGGTCATGGACTATCCGTCAATAGTTGCCTCTACAGCTTTATCCCTGCCGGAACATTCGCATGGCGATTGCTCACAAGCTTTAATCATCCTGGCTATAGAGATCCAAGCCCATCTCAAGAAAGAATATTTATGGGCATTAGAGCAAGTCAAAGCTCTACCCGACTTCACTGGATGGGAACAAGTTGGTACGGACTGTTCTAGGAAATGCGCTTGTGCTCCGTCGTGGCCACGGGTTATCTGGCATGTGGATGACGAGGGTTCTGCCACCCCACAGGAAGACCGAAAGGCAGCAGCCCATCTTGAACATGCTATCAAGCATAGACCAGCTGTTATCAGTATCCAACGTCGTCCGGAGAGCACATCAGAGACATTTATTGAGATCGGACTCAATGTGTCTTCATTGGTTCATCGTGCCGCAAACCGATTGGGCTCTGAAAACCCACGTATATCATGGAGACTTGTGACAAGTCACTTAGATGTCGCCAAAGAGCCTTTTGATAGATTCCGCTTGCGGGGGAACTCAAGCGATAGCACCTACACTGGGCTTCATCACTTCAAGAAAACCTTAAGTGAAGCACAAAGGCGGTCCCTGGCATGGATGAGGTCGCAGGAAGCTGGCGTTGCCCTAGTCCTCTCCGAGATCGAAGAGGAAGTTCATAACGGTTTAGGCTGGCGTGTTGAAGCTCGTGCTGAGTCGACTGTCACGCTTCGCGGAGGTGTCCTAGCTGATATGCCATCTTTCGGGAAGACGGTTACTACGATCAGTCTTGTAGAGAGCGAATTCGAGCAGAACCCTGAAGGCGCCGTCTTGAGTGTTGATAGCAGCCTCGCTGCTGGTCTTCCAAGTTTGATCAATATCGCTGCCACATTGATCGTATGCCCGCCTCTCATCGCACCGCAGTGGAGGGATGAGTTAAAAGAATGCTTAGGTGAACAGAGATACCAGTCATATAATGTGCTTCTGATCGAGCAGTTCTCTGATCTCGAAAGCTTAAGCATTGAGGATTCCAGGAATCAAGATTTATTATTGTTTCATGGAAGGTACTCGCTGACGAAAAGTACATTACGTCATTAGCTCGATTCTCCGCCATGCCAGAACCAGCCCTTGGCAGGACTACTGCCTCCCGGGGAAAAGAGCGAGACTTCAGGGGTCGGGCCTTTGATGCGTGGTTAGACTACAGTATGAAAGAGATGCCGGACAGAGTTGAGACACTGTTGAACAGTGACCCCCTCGAGTTTGCCAAGGAGTTGGACAGAATCCTCAGAGCCCGTTTGGAGTCATCTGAATTTAACGCTGTTGTGCCGCAGAAAGTCAAACACGGCAGTGCGTATGTCAAATCCAAGAACGCTCCATCCGCCTCCGCCAAACCCAAACCCAAACCCAAAGTCAACAAGGTTACTTCACGTCCAGGTTCGACTCGCAATGCAGGCCATTTTCACCCTCTGCTGCAGATGTTCCAGTTCAATCGTCTAGTCGTGGATGAGTATCACTATCTCTACCAGGACAAGAATTTCTATACCTGCGCTATTATCCAACGGCTATCCTCTCTGAACCAATGGATATTATCTGGAACTCCACTGTTATCTAATTTTACGGACGTTAACCAGATCGCGTCATTCTTTGGTATTCGGCTCGGGCGCGACGTGTTAAGTGACGCAAAGGTTACAACTGAGATGGAAAAGCAACTGCTAAAGGGCCAGACTGATGTGGAGAAGTTCTTCTCCAAAACTGAAACAATGTCATATCAGTGGCATCGAGCCCGTCATCATCGCGCACAGCATTTTCTAGACAATTTTGCTAGGCAAAATGAGCCTTCACTTCAGCATGTATCGTGCATAGAAGAGCTTCGACCAGTTACGTTGAGCGCTGCACATAACGCAGTGTATCTTGAATTGTCCCAGCACTTAATCGCCCAGAAAATGCAGATCAAGAGGCTCAATAAGTCAACTGCTGATCGAGCGGAACGGTTGAATGGTAGTCTAAACAATTCTGCCACAGCCGAGGAAGCTTTGGTCAAGTCTGCTCTGCTTTTCAAGGAAGAGCTAGGGGACTCTGGATTAGACAAGCTGAAAGAGAAGCGTCAGGAACAACGTCAAAGCACCGAGGCAGAACTCCTGGGGATGATGAAAGAGGCAGAAGGGTACCTAAGGCACGGAAGAGCTGGCGATGATGAATACAGCTTTTTCAAGCGCGACATCAAGGCAGGGAAATCACTTGCTGATGGGGATGCAAGACGGGCGGTAAAACGCTTACTCGAAAATGCAGAGCTTCACCCAGCAACTCGTAAAGGCGTCACCATTGACAAGACAAATACGACGCTCAAAACAATCACATCCCAGACTGGATCCTTGCTGCAGGAACTCACTTTGCGGCAGAGATCGACAAGATCTATTGAATCCATCCAAGCCATCTCGAGTGGACATGTGAAGCCTAGCACATATCACTGTAGTGCGCATCAATGCGAAGGCACCAACATATCAAATGACGAGAGTTGCGTACAAGCAGACTGTCATGTCCCAGTCCAGATGAAGAACCTTATTAAATCTCAGGATTTAGGGTCTGTAGCTGATGACAGAGCAGAAACAAGTTTCGGGAAGAAGCTGGATGCTATTTCACGGCTAATGAATGGGGTTCCTAAGTCTGACCAAGTCATTGTCTTTGCTCCTAATGAAGGGATTATAGACGACGTAAAGCTCACCCTCAATCACTTTGGCATAAAGTATCATGCTGTCAGCAAGAGCGGTGTTTCTGCAACGCGCGATATTGAGGACTTTAAGACCAACAAAGACCCGCATAAACGGAAGAAGGTGCTTATCCTTAACCTCTCAGATGAATCAGCTTCTGGCCTGTAAGTACAGCCTTTCTCAACTGCAGCACTATGAAACCTAACAATTGCAGTAACTTGCAAAATGCAAATCACATTATCTTTGTATCACCTCTCTTAGTAGCTACTCAGCGCGAGTACGACTCAGCTATGACCCAGGCCATCGCACGAAGCCGCAGATATGGTCAGAAGAAGAAGGTGCACGTGTATCATTTCGCAGCGCTCCGAACCATCGACGTGGACATATTGGAGCACCGTCAGAAGCGCAGCGATAGCATACATAGTCCTGGGTCATCTATAAACATGCCTCGAAACTTACCGAAGAAGCAGAGGACGAAGGTCGTACGATCACATGCAGGCTCTCTGGCCCTAGTACCTGTCTCATGGCTTGCTGATAGAGCAGGATACAAGGACTTGGGGTTGCCAGAAGAACTGGAAAGCTTCAGGTCCCTTATCAGCTTTTCTGAGACATTCGAAGGAGACGATAGCGAAGAGTAGGGCCTCTCATCCTATTAATAAGCTTGTTTTCCGCGTCGATACCCATTCTTGCGTACAAAGTTGACACATAGTCATGGTTGGATGTAGGTATAGGTTGGTGTGTGTGGCTTAGTGGCTCTGTTGCTCTCTTGTTGGCTTGATGTGCTGTTGGATAGCTCTTATTGAAATGTAAAGCCTGGGCTTGTGTCACGGTAACCTTGATGTAAATTCTACCAAATCTGGCTCTGTACATCGTACAGCTTGAGTCCAATTACACGTCACTCTGCCAGCGTGTCCCCCTCGCCGAATCATTAAGTTTGCTTCCACGTGGTGCGATTTCTATTTGATTGAGCAAACCACGTTGATATGCACTTTATTGGTGCCTCTCTCGCATTTCCACACTCGACGTATTCGTCTTTCATTTCCTCTTCGTTCACCTTTTTACGTCGAAAATAAAATCACCGATAGCACTATGAATGCCATCGAGCCTGAAGTTGAAATATCCTGGGATCCGTTCTATGCACCTGGCCCAAATCTACACTCGGTCCCAGATCGCCATCAGATACATCCGCCTGCAGGACGGACGCCACGTAGGACTCCCACCCCCTTAAACTTTGAATCCTTGCCCTACTACTATAGACCTCCAGACTTGCTCCCTATATGGTCCGCGTACCCCGCAGCACCATTCCAGCCTCGCCACTACCGTCATTATCACAGTGTACTACTACCATTAAGCCCCCTTCCGCAGCAGCCCACCCAGTATTATGAACGGCTTCGTCACGAATGGCACCCGTATCCGCACCCAATACCAGAAGAGCTTCGCATCCATGAACCTGAGCAGGCGTTTACAAACTTCCGCTGGAGGTTCCCTGACTTTACAACAGCTTCTAGGACTAGAAGGAGAGCTCAATCGGCGGAAACAAGACCAGTCTCACCGCTAGGCCATGCGATGGGTAAGAGTAATGACGAGGCAGGTGTGAGTTGTTATCAGCCTGGGTATACGGAGACGATAGCGGATTCAGACGAGTGGAGGGGGGATGTACACGGCACTTGTGGAGAAGGAGTGGACCAACAGGCTTCGAGAAACGCCAATATACACGAGTCTTCGACCGAGGACGCGTCCACACAACAAAAATACTCGCTCCTAAATGATGAACATGGGCCAAATGCGCCTCTAGACGCCCGATGGGAAGCCCTTCTTAGCCGAGAATCCGAACTCCATGCCCGGGAAACCGCGCTTCGAGAACAAAAGCGTTGGTTTGCAGAAGAAAGGGAGCAGTTGCATCGAGAGCGGAAGGAAGTAGACATCAGAGAGCACCAGCTCGGGCAACTGCAGTATGAGCTGCAGTTGCAGCATCAACTCAGGCGAGAACGGCATTCGTGGCGACAGGCATTTGAGCACAAGAACTGGCGTCGGGGGGGTACAACGTCTGGGAGGATGACATGGACTGGGAGACAGTTGTGAACGAGGAGGAGATGGGTGGCATGGGGGCGAAATATCAATTTGATATGGGTGATACGTGGCCAATTCTTGGGAGGGAGAAGATGTGGGCGTCAGAGAGTCGGAGAAGGGCTGATGACGATGCAGGTATGCTGGAAAGTTGCCTTGCCTAGGATGAGTGCTAACTACGTTTAAGCGGCAGATGTGAGGAAAGCGTTTGACGAATATGACCGAGACTGGGACAGGCGTCAGGACGCGAGCCATGACTTGGGGTTCCAGAAGTCGAAGTTGCATTTCCCCACTCGGAGCGGGAACCCTTCAGACCTCCTGTCCGAAGATGCGCGCTACCTTCCAGACGTGCGCGACCGTCACCTAACACACCACGTCCCGAAGACCGACTTCTTGGTCAAATACAATGTCTACGGCTTCTTGCTTTCGGCGTTTTCCATGCCGATCCGCTATATTCCACCGCCTTACTCGTTTTACCAGGCCCCCAACCCGCTAGAAGTACGCATTGACTTTTCAGGCGTGGATATGCTGCAGGTGAAGGAGCTGCGCGATCATCTGCTAAGGAAGGAGATGATGAGGTGGCATCCAGATAAGCTGGGTCGGTTTCTGGAGGGAGAAGGCAGCCATGTTGTCAGTGCAGATGGGGCGCTTCAGATGAGCGAGAGGCAGGTTGGGCTGGGTGTGGACCAGGCCGTGAGACAGTTGAAGGGGGAGTGTGAGGAGGCACTGCGACGGGGAACGTGACCATGGAATGTGCTTGAGCTGTTAGTGGGACATGGCCGAAGGTGGTGGTTGCGGAGCCGGAGTGAGGCCTGAATCCGAACGCGAGCCCGTGTTTGCAGCGACCTAGCCACAACCAGCGTAGTCGGCAGCGCCATGTCCCGAAGAGGTAGCCGGGAGCGCAGGCGAGAAGCTTGTTTTTAGTAGCATAGGAGGCTGTTGATCATTATGTACAAGTAGTGGCATAGGGCGCTGGCGCTGCTTTGCGACGTGGAGCCTATTCATTGCTATCCCCCTCTCCACCGCCACGCCGCGTGCCCGCCTCCGCCTCCGCCTCCGCCCGCCATGGCCACACCTGCCACCGTCGCAGGCTCCGGCGCGTTCCCAGCGTCGAGTGCGCATCTGGAAAAGGACGGGCGGCATCCGCATGTCGTCGACTGGGACGGGCCCGACGACCCCCACAACCCACTCAACTGGCCAGAAAGCAGGGTGCGTATCACTCACACCGAGGCAAACCGTGGCGTGGCGTGCGCTCAGCGATCCTGACAAAGCGCAGAAATGGACCACTATTGCTACCTTGGCTCTTGTGACTCTCGTAACGTAGGCCTCGTCCCTTGGCGCTCTGCACCTCTTGTCCTCGGACTGACAGCCCAGACCCCTCGGCTCGTCTTTCTTCGCGCCGGGTGTTCCAGAAGTACTGCGCGCGTTCCACGAGCCCTCCAAACTCATGGCCACCTTTGTCGTCTCCATCTACATCCTCGGCTTCGCCATCGGCCCTCTGATAATCGCCCCACTCTCCGAACTCTACGGCCGGTCTGTCATCTACCATACATGCAATCTTTTGTTTGTCGCCTTCACCGTAGCCTGTGCACTCAGCTCGAACATGGACATGCTCGTCGGTTTCCGGCTCCTGGCTGGCTGTGCTGGTGCAGCTCCCCTCACCATAGGCGGTGGCACCATTGCCGACATCTTTCCCCAAGAGAAACGTGCTGGTGCCATGGCCATCTGGGGTATGGGTCCACTTTTGGGCGTAAGCATGGTCCACCACTCTCCATGGACGTCGGCCGAGCTAACTCGTCCCAGCCGGTTATCGGCCCAGTATGCGGTGGCTTCCTCGTGGAAGCCAGAGGCTGGCGATGGGTCTTCTGGATCTTGGCTATCCTTGCAGCATTCTTCTCCATACTTCTGTTCTTCTTCACAAAGGAGACGTATCCGCCGACACTCCTTGAGCGCAAGGCCGCACGCCTGCGCAAAGAAACCGGAAACGCCAACCTCACCTCCAAGCTCGCCTCCGGCCTTTCTCCCAAGGAAGTTTTTCTACGCAGTATCGTGCGACCCATGAAGATGCTATTTCTCTCGCCTATCGTGTTCCTAATGTCTCTGTTCGTCGCCGTGAACTACGGTATTCTCTACCTGCTCATGGTCACCATAACATTCGTGTTCGAAGGCCAGTACCATTTCTCTTCCGGCAGCGTCGGCCTCTCCTTTATCGGCATGGGCGTTGGGATGATCGTTGGCATGGGCGTGCTCGGTGTCGTCTCCGACAGAGTCATCAAGAAGAAAATAGCGCAGGGCAATGTAAAGCCAGAGCACCGACTTCCGTTCGTGCTCACTCTGCCTGGCGGTATTGCTCTACCCATCGGCATCTTCATCTACGGGTGGACCACCGAGGAACATGTTCATTGGATAGTTCCCATCATGGCAACGGCATTCATCGGTGTGGGTAATCTGACCGGCATGATGACCATTCAGACGTACCTCATAGATGCTTTTACCGTTCACGCCGCATCCGCCATTGCCGCCAACACTGTCCTGCGATCCGTCTTCGGGGCTGTACTGCCGCTTTCCGGCCTGTCAATGTATGATAAGTTGGGTCTAGGATGGGGCAACAGCGTACTGGGGTTCATATCACTGGCGCTAATTCCCGTGCCTGTGCTCTTTCGGATCTATGGCGAGAGGATACGGACGAATCCCAGATTTCAAGTCAAACTATAGAGGATATTGCCTTGTAACTGCGTTTGAGAAGTTAGAGCAGGCATAGATGGAGAAAGCTGTCTTTTCATACCTTCAGTACTATACCCCGCTTGTTTCATCTTCTCGATCATTCCACTTATCCATCTAAGGATAAGGAACG
Source organism: Massariosphaeria phaeospora (assembly GCA_011032825.1). Taxonomy (NCBI): domain Eukaryota; kingdom Fungi; phylum Ascomycota; class Dothideomycetes; order Pleosporales; genus Massariosphaeria; species Massariosphaeria phaeospora. Next base: position 1,280,803 of record JAADJZ010000003.1, on the reverse strand, counting down.
CGCATGGAACAATTTCATCTCGCACTATATGAGCACTAGAATATGAGCGAGCTCTAGTCCAACACATTTCTCCTATCTAGACCGTCTCCCCCTCAAGTTTCCTCAGAACCCCTAATACCACATCGACCAACCCCGCGGTCCAACTAAGCATCGCCTCATGACCCACGCCGTCATCACTCACTAGCACCCTACTCCCGGCGGTCTCGGCAAAACCCTCCTGATATGCCCTGGGCACGGCCTTGTCCCCCTCACACACCAAGTACGTACTAGCCACATACTCCCATGCAGCCTGACTTAGCTTCGTTTCTTGCACACCATAGCTCTGCGGCACCATCCTGCTTGCCCACATGTCGGCCTCCGGCTCGGGTAAATCACCAAACAGCACGTCTTTTGCATTCTTCATCTTGAAAGTACCGTTTCCGTAAAGCTCATTATTGGGGGACTCGCCAAAAGCGCTGAGCACGGACTGGCCGACGGGCAAAATGAAGGCGGCGCAGTAGAAGAGGTGCAAGACGCCGCCGGCCTTTCCTTCGGCTTTTCGAGACGTGTAGGTGAGAGACTGCGGGATGGCCTCGCTGCCGACGAGGCCGCCGTACGAGTGCATGATCACGACGACGGGTTTGCTTTCTTCTTCGACGAGGCGCGTGAGGACAGCGTGGACGGCGCGGGCGTCGTCGGTGAGGGTTTTGGAGGGGTGGTCTGGAGCGGAGGGATTGCAGCTGGGGAGTTCGGGGTGCACGGTTTCGAAGCCCTGGGACTGGAGTTGGGAGTGGAAGGCTTGGTAGAAGAGAGGGGTTTGGAAGGAGCCTTGGATGATGGCGAGGGTGGGCTTTGCAACAGCGGAGGCGGAGGTGGAGGTGGAGGGGTCCATGGCTGTCTTGCGAGGGGTCTTCGGTGGACGTGGGCGATGGAGGCAGTGGCACACGGTTGGGTGGACTGGTTGTCTTATACGCAGCCGGCTGCAAGGTTACAGTGTTGCATGGTGTTGGCGGGGGTGGCCTGAAGCGCCACGGTCCCTAGGGTTGTTTTGCATAGATGGCCGTTTATGCGTGGGGGAGTTGGAGTTGGAGTTGTGAGTCAGTTAACCGAACGGTCGAATCGCCGGCCGTGGACCCGAGACGCGCCAAGAGCCGTCACCTGACTCTGCTTCCGTCACCTGACTCTGCTTCTACCTCTCACCGTCACTCCACTCTGTCTCCAGGGACTCGGGATGGGACCTGCCCCAGTGCCCCTCCAGCGCTGCGCATGTCCGTGTGCCGTTGTTGACACTCAGTCGCAGCTGTTGACACCCAGACGCACCATGGCCGCGGCCAACCCCCCCAACCCCCCTCCCGCCGCGCACCCGACGGCCGTCGAGAGCGCTGACCGCATCGCCCCTCGCGCGCCGTCGCCGTCGCCATCGCCATCGTCGGCAGAGCGGGCCTCGAAGCGGGCGACCCCCGAGGCGCGCCGCAGCCAGCAGTTCGACTACGGCCGCAGCCAGTTCGACTACGAGGCCGCCCCGCCCCGCCGTGCCCGCTTCGCCGCTTCGTGGCAGAGGCTGCAAGAGCAGACTCCGTGCCCGCTCCTCCGCCTCAGTCGCCCGCTTGCCACTTGGCTGCGAGGGCCGCAGCCGCCGACCGTCTATCACGTCCAGCCGCTGGCGGAGACGCTGCAGACGGCGCCCGTGCGCCTCGTGGCCCGTCTGCCCCGGGTCCTGCGCCTCGCCCTGGGAGCCGCCGCTTTCGTCCTCTGGCTTGTCGCATTCGGCCTTGTCATCACAACCTTCAGCCTCCCGCGGGACATCGGCGGCTTTGGGGCGCCCGTCCGACTCTCCTGCACGGCGAGGCTATGGTACCTCTCTCCAGTCGGGAATTCGACTCCGTGTCCACTGCTGACATGCTGTCCAGGCTAGATTCGCCTAGCTGCGGACTCGACGGCAGGAACTGCCTTCCTTTCGATGACTCAACCTTTGCTTTTAGCTGCCCTGCTGACTGTGCCGGCGTGCAGCTTCTGAATCCTCGGACCGTGGGCGACGAGCAGATAGTATATCGCCCACTGGTCGTAGGCGGCGCTCCTGAGCCTGCCGAAGATGGCCACTTCCCGTATCGTGGTGACTCGTTCATCTGCCCCGCGGCGATACACGCTGGAGTTGTCAGAGATCCTCGTGGCGGCTGCGGTCTTCTCTCCCTCGTCGGGGAGCAATCCAGCTTTGGCGCGGTCGAAAGAAACGGGATAATGAGCGTAGGCTTCAACTCGAGCTTCCCTTTGTCATTTGACTTCAATCGAGACGAGGGCGTCGTCCGCGATGCCGCTAAATGCAGAGACCCACGATGGCATCTCCTCGTTCTGTCAACCATATTCACTGCTTCAATCTCGCTCTTCTCCTCTAGTCCTCTCGCGTTCTTTGCTCCCGTCTTTGTCATTGTCTATTTCCAGACTGCCATGGCATCCGATCCACCCCCATATGCCGACTATCCATCTTTAGCATCTACGGCGCTCGGTAGCTTCCTACCGGCCGTGTTTATTGCTGTTTTCATCTACCGCTTCAGTGTTCGCAAAACGTTAGCCAACTTCAACGCTCACCTCGAAAAGACGGTTTTGTGGTTAGGCGCCTGCTGGGTCGGCGCACTAAGTAACATCACGCTTGATATGATACCCATCCAACGCCTTACACCGCACGATCTAAACCAACAGCCGGGAGCTATCACTGCCCTTGTCTTCATCGTGCTTATTATCGCTGTCATTGCAATCTTCCAAGCATGGTGTTTCAGGAACGAAGGCAGGCTCCCTCGATACCTAGCTTTGTACGCAGTCCTCGGTATCGGCCTACTCATCCTTCTCGCTATCCCCAACCTAGACCTCCGGATCCACCATTACATCCTCGCCCTCCTCCTACTCCCGGGCACATCCCTGCAAACCCGCACCAGCCTCCTCTTTCAAGGACTTCTAGTTGGCCTCTTCATCAATGGCGTCGCCCGCTGGGGCTTTGCGCCCATACTCCAAACCGCGGCATCCCTCCGCGGCGACGCGCAACTTGGCTACGGCATCCCCTCTATCCTGCCGCCCACCTTCTCACCCACCACCAGCAACATCACATTTGAGTGGGACCATCTTCTACGTGGCTACGAGGGCGTCAGCGTGCTGGTTAATGACGTCGAGCGCTTCCGCGGGTTTCATAAAAACGGCGATAATAATTTTACGTGGACGAGGCGGGCGATGGATCATCCTGAGTTTTTCCGATTCGGGTTCGTGAACTATCTGCCGTTTGGGGGGGTTACGTATAGTGATTTCACGCGGGCGGGGACTTGGTGGCCCGATGGAAGGTGGACGGATATTCCGCCTGGGTTGGGCTAAGAGGGTGCTTCGGGTCGGGGTATTGGGCAAAGGTCAGATGGTGTCGAGTATCTGTGACTGTGTCCAAGTAGACAAGTGGCGTGTGCTGTATATCTGATGATTTCGCCAGCCACTAGTAGGCGTGCTTGACTACGTATTCGACTGATCAATAGCGAGTCGTCTCAGCCTGATCTAGCCCGACGCATGCTTGAATAGAGACTCGAATCTTTTACTGTCACGTATTTTGTGTTCCGTCTTTGCGAGTATGTCATACATGTCTCTGGCACGTCCTCTTCGGGTCACTAGCGCGACGCGACGCGACTTCACGTTCCAACGCCAAGGTGCAACTTCGAACTTGCCCACCAAGCTGCTGCTCCGACGCCGCCACCTGCCACGACATGGACTCGCCCGCCAGCATGGACTCGCCGAGTGGCACGCCTTTGTATGTGCCGGACATGCCCCCAGTTCGGACTGACAGCTAACGGCCGCGCCGCAGTGACGAGCCCGCCTACCTCCCGTCGCGACTGCCCTCCGCATACAGCCCGCTCCACACGTACGAGCTGCCCAAAGGCGCCGACCGACACTACCAGCAGCAGTTCGCCGACATGTACTTCACGCGGCTGACCAAACTGCGCGACGCGCTGGTGCAGCGCGCGAGTGAGGCCTGGGACGGCTTTGAGGTAATGGCACACCCGTCGAAGGCGAGCGGACGCGACCCGTGAGTGCCGGCTGACGCGGACAAAGCTAGGCGGAGAGCGGGCGCACATGGTAGAGCGTGTGCTCGACGTGCGGCAGGGCGAGCTTTGCTGGGTCGTGGGCACAGTCTACATGGAGCTGGGCCGGAAGCCCAACGTCCTGGACGATCTGAGCAACGAGGTAGCCTCTCCTTTCCCCCCTCCCCCCTCACGTCCAGCCAAGTTGAGCGCTCACCGGGCCACTGCAGCACTGGATAGCCGCCCCGCCGCCCCGCGAAACCTACGTCAGCCAGGCCGGCCTGGACCAGATGATGCTTGAAGACGAATCGGGCCGCCTGCGCGTCACAGGCGAGACCCTGCACTCGCACTACGTCACGGGATGCGTACTCGCCGCGCTGGGCACCGAGAAAGCGGACGGCACTTTCCACGTCATAGCCACCCAGTACGCAGACCTGCCACGCCAGCCCCAGCGGTGGGAACGCGAGGACTCGGCCCTCGCAAAGGCCAAACAGGCCAAACCCAAGCGCGAGAAAGCAGGCAAGCTAGCCATCGTATCTGGCCTCGAAATCACAGGCACGCCAACCAACAACGTCTCCTTCGACCTTCTCCTCGAGTACCTTAACGGCGAAGCCACCGGACCGCCCGACCAAAGCAAAGCCTCCAACATCTCGCGCCTCGTAATCGCCGGCGACAGCCTTGCACGCTCTAGCCCCATCCTCTCCCGCGAGGACTTCCTCGCCCAAAAAGAGGGCACCGAGAATGACGGCTTCGACCCGTCAGAGTACAGGGCCATGGCCGCCCAACGTCTCGACGCCTTCCTCGCCGAACTCCTGCCCACTATGCCTATCACCCTGCTCCCCGGCTCCTCGGACCCCGCAAACGTCGCGCTGCCTCAACAGCCGCTGCACCCAACTCTCTTCACCCAGAGCAGACAGTACGCCAACCCACCCGCGGAAAGCAACGAGAGCTCCGAGGGGCTAGACAGTGTGACGAATCCATGGGAAGGCGACATCGAGGGCTGGCGCGTCCTCGGCACTGGTGGCCAAACGGTCGAGGACTTGCTGAAATATGTCGACAGCGTAAAGCCGATAGAGGTCATGGAGATGATGATGCGCTGGCGGTGCGTGGCGCCTACGGCCCCGGATACACTGTGGTGTTACCCCTTCCAAGACGACGACCCGATGGTTGTGCGCGAGTGTCCGCACATCTACTTTGCGGGGAACCAGAAGAGGTTTGCGAAGAGGGTGATTACGGGCCCGGCAGACCAGCAAGTTTTGCTTGTTTCGGTGCCGAAGTTTAGCGTGACGAAGGCGGTTGTGTTGGTCGATCTTGAGACGATGGACGTAGAGCTTGTGAGGGTCGGGTTGTGGCGTCGGCGTCGGCGCGGCACGGTGAAGGTTGCTGTTCCACGGTGAAGTGATCTTAAGCAGTCAGAGACCAGGTTCAACTGTAGCTGGGATATTCGTGGGGCTGGGAAGAAAGATAAGTAGATGCATGAGCTGTGTTGCCCACGGAATATTCTGATCAAACTCTTGAACTCTTACAGCTCAAGTTCTTGCTATTAGACACATTGGAGTCCGTTACAGCCCCTAGTAACCAGATATTGAGTGATATACACGGCTGTTATACATACATGGTAAAAACCCATACGACAAAGAGAGAACACTCCCACCAAGTCTACTCCATCTGCGGCAGCGGCGGCAGCGGCGGCAGCGTATGCATATCATACACTCTCCCAGCCTCTTCATCCTCGTCCTCGGAGTCCATCTCCTCGTCCCTCCGCTCCAGGCCATCGTCGACATCCTGCATCTCGTCGTCATCCGCACTTTCATCATCTCGGTCTTCCACCGTCTGCTCCGCATTACCAGTCCCAAGCTCGTTGCCATTCTCCATCCAGACCAAATCATCCTTGTTGCCCTTTGGCCTGGTACGAACGACGGATTTGCCACCTTCCCAGCGCTCCATGCGGCGCAGAGCACGGTTCAGCATCTTCGCCCGGTGGTAAGCTTCTTCGCCGCGGTCGTCGACTTCACCGCCGTAGTTAAGGGGTACGAGACCAGCAAACATGGGCGGAGGCGTCTTGGCGCTGACTTCGATATCGGGTTGCAGAAAGGGTTGCATGTTTGATTCGTCGTCTGTGTCGTAGCCGTCTAGGGTACCCGTACATCGGACCCACGCGCGCATAAAGGCACCATCGCGCCGGCGTCGCTTCGCTGCCCGCTGGTATTCGACGCGGATGCCACGGTCGAGAATGACTTCTACACGGCGGCGTCGGTATTGTTCTACTGCAAGTTGGTGCTGGGTGAGAGGCCTGGTCCGCTTGTGGGCGGGTTCGGAACCATTCAAGGGAAGGTAGAAGCCATGCGGTCCATTCATTATTGCTGCTGCATTTGCCAAAGGAGATGGGGCATCTTGGGAGTTTTCAAGCTTGGTTTTGAAGCCTCGTTTATCCGTGCGGTTTCGAGACCAGTTGCCTCGACCGGGTCCCTTCGGTGCTGGGCTAGAAGCAGGTCCGTCTTCGTTGAGAAGAGTGTTGATGCGCATGTTCGGCGTGGATTTCTTGCCAATATTATACACACTACCTGGCGGGGATGCTGAGCGTGTCCGGTCGGTATCTGAGGGATAGTCTCGCTCAATTATAGATTTCGCAAGCTTGCCCCCTCGACCTCTTGCAGAGCTGTGGGACGGTGATTGTCGATCTCTCCCGGGAGTGGAAACCCCCTCGTCCGCCAATACCGAGAAGACTGGATTTTGATTGAACGCTGTAGTTTCGTTAGACGGGTCGGCAGTTGTGAGGGAGGCGCAGCGAACACAGTGGACGCGTAAAGGACATAAGCATGAAAGAAGGAAACTAAGTCTCGCATGAAAGCCCTTTTTTTCCTAGCAGTCATGATAGTGAATAGATGTGCACTTACCCTTCTTGTTCGTACGTTTCGGACCAGTCACTACAGGCGCCATATCAGAGGCGAGGATTGCTTTTGAAAGTCAGCGGAGCATAGAGGATTGGAGGGTTGCGACAGTACCTATTCGTTCCTTCCGCTTGATCTCGCCAAAATTCTTCTCTTCTACCGTATCAACATTCTCGTAAGACTCATTATCAGGGGTCAGAAAGTCGAATGCTGGGCACTTGATCGGCATGTCCGTTGTGACAGGGTCGTCAGAAGGGCCATACTGTCCAGGCCCGAATGGATTTGCCAGAGCGGCTTCTTTCGAAAAGTCGCCTTCAAGGTACCACCACATGAGCCACAAGAATGCCGTGGCCCTACTTCTGCTGCTGAGATTCGGGCGCATGACTAGATCAAAGAAGTCACGGGGCGGGAAGAAGTGGAGTTCGGAGATCTTCGGAGCATATTGCGACAGGACGAAGATCAGATTGACAGGATTCGTTCGAGGGACCGAGTTGCTCCTGATGTCCTCGATGGTGCTGGGTTGCTCGTGGTCCTCTGTAGCCCCCTTCAGAATCGACTTCAGCCTTGGCGCGTCCTGCAGCTGCTTGTATGCGTTCGGGTCTTGATGCGCTTGCAGAGAGGGGATCGAGTGGTACGTTCGTAACTGGGCGCGCATTTCCGGGAAGACTACTCCAAGTTAGACCGGGCCCAACGCACAAAGCCAGCACGTCTTACAGTTCAAGGTAGTGTTCATGCGCCCTACGTTGACCAACAAGCACACCATGGCCATGTTGATGGCAGCTGGCCGCTCGGTGAGGAGCTTGTCTTTCAGGATCTTGCTGCACTTGCTGCTCTTCGCCATGGCATCGAGGTAGATGTCCGCAAAGGTCTGGTTCTTCGACTGGTCCGAGTAGCGGGTGAAGACGCGCTTGTCATCTTCGAAGACGTAGCGCAGAAAGTCGTACTGGATGTCCTTGCGCCAGAGTGGCACCCCGTCGTCCTTTTTCAGGTGCCGGATCTTGTTGCCCGAGTAGACCGACGACACACTGCCATTGGCGTTGCGCCGCGTGGTCGTGGTCGTGGCCGTGTAGTAGGGCTTGCTGGCTTCGCTGTCGGTCGCTGTCTTGGAGGCGTCGTGTGCCTCCTGTGCAGCTTCGCTCTCGTCGCGTCCGGGCGTGTTGGCCTGCGGCGGCGAGGGCTTTGCGTCGTCCATGGCTGGCTCCGCAGCGAGAATATGGCGCAAGCTGTTCCTGGAGTCGGGCTCGTCGGCGCGCGGAGGTGGTGCCGCTGGGGCCGTGTTCGCATCCATGTCGGTCGAGCTCGGTCGCGGCGTCTGTGTAAGGTTTCGGATCGAGCAAGGGCAGCAGTGAGCACAGCGGAGAGGGTGCCCGGCCGGGGATCTCAGCAGAGAGAATACGGGGGCGCGCGGCTTGAACTGGCCTCCGTGACCACCAGGTGGATTGACTATACAGTGGCAGCTTTAGGTGCAGGAAGCTGTTCGCGGGCCCGGGATCGGAACAACAATGTTCCGTCCCGTTCCTAGATTGAGGTTCTTCCACCTACTCATGCTACTGTAACAACCGCTGCGCCCTGGGCAGTCCTCTTGGCAGCATAGACGTTTCTAGCTGTAGGTAAACAGAGATACATCTACAGTACGAAGACCTGCTGTATCTAGTACACTGGGTAATGTAAAATCGGACCTGTACAGATGCGGGGACAGTACTATCGCATCGGTACATTTGGGGTGGCAGATGTCGTCAAACAGCAGGACCTCGTTCACGCGGATCGCAATCAGCACGAGCTCCGAGTTCACATCACGTTTGAACACTCAGTCGCAGAAACTACTTGCATTGCATGGAACCGCAGATTATGTCCCACGAAACTAGTCTATATAGTTTAGTCCTCCGATTAGAACAGTGCTTTTATGTGATTCCCTTGCCCATGTCGTCAGATGATCTCGGCATGTAGATGCAAACCAAAGCTGGCTGGTGCAGCTTAGAATAGTTGCCGAAAATCTGGGTATTTCCTTCGCCTACCCTTGGAAAGGGTGTGTCAGAGAAGGCAACCCACATAAACGCCATCTATGTGCGATGAACCAGCAAACTTCTCCGTCGTCCCAAAAAGACCCACGCTGTGACTCTCTCCGATTTTTGGAAAAGACGACGAAAAAGGCGCGCTCGCCGAGGGTATTGACAAGGGGAAGGAATCGCTTTTAGGTAATGTGGGCAAAGAAAATGAGAAACAGGTCGTCGACAGCGAAAGCCGGAGAATCGAGATCTAATTGAGAGCTCCCCAAGCAGCATGCTCTGCAGAAAGAACAAAGGCATAAGATGTTCGTAATGCGTTTCCTCCGAGGTCGAAAGGCTAAATGCCTCTGCCGTTTATGCATCGAGGTCGACGTGAGTTCGAAATGATGCGCCGGGTATCCTGGGTATGCAGCAGAGCTCGAAAAGGAAGAGGCAGACCCGCGAAGAAACCGTTGCTGTCTATATGCTGGTTGGGGCATGAGAGCTGGTCTCAGACTTCCGTGACATTTCGAAGGAACCGGAAATGGATCGCAGAAAGCTGTAAAGAAAATGAAAATGAAAATTAGGCCACCAGTGAGTGGAGGGACGAGATCCCAGGACGACGTCTGCGGGACTTGGGGGGGAGCTGGATCGGTAGTAGGCCTTAACAGACTTTGAGCAGAGGTTTGATCGGAGCTCGGGAACTGGGTCCTGGGCGTCGCTGGGTTGTGGGGCGGAGATGGAATCTACCACCAAGAGTTGCCACCTGGGCCAGACGGATTGCCGTAGCTTCCACCATAGCTTCCGCCACCATAGGCACCTCCTGGGGGTCCATAACCACCAGGTGCAGCGCCCCATTGGCCGCCGCCTCCAGCAGCTCCTCCACCACCGCCACTGTTGAAGCCACCTGCTGGTGCGCCAGCCCATTGACCGCCGCCACCGCCACCGCCACCGCCGAAGCCAGCGTTGCCTCCTCCACCGCCGCCTGCGTATCGGCGTACATCGCGATTAGCAGCGCCGCCACGGCCACGGCCACCGCCGCCGCCACGGCCGCGACCGCCGCCACCACCGAAACCACCACCCTCACGAGCGATGCTCTCCAAGAAAGCCGGAACTTCCTGGTTGGCTTCCTTCAACAGGTCGAGTAGATCGCGAACAACCCCGCGGTTTCCGCGGTTGAAGAAGGCAGTCGAGATACCAGTGTTGCCGGCACGACCGGTACGACCAATACGATGGACATAGTCGTCAATGTCAGTTGGGAGGTCATAGTTGACGACGTGCTTCACATTCGGTATATCAAGTCCTGCCGAATGATCGTTAGCAGCTGTCCAAAAATCCATGGTCCAAGAAATCCGGGTGGTCCAGTTGGATGGATTTTGGGAGACTTACCTCGAGCAGCAACAGCAGTTGCAACGAGAATGGGGCAGCGCCCGGTGCGAAACATCTCCAGAGCCTTCTCGCGCTCGCGCTGGGTACGGTCTCCATGGATAGAAGTGGCTGGGAAACCTTGGTTGATGAGAAAGTCGGAAAGCGAGTCGGCCATACGCTTAGTCTCGACGAAGATCAATGTCAGACCAGCACCGTGAGTGTGGAGAATGTCGAGCAAAACGGAACGCTTGTCGATGTCCTCCACGTACTCGACCTTCTGAGTAATATTCTCAGACGTGGATCCGACACGACCAACTGAGAGAAAGATGTACTCCTTCAAGAAATCGCGAGCCAGCATTTGAATATCGCGAGGGAAGGTGGCAGAAAACATGAGAGTCTGGCGACCCGATGTCCCTGGCATGTCCTCGCCTTCAACAATGCGGCGAATTTGCGGCTCGAAACCCATGTCCAACATGCGATCGGCCTCATCGAGAACCAGGTATTTGATGTTCACCAGGGATATGCGGCCTCTCTCAATCAAATCGACTAATCGACCAGGCGTGGCGACAAGAAGATCACAGCCGCGTTCGATTTGACGAAGCTGGGAGCCGATATCAGCGCCACCGTACACGACGCATGGGCGCACCCAGGAGCGGTAAGCGAACTTGCGGGACTCTTCGTAGATCTGTGATACCAACTCACGTGTTGGAGCAAGAATGAGCGAGGTAGGGTATGCTTTGCGTTGGCGTCCATAACCCCCAGCTTGGGCTGCGGGGTTAGTGGATGGGCCATTCTGGAACGCCTGAGAGAGAATTGGGAACAAGAAACCACCAGTCTTTCCCGAACCAGTTTGAGCACAAGCCATGAGGTCGCGGCCGCCCATAACGATAGGGATGGAGTACTTTTGGACTGGGGTCGGGACCTTGTAACTAGCAAGTTCAATGTTGCCGATGAGATGATCGTCGAGAGGCGGGTTCGTGAACGTCGTGACCGGCTCGGGAACACCTTGACCGGACGCCTCAACGGGAATGTCGTCATACTTTTCGAAATTGATGCCTGTCTGTTGTTTCGTGGGATCGTTCGGAACTCCAAAGAGCTCGCGCTCGACACGCGGGTTAGGGGGACCGGGAACATGCTTGCCGTCCCGCCATTGTCCATCGCCAGAGCCACGCGCAGAAGTGCCGCCACCGCCACCACTTGATCCACCCGCGCCTGGTCTGCCATAGGCACTCGGGTCGAACTTGCCCTGGTTAGCACCCCAGCTGCCGCCACCAGGTTGTGGTGCGCGAGGAGCCTCGTTGCCTCGGGGAGTAAAGTTCGGCGCGTTCGCCCAGTTACCGCCAGCAGCATTGTTCTGAGGCGGACCACTGTATCCAGCGCCGCTACATTGTGTATTAGTGCATGCACATCGTGGTGAGATGATTTACTAACCCTGGGCCCCAAGCACTGCCATTCAGCCCGTTGGCCGCACCGTTCGGAGCGCCGCCATTCATCGGAGGAGCTTCCATCGGAGGAGGACCACCGCCGGGCCTCTGGCGAAGATGCGGGGGGATGTACGCACTACGCTCGCCGAAGCCGCCGTTGGGGGCGTGCTGGGACTCGTTCAGCGAGAGACGGCCCATATCGAGTTGTTCAGCCATGGTGAGGGTGGGAGAGGTGGTGTGGGTATCGGTCGAAATTGTAGTGAGGTCGTGGTTGCGGTATTAAGGTATCTAAGGTCTCAAGAACACTCGTCGAGATGCAGAGGAATATTCTCGTCGGCCTGGAGGTTAGAGTCGTAATGCAGGCAGAAACGCGCCTGAAACCCTGGGTGACACCTCTTGTTTCTAGAGGATAGAAGAAATGAGTGTGTGAAGACCAAAAAGAAAGGACTTCACAGAGACTGTGTTGATGGTTTTTGGGGGTTGCACACGGTGAGGGGGTAGTGTGTGTTGTGGTGGATAAGAAGAAGGTTTTAGGATCGAGGAGAAGAAAAAGGTTCTTCCCTCGCCATAGGGCACGCTAGTACGCATTGAGAATAGCCCGGAGGGCTCGATCTTGCGGTGAGAGTCCCAATTTATGCGGGCAGCTCGCTGCTCACTGGCTGGTGACTGCAGCAGAATCTCACAGAATGCGCGCGGTGGCTAGCTGTGTCGCACAGCAAACAGTCCATCCGTCATCATTAGGGAAACAGCTGCAGTTGCAATGCCTGAAGTCGCGCACGGGGCAGGTCCCGACATTCTACGGAACCGACCTCGGGAGGCTTCCAAGGCTGCCAAATGTCACACCTACTTGTATACGTCCACGGCGAGCTGGAGACGGCCATATTTCCATCGTTGTTCCTCACAGCATTATACTTCATATCACACATTGATACTAAAGGGCTTATAAAAGCAATGCGAATCCTCTGTAGCAATATGTCTTATACTAAGTTCGGTCGGGCACGCATTCCGGCACCGGTGCCTCCATTTTCAGCTATCTTGTCTACGCCATGCTTTTTTCTTTCCCCACACCCCCATTGGCTCCACGAGAACGAAGAAACAGTGCGCAGACTGTGACAATTGCGACCAGGAAAAATACCTTTTGTCCCCACGACAAACCTTCCGTATCCGAAGTTGTAGAAATTGTTGCCTCTACAGGCTCGCCCGCTGGATGTGCGACATCATCATCAGTTGGCGATGCCGAATTGTGCTGAGGAGAAGTAACATCGAGATTGTCGCCTTCTGTGGCAGGCTCAGCTTTGCCGTGTATATCTTGAAAGAAGGGAACTATCAGCGCCTCTACAGCATTCGACCACGGCACGGGCCTAGAGTTCCACATGGATACCTTCTTCTGGGACCTCTAACTCGCCACTCTTAGCGATTTTGATCGTCTTCTCCGGCTTGTCGCCGGGTCCCATGGGCAAATTCTCAATCTTCTCCACGACTTCATAACCCTCGAGAACCTCACCGAAGACAACGTGGCGACCGTCGAGCCAGCTGGTGACGACGGTGGTTATGAAGAACTGAGACCCATTTGTATCTTTCCCACTGTTGGCCATGCCTAGAGGCATTAGTCGAGTTACTATCATCATTAGGTATGGAGTCCTACTGAGGATGCCTTTCTTGGTGTGCTTGAGCTTGAAGTTCTCGTCAGGAAACTTCTGGCCGTAGATGGACTTTCCACCAGTTCCGTCGCCGTTGGTGAAGTCGCCACCCTGGATCATGAATTGCTTGATGACGCGGTGGAAGGCAGATCCCTCGTATCCGAAGCCCTTCTCACCTGTAGCCAGAGCACTGCCTTCTGGTGAGTTTACATAGGAAGGGATGGGAAGGGCTCGCAATACCGGAAGTTCTCAGCCGTCTATTCGGATAGTTAGCTGAAGTATAGGAATATATAGAGCTGCAATCTCACCTTGGGTGTAGTCTTTCCATACAGACCTATCACAATGCGTCCAATGTTCTCATCGCCATGCTCAATGTCAAAGTAGACCTAATAAACGTCTCCATTAGGCGCTGTGCTCGTACGATAACAGTGGGTGTGGTACCTTATGCGTGATCTTCGGTCCCTTAGCTGCCTCAGAAGCTTGTGCAAAGAAGACGAACGTAGCAGTGAGTATCAGCAAGACGGAGATGACAAGCCTCTGGAAGGAAGCCATGGTGTGTGGTGTTGTGAGGTGTCAATTGGGTGGCGGGGTTTGCATGGCACAGTCGAGGCCGTTAGGGATTCGGGAAACGTGGTGCTCCTAGGCTTGGCGCGGTCGCACCATTTCTCCGTTCCGTTTTATCTCCAGGATATTTCGTGACCTACCAGAGTCCCACGAACCTATTCTAGCCCGCGCAACAGGATGGTATGTAGCGACATGCTAAAAGCTGAAACTGCTAATCCTCGCTAGGTGTTTATTTTCGGCGCCCATTTCCACGATGCCTCGCTCGTCAAGGCATCACTCACCTCCCCGTGTCAATCCCCACGTCCTAACAACCGACAGCGCTCCCTCGAAACTTTCTACGGAATTGGACCCATGGTGTCGCAGCGCATCATGGCGCGATTTCACATATTCCCGCTGGCCAAAGTCGGCAGTCTCAAGAACGCGCAGGTCATGGATCTCACCGAGGAGCTCACAAACATGAAAATCGAGAACGACCTGCGGCGAGAGGTTCAGGAAAACATAAGGAGACTGAAAGATATGGGTTCTTACAGAGGCCGGCGGCATGCTATGGGGCTGCCGGTGCGCGGCCAGAGGACAAGGACACAGGTGAGCGCAGTGTTTAGGACCACCTGCTGGGGGATGCTGATAATGCTAGATTTCTACGGCGAGAAAGTTGAACAAGATAGAAAGAGGGGGTGCTGGGCATGTGAGGTTGTAGATCGGATGGGCCTATGTTCTGTAAATTAGTGTACAGCAGGACTACTCGTCACGGCAAACTCCCTGACTAGGTTTCTGGACCCCAGGGCTACCACCAAGTCGACTTTGGACAATAACAGAAACATTCGTTGATGACTGCGGCGTAGACGGTACCAAATCTCCAGCTCTATATGTGCGGAGTACTTGCCCTCTATGCAACACGATGGGAAATTGTGCCAACAATGCCACCGAAAACAGTTCCCTAGAGTCGTATTTATCAAGCCACAGTCGTGAAACTGCGCACTCCATTCAGTCGAGACCTCCAAGTATCTGACTAGCCGATACCATAGTAGCCCCAACTACCCTTTCCCAGTCCTAGCAAACCTTTCTCCAACGTAAAATCAAGAGCAGCATTTCCAACTTCTGCTCCTTTCCAATATTACTCCAGTAAGAGTACCAGACGAAGCACTTCCTTAGATGAACCCCGTTCTCAATTGACGCCAATCTATCGTGCAGCAGTGGGACATGTACTAGTTCGCTCTCCCAATCTTATGTTCCCGAAGTCGCACTCGCAGTTTAACGGCCATGGCAGTTATGTACCTTGGAATTTGCGCGCGCCAGCCTACTTCCACGCACATACATCGCCCGGTCGCACAACCAAAGCTCGTGGCGTAACAAAAACCCCCGGTGGCTCTCACTCCGAGGGGCGTTAGACAGATATTCATCTAATTGGCCATACAGCGCTCTCCTGTTTCGAACAGACAGTAGCCAAAAAGCCGTCGATCCTCCACATGAACCGCCAGATCGGAAGGATTTTGAATTTCCACCACAACAACGTAATTCTGATGCGTGCTCACATGTGTAGAGCTAGGAGCTCAAAGTGAGAAAGGGAGAAGAGCGAGAGGTCTTCGTTGTCCGTTAGTAAGGGTACCCGATAGGGAAGTTTGATACGTACCTGCATTTGCAAGACTTCTGGTGCTTGTGTCCATGGCGGAAGAGGGTATTTCCTGCTCTATTGATTAACTGTAAGTTCAAAGTAGAAGTGGAATAAGAAAGAATAACAGCGATTTGAGATGTTGGTATGGCAGTTAGGAGCAGTGAGAGGAATTCGTAGATATTGTCATGCATTTTTACGGCAAGCTCACTAGCAGTAGAGACAGTTGACAGAATTAGATACTCTGGACCTGCAGGAGTTCGCGCTGTATGTCTAATTGCTCAGGGCTAGGCGCAGCTGCAAAGCGTCTGGGTGAACTAGTAGAAGACCAATGATAAATACACAGGAGAATGGGGGGAGTTAGACAGCTTGTTGGTTCGTGGTTGTGTTGGCTATTTCAAGTCGAAGGGGTGCCGTGCTTAAATTATAAGTATGCTCCAGGTGCTCGAAGGAGAAATGCTTCTCGTTTTCGGGCTGCAATCTTTGGTCAATCGTCGTACTTCATTTCCACGTAGAGGGCCTGGTGAGGTGGCACAAGACAAAAGACAAAGAAGGCTTGGTCAAGGTGATTGAAGTCGTATCCTTAGCGCTCGCCAAGAGCAGAGAGTCTCTCTTGTGGCGGATTCGGCCCTGCAGCAGCTTGCAGCTCGTGAACGGCAGGTTGAAGCTAGCGACCCGGTGTGGGCGGCTAACTGGGCGGTGCATGAGGAGGGTGGTTTCAAAGGCAACGATGCAGCAGCCGGTGACGTCGTACAGCCCTTGAACAAGCGGGCGTGTCGTACGACTTGAGCACATCAGCAGAAGCCAGACGAAGGCCAAACGCCAGATGTCGTGGCACCGATTGCACGCAGGGCGGCGCACAGTCCTCTCGTTCTGCCACACGTCTGGCGGCGGAGCGTCAATTCCCGCGCGCACGTTCAGTTCGGCTCTGGAGGGGCCAAAAACGGGCTCTGAAGCACTCGATGCATATCCATATCCATCGGCCACTATTGGCCATAGTCATCCGCCTCTTCGGTGGGTGACTGGGGTGGAGAGTACGCAGCGCTGAGCAGGGACGCCGTGGCAGCGGAGGTATGAAGTCGTCAACGACGCCATGGAGCGGCCAGGAGGAGGCCACGCGGGCACGATGTCGTAGCCGCCAACGGCCCAATAATGATGGATGGCGGCGAAGGGGGTGTGGACTTTGAAGGAAGAAGCAGAGACGCAGGAACAGGAGGAAGCCTCGCTCGTCTCTTGTCGGCTGTCCGTCCGCTGGAATGGGCCGGCCGTTGCGCGGTCGCTGAGTGCAATCTGCGGCTGCCAGTGCCAGTCGCGGCTGCCCACTGCTGGCGAGTCGCAACTGCCCAGGCCCACTGCCACTGCCACTGCCACTGCCACTGCCACTGCCTCCCCGCCATCCCTGTCCAGGAGCGCACCCCAACTGGCAACCGGCAACCAGTGACGGCGAGTGACCAGCCGCAGCTGCTCCAGAGTCCAGTGTGTCTCCGGCACATCCCAATCCCATTCTGCAGCCTCTCGCCGGGCGCGTGCAGCACGCCCAATCTCGCCGCCCTCTGCAGCCTGCCCTCCCGAGTCCACCAGCCACGCCCTCGCGCCTTTGTGTCCACCACTGCACCTCTGCTGACTGCCACCTTGCCCATGGAGGCTGTCCGCCTGGCGCTCTGAGGCCGCCCTCGCTCTCGCTCTGTCCCGTCCCCCACTGCCTGGCTGCTGCGTGTGCGTGCTCCCCCCCCAGCGACGTCGTCTGCGCGTCTGGCACCACACGCGCTGCACGTCAATTCACCCCGACCCCGACCCCCGGCGCAGATTGCGAAACGCGCCTAATCCCCACACGGGCGCAGTTACAGAGGCCCCAAGCCCCATCTACAGTAGAGGCCATCCTGGCCCGCACAGCTAGACTGCTTGCAGCCAGCACTACAACCGAAGGCCATGCTTCCGCGCCGTGGTCCGCCAGAAGACGACGACGACGACGGCTGCCGAACCCTCTCACCCTCAGTCTTGCCGGCCTCGTCGTCGCCCACTGCCTCGCCCCCCGCCCCGCCGTCTCTCGCAGAGGCCTCCCGGACGCTGCGCGAGTCGACGCGCCCGCCCGACGTGCTGCCCGCCCCCGTAGACCCGCGCAGTCGAGGCCACCGCAAAGCTGCCCCGAGTCCACTGCAGTCAGGCCAGAACGCCGCAGCTGCCAGCAGCGGGCCAGCAGCGAGCCAGCGGCCGCGCTCGCCGCCCTTCTCGCACCCGCTCTACCACGAGGAACCACGCTCCCCGCGCGAGAAGCTTGATGCTCTCCTAGCTGAGGAAGAGCGCCATCGATCCCCACCGGCTCCGGCCGCAGCCACGCCCACCCCCTCGACCGTCCACACGAGCCCCCCTGCCCCGCCGAACTTTGGCAGCAGAGGCGCAACCCAGCCCACGAAGCCGTCGGCGTATGCCCAGCTGCGCAACGTCTCTGCACCCATCCTGTCCTCCGCCGGCAGCTCGCCGTCTTCGTCACCCGTCACCATGCCGGCCCCGTCGCGGCCGAACCGACCAGACATCCGCCCCGCCCCAGCGCGGAATCACTCCATTGACTCGGCCGCCTCGTCACTGTCCTCCAGCGCCTCGCAGTCCTGGCGAGCTAATCCAGGCCACATCCACACACTGTCCCACGATGGAACCAGCCCCGGAAACCCGCCCGATATGGCCGCTCTCATCGCAGCGGCCGGCTCGCCAGAAGCTGCCGTTGCTGCAATGTGGAGAGAGAAGCAGAGTGCAAGCAGTCACAATGCTAAGCTATGGAAGCTCGTCGAGAAGCAGCGGACCATGATTCTCGGCCTCAACAAAGATCTGGAGCGGGCGTTGAAGGACAAGGACCGCTATCGCCAGAAGATGAGAGAGTACGCCAATCATGTGCCGCCAATTCCAAGCGTTCCGCAAAGATCTGACACATTTGACTCTGCTGTGGAACGTGACGAGAGCCAGTCTCCGGCCCCGAGCGAGAAACAGGAGGAATCCTTCCAGGCGAACACAGCACTGAAACCCGTCGAACACAAAACATCTCCGCTAACACAAGAGCCCGCAGTGCCACATCTAATTCCAGACTCCCAGTTGGCGCAATCCCCATCCCATTCTTCCGAGGGACAAACCGCGTCCAACCCTTCATCCACAGTCAATTCTCCAACAGACTACTCCATTATGCCCCTCCATATCTCGAACAAAGCCATGGGACTTGATGCCATAGTCAACGAGACTGTTACTAGCACTGGCAAACAAGCACATCGTCCGGTGACAGAGACTATTCTCACGGGGGGACTAGACGCTCGACCTGCTACTCCTGATGCGCATTTGGAAGCTCCCGCTCTGTCACTAACGCAGGCGACTCCAGTAATTGGCGGAGATGGGTTTGAGGCGCCCCCTATGAAGCCTGCTCATCCTCTGCGAAAAGCACCACCAGCCCCTCTCAATCTAGCAAAGCCTGCCAAGACGAGTGCACATCTTTATCAACCTGGGCCGGGCGAGCACGATGACTCGGACTACGACGATACTCTGGAAGCTGATGAAATTCCCACTGTTGAAAGAGGACGAAGAAAGACCCGGGAGGATGACGACCGCGTCCGCGAAGCAATGCTCACCCAGGAAGAGGGGACTCGCAGCAAGTCAAAGAAGAAGAGGAGCGAAAGCCAGAGCAAGATCACAGGTCCCACCGTTGAGGCTCCCGGTGGCGAACATGGTTCCATAGCGGCAGGCCCTGCTTCTCCTCGAGAGTTTAGTCCTCGACAGACTGGCCTCCCGCTTTCGCCTCGTCATCCTCCGGCTAATTCGCTGAACGCCTTGTTGAGCCCTACGAACTCGGACAGCTCAATGATGGCCAATCGAAGTATTGCATCGCCGCCACTCATGTCGCCTCCACTGATGAGTCCCGGTCTACCATCAAGCCCCCGCCCCGGCGACAGACCCATGGGATCACCACTACCGAGAAATCCAAAACAGGGGATGACTTCTCCACCCATGTCCCCAAGGTCCACTGTCAATGGGACCCCTCAGCAACCAACGCGGGCCCCGCGTCAACCAATTCCTCTACCTCCAAACTCGCCCCTATCATATGTTTCGCCTCAAGTATCCCGGGTAGATCCACCTGCCCAGCCCAAGCAACAGACACAGTCGTCTGATCTTTTGAAGCCGCCCGGTGCCCAACCCAGCCCTGATTCAGATGGAGACTATCACGGTCACGCTGACCCGGCCGCCCCAGAACATGTCTATCGAGGTCTAGTATCAGATCAGTATCCGGGACTGTTACTTCCGCCCAATGCACTGCCTTCCATCGATGTCAAGGTGTCTTCATCGCGACTCCGACCATCTCGGATGAGCTTCCTAGCTCCCAAGCCGCAAGAAGAGGACCCGGTCTTTATTCTCGCCGTGTATGCGCGTTCAGATGGAAAGCAACTTTGGCGCATGGAGAAAACCATTGTGGCCTTGCCTGCTCTTGACGCACAGTTGAAGTCCCTATGTGAATTTCAAGGCAAGCTGCCTGACCGTGCTTTGTTCAGTGGACATGCACCTGCCAGGATCGACGCCAGAAGAGTCGCTCTCAACCAGTACTTCGCCATGATCCTTGATACTCCCATGAGCGAAAGGGCAGCTCAACTGGTTTGTGAGTTCTTCTCCACCGATGTCATTGGGGCCCAGAACGGTGATACCCTAGCTCCAGAGCAATCTGTAGCGCCTGTTCCGTCCGCTCCGAAAGGGAAGCAGATGAAGGAAGGTTATCTAACGAAACGTGGAAAGAACTTCGGTGGCTGGAAAGCGCGCTACTTTACACTAGAAGGTCCCGAGTTCAGATACTACGAAATAGCGGGTGGTGCTCATCTTGGAACCATCAAGTTACAAAATGCGCAGATTGGAAAGCAATCGCAGCAACAGTCGAACCAATCGCCGCAACGGCGCGATGACGCGGAGGACAACCAGTATCGGCATGCGTTCCTTATTCTAGAGCCGAAGCGCAAGGATTCTTCTAGTCTTGTTCGCCACGTGCTCTGTGCCGAAAGCGACGAAGAACGGGATGCCTGGGTTGAAGCCTTATTGAAACATGTTGATATGCCAGAAGCATCATCGTCGCCGGTAGAGACACAGGTTCCAGGCTCAGCTCACAGTGGCCCCTCTACAAAAGGACCTAGCCAGGAGTTGTCTCGGTCGAGAGGGAAAGAGAGCCCCGATACCGACAAAGGAGACCGAGTGCAAGGGCTTAGCTACGATGATACGATTGCGGCAGAGGCACCTATACGAGGTCCCACTCACAGGGAAGCCCGAGCTGCCCACGAAGCAAGGGACGCATACGCGCATTCACCAAAGAATTCTTCGTTCACCGCTGATCATTCTGGCCACTATCCTGCGATCTCAGGTCCAACCAATGGCGCGCCTATTCAGAATCTGGAGAGCTGGGGCAATAAAACACTGGCCCCTCCCACCACCGTGAAAGATAAGAAACGGAGTATCTTTGGTTTCAGAGGTCGCGGCTCTAACGATCTTGCCCCAGGTCAGCTCGGTGTTCAACAGCAAGCTCCAGAGCGTGTCGTTCAGCATAACCGTAGCATCTTCGGCATACCTCTTCAAGAAGCTGTTGAATACTCGCAGCCTATTGGTGTAAAGATTCCTCTTCCTGCTGTCGTATACCGCAGCTTGGAGTATTTGGTTGCGAAGAAAGCGGCCAATGAAGAAGGTATCTTCAGGCTGAGTGGATCCAACAATGTCATCAAGGGGCTTCGTGATCGCTTCAACATTGAAGGTGATGTCAAGCTTCTGGATGGCCAGTATTATGACGTGCACGCTGTAGCCTCTCTTCTGAAGCTATATTTGCGCGAACTGCCGTCTTCCATTCTTACCCGTGAATTACACCTCGACTTTCTGAAGGTTCTTGGTAGGTTGTTGCCGTATCTTCGATCACCAAACGCTAACAGTTTTTAGATCTGGACGAGCGAAAGAAAAAGATACAGGCTTTCAACGTTCTGGTGCACAAATTGCCGAGGACGAACCACGAGCTCTTACGATCTGTATCATGCTTCCTCATTGATATCATTGAAAACGCTGCGATTAACAAAATGACAGTGAGGAACGTTGGTATTGTGTTTGCTCCGACACTTAACATACCCGCACCGTTGATCTCGTTCTTCTTGACGGACTTCCCGGACATCTTTGGCACCCCACTCGACGAAGCTGTGTCACCCATCCACGAGATCCAGATCACCACGCCCCCTCTTGGAGAAGAAGCAGTTCGTTCACCTCGTCATCAGATGTTTTCGGATCTCCCCACGCCCGCCTACAACGAAACAACGTTCCGCCATTCTGAGGCTCCATCTAGTTTCCCAATGGCTTCAAATGTTCCCCAGTACTCGCCACCACAACCACCACCTCAGCAGTATCAGCAACAACATCCACACCAGCAGCAGCAACATCCACATCAACAACATCAACAACAACAGCAACAGCAACAGCAGCAATATGCTGGCTATGATACAGGCTTCATACCCGTTCGTCCCAGTTATGAAGCCCCGGGCTACGAGCAGAAATACCAGGCCCAAGGTTATGGCAGTTTGGACGGCGCCGTCCAAACTACGGACGCCCGGGAACAGAGGCAGAGACGACGAGAAAGTGGAATGCTTCTGGTGAACATGGGTATGGGTCAGCAGAGGAAAGGCTCGAATCCTCGAATTCAAAATAACCCATCAGGCAATCCTCTCATGGTGCGCGAAGAAACGGCATTCGAATGAAACAACATCACATGAACAGCCAGATGACACGTTTCAAGATGTACACTTGCTTAATACCCGAATACACGAATACGCCCCGCCACACGATTATTAATACCACCTTAATCTAATTTGAGCGAACCAAGGACTGGCTCTTTGGCAACGAAGCGACTTGTACAGAAACAATACCTACGACGCTTTTAATTTCCGGCGTTCATGGGGGCGGTCCCAATTTTTTTCTGATTTGCGTACTTTTCTGCATACCTGCCTATAGCTTTTGTTTACTCCAAAGCTGAGCTACTGGCAAGTGGTCGTTCTGGCCACATGGGAATTTTTGTTTGTCTCATCTGTTCACACGCATGCGCTCGTTGAGATTCCCCCTATGGATGTTTTACTCTTGGTTTTTGGTTCACAACATCATATCACATGGAAACGCCTCGGCGCTCACTCGCTTTGTCTGGTTATTGGCTCTTAGCAAATTATGCGTTCACGATGAGATTTGGATATGGAATGCTTTTCTCGTTGGCCAAATGTGATGATCAGACTAGGGGAAGGGCAGACCCGGATTCGATAAATTCGAGAAAGAATTTGACTGGTTAGGTTGCATACTTGTATAGCATGATGTGTGGCGCGCTAACGTGGGCTATAATTCCAGATGTCTCGCGAGGTTCAAATTCTTTTCGTTCAAATTTCGTGATGCCGAGGGGCACTATGTCCGTGTAGGACTAAGTGGACTAGCCTCAGCCTTCCTCATAGGCTCATACAAGGACGGGGACTTTGTAAGAAGTCCGTTGTGAGTGGTAGGTTCTTTGTATTTACATTTTCAGCTATAGTTATCTCTGTAGAAGTGTGTGAACCCCTCGACTAACTCGAAGCTCGCACCGACTCTACCATTGTACCTTCATCCACTCCCTACTATCCCTAAATTGAGTCCTTCTCGCCATGTCCTACTCACTGTACTGTTAAGGAATAAGGGCTGAATTGGACGTAAAGCTACAACATTACATGTCTATCCTAGCGAGTGTGGCAAAGCCTGGTATCAAAGTGTGTCCCCAAATGCCCAATAGTGAACGACCAAAAACTCCAAATCCAATGTAACCGTAGATATGCAGCAGAGGTATACTTAACGCCAGCGCCAATAGGTCGAAAAGTGTAAGAGACAGAGTAGTTGCTTCGGATAATACGAAATTAAAGCAAAAGACGGCGGCCTACCCATGGCAAAATATATAGACCAATGGGACTCGCTGATGGTGGTGAAAAAGAGACACACTAGCACGCATTGGCGGGACTCCCTGTGTAGTTCCGCACATGGTTTCTACTATCTTCCTCGTACCCTGCGCGCTCCATCAACTTCGTGAAAGTCGTGTGCCCCGAGTCAGCCGTCATGCGGTTCTCGCGCATCCCAGGCGCTTTAGGCGGCTCGAGAAAGCTGGGCGCCGGCATAAGGACGTCGATGGTTTCTGTGCTTGTGCTTCGAGTTACGTGTGGCCTCCTGGACTTGCTGACGCGGCGCGAAGTTGTGCGTTTTGGGGTGTGACCGGGAGTGACGTATGGATCACGATCTCGACCGGCCCGCACGACTGGGGGCGGGAGTTGAGGGGCAGGACTCGTGGATAGCCCGTGTGAACTGCTGAAGCCTCCGAAGCCGAGCTTTGGCGTGCGTTCTCCGAATCCGAGTTTCGGTGTGCGTTCCCAAAGGCTCTTGATTTTGGGCGTCCTCCCCCCTGCAGTTGCAGTCCCAATATTGCGCTGCATCATACCAGTGGTAGAGTTGGGTGATGCATGAGCGGATTGGGAGCCGCGGCGAATGAAGTCGGTTCTAGCAGCGTAGACAGGGTCGTATATCGGGTCACTGATTGTTCGAGAGACATGATCACCAAAGTCTCCCGAATAGCGGTGCTTCTCTTGCGATTCGTGGCGCTTCTTGATGATCCAGATGAGACCGAGGGTACCGAGGATACCGAGGATAATACCAGGGAAAAAGCCCGCCGCAAAAGACTTGCCGTTAAACCCTTGAGTAGTCTGAACGGCAGGCGGAGGCGCTGAATCCGACGTCTGGGATGCAGATGCTGGGTCGGTGGTTGAGGGGGTTGGAGATGCTGTTGGCGTGCTTGATGGGGTGGCGGACTCGGCAGAGCAGTGTCCGCCATTGCACTTGTAGCCCAGTGGACAGCATTTGTCCCCACATTTGGGAAGCTCGACATTCTTAGTGTCTGAGAGATGGATTTGGTTCTCTGGGTGGAGGGTTGCGTTTAGTTGGCTGACATCGCAAGGAATGGTTTGGATGAAGGAACAGTCGGCACCCTCGGGGCAGCAGAGCACAGCTTGGACTCCAGTGGTGTTGAGAGAGGTGCAGGTGGTCCCTTTATCACAACAGAACTCGGATGGAAAGGTGGATCCACACTGCTTGAGGCCCTCAACCCCACCGCATGTTTGTGATTGTCGAAGGAGGAGACCTGTAGCCTGGGTCGTGGGGGAAATAGCGGAAATCAGGAAGAGGACGCTAAGTCTGGACAGCTTTGGGAGACGCGTCGAAGGACCCATAGCGAAGGGAGGTTGAGGTAGAGCTACGAGTGAAGGGCAGTGACAAGGCACGGGTCGAAGAATGATAGACGAGTAAGGCCAGCTATACTCGGCTGCGGATTGAAACAAAGTCGATAGAGAGTGATATTATGGGCAAATAAGACCAGTGGGCCGCGGAAACAGGCCGATGGGGAAACCGTGAAACAAACAGACGGACAGAAGAAGAAGATGCAAAGGGCAGACATGGCTGCGACGACGGGTATATAGACGTACGATTAGACGGCAGACGACAGAGGCTATTCCGGCGGCCTCTGTCGTCTAATGGTAGGTCGGTTCTGAAAATAGCGGTGGTGAAGCGCCGAGTGGACGGCAGCTGCTGAACGGGCTCGGTGGCTCCCGGCTAGCAGCGAGCAGTGGCAGAGGCGTCGCGGCGGGAGAGCCAGCGTGCCAGTGTGGCCGTGGGGAGGGCGGCGCGCTGAAACGCGGCGCTGGGCGCTTGCGGTTTGGAGTCGTTGCTGGCGTCGGCGGCCGGCGCGGCGTGATTGGCTGCGCGGCGGGCGGCGGGCGGCGGGCGGCCGTGCTGGGCAGCGGGCGCCGGGGGAAAAACTCCAGGCCGACGTCTGTCCACGGCGGTCTGGCTGTCTGGCTGTCTGGCTGTCTGGCTGTCTGCCTGTCTGCCTGTCTGCCTGTCTGCCCATCGCATCCCTCCCATTCTTTCGTGCCCAGCTGCCCAACCGCCCACCCGCCCACCCGCCTGCCCGCCTGCCCGCCGCCATGATCCTCCGCCGCCTGGCCCGCCGGCCGACGGCCATCCAGTGCCTCGCGTCTGCGTCGCAGGTGCGCTGCCCCGCCGCCTGGCTGGCTGACTGACTGCCTCGCTGACTGACCGCCGCGTAGAGATGCAGAACCGCACCCAGCGCGCGCCGTCTCCACTATGTCCCCACACTCGCCAACCACGCCGAGCTGCAGCAGAATGGCATCCCGGGCCTGTATTCGCCCGACGCCTTCCGCGAGGCCTACACCGACTACATGCAGCACACGATCGATCAGTTGAACGCCTGCACAGCGGGTACGTCCCCTGCGCGCCGCCGAGCCAACTGACTGACTAATTTTGGCGTGTGCAGGCACCGCGTACGAGGACCAGAAAGCCCAGAGCCTAGTTATCGAGTACGCGCGGAATCCGGTCACCGCATACCCCTTCAACGTTGCGTCCATGGCCTGGAACAACCATTTCTTCTTCACGGGCATTGTATGCCACCGTCACCCCCGACCTCAAAGCAAGCCCCGCTAAGTCCTCCGCAGAACACCGACGCCGACATGCAATCCAAACCCGCCTCCGACCTCCTTCCCGCAATCAACGAGTCCTTCTCCTCGCTCGAAACCCTTCGTGAATCATTCCTCGAGACCGCCAACGCCATGTTCGGTCCCGGCTTCGTCTGGCTCGTGCAGACCAACGACAACGCAGCACGCAAGCTGCGCATTCTCCCCACCTATCTCGCCGGCTCGCCCCTCTCAGGCGCTCACTACCGGCGACAGTCCGAGGACCTAAACACCCACAACGCCGACTCATACCAAGGCCTTAACAACGTAGGCTCGTTCGGACCAGCAGCGCAGCAGAAGAAGCAGAATCAAAAGCCCCTAGGCGGTATTGACGTAGTGCCGTTGCTATGTGTAAACACTTGGGAGCATGCGTGGTTGCGCGATTACGGCGTCGCGGGGAAGAGGCAGTATCTCGAGGCATGGTGGGACAAGATCAACTGGGGCACGGTGAGGAACCTGGCTACGATTGCGTCTCAGGACCACGAGGCTTTTGGTCAGGGGCATCGCAAGTTTCATTACTGAGTCGCGCACAATGTCGTGAGAAACTACTGTATGATATTGGGAAGGCGTGGTTGGCATGCATGGCATATAGATGTACAAGACTGGTTTCTCATCCCTAAGAATTAGTAGACCCATGTGTGAGACTCAAGAAACAGGCTTGACGCACCCCACAATATACAGAATCTCTCGGCGGATAAGTACATGCTCTTCTAGTACAAAGTCTGTATACCGAGGCTGATCTCGGGGACTTTTCTTTATCTATAAGTGCCGAAGCAAAGCGAAGCCTCCATAGCATGCATGTAGCTTCGCCTCACTGCCGAAAAGTTATCATACAAGTACAACCAACCGTGGTATGCCCCTAACACCGTACTATATGTATGCAGAGCGGAGAAATATATAGTCCGGGGCATGGGCGACCATCTCGTCCCCCCCGTTCCAGTTTCGTCAGCCAAACCACGAGCTCTTCTTCCGCGCTTCTTTGCGGGCGTTTGTCTGGTACGAGGGAATGCAGGGTCAGCGATCGCTGTGCGGCCACGGTGCGGAGTGATGTAGCAGTCTAGTCGCAGACGCGAGATAAGGGAGGGTCGGCTAGCCGGGCGTTTGAATAGAGAGAAGAGAGCGAGTGGAAGTACGTACCCATTGCTCCTTACAGTCTCGATAAGCCCTATTACCGGGGTCAGGATCAGCGCGCGATTAGATAACTTGGAAGGGCTGCGGCGGGCGGAAAGACGATGTCGTGTGAAGAGAATGGTGGTGAAATGCCTACTGGAAGAAATCGGTGCACATCTCCCGATCCCCGCCGTTGCGGTGAAGGCAGCGGATACTCTTCTGCGCCGCCTCCTGGCATGGGTCAAAGTATTCGCTGTATGCTTTGCTGGAGGGCGGTGTAGGTTAGGACAAGGCGGCGGTTCAGGGCGAGCTCGAAGAAGCCGCGGGGAACAGGAATCACACGCACTTCTCGAACTTGGTGGCCGCTGGTCCACTCCAGTCGGCATCGGTCGACGGATTCGAGCCTCTGCCTTTGTCTGCCATGGTGACGGCTGGCGGTGGGAGGCGAGTGGGTTGCTGTCACTTCCAGGGTCGTCACTCCACTCCACTCGTCAGGTGCATGCAGCTGCCCCGGGTTGAACGGGCGGCGGCGGCGTCGAGCCCCGAGCCTTGTGCCGCGTCCGTGCGCGCCTCCTTATCGATAAGCCACCCTCCTTATCGATACGTACGCAACCCCCCAGGTGGAGCTGGATGGACCCGCACCCGCCACGGATTAGCCGAGCGACCAGACCACGCGAGATCTGCATTCTGGTTGCTTGTTGCACGAGCTGGTGCAGCCCGAGCATCTGGACGTCGACGAACATGGACGTTGGCCAACGTCTGCTGTTGCATGGTCGCAGCGAGCAGTCCGCGACCGAGGAGGGCGCACCAGGAGCCCGTACCAAGGGCTCGTTTACGGCCTGCGCACACTTCACACAAGACCGCCTCTTCTATCGTAACTTGGCCAGCTCGATATCATATCCCCGCAGTGCCTCGTCATGGGCTCCGCTTCCATGGTCGACGTCGGCGCTTGATAAAGAAACCACTGTTTCTATTCGTCCGCCCTGTGCGGCTCGAATCCATTTGGCCGCCCGCCTTCATCCTCCACTCTCCGATTGTCATGCTGAGGTGTACATGGAATCCAGTCCACATGCTACCGTTCGCAATGTCGCGCCACTCCGTTGCGCTACTGCATTCATGCCTTATGCATATGTGACCAGAGATTCTGGAACTGGGCTGTGATGCAGTCACCCCGGCGGGGAAGTCAGCCGCCCGTGGTGCGTGCCAGTGCATTTGCAGCTGTCCAGCCAGGGAGGTATAGCTCAGGATGGGCTTTGGTAGCTCCAGTACACAATCTCGCTTTAGCCAATCCTTCTCCGTTCTTCGGACGTACAGCCAGTCTAGCGTGCATGCTGCAGCGGTTCTGGGGATTATCTATGTTGACATGGAGCGGCAGTGGTACCTTCGGCGATGCACATGTAGGCGAACATAGCTCCGGTGAGAGATCGCTGGGATAGTCATCTATCTCTTCCGGGGCGTGGCTGATAGTGATCGATATGCAGGACCCAATGAGCAAAAGCCCAGCCGAGGGGCTGATGCGCTTCCCCAATTCAGGGCATAAATTCCATTCTACCCCGGACCTCCAGACAGCATCGCAACTCCACTTTGACAACTTCATGTCATGGCACTGTGCTAGCCCTCCACACCTTTCGTTTTCGACCTCCACTTTCGCTGTACGTGTCTTTATCGCCGCTTCACAGAGCCAATACTCGCTGCTGAAATCAGCAATGAACGCATCATTCCTTCACTCGACGTGGTCGCGCCGGGGAGCACACGACACGAAGCCATGTTGACGCCGTGGCCTCGAGATTGCCAACATTAGCCCCGCCCGGACGAGAGAAGGGCCTGGCCTAAGTGCATCTCTACTGCCTTTGTTGAATTGCTTCAACAAAGCCAAATGGGACCTGGAATCTCAGGTGATGCGGTCTACGGATCGCGAGTGTCCGTGAACAGAGGCTGTGCCCATCCAGGAACAAAATGCAAAGAAAGCTCCTCTTTCCCGAGAATCAGGCTCAGCCGTGCAGGTTTCTAGTGTGGCCCTCCTTCCACCATCTCGTAAATGGATATTACAACTCGTATGCTTGTCCCAAGTTTGTTGGTGCCATGTTGGTCCAGTGGTGATCCGGCCCGATGAGCATCGATAAGGGCGATAAGATCAGATGCTCCGACAACGCTTCTAGAAATAATGGGCAACATGCCAGCGCTCTACGGCTTCTTCTGTGGACCGAGTTCAGCCTGAGCCATATGCGCGCCAATGACATAACCTGTCACTGGTGTGAAGGGAATCCGACGATGGACGTTGTGGCCACGGCGCCGCCCTGGCGGTGCCGAGCCGACTCAATCCGGGATACCTGCGCGCTGTGGCTATCAGCTGCGATGCGAGGCCACGCTGCCGAGGTGAAGCTAGACATCGGAGTTGGGATATAAAAGGGTCGAGAGTCTCCCCATTGATAGCTCTTCTTGTTATCAGTCTTTGGAAATATCCACATTGGGTCTTGACCTTACTCAACCAGTACTCGTTTCAAGATCGCCCATCTTCCCCAGATTCCCCATCCATCCTGTGGCTTCTGTATGTGAGTTTGTTCGTTCTTGTTGATGCTCACCGCCCCACATGTTTGTTGTTTTCCATTCATGTCAATACCGACGGCTTCCCTAGAGCCCCAGATAATCGTCGCCATCTTAATTTTCGTCCGCTGAGGTGATCGCACCAAGTAAGGTGCTCCGCTCTCCCTATCAGCCCAAGAGAACTTGTTTTGTACCACCGCTACTACCTCCAACCACCACATTTCTTTTGTACTACTTCGCTCTTGTCTTCAACCACCCTAATTTTCTGCGACATTGTTCTTCCGCAATCATTATGGCCCCGCTGACAGAGCCAGTCGTGTCTAAGCGGAAAGACTCCATGGCTGCCGTCGCTACTCAGCATGTCTCGGCGCTTCCACGCCCGACATATAGGCCTATCATCGAGGAGCTTGCCGTTCAGAAGCCGGCCCAGAATATAGTCAAGTTCGATGCCCAGAAGCATCTGGCCTACACAACTCCTCCCCAAGTTATCATGATGAAAGACATTGGTTACGCCGAGGATACTGGTGTTTCTCCCGTGGCGGTTTCTCAGCCGTTCCAACTCTTTTCCCCTGAGGCTATCCAACAAATGCGAACAGAAATTTTCAAACCGGAGGTCATGAGCAACTGCGCCTATAGCAGCAACATCGCAGCGTGCCAGATTCGAGGCTACGCACCGAAGTAGGTTCCCACAAGTAGATACCCGTGTGGATAAAAAGCGCTGACGTCAACTAGGTATGCGCCATTCACCCATGACGCATGGCATCACCCCGACACTCTTGCTGTCATGTCGAAGATCGCCGGGGTCGACCTTGTTCCAGCGATGGACTATGACGTTGCACATATCAACTTTTCCGTCAAAACCGATGAGCAGACGAAGGAGGAACTTCATATCATCAACAAGGCGAAGAACTTCTATGCTGAGGATGAAGGTATTGCCGGATGCCCCTGGGAAGACGACAAGCCTATTGTTGGTTGGCATACGGATAGCTATCCGTTCGTATGCGTGCTCATGATGAGTGACTGCACTAACATGGTCGGCGGCGAGACTGCGCTTCGAACTGCAAATGGCGAGGTCATGAAAATCCGCGGTCCTACTGAGGTATGTTCGGATCTGTCGCTATCGTTCATGAGCTTTCCTAACATGCGGGTTAGGGCTGTGCAGTGGTCTTGCAGGGACGATACATCACTCATCAAGCTTTGCGCGCTCTTGGGGCAAAGGAACGTATCACCTCCGTGACCAGTTTCCGACCCCGTTCGCCTTTCCTCAAAGACGACACGGAGTTGAGAACCGTCCGTCCGATTTCAGACCTGTCGGAGCTCTATTATGACTTCGCAGAGTACCGACTGGAGATTATGGAGGAGCGTCTCCGCAAGGAGCGCAAGGGAGTCATTGCTCGCCGCCGGGCTCGGAAGAAGTTCGATACTCTTGGACATAAGAAGTTCCTCGAGGATTCTATGGCATTCATGGAGCACACGGATAACGAGATGCTCGAGGACAGCAAGGTCACTGTTGGATACCTGCCTGAGATCGAGATCCCAGACGTCGTAGTTGGCGCTACGGACGACTCTCGTCCAGCGAAGCGTGCTCGAGCGAACTAGGCCTTGAGTTCTCGGTTGGGACATCGATCGCTGTAGGGTGTTATCGCCAGTTGTCGCTTCAGGTTCTCGGAAGTGGTGCTTGGAGTTGTCGCTTCAGGTAAGAGTTTAAACGCTTGGGGTTGATTTGGTCGCTGTGGTGGGTGCTTTGTGCTCGCCGTGACACACACACTCTCATTACGTTGGGGATTGATTTGTCGATGCGTTTTTTCCAGTATATAGTACAGGTGGCTCGAAACGAGCCTGGACCAGCTTTGGTTGCACTTACAGCAGCAACTGTAGCTGGTCTTAAAGCACTCACCGGGAGATGGATAGTCGGACGAGAATGAGCACATATTACCATGACGGAACATGCAGAAGTGCCTGTGATCAGAAGCTAGAAGGCGATGAGTGTATTTGAGAAGCAAAGAATATGTAACCGAAGAATGGGGAGGACAGCCAAGTCCAGAGGACACTGCGTGCGTCCTCTCGAATTACCGTGCGAGGGGACCAAAGACTTGCCCATTCCGACGTCAGCTGCTCCACCAGCTGTGATACTTGAAGCAGCGTGGTTAGTAGCACTCTGCCGACTTGGAACGCAAACATACCGAGTTTGGACAAGAGCCCGGTGGCCAGCAGCCTGTTGGGTTCGCGTTAGCCTCGGCCGTGGAGCTTCCAATGTGAAGGTAGGGAAGGGTGCCCGTCAAGTTGCTTGGGTCGAAGGCGATGATATAAGGGAGGTGCCGGGGCGGTGACGGTGACGGTGACGGCTGGCCGGCGTCGCGGTATTGCCCGCCAGCTCACCCGGCAGTGGTTTAATGTTGCACGCACCGACGTTTGGCGGAGCAGAGAAGAGAGCCAAAGGCGTCGGCCCAGACAGGCGCAGTCCAGCAGTGGGCAGTGAGGGGTGGCGGGGAGGGCGCGAAGGAGCAGCTGGCGAAGGCGCGAGCGGGACGGCGTCTATATCTGCGGGCGCGGGCTATCTTCGGCAACAGCCCAGCGGGCAGTGGCGGGCAGTGGCAGAGCAGAGGCAGAGGCAGAGGCAGTGGCAGGGCGGCAGGCAGTGGGCAGGCAGTGGGGGCAGTGGCCACCCCCGGGCGCCAATAGTTTAGTTGTAGTTAGCAGGCGGCGGGCAGCGGGCAGCGGGCAGCGGGCAGCGGCCACCGGCCACCACAGCGCACGCCATCCTGCATACTTCTATCGATCCGTCTCTCAACCCGCCCGCGCGACGCTATCCGACTGCCACTGCCACTGTCGCTGTCACTGCCTGCCACTGCCACTACTGCCACTGCCACTGCCACTGCCACTGCCTGCACATGCCGCTCCCGCCTGGCATCGTCTCGTTGCCTTAGCGGCCCAGCTTCTTGCTCTTCCTCTGCTCTCCGCTGCCCACACCACCATGAACACCTCCCGCCCGTCGCCCACCCCGCCCGCGTCGGCCCGCCCCAAGAACCCGCCGCCGCCGCCGCCCTCGTCGTCGTCCATCACGTCCTCGCATGCCGCCAGCAGCAGCTCCCAGCAGCCGGCCACCATGGCCTCCAGCTCGAAGCCCGCCCGGGGCAGCACCCCGTCCTCGAGCCGCGCCCCCGCCAGAGGCCTCGACGGGGACAGGCCGGTCCGCCCGTCCTCCAAGGACAGCCTGAAGCAGAAGACGGCACCCAAGGCAGACGAAGCGCTCCGCCCGAGCAGGTCTGACGACGTGAGCCTGCCCGCCGCAACTGGGACGTTTAGGCGGTTGGCTAACCTGGCACAGCAACTGCGCGCCTTGAGGTCTGATTTTGACGGCCTGCGTGCCCACATCACCTGCAAAATCTGCGACCGTCTGCTCTACCAGCCCTACATAATATCGTGTGGGCATACCTATTGCTACAGCGTAAGTCTGGCGTACGTGCCTGTGCGTTTGTTGGTCTAACCATCGCCAGTGCTTGTGCACCTGGTTCGTCAACAACAAGGCTCACAAGACATGTCCGGACTGTCGAGCGGTGGTGACGCAACCACCTGCCCCAGCATATCTCGTGAGTACTGCTCTATCCGCCAGGCTGTTCTTGCGTTGACGTGCCATGCAGATCCGGGACATGATTACCGTCTTCATCGGCCGAGTCGAGCTGCTCCCCTCGGGCGAAACCGTCGAACAGCACTCGGAGTGGCAGCGAGAAGAGGCTGATCTCGTCCAGCTGGACAAAGACAACGAGGACCCTCGCACTGGGGGCCTCTTCAAAGGTTGCTTCAGGTCACACCCCGCACGCGGGCCGTCATTGAGGGCTGTGCGCGACCGAGAAGACGGTGTGGACCGCTGCCCGCTCTGCTCATGGGAGCTCGAAGACGGCGAATGCACCCAATGCGGCTTGTTCTTTGACGATAATGGAGAGTTGACGTGGGGCGACAGCTTCACTGGCTTCAGCGACATGGACGAAATGTCCGAACACGACGTGTCTGGCGAGGACCTCGATGCCGAAATGGACATGGAAGAGGCCGGTCTCGACGGCTTTGGCGAGCCCATGGACGGCTGGCAAGACTATCTTCCCGATGACGGCAACCTCATGATGCGAAGGTTTCTGGAACACGGCATTCCTCCGCACATCGGACGTCGTCGACCTTTGACGCATAGTGAGGCTGGCAGCAGACGGCCATATTCGCAGAGTATTGTTTCGGACATGTATACTGACGAGATGGACACGGTCGAGGAAGAGGACGAGGAAGGCGTGAACGAAGACTCGTCTATGAATGACTTTCTTGACGATGAGGAGAGCACATCTACGAACTCTCCAAGTGCGTCGTCAGGTCCGGGACGCACGCCACAGCCTTCCAACAACCGACCAAGACTCCAGGGAAGGGCCCGCCCTGTTGTTGAGTCTGAGACGTCCTCTTCGGTTTCCAACACCATTGATGAGGAGGACGATGAAGACGAAGAAGACGAAGAAGACGCAGGCCCAATCCGAAGAGGTCAAAGAAACCGTGCGCAATCGCGAATCTTGCGACGCGCCAATGGCTCACAGGAGCCAAGCGGGCCGCCATCGTCGACCTCGACAGACGTCTCGACGGAGGATCTCGATGAAAGGACGCAGGCCATGCTACGCGAAGAGGGGTGGATGTTGCAGCACGATGGGCCCGATGACGACATGGGCGAGGAGGATGACAGTGATGGGGGTAGAACGACCGTTGGGTGGGACGCGACCGCGATTTCCAATGACAGAGTCCGAATGGGCGGTTCTCTAACACCTACTGCAGATCGACCACGGCCTAACGCCTTCATCCGCCCCCCCTCCCGCGTGGGAGATGCTCGATTCATGGACGCGTCTCGCGGTCTTCGACGGAGATCCTCCGTGCTCTCCGCTTCAACAGTCAATTACGAAGATCCCGAGGACGCTGATGATGATTCCGACCAAGACGGTGATATTGCCATGGCAATGAACTCCCTACGTACTCGACGGTCTAGAGCGCAAATGCGCCCACCCGCGGCTTTCAGCAACATGAATAATCGCTTCATCAATCGCGGGATTGCTCAAGGTGATGCGATTGACATGGATACTGATGACAACTCAGACAATTCGCAGACAGGGGCCCGTCGCTCATCCCCTCTAACACAGCGCCAGGAATACAATCCTCGCATCAGTTGGATGTTCGCAGACCACCAGCGTGCCCTCCGTGAGTTCCAGAGGCCTCAATTATTGGACCTGGAGCCGCGCTCGACAACGCCGATTGCCCGACCGAGGACCTCTAACAGGAGTCGTCAGAGTCCAGCACAAGCGTACTCTCCGTTCATGCCTCCAACACGCCTGCGAACCCCCTTAATGGATAATTCTTCAAATCTTGTTCTCACAGCTCATGCACCGACGTCCCCCCCTCGGAGAATGGCTATGGCGCCCACCCTGCCTGCAACATCTGGTGCGGAGAACGCTCGGACTGAGCGTTCACCGTCCGTGAGTTCAATCAGCAATGCCTCCGTTGTATTCACACCTGGTACATCTGCCAACAACTCATCACTATCCGTCAATTCCATTTCCCAAGCGCAAACGCAAACCGCCGCTGATATGATCGATCGTCCGCCCAGTCGAGTGAGCGCTCGTCCTCCTTCGGCAACAGGAAGACGGACACCAGGTTTCTCTCCTGTTTACCAGT
The DNA here is from genome assembly GCA_011032825.1 of Massariosphaeria phaeospora. Lineage (NCBI taxonomy): Eukaryota > Fungi > Ascomycota > Dothideomycetes > Pleosporales > Massariosphaeria > Massariosphaeria phaeospora. The sequence goes on along the minus strand of JAADJZ010000003.1, from coordinate 1,245,384 downwards.
CATTTCCCCACACTAGTGTCGGACTATCCCTCCAGGGACGCATATTTCCAAATCAGGCAGCTGGCAACCCCTGGGCGACCTACATGGCTCGGGGCATTAGGAATCGTAATTCACGTCCAGCACTAAGGGACCAGTCCTCGACAGTTACCCTGAGGGCTGCCAGTTCTCGTGCAAATATTCGCGAAGGTGTTGCCCAACCGCAAGCCGTGAGATCGCAAACTTCTCGAATTGACCTACGCGCCCAGCCGTCAAGACGAAGGCTTAACAATCAATCTTCTACGCGTACTCTCCGAGCGAGTGAACATGCTCAGCCGCCATCACCTACCACCAATCTATCTGCTCCGATGCAGTCTTCTCCGCGTTCCACTCGGATTACGCCAGATGAGCGTGAGAGTAGAGCGCGCGAACTTGTCAATAGCAGAAGGCTTGCTCTGGCGCACAATCCACTAGCACACAATCCGTTCTTTAGGCAAGCAAATATTCCGCCCGATGCTCTGGCAATGACAGCGGCAACCAACGTGCCCGTTCTTGAACACTCGAGGAGCAATTCGAATGAAACGATAAACTCAAACAGTTCTTCTACGACAACTCAAGCTACTCCATCATCCCCTAATCTTAATCGACGGCGGAGCAACCGTAACATGACCGCAAACCCCACCATGGGCATATCGCCAGCCCATGGTATATATCCCCCTTCTACATCTGCATATACGACCAACTATCTCCGAGCCAGACAGGGGTCCGTGACAGGCGCCAGCCCTATTTATGAGTCATCGTTAGCAGGCAGCGTTACCCGCATGAGTCCTATGGTAGCGGGGCCCCTCATATGAGACGTCATATCTTCTGTGAGGGTAGGTTCTTAGCTGCGGTCCGGTGAGGTCATGTCCGCCCCCACTTCGGCACAATTCTCTTTATCTTCATTTGTTTGCGTGTTGTCTAGGCGCAATAGTGCAAACAGTAAGTTGGGCTCAAGGGCATTATTTCACGGGGGAAGCGGGGCCGCGGGTGGTTGCTCCTTGTTTCTCGAGGCATACTGTGCATTTAAAACATTTCTCAGCATTTCTCGCGGCGTCATCCTTTTGCGTCTTTGATACCACTGGCGCTGATGAAAGAAAGACTGATTGGTTGTGGATGCCATAACATAGCATTGGAACGGTTGGGATATTCATGTAGCTTCATGTAGGTGATATGAAAGCCTTCTCGCATCCCATCCGCCCAATGAACAAGACGCGTTCTTAAACGAACTACATAGACTTTTGCATGTTAAAGGTCCCGCTAAAGGGTTTTCTCCTCACCCAATACCAAGGTTCGAGTAAAGATTCAAGTCTCCTCGCCGTTCGTCCCCTTTGACCTCCGTTTCGCACTTCTCAGAATACCGCCAATCAGCCCAAACATCTTGCCAAAGCCGAAACTCCACCCTTTGATGCGCACGCTCCAGATGAAGAAATATACCAGCGCCCAGTTGCTCACACAGAAGGCAAGGAAGACGCCAAAGTCTCTCCATTTGTTCGCCGCAAAAACGTTGATCGTAGCCAGATAGTCATCGCCCCTGGAATATGGGCAATACATACACCCAGCGGTATCGTCCGGATTAAGCAAGTAGCCCGGCGCTTGCGAAAGGAAACCACCGGCATAAGAGGAACAGGTCTGGCCGCGGGGTGCATCAAAGCGCGCGGTTTCCGAGGAAGTGCACTCGATGGGAATGTTATGAAGAGTGGCGGCAAGGACGCCACCAATCCAGTACGTTGCAGGATTTACCCAGTACATCCAATATTTCCAGAAGACGGCCAGCCCACTATAGGGCCTCACGACGCCGTTGAAGAGGGAGAACATGACAAAGAAAAAGGGCAGGACGTTCGAGATGACGGTGAAGGAAGGTGCAAAAGCACATATCCATTGGCCCCAGGACGAGATGAACAGGAAAAACAGCATCGTCATAAGAAAGACATAGCCTGCGGTCGAGCTGTCGGTGGGCAAGCCGGTGGGATAGTACCAAAGCAGCCAGTATAGCACGGAGCTCACGATAGCGATTGGAACCTCGGCAACAACTTGCGCGGTCGTAAACGCAAACCAGCCATAGATCCGTGAGGGGAGCTCCCGAGTCTGCCAGAGTGACATATTGGTGTAGAACTTTGGGACAACAGCGTTCACAATCGTGGGTGGGAGCATGACGATCAGGAATGATGTGAACATTCTGTTCTGCATATCCGCGATGCTGTTACCAAGTTGATAGAAGGTGAATCCATTGAAGATGCCAACAATCACGGCAACGAAGAGCTTGCCGTAGAGATATGATGGATCTCGCCAGTACTGCGTGAAGACGCGTTTGGTGAGCATGGTAGTCTGTAACCAGACAGGGGCGGCAAACTCGCGCGCTTCGTGTTGAGTGTCCTGCGTCACCTGACTTCTATCGGTCTTGAGGCGCTCAATCTCCTTTAGCATGTCTGCATTGTTCGGCGACCTCGCCCATTCGTCATTCCAGTCGATTCGGGTGCCATCCTCACGTTTGATCGGCTTGGCTGCGGTCTCCAGTATGAACTCAGCAACATTTTTCTTTGGCGGACACTGGGCGCCACGTTCGGCAAAGTACTGGATCACGTCTTGGCCATTCTCACCAACAGGACCGAAGTAGAATGTGTTGCCACCGGGGTTCAATGCAAGAATCATGTCGAATTGCTGAATTAAAACGGAGCTCGGTTGGTGGATAGTACAAACGATCGCCTGCCCTGCAGCAGATAGTTTCTTCAAAAACCGAATGATAGAGAAGGCCGAATTGCTGTCCAAGCCGCTAGTAGGTTCGTCCAGGAACAAAAGAAGAGATGGTTTTGCGGCGAGCTCCACACCAATGGTCAACCTCTTCTTCAACTCCACACCAAGACTAGACACTAGAGCATCTTGAATATCCTCAAGCTCTAAAAGGGATATAATCTTGTCCACGTATTCTACCTTCTCCTTTCGCGGAACTTCCCGATCTTGGCGTAATATGGCTGAGAATTCGAGGGCCTCACGGATAGTTGCCGTACCGTCGTGCAAATCCATCTGTTCACAGAATCCAGTGGCTCTAGCAAAGTCTTTCCCTAAAGCTTTGCCGTCTACGAGCATCTCGCCCGCAACCACGCCCGTCTTCTGTCGTTGAGATAACGTATTCAATAAAGTGGTCTTGCCAGCGCCAGAGGCACCCATCAAGGCAATCATGAGTCCGGGTTTGGCGTATCCATTGACCCCACTTAGGAGTTTCCGTTCGCCGCCCTGATATGGCACCGTGTACTCGACACCTTTCCAAGTGAAAATGCTGTCGCTGCTTGAAAGTTGATCCAATGCTTCCTGCTCTCCGGCCGCGGATCGATCACTGGAATCACTCCCACTCGGACCCTCGCCCGCCACGACCTTCTCCACATCCGCAGGTGACTGGTTAACCCTTTGTTTCGCCCGCTTGGACCTTTTGAAGATCAACGCACCTCCGCCACTGGACATGAAGGATAGTTTCTCGGTGGCCAAGACCGTTACGATGAGGTAAAGAACGGTGAACGCAATGACGACGCCCCAATTCCTCCAAAGGTTAGCCCGCTTGTAGTCGAAAGTCGTCTCCAAATATGCAGCTCCAGGTACTGTTCGAGCGTTCGGCTCCGCGCCTGTCAAGCCACAACCCTGGTATGCTGGATCAATGCCTGGACCTTGCGGCACAAGTTGAGATGGAGCGCAGTCCATAATTCGGTCGGAGAATTCGTTTGTAAGCACGGCCTCGTACGCGTATGAGATAGGATTGATGTAGTACAACCAGCCAAACCAAATATACTTGCTCATGAGTTGTTGTTTGGGAATGGCGTAGCCAGTGTAGATGATCAAAAGGTTGAGAGCAATACCAGAGAACCGTACCGCATCGTCAATTGTCGGCGACAGTGCAGCGAACATTCGATAGAGCGCAGTAATACAAATTGTAGTGGTGTACACGAACAGGAAATTAATCCAGAACTTTGACACGTTGATGTCTAGCTCAGTCAAAAAATACATGACAAGGACTAGTGATCATGTTAGTTGTGCCATATGTTGATGATAGAATACTCACCGAAGGGGATGACCATGGCTAAGACAAGAGGAAAGTCTTGAACCACTCTTGCAATGCTCACGGCCGAGGGTCGATAGAAAGCGTAGTCATCATGGCGCTTGACAACCGCACGACCCGAGACTGCTTTCATCAGCTCGGAGAGCTGGAGCCAACCCAAGAACAAGATGGAAAAGAACAGAGCACCTCCTCTGCTAAAAGCACCCGATGTATCGAGGGGTTCTCCATAGAATAAACTCCCCACAATAAAAGCGTTACTAACGATGATGAAGAACTTAGTGGCTAGGGTCGTTTTATCACCCCACGTCAACCAGAATTCGCGCTTGGTACAAGCCCACACCTGACGAACGAAGCTGACAGTGTAGGGTGATTTCTTGGACACAGTCTTGCTTTTGCTCTCGTGGACTGCGCCCTCGAACTCCTTGGCGTCAATATAATCACTCTGCTCGAGTTCTCCTTCGTATTGCGCAATCTCGCTTAGTACTTTGTGGTACTGTTCGGAGGTCCTGAATGCCGCCTCAAGATCTACAGGTGTCTTAGGAGTGCTAACCTCGCACCCTGCGCGGAATTGCCTCTCAGCTGGATCGGTGACAGCCGTAAGGAAATCTGCGGTTGTTTGTCGTCTAGGACAATGATATCCAAGATCGATGAAGTACTGTTTGGCTTCGTTTGCGGGACCTTCAAAAATACAACGTCCCTGATCAATGACCAGCACTTTGTCCATAAGCTCGTAAATGCCCTCGCCCGCTTGATATAGTGTTACAAAGGTCGTACGATTGCTGATGTCGGTCATTATTCTCAACGATTTTGCGTAATCCAGCGCTGTCGACGCATCCAACCCCCTTGTACTGTTGTCCCATAGGACCACGGTGGACTTAGTGGCAAGGGTTTCCGCGATAGACACCTATAGTCCAAATTAGTTATAGCCCACACCTGTAGGAAGTAAAGGGCATACCCGTTTCCTTTCACCGCCACTGACACCGCGAATAAACTCATTACCCACTGGCGTATATTTTGTGTGCGAAATGCCGAATATCTTGAGGAGTGCTTCCAGAATGACGGGTATTTGGTGTTTTTCGTTTTTCTTAGTTTTGTTCATCAGTGCAAAGTACAGCGTTTGCCACACATTCAACTCAGCAAAGTGAGTGTCGTCTTCGGGATTGTAATTCACTTCACCCCTAAATAGCTTCTTCTGCTTGCCAGCAGAAATGCCACCATACGAGACTTCGCCCTCGACGGCAGCATACGTGTCCCGATCGTTGGCGATGGCCTTCAGGAAAGTCGAGCACCCTGCGCCAGGTCTTCCTAAAAGGAGCATCATTTCACCGTCTCTAACCACGCCGGAGAAATCGTTGATCAGAGTACGAGTCTGGGAATGGCGCCCAAACCTTAGGGCAGGAAAGAAGCCTGAGACGATCCTGTAGAGGTCCGGACCAAATGTACCTATAACTGCGTCCGGCAGGGTCCTCACAAAAGATGCCGTCGAGCCGATGCCTTTGACAGACAGGTGCTTCCATGTCACGCCGACTTTCTTGGCCGACTGACCGTGCTTCCGCTTCTCGAAATGGCCTTCCTTCATGAAACGCCCCAATTCGAACTCGTCATCTTTCTCAGCGGCTCCCAGGTCGTCCGGCTGGTCTTCTGCGGTGTCCGCCCGGTATGTCGGCGTAGGCCTCGGACCAGGCCTGCGCGTGCTCTTGTGACTGATCGTTTGGGCAAGAGTGTCGCCACGGGTGGATTGAGGGCGAGATCTCGTTCTCGAAATGCTAGACAAGGTTTCCCTCAAGGCTTCAAAGTCCTCCATGGCCATCCGCTGGCTCATTCCAGCATCTCTTTCTCCCCACGTGCCTGACATGTCGACAGTTTCGCCCGAGCCGCTGCTCGCGCCACTTGCGTGACTCGGGACGGCCGCTTCCAGTGCTTCATCGCGGCCGTGATGGGCCTCATTATGCCACGGGTTTCTGTTCCTATCGACTTCGCCGGGAGACAGCGCGGAGAAATCGCTACCCCACATGGTGGAAAGTATTGGGTTGGCGGAAGGAAATAGGTGGTTGACAAGCGAGTGCTGCGCTGGACAGCAACAATGGGGGAAAGGAAAAGCTGCCCAGAGTAGTCTCGACAAAACAGAAGCCGCAAGGGGGACGCGCACAGCAGCCACTCGTTATTAGGGGCAATCATGTTTACAAATGCAAACTGGTGCCACGGAAGGATCGGAGTTATTGCTGTCAATTTCGTCATTCTTCTTTTTAGTTTAGTGGGCCTGAGGTCTGTCCGCTAAGCCAAGCGCGCAGCGTAGTGCCATTACTGAACCCGCACGGGGCAGCCCTTTCCCCTCACCCGCTTTAGCTACACGCGCGGACGCGCTGATCGCCCCAGAGGACTGAAGTGAGTCTAAAGCGCGGCTTTCAAGAGACGTGCGAGATGCTAGAGCGCAAATTTTGATGGTTTTCGGCATGACACGGACATAAGCGCGGTGATAATGCCTATCTTAGCGCCTCGCGCCAAGAAGTCGGAGCGCAGGGCTGTGATTGGTCCGGACTCCGCCTTCTGCTCTGCAGCCCGGGCACTCACATATCACCCGCGAAGGAGAATGTTCGATATTCGCGAATACCTGCCCCTTGTGATTTGCCGTATTCTTGTGAAGGGCCATCACGAAGCATGCATTCAAGGTCCAACTCACCGTTTTGCATCACAGCAACCTGCTCCCGTCGGGGAGCACGGCCCTGGAGTTCAAGCTGCTTACAAACATCCCAAAGGGAACCGTCCTTGGCTACCTTTCGACGAGAGTGACACCTATCAGGTCAGAGGCCAACATCTCACCCCGGCTTTCTAATGGCGCTGTCCTTTGATATATAATCAGAAGTCAATCGAAAGGGGGTGGTGCTCGGCAGTTGGGCTTGTAAGCACTCTTGGTGGAGGTCCCTTTCCTGCTTTGTCAAAAGCTTGCGGCCTCCTCTAGTAGTGATTAGATGTCATATTCCGTTGAAACCAGTCAAGGGTGAAGCGTTGGTCGAGAAGGCCGATATTGCGGTCTTGTAACGGAGTTTCAGTGAATTTGGGAAGCCAAATACTATTCGCTCTCCCGTGGTTAGTTGAACACTAGAACTTGAATGGTTGGCTCTTCAACTCACGCTAAAATCAAAAGGAGGCTCCTCGCTCTGAGTGAGTGGAAACTTTCATACTGGGTACCGCCATAGTAGCTACCCAGCAAGCTTGAGTTTAGCTGCAGTTTGTATAATCTAGGACGCTTTGCATCGCACGCTTTGAAGCATCCGCTATACGCTGCTTCTTACTGCTTAAACTTACTATAGTCGCTGAAAGGTAGCAGGGATGATCGACCAAGCTCGAATAAAGCTTATGGAATCACTCCTATCTATTATATCATGCCAAACAGATGTCAGATAATAGACACCTGGTAGCGTTAAGCGAATATTGTGAGTTAGGTACTTGACGAAAACAGGTAGGCAACTGGAGTTTGATGACACCATATGTTGGTTCTATCAGTACTTTGATTCTACAAAGCCTCGTTTCAATCCGCTGGGGTTACGCTAGACAAACCCTAGTCCAGTACCCTAACGCAATGCCACTGTCCGCCCTATAGGCTACCACACACCCTCCAGCGTATTAGTTCGGCATCTCGTCCTCACTGCCGCTCTCATTACTACTGTCACTGCCACTGCCCTCGTTGGTGTCAAATGGGGTTCCCTTCTTTATCTGTCGTTTCGCTTTGCTTAGCGTTGTGAGGCTTTGCAACTTTGGGTTAAACTTCTGGCTCCTCTGGGAAGATGCTGGTCCCGATCGTGCCGCCGTGAGTTGCTGTTTGAGGCTTGGGAATTTTTGGTATTTGCTAAGGCGCAAAGTGGTAATTTGCGAAGAACCTGGCGTACGTGGCTTTGGCGTTCTTGCTGTTACCTGAGAGAGTTGCGGAAGGGACTGTGAGGTTGGCGGTAGGGTAGTTCGAGTGGGTGTAGGGCTGCGGACTTGGGGTCGTGACTCCTGAAAACCAGATGGGGGGGAAGATGGCAACTGAGTCGGGCCAGTGCCTCCAGGCTCATTCTCCACATCTTTCATCTTAACGTCCCCGTCTTGCTCCTCTTTCCCATGCCCGTTCCCGTTCTCATTATCGTTCTCGTCCTCAGAATCGTTGAGCGAGCTCTCGGTGAAAGTGTTAGAGTCGCTCTTGTATTCACTACTCGCGGGTGAGATTCGCGGTTCTATAGACTGCGAGGGAGACTGGCTAAGGAAGCGGGCGGGTTGACGCAGGACCGCAGGTGATGGTGATGCGGTAGAGACAACACTGCGGCTGGAGGTCGCCATGGATTGACGTTCGATAGGTTTGGGCGTTGGTAAATTTATTGTATCCACCAAAGCGTGGTCCGCGGCGGATTCCGAAGCTGCAGCCGGTGCTGTTGGTTCTATTATAGGTTCCGTAGTTTCGTCCTTCTCTTGTAGATAATTGGAGCGTTTCGAAGGAGTTACTGGACTACTATACGGAATTACAACGTTTGGCGAACGCCGTCTGTCGGCGGATTCATGTCTTAGCTTCAAGGACTCTATTTCCCTCTGCCAAAAGAATGCAGGCTTCCAAATGGATGCAACTTTCGGTCTACCCACCGGACGTTTAGGTAGGTCCTGCGGCGTGAGTACGGCTGGCTGGACCTCTGTTGGAACCTTAGCGCTATTGAGAAGATTTGCCTTATGTTGGATACGTTGTGGAGTGCGCTGGGCCCTGGTGTACGTTTTCAACTGTTTTAGGACAACATTGCGTTTTATGGGCGCTGATTCCTTGGAGGGAACCGGGCGGTCGCGCATCGGGTCGAGCTGCGTCTGCTCAGGTTGCTCTTCTGCTAGGCGTCTTCTCTTGTGTGGCTGGTCCCCGGTAGACAGTCTGGTGCGCTTCTGGATATGCGTAGGAATTAGGTGCGAGGTGGGTGGAACAGAGAAGTCGCGGTCGATGAAGCCCGGCACGACCTTGATCATGCGCATTTGAGCGTCTGTCTCGCCCTCAAAGATAGCGCCGACAGTGTCACTCAGATCGAGATCGCAATCGTAAGCGTCTTGCAACTTTTTGATGGTAAAGCTCCTGTGTACGTCGGTCAATGGCTGTCGCTACTAGGTAAGTGGATGCACGGAGACTTACGAGGCTTCTAGGGGAGTCAAGTAGTTTCGTGTGTAGCGCTTCTCGACTTGAACCCATACCTGCTCTAAGGTCTGCTCTAACTGTACCGGCAAGGCGAATTTTGTTGGTTTGAACGCGGCTAGAGCAGCGGCCTGGTTCGGTCCACGCGCGTTTTCAACGGTGAGCGGGAGCACGTCGACAGTTAGGCGCATGCGATCGGTCGGTGAAGCCATGTTTTGAGGGTTGGGGCGGCAGAGGAAGGACGCAGAGGCAGTCACATAATATGTGGGCGAGGGAGTGTCGAGCGTTCGTCGATGGAGTACTTGTCGTCGGATTCCAAGGTTGATATTTCTATAAAGTGATACCGAGGTAGCTCGCGGTGAAGCTCGCGGTGAAGCTCGCATTGGCTGGTGCTGTTTAGCGTGCTTGGCAAGTACCCCGCCGCGCCACCCCACCTGCGCGCGCTTTCGCAGCAGCGAGGCTCTGGCGCTCTCAAGAAAATAGGATGCAAGCTTAACAAACAACTCTTAACGTAAAGCACCACCGAGTAACCCAAACCACCGAGTAACCTAGAATTCGCCAAGACTGCTACCTCCTCTATCAACGCGATATGTCTTAACCAACTAACGCGTTATTACACTAACACAAAGAAAAACTTTAAGTTGCTCTTAAAGCCTATAATTCTAGCTAATTCTAAAGCTATTAAGCTGCTGCTATTGCTTTTAACGTTAATTGCTGCACTTTCTTTTGTCGCGCCTAAGAAACGCTTTTCTGCGCTAAAACTCTACTAAACGGCTTAAAGCTTACTGCAACTAAAGAGCAAACGATTATCTAATATATTCTCAACTTTAATTCGCAAGAATTTGCTTTCTAGCTGTCTAAAGTAAAAGATATAAAAAATAAACTAGTAGCTACGCAAAGTAGAGAGCTAGTAGGCAAAAACTAAGCTAAAAAATTTGTAACGCGTTCAAGCGAGCTTAAAATAGCCTTTAATTAAGCTAAAAATAGGTAGAGAATATAATAGAAAGATTCTAAAGTATTTAGCGCGTAAGTTAAGCTTGTTAAGAATACTTAAGCTAAGTACAGTATTTACAAAAATAACGTGCACAACTTTAACAAAACTAGCTTTTAAATAAGCGTAATTAGGTCTATAAAAGTTGTTATAAGTTTTTTAAAACGTACTCAACTTAATTTTATCTAGCTAGGTAATTAAAAGTAAGTAATAGTTATCTAAAGCATTTGCGCCGCAAGGTACGCAATCTCGCTTTTTATTATTTACAAAAAACGCGTTTACATTTTAGCATTGTACGAAAAGAACTTTATACCTAGCAATTAAAAGCTTTTAGTTTCTAAGAACAGCTAGACAAACAACGCTTTCTAAAAAGTTTTAAGTAGTTAAAGTATTTTAACGCGTATACAAAAGCGCGTTAGATAAAGTAAAAAACAAGCAAATTGCTAAAACAAGCAAGTTGCTACTTTATGCTAAAATCTTACTAAAATTGTACAAATACGTTGTAATTTACAATGCTACTAACGTATTAGATTATTACCTCGGTTAGACTATTACCTTAGTTAGTTTTCTTTGGCACAACTAACTTATTTTAAAGAACATTAAATTAATTGCTATTAAACAAGGAACTTACGTACGTTGTGCTTAAAGTAGTAAATAAGTATAAGTTAAGTTAAAGTTAAGTTAGCTTACGTAAAACTTTAGTGCTAACTTAACTTATATCTACGCTAAAACGTTTTAGCGTAGGTATAAGTTAAGTTAGCACAAACCTCTACAATTCTATATTTTAATATATTTTCTTTTTATAATTATAACAGCTAGTTATAATAAGTTTATTAACCTAAAAGTAGTACCTATAACTCAACTTTAACCTACGCTTTAATTACTTTAACTTAACTTTAACTTTAAGTTTGTGCAACTCTAACTTAACTTATACTTAACAATAAATACTTTCTACTTATTCGCTAGCGTAATTGTGCTAGCTTTAGATTTAAAAGCTTTTTTTGTATTTTTTTAATAGGTTTGAGTATTGTGTTTTGTATTACTATAGTTTCTACAGCGCCGTAGAGCTAGTTGTGCTCTTTTTTAACTCTTTTTACTACGCGCTTTCTTTAATAGCTAAAGTGCTGTAGACGCTTTAGCAGCTACTTGCGCTAATTTGTTACTATACTCTATTGTGCTACTTGTTTAAATCTGCTTCTATTTTCGTAATTTTCTTTTTGTTACTTTTTTAATAGTTTTTTTAAAGCTAGAGATTTAATTGCGCATTAGCTCAACCTAATAGGTGTAAAGCCGAGTAGCCTTACGTATTTGTTTCTTTTTAATTAATAGCTACTATAGGCTATAACGGGCTAGACTAGTTTCTTGCAAAGCTTTTAAAAGTACCTCGCACCGAATTGCTACTAAAACAGCAATTCGTTTCTTTTACACGAATATACTATTTTTATTACTATACTATTAAGTGTTATTAAACCTACGATTAAACGCAGTCTTACATTCAAATTGCTCTATTAAAATACTTTCAATAGATTGATTACCTCGTTTACAATGTTTAGTTTATTTAACAATTAAGCTACGTTGCTTCTAAGACACCTAGATAAAAGTTCTATTGTGCAACTAAGCACTTCTCAACCTCTAGTAGTAAATAAAACTAAATAGAATAAAAATGCTAATAAAGAAGTTTAGATTAGTAATAGTGCTAACGTTTCAAAGCGTAGTTGCGCTTCTAGCGCTGAACTAGGCTAGAATAACCTAGTTCGCTTCAAAAAGAATCTTAACACTCTACTCTCAAACGATAAAAATAACAACGCACTATTGAACCTCTCTACGAAGCGAGCTTTTAACAAGCTAAAAACTTAGTAGCAGAATAAGTAGAACTGTACAGAACTTATTCGCTTTAAAGCGTTAAAGGCTCTATACTAAGACGAAAACAAAACAGCACTTGCTAAAGCTATTAAGCAACTAGTCGTGCTAGCACCCGCTTAAACTGTTTTTAACTAAGTTAATTTGCCTCGCTCTAAGCTATTGCACTGCTATTTAAAAAAGAATTGCGTAGACTACAACTAATAGGTTCGCAATTGCAAAAGCTACTACACAAAGAGCTCTAACTTTTTTAGCAAACTTTAAAAAGTTTTCTTTAAGTTAACGTACGTTACCGAAAACTTTTGTACGCTTTAAAAAACCTATAAAATTTATAAAAAAATGCGATTCTCTCTATAGTCCTCTACTTAAGCATTGCTTAAGAAACAAATGTTAAGTGCCTTAGGCACTTTCGAGAAACGTAAGCAGCAAGTATACAATTCTATTAAAGCTTTACGTTAGAAGCTATTTTAAACTCTTTCTAACTTACTTCTACTTCTTCAACCTCTTTAGACTAAGATCGACTAAACAAGCTTATTTAGCATAGCAGCGAACTTTACTACGGCACTTTTTAAAAAAGTAAAAAAGCAACTACGTTACTTTTCGCTGCAAAGTTGCACTACTCTCTACTAAGTAGAGCAAAAAGCTAATTAGATCTATTGTAATTTCCAACAGAATAGTAAAATCTAAAGAAAAACTAAGAAAAACAAAAAGCAAGCCGCGTTGCTAACAAGACATAAATTAACTTATTCTAATGCTAAATAGCACAAAAAGAAACGCAACAGCTGCTTTAAGTCTAAAAGAAGTAATAACAAAAAAAACAAAAGCTCTAACAAGCTAGTTTGCTACGCATGTAACAAACTAGGCTATTTCGTTTCTACTTACTCTAACAAGGCAAAGAAAAACGCTTACTTTAAAAAGAAAAAGAGAAAAAGCAAAAGTTTAAAGAATTAGCTTTTTACTTTGTAGCCTATATCGACTTGTTATAGTTAAAGAAAGTAGGCACTTTTTGTAAAATGCTAACAAGCAAGAACTCAACGTTTTTTACTGCGTTAGCAAAAATTAAAAGTTTAAAAAACTTAAAAGCGATCGTAGATAGTAGAGCTTATTTTAATGTTCTTTTAGCTGTCGTAGCGAAAGAATAGAATCTAGTACTTAAACTAATCTCTAATATCTTTTTTATATTGCTAAGTAGATTAGGTTACACTATTTATAGTTGTACTATAGCAGAAGTTCGTATTATAAACTCTAAAGGCAAGGTACAAACCTATAAAATTTCTTTTGTAGTAGCTAATTTTAAAAAGCTTCCGTTGTATCTCGAACTCTTTTGAATAGATTAGTTTTAGCTAAAGTTAAACTATTCGCGTTGCTGCATGCTCTTTAGAAGCATAAAGAACCTAAATAGACTAAACTATGCTAAAGTAGCTATAAAAAACGCAGTAGAGTTTGCTTAAACTTTAAATAGTTCTAATACAAAGCTTTATGTCTATTTGATTAGTGCACTTTCTAAAGCGAGCAACTAAAAAAAGCAAAACTCTAGTTTGCAACTTGAATATTAGAAGTACTAAAACGTAGCGAGCTTTAATAGCTCGTTAGTAATAGCGTCTTATAGAAAGCAAAATTTTGCAATTAAACTCTAGCCTAGTACAACTCTCTCGCATCAACCTCTGTACAATATGTTAACAGCAGAATTAAAGCATCTTTGCAAATACGTAGACGAGTACTTTAATAAAAAATAAATAAAGCGCTTAAAGTCTTTAGCTAGTGCGCTAATTCTTTTCGCGAAAAAAAAAAACAGCACTTTAAAGCTTTGCGTTAACTATCGAAGCTTTAACAAAATTACAATTAAAAATCGTTATTCTTTGCTTTTTATTGCAGAGTCTTTAGAAAGGTTAGCTAAGGCGAAAGTTTACACTAAGCTTAACATTCGTAAAGCCTATTACAAGATCTAGATTAAGAAAAGAAACAAATAAAAAACAGCTTTTAAGACTCGATATAGTTATTTTGAGTACTTTGTTATGCTATTTAGTTTTACGAATGCTTTTGTAGCATTCTAGGCCTACATTAACTAAGCCTTCGCTAAGTTAGTTAACGTAACCTGCATTGTGTACTTTAACAACATTCTAGTGTTTTTTAACATAAAAGAAGCCTATGTAGGCTAGGTTAAAAAAGTTCTTTAACGTTTGCGTAAAGCAAAGCTATACTTGAAGCTTAGTAAGTGCGAGTAGCACATATAGTAAACAAAGTACCTAGGTTACATTGTATACCTAGAAAAAGTTAAAATAAACCTAAAACAAATTAGAATAATCTAAAAGTAGCTAATGCCAAACATAGTTTGAAATATTCAAGTATTTATAAGCTTTATAAACTATTATCGGCGCTTTATTACTAAGTTCTCTAAGCTTGCTTTACTATTAACTAAACTAACTTAAAAGAAGCTAGAAGCAGCCTAAAGCAAGCACGCTCAAAAAGAAAAAAAAAACTAGCGAATTAACTTTAGAACTAAAGCAAAGAAAGCGTTTAAGAAACTTAAAAGTGCTTTTTTTAATATTTTTATTTTAGCTTATTATAAAGTAGAATAGCTTACAAAGCTTAAAACTAACGTTTCTAAAAGCGCTATTAGTAGAATTTTAAGCTAAAAAGTTTCTAACGGTAAAAACAGCGAAAAAAGTGCGTATTAGCGCTTAATTAGTTTTTTCTTGCAGAAAATAAATAAGGCAAAGTACAATTACAATACTTATAATAAAAAGTTGTTAGCAATTAACAATAGTTTGTTACACTTTTACTATTTTTTTTTAAGTATTCTGTTTAATCTCTATACAAATTACAATAACCTATAATAGTTTATAAAAACAAAAACTTTAAATTATTATTAAGTTCGCGCTTACGAAAAGTTAACAAAGTATAACTTTGTTATAATTTATCAAACTAAAAAGACAAATCTAGCTAATAGCTTTTTCTAACGACTAGACTATATAAAGAAAGCTTATGCTTTTGCGCAGAAAAGCAATAAACTCTACGTAGATCTATTACGAGCTTTAATAACTTGTAGTATCTATAGTAAGCCCGCTTTAGTAGTAGCAATTATAAAATTAGCTAGCTAACTTGCAAAAAAACTAAGCCTGCTAACTTTTTTAAAGAAAATAAAAGCTTTGAACTCGAAAATGCACATTAAGGAAAAACTAACTTAAGCACTCTAGCTTAAGCTCTTGAAAAATAAAGTTCTTTTAAGTAATTTAGCAAGCGATTTTGCAAACTCTTTAGACTTAAACTTAAACTTTAACTTAGAAAACGAGTTTAGACTAGTAGAGCCTATAGTAGCTTAAAATAAACTAAAACTAGCTATAACAAAGCAGTTAGATAAAATCTACTTTAATACAACAAAAAAAAAAAAGCAAAAGCTTTCTAAAAATGTTATAACGTAAAGCACTAGCGAACCCAACAGACTAGTAAACTCGACAAAATTTGCCAAGACTACTACCTCCCCTATCAACGCGATATGTTTCAACTAACTAACGCGTTATTACACTAACACGAAGAGAAACTTTAGCTTGCTCTTAAAGCTTATAATTCTAGCTAATTCTAAAGCTATTAAGCTGCTGCTAGTGCTTTTAACGTTAAACACCATACTCTCTCTAAACGCGCTAGAGGAATTCTATTTTAAGCTTAAACACGACCTACATTTTCAAAGCTTACTGCGACTAAAGAGCAAACGATTATCCAATATATTCTCGACTTTAATTCGCGAGGATTTGCCCCTCGGCTGTCTGAGGTAGGAGATATAGGAGATAAACTAGTAGCTGCGCGGGGTAGAGAGCTAGTGGGCAAGAACTAGGCTAAGAGATTTGTAACGCGTTCAAGCGAGCTTAAGATAGCTTTCAATTGAGCAAAGGACCGGCAGAGGATACAACAGGAAGATCTTAAAGTAATTGGCGCGTAGTTCAAGCTTGTTAGAGATACCAAAGCCAAGTACGGCATCCAGGATGATGATATACACAACTTTGACGAAACTGGCTTCTAGATAAGTGTTATTGAGTCTATGAAAGTCGTCACAGGCTCTCAAAGACGTACTCAACCTAATCTTATCCAGCCAGGCGATCGGGAGTAGGTAACAGTTATCCAGAGCATCTGCGCCGCAGGGTACGCGATCTCGCTATTTATTATCTACAAAGAGCGCGTTTACATCTTAGCATAGTACGAGAAGAACTTTATACCTAGCAATTAGAAGCTCTTAGTCTCTGAGAACGGCTGGACAAACAACGCTTTTGGTCTTAAGTAGTTGAAGCATTTTGACGCGCATACAAAGGCGCGTTAGGTAGGAGAGTATCAGCTGCTTATTTTGGACGGCTATGAGAGCCACCAATCTTAGGATTTCAAAGACTATTGCCTTGAGTACAAGATCCTTACGCTTTGCATGCCGGCCTATTTATTCTATATCCTTCAGCCGCTGGATGTGGTCTGCTTCTCGCCGCTGAAGCTAAAGTACTCTCAACGCGTTTGAGACTTGGCGCGCCGGCGCGTCTTCTATATCAACAAAGAAGGCTTCCTGCCAGCCTTTAGAGACGCGTTTTTTGAGGTATTTACGACAGAGAACTGCAAGAAAGCCTTTGAGGCCTTAGAGCTAGTCTCTATCAACGCGCAGGTAGTCCTTGATTGTCTTGAAGTACGGCTGTGTACCCCGCTACCACCCCTCGCACCAGAGACGCCGTGGCAGTCAAAGACTCCAAGCAATACGCTTGAATTTGGATCGCAATCAAAGCTTATTATTACTAAGCTTGGTTCCTCTCCATCATCTCTAAAGGATAGAGTTAATCAGCTTGTTAAAGAGTCCCACTAGATGGCCCATTAGGTTGAGCTAATGCGCGATCGAATCTCTAGCCTTGAAAAGACTATTAAAGAAGCAACAAGAAGAAAATTACAAAAACGAAAGCGGATTCAGACAGGTGGCACAATAGAGTATAGTAATAGATTAGCGCAAGTAGCTGCTAAAGCGTCTACAGCACTTTAGCTATCAAAGAAAGCGCGTAGTAGAGAGAGTTAAGAAAGGGCACAACTAGCTCTACGGCGCTGTAGAAACTGTAGTAATACAAGGCACAATGCCCGAACCTGCCAAAAGAATACAGAAGAAGCTTTTGAATCTGAAACTAGCACGACGTACGCAGGTTCCTTGTTTAATAGCAATTAATTTAATGTTCTTTGAGATGAGTTGGTTGTGCCAAGATATTTTGTCGAGTTTACTAGTCTGTCGGGTTCGCTAGTACTTTACGTTAATAGCTTAATAGCTAGCTACTTCGGCGTTAAAAAAACTTTAGAAAAAGTTAAACGCTAATACGAGTAAAAAAGCATAAAGAAAAACGTTAAGAAGTACTGCAACAACTGTTTAAAGTATTGCAAATTAGTAGTAGCTAAACATAGCTTTTACAAACTTTTTATACTTTTGCTAGCACTTAATAGCTCGTAGTGTAATATTACAATAAACTTTATTACAAAACTTTTACTATTAAAGTATATAAAGCAAGTATACAACTCTATTCTCGTTGTAGTAAACTGCTTAACTAAAATAGCTTACTATATTCTAGCTTGCGCTAACTAAACAGCAAAAAACTTTGCAATAGTTTAAATAAAAGAAATTGTAAAACTTTACGGCGTTTTAAAGAACGTTATTTTAAACTAAAGTTTTATTATAAACTCAAAGTTTTAGAATAGCTTCTGCTACTATTTTAGCTTAATAAGCGTTCTTTTCTTTGCTTATTACTTTCAAACAAATAGTTAAACTAAAAAACAG
Organism: Massariosphaeria phaeospora; assembly: GCA_011032825.1. Classification (NCBI taxonomy): domain Eukaryota; kingdom Fungi; phylum Ascomycota; class Dothideomycetes; order Pleosporales; genus Massariosphaeria; species Massariosphaeria phaeospora. The sequence continues at coordinate 1,227,548 of JAADJZ010000003.1, read as the reverse complement.
AATTAAACGCTAGAATAGTACTTTCGATGTTACTATTGTTTTAAATAAAACAATTAAACTATGTAGCTGCTAGTAGCGAAGTTCGCGTACAACAATAGCTAATACGTAACTATAAAAATTACTTTTTTTATAGCGTACTACAAAGCGTTTCTAAAGGCTTTAGATTAGCTTAAAATGCTTTTTAGTAACAAATAGTTGTTTATAGAAACAAGCATAGCAGCTTATATAATTGCTTTTTAAGCTAAATGCTAGCGCAAGATTAAAGCTACAAACGCTTATTAAAAAAAGTATTTTAACAAGCGTAAAAAGCACATTTTGCTAAAGCAAAGTAACTAGATGCTAATTTTAAACTACTACACAAAATCTACTAAGCTAAAGAAAAAGCTTAACTAGAAGTACGTAGAGCTAGGCACTATTGTAAACTAAATTAGCACTAACGCGTACTAAGTAAACTTTTTTAAACTAAAAAGTATTTATCTAGTTTTTTACGTATCCTTGTTAAAACTTTATAACTAAAAAAAGTTAATACTCTTTTAAAGCGAGCTTTTGGTAGATACTTTGCGCACTTTTAAAAACAACGTGTACTACGTTAAAAAAATGCTTAATAAAAAAAATCTTTAGTTAGCACCTAAAAGTACCTCGTTAAATAGAAAAAATACTTAAATAATAAAAGCTTTTAGAAACTTAAGTCAAATATAAGTGCAAATGCACTTAACAATTTTTAAAAAAAAAAATTATTTGTAGCAAGAAAAATAAAAAACGCACTTTAAGCAATGTGCTTTTAAAAAAAAAATAGTTAACACGTTTTACTTTGCTACTTAACGCATAGTTAGTATTAAAAAATTTTAAAATTTTAAAATTTTCTAAGTTACAAACTTTTTTAAAAGAAATAATATATTATTTTACTATTGCAAGGCATAGCGTTAAAAGAGCTACTTTGTGCTATTATAAACTAGTATAGTACACTTTATAGCAAAAAAAAACAAAGTAGGTTTTAAAAATGTATGCATAACTATGCTACTTTTAAGCAAACTACTTTTACACTAACTACTAGGTATTAGCTTTTGTTACGCTAAAATAAAGTTTTAAAACGCTAATGCTATACTCAAAAACTAATTTAAGCAAAAAAACTACTTTTAACGCTACAATAGCTTAAAAAGCTGCAATTTAACGCTAGGAACTACTAAGCTACTTACAACTTTTTAGCTAAAGTTTATAAACTTTGCTATAAGTAACTTAACTCTCTTTGTAAGCATACTTTTTTGCACTTTGTTTTTTTTAACTGCACGCTTTGCAGTTGCGTTGGCAAAGTCCGCAAAAAGCTAAGCGCGCTCGCAATTTCTTTTAGCTACTAAATCAATAACAACGCAAGCTTTTTTAGACTAAAATATGTTAATACGAGTTATAGTAGCTTATAATAAGCTAACATACTTTTTTACGCAAAGTATTAGCTTATCTAACGTTTTTTTAAAGCTTTGCTACTACTAACTAGTTAAACAACTGCTTAAAATACTTCTGCTAAAAAGCAGCAGCTTTATATAAAAGCTAAGCGAACTTGAAAAAGTTTTTTATTAAGCTTAGGTTGGTTCTCTTAGAATTGAGTAAGTTCGATAGACTAAGAAAGTTGTAGAGCGTTTGATACTAAGGCAGTAGCGAGCTTCGTTCTACAAAGAGTATAAAAGTCAAAGTAAAAGTTAACTTGTAAATTGTAAAATTAAAAACAACAACTGTAAAAGTGCGTTGTCTCTCGTAGTCTATATACTTAGAAAATGTTCTTTGCTTATTCTTAAGCGCTTACTATTAAGCAGTGCTCGTTGCTAAGCGCTTACTACTAAGCGCGCTTATTCTTAAGCGCTTATTAGTAAGCAGTTACGTAATCGAGGTTTAGTTAGCTTGCTATGTAACTCTATTAGTAGCTTATAACCTAGGCGCTTCGCGCTAAGCCTAGTTGTAATACTAAATTGTAACATTATTCTTTTTTTTTAATAATTTGTTTTTGAATTGTAAGAGCTGCTTATTTTGTACAAGTAGCTAGAGTTACCTCGCATCTAGCTAGTAGCAACTTGCGATGTTTTCGTTAACTTATTGTCGCTTTTGTTTTAGCTCTAAAATCCGTTAAGCTAATACACTTGCTAAAATTGCTTGTAATTATTGTTTTTTGCAAGGCTTAGATTGTTTTGTTATGCTAGATTTTTGTTTAAAGTGCGCTAAGTGCACGCATTTAGGTTAAGCGTGTGTTAACATGTCGTAGAAGTCGTTAGATCGTACTCGTAAAGAGTATAGAAAAAAAGTAGATAAAAATAAAAAATTGTTAGCAAAGGTAATAAATCGTCTGCTGCAAAATAAGAAGATTTTGAAGCAAGCAAAAAAGCAAGCGCGCAAGAAAACTCTTTGTCTTGCGTTAAAAATAAAAGCGTTAGGCAAAACCAAGCTAGCAGAGGAAATTAACTGTCCTGCGTTGTTAATTGAGATAGAGTTTTTGCTTGCAATGTAAGCTACAATAGGCTTAATTAATTCTTTCGTTGCTAGTTATAGTGTTTCTACTAATACCGTGCTAGGATCTAGTAGCAGTTCGTAAAGTTCGTGTTTAGTTCCTATGTGTTCTCGCTGTCTAGGTAACTTAACTACTTAACTAGGTATTCTTTCTAGTTATCTACAACTCGGTGTGCGATAATTTTCTTAACTTTAAATTCGTTTTTTTCTTTGGTTTCGTAGCGAAAGGTTCGCTAGAGTAGCGTTTGTAGGTTAGCTAGTTTTAACAAGAATATGTAGAATACTAGGTAAATCTTTGCGTCTTTAGGCAAGTTTAATTTGTAATTAACTAGGCTTCGTTGCTTCGATATTAAAATAGTTTAACTTTAACGTTGTCTAGACCTTTGCTTAGTTATTTTGTGCGCAAATTCTTTGTAAAGAGATAAACTCTATTTCTTCTCTTTAGCTAAAGTGCTATTTTTTGTTTTTAGTTAACATATAAAATGCTTTAGCGTTGTGCTATTTTAAGTTTACTTCGTAGTAACTTATGTACTTTTTTAAGTTCCTTTACTACTTTTGTAGCAGTTTTAGCTTTCGCGCTTAAAAGCGTTTTTTTAAAGAAATGTAAGTGTTTTTTGTAATTTGCGTAGTACAGTGTTTGTTCTGTAAACTTAAACAACTTGTTGTTATATGCTAACTATACTATTAGTAAAAGCTTTATTTAATTAGTTTGTCGTTCGTTGCTGTATATTCTTAGATATGTTTTTATAGTTTAATTCGTTCTTTCTGTTTACCCGTTTGTTTGTAGATAATACGCTGTTAATAGCTTGCGTTTCGTTCTAATTGCAGCTAACAGAGTTGTCTAATAGTTCGATGTAAAAAGCTTGTCTTTGTTACTAATAATCAATTTAAGTATTCTATAGTATCGAATAAGTTGATCTAGAAGAATAAATTCTAGTTGTTGTACAGTATACGTGTTCTTAAAAAGTATTATTTTTACGTACTTAGTAAATCGGTTGACTATAACTATAATAGCGTTGTAGGCTATTTCTATAGCAAAGTCTTTTAACAAAAGCAATTTTATTACGAAATTTATAGAGATATTAGTTCAAAGCTTATCTAGTAGCTTTAGAGCCTGCATTTCTTCGTATTGTGCGTAGGTACTATATTTGTTTTTCTAACAGTTTGCACATTTTTTAACAATTGCAGTAACTTTGTTTTTTATTCCGCTAAACTTGTAGTTTTGTTTAATAAGTTCTATTGTTCTTGTAATTTTAGAGTAACTGTAAACTAGGTTATTGTAATATTGTTGTATAATTGCTTTTTGCAATTCTTTTAAAACTGTAATTGTAGTTTTTAAGAGTACGTTTAGCGTTCTAGCTAGTTTTAGTAATTTGTTTTAGTTAACCTTAAGTATCGCGGTGTCGATAATTTTCTTTGTTTTAGCAATATTATGTTTTCGGCTAAGAGCGTTAGCTTTGCCGTTGTCTTTTTTTAGTGTGTACACAATTTTGAACTTGTACTAGCCTAGCATTTCTAACTATCTAACCTACTTTCGGTTAAGTACTTTGGTAGTTGTAAAATTAACTAAATTCTTGTAATTCGTGAATATTGTGAGTTTTAAGCAGCTTTTTGCGTATACTCTTTAATGCTGTAAGCATGCAACAATAGCTAGCAACTCTTTGTCGTGCACGTTGTATTGTTTTTTAAGTCTTAAAAACTTGCGTAAGTAATAAGCAATAGAGTGCTATTTGCTTTTGTGCAATTAACTAGCACATTCTCTTAGCGCAAAATCTAACGCATTAGTTTTAAAGCGTAAAAGTTGTTTTGCTTGAAATATCTAGAAGCATAGTAAACTAATGCTTGCGTTCTTAAGCTGTTAGAAAGCTTTTTTTGCTTTTTTGCTTTATGCGAAAGCTGTATTTTTTCGCGTAAGCTTTGTTAAAAGTATAGCAATTTTTAAGTAATCTTTAATAAACTGTTAGTTAAAGTTTAAAAACTTTAAAAAAAATTGTATTTCCTTAACGTTCTTAAGTTGTAGCTATTTTTTAACTACTTTAATTTTGTCTTCGCTTATGCGTACTTCGTTTGCTTTTACTACGTATCTAAAAAATGCAACTTCGCGCTTGTAAAATTCGCACTTTTTTAGTTTAAGTTAAAAGTTAAACTTGTTAAAGCACTTTAGCACTGTTTTGACATGTCTAACATAGTTTTTTTAAGTTTTAAAATAAATAAAAATGTTGTTTAAATAAGCAACGACAAAGATGTTTAAGTGCATTCTTAATACGTTGTTAATAAGCTTTTAAAAAGTTGCTAAGGCATTTGTAAGCTTAAATAGCATAACAGTGTATTTATAATGTCTGTATCTCGTTCGAAACGCTGTTTTCTATTTTTTACTTTTTTTGATTTTAATAAAGTAGTAACTATCTTGTAAGTCGAGCGCTGTGAAAACTTTTGCGTAGAATAATTAATCTCGTAATTCTGTAATATTTAGTAGGAAGTATTGATTCTTAACTGTAATGTTGTTGAGCTTTTGAAAGTTAACGCATAGTCGTAGTACGCCGTTTTTCTTTAGTACAAAAATAATTAAGTATTCTGCAGGTAACTGTAATAGTCGTATATAACTTTTTTTTAAGTTATCTCTAATGTAATTGCAAAGTGTGCTTAACTTTTTTTTCAATAGTCTGTATATTAGGTTAAAAGTTAGTTGCTTTCTTTTTTGTAAGACGATTTTGTAGTTTTAAAGTTTGTATTTTAGTAATGCTTCTGCATTTACTATTTTCTAAAAGAAATGTCTAAACTTTTTGTACTCGTAGAGTATTTCTAAAAGTGCGCTAATTTTTTTCTTTACTTTAACTTGTTAATCTAAGAGCTTTGAGTTAGTATTTGTTAAGTTAGACTTTTGTGTTCTAAAGCTGTCCTTTGTCGATGCAATTACGTTAATTGTTTTTTTATTTGCTATTAAACTTTGCCGATGCGCAGGCATAGTGTTAGAAGCGCTATTTTTGCAACACTCTAGTAAAAGCGTATTTCTTCTTTAGTTAATCTAAGAATTGTGCTTTCTTAACTAAAAAAGTTTTAAAATAATGTCGTAGATAGCTAGTTTAAAAACGTTAAAAGCTAACTTCTCTTAGTGTTGTTTAATGTGCAATAGTACGTTACTTATTTTGTGTGTAACTACTAGTTGCGCTTGTATAAGCTATTCGTTGGCACTAGCAAGTAAATAGAGCTATTGTTTCTCTAGTAAGTGTAAACTAGCTACAAACACTACTTAAGTAGAAACAAAGTTATCCTATGCTTCTATGTCGATTAAGGCTTTTATTAAGTAACTATTAAGCTTTACTAAGAGCTTAATTTGTTTTGCTAAGTTAATTACGTTAATCTGTTTAACTTTAAGATTAAGCGTTGCTAGCCTAAAAAAGAATTTGTACTAAATTCGTTAGCTTTCTTGAAAGTTTAATGCTGTGCGCAGTTAGAGTGTAAGCAGGTTTGCTATTAAGCCTAAGTGCAGTTGTTGTTTACAAGCATTTGCATTGCAAGCAGTTCTGCTAAGTTGTTTTTTTTAAAGAAGTATAGTATGTTGCGTTTGTTTTATAAGTAGTATTCGCAAGTATCGTTCTTGCAGTCAAACTACTTTTAAAAGCAAAATTAGCTTTTTCTTTTAGAGAACTATTCTGTGCCTTGCTTATCTAAGTAGTAAATAAAATAGTAGTCGTAAAAGCACACTGTCTATAACATTTTCGCGTGTTCTAAATTTTAGTAGTCTAAGTAGTACTGTAGTTTGTAGAGGTTTGCGTTGTTGCGTTTCTTTCTAAAGCATCGTTAAGATTCTTTTGCTACTTTATCGTGCTAGTGTTTCTTAGTAGCTAATTCGTTTAGATCTAAAAGTAAAATGTTTTCTTTAAAGCGTTTTGCTTTTTTGAGCTTTTAATAGATTTCTTGTTTGTTTTTTTCTATAAGCTATTAGTTAGGCTTGTTAAGATATTTTTACACTACTTCGTTGTAATCGAGTACATCGTTTTGAAGTAAAGTGTTAGATTAATAAATTCTTTGTACTTGTTTTTTCTTAATAATCTAGTCTTGATGTTTCGTAGTATTTGGTAGGTTTAGTTGCTCGTTTAGTAACTCGTATTTTTCGTTTATCAAAAAGTTAGTATCGTTACAAAGCAATTTTCTTTTAGCTAAACCTATTTTCTTAGGCAACTATTCTCTCTAACTCTTAACATCTATAAAAGTAATTACTTTCTATTTTTTATTAATACTACTCGTAGTATTAGACAGTACGTTCAACTGTCAAACAACTTTGTTCTTTTAGTAACAGTTGCTAGAGATGTAGCCTAGTTTGCTACAATTATAGCAAGTTCTTGTTTCCTTGCTATACTTTAATTGTTTGTTAATTAGTTTACTTTTGTTAAAGTTGTTAAGGTGCATAAGTTTGTAACTTTAAGCTAAGTTGTATACACTAGCTAGGCGTAAGTGTTAAGTTTGCACTTAACGCTAGCTAGTGTTAAGTGTGTAACTTCTATTGCTTTTTAGTGCGTAGAACCTTGCTTCGGCTTGCATTTTAATCGCGAGTTCGTACAACTCATTGTCGAAGCAGATTAATTTTTTAATTAAGTTGTTTAAAGTGTCTGTAGCTGCTTTAGAGCGCATTAGTTTTGCTTTAACGTTATTTTTTAGCCTTTGCTTGTACATGCGCATAAGTGCTTTGTCGTTTTAGTTAGTCTAAATAGAGTACTATTAAAATAAGTTAGCGTAGTTTCTAGCTAACTTAGTCTAGCGCATTTGTTAGATAGTTTTTTCTGCGATAGTAGGTTTGTTAGCGATTGCGTAGAATTGTTGCAGCTTGTTTTTAAACACAGCGCGATCTTTGAACATGCGTGTAATTATATCTTTGTCGTTGTCGCTATCTAAATACTTTTTTAAGTAAAGTTAAACTTACTTAAAAGCTATTTTTTTTATGTAAAAAGCTATTAGAGATGCCTTGTTAACGTCGTTAACATAGTTATCTTTAAACTTAAAAAAAAAGTTAAACTAGAGTAACTAGTTCTCTAGCTTTAAGCGATCTCTATAGTAAAAGTCGAGCTTCGCTACTTTCGTACCGCTAGTGCGAGTATAAGAAAAAGTAGTTATTAAAGTATTATTTATCTTAAAGGTCTTTAATATGTAAAGGCTAAGCGGACTTAAAAGAGTTTTTTATTAAGCTTAGGTTAGTTCTTTTAAAATTGAGTAAGTTCGATAGACTAAAAGAGTTGTAGAGCGTTTGATACTAAAGTAGTAGCGAGCTTCGTTTTGCAAAGAGTATAAAAGTTAAAGTAAAAGTTAACTTGTAAATTGTAAAATTAAAGACAACAACTATAAAAGTGCGTTGTTTCTCGTAGTTTATATACTTAGAGAATGTCTTTTGCTTATTCTTAAGCGCTTACTATTAAGCAGTGCTCGTTGCTAAGCGCTTACTACTAAGCGCGCTTATTCTTAAGCGCTTATTAGTAAGCGGTTACGTAACCGAGGTTTAGTTAGCTTGCTATGTAACTCTATTAGTAGCTTATAACCTAAGCGCTTCGCGCTAAGCCTAGTTGTAATACTAGATCGTAACACTTTAACAGTATAAACGCAACTATTTAGTTTAACTTTAGCATTAAATTTTTTATTAAAGTTAGTAGATTTATTGTGCAAGTAAAGGTGCGCGCTGTAAAAAGCATATTAGCAACTAAAAACTAAATTAGCGCTTTGCTACACTTTAAGAAGCTATAACACATACTTATTAAGCGTTTTAAAAATGTTTTTGCAAGTTCTGCTTATTTTTATTATAGCAAGTTTTACTTTATTGTTAGTATACGCTTTAAACTAGCGAAAAGTTTTAAAAACTTTTTTTTTAGTTTTAAGCGCGCTAGGGGACAGAGGCTTGTAAGCAAAGTTAAAAACAACTACAAAATAACTTTTATTGCAAACTCTTTTTAAAGCGAGCACAACTTTTTCTAACTTACTTTACAGCTTTTCTAGTACTTTATATAGAATTAAAATAGTTTATAACGCTTTTAACTAGTTTAGATACGCACTAAATAGCAGTTTTAGTTTGTATTAAAATACTAAAAGCATTTTAGATACTTATGCTTTTTGCTTTTGTTGTTTTTAACAATTTACTTTTAGTATAAACGCTTGTTAAAGTTGTTAACAACAAGCATGCAGCATTTTATCTAGCCTAGGTAATAGTACTTTTTATTACTTTAAAACGCAACGCAATGCGCGCAAAAGTGCACTATAAAGTTGCTATTATCTAGAATGTTATTACTAACTCTAGTAATGTTTATGTTATCTAATAAAAAATTAAAGTAGCTAAAGAAAAGCTAACGCAAGCTAATATACAGAAAAAAAACTAATAGTTACACCGTTAGCTACTAAACACTCTACAATAGCTTATTATAATCTAGATCAACTTACTTATTCTAACGTTAACTAATTTTTAAATTTAAAGATTTAGCAAGGTTAATGTAAGAATAAAAGTTAAAAAGAGCTAGTACGAGCTATAAAAAAACTATAGGCAGCATCTACTGCTAAGCTGAAAATTCGCTAAATTCTACTAGCAGTACACTTTACCGCTAGCTTTACTAAAAAAAACTTTACTACTTTTTTACTTTAACTTTACTTAAGTTCGTACTAGTTCGAAGCATTAGTATAAAGCTCTAGAGAGCTATTCTGCTTTACAATAGCCTATATAGGCTTCTATTAAAAAATTTCAAACAAAGTTAGTTTACAAAACGTTCGAGCCTTTAGAAAAAAAATAATGTAAAGCTAAGTAGCTTTACGTATTTGTTTTCTTTTGATTAATAGCTACTATAGGTTATAACGAGCTAAACTAGTTTCTTGCAAAGCTTTTAAAAGTACTTTGCACTAAATTGCTACCAAGACAGCAATTCGTTTCTTTTACACGAATATACTATTTTCATTACTATACTATTAATCTATTTTAAGTGTTATTAAACCTACGATTAAACGTAGTTTTATATTTAGCTTTATCGCAGCGTTTACAGCGCCTTTGAGTTAACTTACTACTTTTAGCGCGCGCGCTTTTTTTTGTTTTCTTTTTATTACTACGCGTTGCAAACTCTTTTAAAGTAGTTAAGCGCGAGCTTTTTTAGCTGTAAAAGTACTTTTAGCTTGTATACGCTTTCTTTTGCGCGCTTTACAACGTAAAGCAGCTTCGTTAGCTACCTAAAGCTCTTTAACTTAGTTGCTTATTAATACTAAAAAATGCGCTATTATTTTCGCGCTTTTAGCAAGCTTTTTAACTATTTTAACTATGTAAGTAAGTAAGCTACTAACGTGCTTTTAAATTTTCTTTCAAATTAGCGTTAATTGTAATCTAAACTTTAAAGTATTGCTTAGAGTTTTGGATACTTAGAGCGCAACGTTAGTAGTAAGTAGTATAAGTGTACGCAAGCAAATATTAAGTTTTAATATTACTACTTCTACGTTAAGTAAAACTAAGCTAGCACTTTAAAAAGCTTTTTAAATATTGCTTTTAGTAATTGCGTTTTTAAAATTACCTATAAAGTAATGCAAAAACTTAAGTTTAGTAATGTAGTTAATTTTGTTGTGTATTAGGTTTTTAGCTTAGCGCTTGTACGCTTTTTTAAGTAGCAAAAAACAACCTACGTTAAAAAGCTATAGAAAATGCAACAAGTAAAAAAGTATACAAAAAGTAATAATTTTGTTTTTCTTGTAATGTACTTTACGAGTAGTTGAGCTACACGAGTTCGCGAAACACTTTTGCCAAGCAAATTATCTAATATTATAACCTTAATACCTTTTTTAAATAGTAAGCCTATTACAATAATTTATACACTATTTTAAAGCTCTAAGCTAGAACTTTAAAATCTACTAAAAATTTCCTAAATAGGCTAAGTACTACTAGAGTTTTTAAAGTTTAAAGATAAAAAGCTTGCTTAAGCTTTATACCTAGTATCTAGTAGAATTCTACTATAATAAACTTTTATATTCTAAAATATTCTTATTTATACTATATATTAAAGTACTAGAAAGTTTTATAGCGTGTAGCCTAAAATTAAAGCTACTAGATAAGTTAGAAAGTAGTTTACTTTCTTTATACTAGCTAAGTATAAATATCTATATATAACTATTAAAACCTAACGTAAAACTACTTGATAATTTAGTACTTAGTATAATTATACTATATAAGCTTTAAAAAAGTAGTATTATTTAAAGTTATAATAGTACTAATACTTTATACTTAGTAGGTTTTATATATAAACTCTAATTCTATTTAATAGTTTTAATTCTAAGCTATATACTATATAACTTTCTAGAACTCTAACTTATAGTATAAATAAAAATATTTTAGAATATAAAAGTTTATTATAGTAGAATTCTACTAGATACTAGGTATAGAACTTAAGCGAGCTTTTTATTTTTAAACTTTAAAAACTCTAGTAGTACTTAGCCTATTTAGGTAATTTTTAGTAGATTTTAAAGTTCTAGCTTAAAGTTTTAAAATAGTGTATAAATTATTCTAATAGGCTTACTATTAAGAAAAGTATTAAAGTTATAATATTAGATAATTTGCTTGGCAAAAGTGTTTTGCAAACTCGTGTAGCTCAACTACTCGTAAAGTACGTTAGTTTACTTTTAATTACTTTGCTAAACGCTTTTTAGCTGCTTTTAACGCTTAAAGCTTATAACAACTACGCTTGTTAATATTATACCTATTAAAAAGCTAGCTTTGTTAAAATTGTAAGTATTTTTATTTAGAATACTATACTTCGCCTTTGTGTTTTTGCTAGCTTAAACTAGTTTCTAATAACTTAAAAAAATTTGCACAAAGCTTTCTTGTAGTTGTACTTGCAATTAAACTTAACTTTAAGCTTAAGTTTGCGCCTAACGAACGTACTAGCCTAGTTTACGCTAACTTAGCTTAGATAACGTTTAGCGCGCAAAGAATTAGCTATATTAGCTACAGCAGCGAGTTAGAAAGAAAATTTTTGCGCGTTAAAGTTAAGTATATGCTAAACAATTACTTTTTTCTTTGTTTTAAGTAGTTTTATTAATTTAGGCGTGCAATCGCGTATAAACGTTGTTTTAACGCGTTTAGTACTTAGCGTAGATCTAAGAATTCTATATATCCTTGCAGCGCGTTTTTAAAATAGTGTTGCGTTGCGTTCGATAGCTTGCGGCGCAAGCTGTAATCTACTCTTTTAAGAAGCTAGTAGCTTGTTCTATTGTTGTTGCATCGCGATGTAAAGTAAAGTAGAATAGTTTTTAGTAGAAGCTTGGCAAAGGTAGCTAGCTTTCTCGTGTAGCTAGCCTACTCGTAAAGTACGTTATTAGATTTAGTAAAAAAGTTGTTGTTGTCGTGTTGTAGAGCGTGCAGGTCTATTATTTACTAAAACTTTGGTGTTCTAAGGGGTGCTTGGCAGGTGGCCTGTGCGCTTAAATCCCACTTTCACGAGGCCGCCAGAGCGAGGCAACCTTGGAATTTACTACACAATTTGCCACGCAGCACACAGCAGAGCACTGCGGTTCCGCGGCTGTTCAATCAGAAGGCGCAAAAGGTAAGTGTGTTGTCATCACTTTACCATCCCAGAGCGATCAGCCCACCCTGGGCGCGTTGCAGGCGCGTCCAGTCCGCTCCAGCTGTTTCCAACTACACGTGAGAACGCGACGCGTTTCTGACAAAGCACTTTGTCTGCCGTGCGCCGTGCGGGTCGCGCGCCCAGTCTCCCGTCATTCGCCGGACACTGACCAGCACCTCCTGAACTAATCACGCCAGGCCACAACATGGCAGAACGCTCGAAGAAACGCAAGGTAATTAATTCATGGCCGAGGAGAATACAGCGACGGTTCTAACATGCATGTCTAAAGCGTCGATCAGTGTCACCTGCGACTCGAAAATCTCACCGGACAGCCTCCGCCAGCACATTTCGTTCCACTCCTGGAGACTCAGCAGATGTACCTATCAGCGAGAAATGGAATTTCCGGATAGAGGTCGTTTCGTCGACCAATCCCGACAGCGATGTCCTCAGAAAAGCGATTGCGGGGCTAATCAAAATCTGCTTTCCGGAAAGCTTTCTAGACCAGCTCGGAAGAGATGTGGTGGCAGCGCACATGCGCCAGGAAGACGCGACTGAGAGCCAGATCGAGTGTATGAGGACTGTGTTCCAGTCTGAAATGCTTCGTCGAGTCTCGTCGATGCTTGCAACATACATGGATACGCCTGAGAAGTTCAAGCTAGGAATTGCTTCATTAGTCAGAGCCGGCAAAGAGTCACATGAACTATGGTTGGCTCAGGAAGACGTGAATGAGATTCGAGTGCTGTTGAAAGAGCTTAGGAAGCCGGCCGTTCAGGATACAAAAGAATAAGTAACGGAGTCAACCCATATTACTCCAGCTTCCCGGAATTATGTCGTTCCATCGACAGAGCAACAGAACAATCAGTCGGATTCAAGAACGGGTGGGCTGGAGAATATGCCTGCTGCGATGTCCGGGACCACCGAAATGGATATCGACACGCTTCCTGTGATCGTGCAGCTACCCTCAACAAGACCAAAGAGCACGAAACGCGATAAGAATACTGTGTCGAAATCTTGGCGATGGGATGTCGACGCTACCGACTTGGACATCGACGACGTTGCAACCCACTTTCAGCAGAAAACAGACCTTTTCGCCTACCACGCACTTCCAATCGCTAAGCAGCAACTTGACCCGTCAGCGACCAAGAAGGAGATACGCGGTAAAATAGATGCTTTCCTTGCTGATATGTCTGAAACTGAGCATGGAAAATGGGAAGAGAGTTTCCGGAAACTTCGAAATGGAGATGCTGCTATGCTTGATCGCATCGCGCTGGATACCCCCTCCAACAAACGCAAAGCTGGAATGAATCCTTCACCTATGTCCAGAAGTAAAGCTACGGAACATCTAAGGTTTCCCCAATCGCTAGCAAGTGAGGGCCAGTGTGTCAATGACCATAAGAATGCCGGAGCTGGACTTGCTGATACTCCTGGCGCTGGTCATACGAGATCCCTTCGACTCAAAGAGGAGACCAACCACGAAAATGGCCATCTACCTGAAGCCTCTATAGGTTCAGCGCGCAATGAGGAAGCAGATATGACTACTGATACGACCGCTTTCCGACATTTGTCTACCGAGGACGTTGAACCCGTAAGCATACCTTCGCTTTATACGTACATATGATCTAACCATGTAAAGACTTCCCAAACTCTTTATGAAACACCCATCGTTGATTCAATCTGGGGGCCCTACTAGCTTTTCTTGCGCGGACGGAGAGCATGTCGTTGCATCTATAATGGAGAAACTCACGGGACGTGTCTCTTGGACTGTCGGTGCTTCTTCTTCCCCAAGTAGTAGGGTTAGCTAACTTGGCTTAGTATATTCCGATTCCGCGGCTGGATGGCACAACTAAAATCCAAACAAAGCCGCAACTCAAACACGCACTTCTTAAACTGCTAGAAAAGGAATCATGTATTTCTTCACAAGTTAAACTCCGGAAGTCCTTCGAATCACAGCTCCTACCTTGGGTCGTGGCAAACCATACAAGTTTTGCTGAATTTGCTACGCACCCTTTTCTCTTCGCTTGTATGATGCCGGTAAGCAAGATGCCCTTGTTAACTTTGAGACAATGCTGATACTCTACCAGTATATTACGCCAGCTACGGAGGTTATCTGTGGCAAAGATCCACTCCTGGCTCCAAGTAACAGCGAAGATGACATGGCACGTATTCTGAAGGCTCTGAAGCGTCGAGGTATCCCTTCGGTATGCAGGACACAACAGGATAATTATTATTGGATATGGGTTAACTCCGCATAGGGCTTCCTCGTTAGGTCGCATCACGATATCCTTCCCATGGACCAACAACTCGCCAAGTTGCTTCGTAACGTTCGAAGTGACGTGGTTAAACGCACCCGCTTGGAAAGACTGTTGCGCTACGTGGCTCTCGCCTACAGACAAGAGTTTCCAGAGCTCAAGGATTGCGCTCTGGTCCAAACTTGGGAACGTGTCTCGGGCCTAAAGTGGTGATGCCACTCGAGCTAGATTTCTATTAGATGCGGCTACATTCATGGCCAATATCCGAACGAAGTGTAAAACCGTGTCAATACCGCTCTATGATATTAGAGTGAAATATGGCGTTTCTGAATGGTGCCTCAGAGCCCTCCAAAATTGCGAATGCCCAGTCGAATGCGCAAAGTACTCGTCCGGCTGATACACAGGAGGGTCGAGGATACCTAGGTAGCAATCCAAAAATACAGTAGTCCTTTGCAGTTGTGTTAATACTTTTGAAAGCCGAGATAAGATGGCAATGATTTATAGAAGCTTATAAAAGCACCGCAAAGTTCTGCACCTCTAACGCCGATTTTAACACACTAATGCTGAAAACTTTGCAACGCGATGGTCTTGCACAGATAAGAAGAAGCAGAGACGAATGCATATCCCAGGTATTCGTTATGAATTATGGACTATGGGTCCTCCGAGGAAGGTTTATCCAAAGCAAAGATGGTATACAGCGATCAGACGTACACATCAAAGGGAACCCGACCGGTGTCGGAAGTTCACCTTGCCTACCAATAGATTCTCCCCACCAGTCTCTTTCGCATTATATGCCAATCGACATCGGCGCCCAACATTTACATTGCATCTCTTGCCCTTGATCTTGCCCTCGCCCAGCCGGCCTCATTTCCAACTAGACTCGGGGTATGTTTATGCGTTGCTCGCCTGCTTACGGGCAGTGATCTAATACAAGTGTTATCAATCACCTGGTGCTTGATGGTATACGAGCAGGCATCTTACCTTCTTCTGAACGAACAAGCCTATCAATAGGATGGCGACGGCTCCGACGATACAGAACACAACAATGACACCGGGTTCTTTGGCAGCCCAGTTCTTACGCTTCACTAGCTCGCGGGCGACGACCTCGCTGCGTGCGACAAGTGACATGTCAAGTGCGGCCATTGTGATAGCTGGGATCTGCGCCATTGTTAGCATAGCACTGAAAATTCTTGAAGTGTACGGAGTAACACTGAGAATATGGGCAGCGCAGTGGAATTGTTCCAAAAAGCTCAGGCCTTGATGGTATGAGCGAGCGCTGGCGTAATGATTGTAGAGGATGCGCCGGCGCAATTCGAGCAACACCGTCCCAATGACTTCAGAAAGTGGAATCGGCCTACCTTTTGTAACTTGGGTTGGTCCTGTGTAGCAATTGGATCGAGTTCCGTTGGCTCGAAGCTTGCGATAGCTGTTGAGGTGGACTGGTCAGCGCTCTGGAACCACAGGACGGCGGGCGCGAGATGCGAGAAGAGGAATTGGTCGAGAATTGACACGGCGCATGGAGAGAAGCAAAGCCCGAGGTATCAGAGGCAGGCTGCCGCCTTTAAAGCAGAAGACATGCCCGAAAAGCCAAAGCGGGCAAGCTTTTTGAGGCATTTGTTCCGAAGTCTTGTTTGGCCGCACGGGACAGCCGGGAGGTCCGGTGCGCGCTTGGAAGAAACGATGGCTGACGCGACGGAGAGACACACTTACACTCGGCGGGAAGCTCTGCAGAGACGATTGAGGGCGGGCTGGGAGAGTGAAGAGTTGGAGTGCAGAAAGAATACGGGGACGGGCAAGAAAGAAGGCTGGAGACGGAGCTGGCGGCCGAGGAAGCTCCCCCGTCTGCTCCCACGGCCCTGACACCAGCGGGCCAGCCAATGGCACCATGGCGGGGGCAAGCAGAAGGAAATGATGAACGGGCCGCTGCGAGGTCGGCAAAACATCACGGCGCCTCTTTTGCGGACCGTCTGCCTTGACACAACGGGCGCAACCAACAAGACTCGAGATGCGTGGGGGTTTGAGTTCAGGTGTTCTGGCGTCGCCGCTCTGTGCTTCTGCATTGCCACCTCGTCGAAGTCGCTGGGCTGGCCTTCGGGTCGCACAGCGCGGCTTCATCGGCCGGGTTTTGATGACGGCATTCTGGAACTGCCAGATAAGCACGCCGCGGGTGCTGGCCTGCCCGGCTGACCGCCGAAGCGTCGTCACAACTTACAAGGCCACAATAATGGCCTCAGTCTCGCCGATCGTGGCGGCTCGTGCCAATGGCAATGCAGCTATCGTGTTGAATCAGCCGGAATGGCGTGGCATGGGCAGACGCGCAGACGCGCCCCCGCAGTCCGCTCGCGGATCTGCCCACCAAGCTTTCACCGCGCCCGGCCAAGATTTATTGGCTTCGCATTGGCATCCTGCTAGTTAGCGACACCGTTTTTTCAATGCTTGTCTCATTTCTGTATCGGCTATATGCTCTCATGGCTCCCGAAACGTGGTCCCGACTTTTGTAGTACCTGAACGCCGAATCTCCATAGAAAATGGTATCGAGAAGAGCGCAATACACCGAGGCAGCCTCTCCAAGTTTAGTTCCTCCATATCCGGACCTGCTTGTCTGCACCGCCACTCCCCACTCTCTCCCCGTCTGGGCTCCAGTCTAATGCAAACACTTGGTCCTTGTGGCCTGGCAGGTCCTCTTTCAACTTGCCTGTCCGCATGTCCCACACCTTCAACGTCGTGTCCTTGCTACAGCTTGCCAACAGTCTGCTGTCTGCAGAGAAGCTTGCCATGTACACCGGCCCAACATGTGCTCTCAAGGTGAAGAGGAACTTCCCGTCGCGGGCGGACCACAGTTTGACGTGGTTGTCCCAGGCTGCAGACGCAAGCAGGGCTCCATCGGGAGAAAAGCAGACCTGGTTGATCTGTTTCTGATGCCCGGTCATCCTCGTCACCGGCTTGGTGCTGCTTAGTGGCGTCCACAAGAACAAGGTGCAGTCTTCAGAGGCTGTTGCCAGACGTTCAACGATTTCGCCGTTTATCGTCGCCGCTTTCTCGAATCGGGATTTCGCCTTCGCAAGCTTCTCTTCAGGAGAGGCGGGAACTTTCCGGGTGTGGTCATGGTACGAGGTTCGTAGAACAAAGTCGGTTGAAAGAGCCAAGTGATTGACCCAGTGTGCATGTCCTGAGAGTGTGTGGAGGAGGGTACCTGTTGAAGCATTCCAGACCTTGATGGTCTTATCATGCGAAGAGGTGTAGATCAGTCCCGTCCCACCCCATTTGACGCATGTCACGCTTCCTTTGTGGCCAGAGAGCGCGAAATCGATCCTACCCCCTACGGCGTCCCACACGCGCACTGTGCTATCTTTCGAGGATGATGCCACCCTCGGCCGACCTTCTTCTTGGAGATGATATGGCTCCCAGCACAAGGATGTGATGAAGTTGGTGTGGCCCTTCAGCGGACTTCCAATCTGCTTGCCTGTGGTTGGATCCCATATCCGCACTTCATTATCATAACCTCCTGAAGCTAAGACAGCGCCATCCGGCGAGTAGCTGACAGCGAGGACCCATCTTGAATGGCCTTTCATAGTGTATGCTGGCGTTCCAGTATCACAATCCCATATTCTCACGGTCTTGTCTCCACTTCCGCTTGCCATCCTGCTCGAGTCTAGCGGCGAGAACTGGACGGCTAGGATATTGTCTCCATGGCCTGATATGGCGGCCGCACACCGTGACACTGCCTTGACTCTGAACACAGCCTGCGGCGCATACTGCAGGACTACCTCGCTTTCTGCCGAGACCTTCCCCGGCTTGACCAAGGCATGGTATAGGTCTTCCCTGTCGCCCAAAGCCTCTGTGGCTCCATCCGGGAAGAAGCGGTACGGGATCCGGTCGTCCCCTTGCTCTTTCAATTCGTTGAGGAGGATTTCGAGGTTCTTGGTCGAGGCTTGCGAAAGCGGCACAGTGAGGACTGGGATGTTGCCGCTCTCTCCTGTGGCCTGGTCGACGAAGCGGACTCGCACGGTGCCGTCTGGAATGGTCGAGTCGACGTCTTGTTGCTGGCGCGCAATCTCTGCACGTTCGCGCTTCACGCGCTTGGAGGGCGGCGGAACAACAGTCGCCATGACGAGTCTTCGGAGGGCTATCAGACCAGGTGCTTTATTCGGAACCGGAGTCGCTGCCCGATGTCGCGATCTCGATTGAAGAAAATTACCCGGGCGCTATCGATAAGAAACCCCACACTAGCAGGGGTTGTATAAGCGACGCGGTGTTCACGGGCGACGCGTCTGCAACCGTCAACGCCATCACATTCCATCGTCATGACATCGGACGGAAACCTACTCAATCGTCGACTGACTGGCAGGCCTCACTAACCAGCATGGCGCAACGAATCCGCCCTTCCACGTCCTATAGCACTTCAGCATCTGTTTCCTACCCGTCGTACACATATGGTGAGTACAATACAACAACTACGTCGCGTCCCCGCACTCGCAAAAGTACTGGAAGACCCAGCACGGCACGCCCGCGAACAGGCGCATCTACCATTGCCAGAATTGAAGCTCAGCAAGTCATCTGCGCCATCGCCGAGTCGCGTGGCATCTCTCCCACTGTTGGTCTAGCGTTCATCAATCTCGACACGAACGAGGCAGTATTGTGCCAGATATGTGACAGTCAAACCTATGTCAGAACAATCCACAAGCTTAGTGTCTACGCCCCAAGCGAAATCCTCATCGTGGCTACCGCAGCAAGTCCAAAATCCAAACTCTTCTCTATTGTTGAAGAAAATCTCGAAGGAATCGGAAGCAAGCTCACCTTACTCGATCGTCGCTACTGGTCAGAGTCAGCGGGCCTGGAGTATATACAGACTTTAGCCTTTGTTGATGATGTTGAGGCTATCAAGGTCTCAGTCTCTGGCAATTACTACGCTGTCTCTTGCATCGCGGCTGTAAGCCTCCTAAGGTCAAATACTGGGCCTGATTAACCTTCCTGCAGGTACTCAAATATGTCGATCTCGGCTTAGGCTTGTCTTTCTCCTTCCACTCCCTAAGAGTCAAGTATGAGCCGTCAGAGGGCTCAATGATGATCGATGTTTCTACCATTTATTCGCTCGAACTTGTACAGAATCTCCAGAATCCGAAGTCTAGAGACTGCCTATTTGGTCTTCTCAACGAAACTCTGACTCCAATGGGGGCGCGATTACTCCGCAGCAACGTCCTCCAGCCACTCACAAATTCCGAGACGCTTAAGACGCGGTATGATGCACTCGATGAGCTTACTGCTAAGGAAGAGATGTTCTTTACTACTCGGTCGGGTTAGTGCTAGGATCGCACTATTCATTTGGTGCCTGTCTTGTTAATCTATTGCAGCCCTGAAGAATTCTCTCGATGTCGACAAGATACTTACGGCTGTAAATTCTCTCCACGAGTTTCTTATCTCCACTGCTTACGGTGTTCCAGCTCATCGTCATTTCAACGAAGCCCACTATCCAGACTACTGAACAGAGCATCAATCAAGTCATCATGTTGAAGCAATTCGTCGCTTCCATAAACCCGGTATATGAAGGACTCACTGGCTCGAGAAGCGCGATCCTCCATGATATCCGCGAAGTGGGCTAAGCCACGCTGTTCTCATCTCACGAGCTAATTCTGGATAGCTGTGCGCTCCTGAAAACACGGCACCCGTGCAGGATATTATCGAACGCGTAATCAATGAGGACACCACTTATGCAAAACAGCCTCTTGAGCTGAGGAATCAACGCACTTATGCAGTGAAGTCTGGCGTGAACGGTCTTCTGGATGTAGCGCGCACTACCTACAAAGAAGCGACTGAGGACGCGTATCAGCACTCCACTGAGCTGAGCCGTACGAGTATCTCTCGGAGCTTTGTGTAGCGACGTCACTAATATACTTTTAGAGGAATATGACATCCAACTTGATCTCAAATACGATAGTGCTCGTCAATTCTATATCCGGATCCCAGTATCAGAAATAGAGGAGCGGCCCTTACCCCCAGTCTTTACTAATGTTTTCCGCAAGAAGAATATGATCGAATGTCAGACACTCGAGCTCATGAAGCGGAACCAGAAGGTATGGCGCGCTGGTTTTAACACGATGCGTTTAGTTGCTCACTACACGTATAGATCACAATCTCACACCAGGAAGTGGTATTAATGAGTAGGGTGGCCAATCCATCCTAACTGCAAAGACTTACATATCCAGGTGATGAGGCAGTACAAGTGCTGATCGAAGAGGTTCGGGGTCATATGTCAATGCTGTTCAAAATATGTGAAGCTATCGCGATGCTAGATATGGTGCGTGGCACTTCTGCGATCTCATTCTCCATGCTAATATGACTCAGCTGGCGGCTTTTGCACAGCTCGTCACGACTCGTGATTACGGTACTGCAATACTTAGTGTAGTAAAAGTCCAAGTGTTGATTTGCTTGTAGTACGTCCCAAGATCACTGACACGCTTGCAATCCAAGCTGGTCGACATCCAATTCGAGAGAAGATTATGAACAAGAGATTTGTTCCGAATGATGTCTACGCCACACAACAATCTCGATTCCAGATCATCACTGGATGCAACATGAGTGGGAAGAGCACCTATATCCGCTCTGTTGCCCTAATGTCAATCATGGTTCAAATTGGCAGCTTGTCCGTCCGCGTGTTATCAGAGATAGTTCTCCATGGCTCATATTCAACAGCGTCCCAGCGACCTATGCCTCGTTTCCGATTCTGCATCAGCTCTTCGCAAGGCTAGGTATGGATGACAACATCGAGACAAACGTATCTACGTTTGCCGCGGAAATGAGAGAAATAGCGTTCATACTGCGCAATATCGATAAACGCAGCATGTATGTATGCACTGGACATTGTACATATCACATCTAATTATTCGTAGGGCAATTGTTGATGAACTTGGCAGAGGCACAAGCACTCGTGATGGGTTGGCTATTGCCCTTTCGATTGCCGAAGCCCTTATTCAGAGCCGAGTAGGTTCTACCTCTCGCCAGTGCAATGTTAGTTGACACCAATTTAGGCTTTGATTTGGTTCGCTACTCATTTCAAGGACCTGGCCACCATCCTGATGGAGCGAACTGGTGTCGTAAGCTTTCATCTAGCCGTAGAAGTACACAGTGCACAGCCTCGTTCAATAAGAACAAAACTAACATCTTTCAGTTACAGAATACTGATAACATGAACATGCTGTACAGGGTCGCGCAAGGCGTTGTGCAAGAATCGCACTACGGAATCGCACTTGCTCGTGTCGTCCCACTTCCTCCGGGGCTTGTTGACCATGCTACGCATGTCGCACATAAGCTCGAACGTCACACGTTGAGGAAGAAGAGAACATCAGCAACTGTCATCCACGAGCGCCGCCGAAAATTAATTCTCAACCTCAAAGAGCATCTCGTGCAAGCGCAGAACGGTGTCATGGAGGGTGCAGTGCTTGCCGCGTGGCTCAAAGAACTCCAGAGAGAGTTCGTTACCCGAATGACAGCTATCGACGCTGACGCGTCTCGTGTGGAACAAAACAACGAAAGCGTGGATGAAGAGCCAGACGTGGACCAAGACGAAGACGAAGACGACGACGAAGACGACGAGATGCGGGATAGGAGCGACGATGATGAAAGGGAGGAGCGGCCAAGCACTTGTGCTAGTCAGCCGTCGGTCATTACGATCGGTTCTCACAATACTTCGTCTGAGTCCGCGTCGTCTGTTCGAGCGGTATCTGAGAATGAGCGCTAAAAGGTATATTTATATGCTGGTATCGTCATAGATAGCAACGGAGAACACCCACCCTGAGGGGGAAATTATGCGAGTCTTTCTTCGCATGCACAGCTCATTATATAGATACCGATAGATAACACTCAATGATACGTAATCTGTCTATAATAGCTACACACCTTGGAGTAAATTAATGGCGTGAGATCATGAATAGAACAATTCAATCATAGATATACATTCACATTACTACACCTAAGCTATTGAAAAATTTCAGAACAGTTTTTTTGATCGAAAACTCGCATTATGACTCCTGGCCAGCAGCCTCTTCAGCCTTTGTATCCTGCCGTATTGTACTTGTGGGCACCTCGCTTCCAGATCCGGGTTTTTTGAACACGGCCTGCATCCAACAGCGATACATCTTCAGTCTCCGTTGGCGGTTGACGAGCATACGTCTATCGACTCCGAAATGGACGATGTCGAAGGCTGGCGGTGGTTCATCCGAAAGATGTGGATTTGAAACTTCCTCTGTAGTCTGTGCTGCTTGGTCTAGTGTCAGGTCCGTGGTTTTCTTTATGAGTTCGACATCTGCGTCCCTGCTCGGTTGGCCGGCGTCCCCTTCCGCTACTTCTTCTGGCCTTCGCTTTTGTCCTCCCCATATCGACTCCAACTGTTCACGCTCGAAGAAATAAACCCTTGTTCCGTCTCCGCGCACGTAGAAATTATCCTCCATCCACCTCCCCTTCTTGAACCGAACCTGTGCCAGATCACCCCTTCCATAATCTCTGAACAGCACCTGACCACCCGGTTTTAGCACTCTCCAGATGTTCTTCACGGCCTGATCCCACTGCCGTGGATTCAGTGCAGAGAAGATGAAGATCATAAGCACAACGTCTACGCTGCCTTCTTGCAGTCCCGCGGGTAGCCCTCCGTTGTCAGAGTCCGGCGAAGACGCTACGTCCCACACATCTGCCTGCAGAAACTCTGCCTCATATAATTCATGGCCCCTAACCAACTCGACAGCCTTTTTGGAGAAATCACAAGCGTGGATCTTGAGCCTCTTATTTTTGTTCTTTTGTAGTATCGGAAACGCACTGTTCCCCGCCCCAGCGCCAACCTCGAGCAACACAGCGGGCGGCGCGTCCTCCTTGGTTACCTCGTCCAACACCGGGAACTCTTGCGCGAGCCACTTCCTGTTCTTGAAGAAATTCGACCTGTTGTTCTTGTAGAAAATGTTCCACCATTTCTCCGGGTTGTCGTTGAAGCGCTTGCGGTCAAAGTCGGAGACGGGGTCTAGGCGCTGGCGCGAGTATTGGTCTTCGGAGAACTGGCGGTAGGTTTCGTCGGTTTCAACGTGGTCCCAGGCGTTGAACTCGAAGATGTTGTCGCCTTCTTCGAGGTAGCGCGAGCCGAATGCGAAGGGGTCGGTGCGCTTTTGGATGTTGGAGGGGGAGTGCGAGCGGTGGGGAGCTTGCCGGACGGGTGCGAACGTTGCGGGGACGCCATAGGCGTCGTGTTCGGGGGCTGCGTCTGGGAGAGTGGTCGCAACGGGAGGTGGAGTGGGCGTCGAAGGATGGGGGATCGGGTCTGCTGTTACGGCGAAGCGCATGTGTTCCATAGCTTTGCTCAGCTGCTGTTTCGGCTGCCTCCTGCCAGTCACCGAATCGTCTGTCTGGAAACGGGCATCTGTCGCGGCGTCCATGGTGGTGGAGTTGGGGCCTTGTCGACGCGGGGTCGGAGGGGTCAAAGTATGCGATTAAGGTGGCTGATCGGTCAAAAAAGGGCGCTAGCACGCAAGGAGACGTATGCCTGTCTCATTGCCTCATTGCCTCACCAGGTAGACCCCAAATAACAAACCCTCAATCAGCCACGGCAAACCAAGCCGTCCCCAAGCCGCCGTCACAATGGCAACACCGTCCACAACGCTCGTCCGCCCCCTCTTCCGCACACCTCGACGCTTCACCCCGCTGCGGCACACGCAACAACGCACCTTCCTCCCGAACCTCGCCGCGCAATTCAACCCGCTCGGCGCCTCAACCCCGCAAACTCTCTCTGCGCACCGCACCCTGCCCTACCCGTCCGCCGCAATCTACACCATTATCTCCGATGTCTCGTCCTACAGCACCTTCCTGCCCTACTGCCAATCCTCGTCCGTAACGCGCTGGTCCGCCCCAGACTCGACATACCAGCGGCGCTGGCCCTCGGAAGCGAATCTTGTGGTCGGCTACGGCAACGTCTCGGAATCGTTCACGTCGCGGGTTTTCTGCGTGCCGGGGCGGATACTGGAAAGTGTCGGCGGGGGCGCAGAGACCGCCTTGGACAGACGGGAGATAGCGCATCATGTGCACGAGGGCGAAGGCAAGATCAAGTCTAGTGAGGGGGGGCTCTTGACTCATTTGAGTAGTCGGTGGACGATTGAGCACGTGTCAGACGAGAAGACCGAGGTTACGTTAGCGTTAGAGTTCGCGTTTGCGAATCCACTGTACACGGCGCTCAGCGTGGGGGCTGCACCGAAAGTGGCAGATACTTTGATAAAGGCCTTCGAGGAGCGAGTTAGGACGCTGCTAGACAGTAATCCGGACATGGCGAGCGCATCGTTACAGCAGCTGGGCGAGGGCGAAGCTCGAAGGTGACGCTGGGGTCTACTGAGACCGGCTAAGCTAATTCGACTCAAACATAACACTATCCGGGAAGGTGGGAAGGGGAACTACAAAGCATAGCGTGTGCATTTACGAATATGAATATGAATATAAGAAAATCCGCAGTTCAACACCACCCAGTCTAGTGACGCCATTTGCTACCCTGGGACCTACGTGCGGTTACATCCCAATTGGACCATCGAAGTATGGCTTGAATCGCGGCTCTGCTTGTAGTCCACACCGCGCCACGCAGTCGTAACAGGACATAAGCAGTTTCGGGAATTTCAAGGTCCAATACCTCAGATAACCGTCAGGGAGAGACCCAACTTTAGCCTTGACACTATCGTCCATGTCCTCGTAGTGGTTCTTCTTGTTCCTCAGCGCACGGAGCAGGTCCAACATGCGATCTCCCGTATACTTGCGCTGCTTACCCAAGGAACTTACAAAACCATGGTCTAGGTTGGCAAGAAAGTTGCGTTTCTTGTCGAGAACTTCCCAACTGTAGTCCTCGAGAATTGAAAGATACTCGGAAGGAGGGTCACGTGGCTCCCGCTCCCAGTGGTCGGAGCAATCACAAAGGAAGTTGAGACGCTTCTCTGCCGACCAGAAAAATGGATGGTTCATCACTTGGACTGCTGTTGGTCGATCCTCTGGACGATTGGCCAGCATCCACGAGATAAGACGAATAGGCTCCTCCGAATCGTCACCCAGGCTGAGCTGCTTAAAGTCGGCCTTGTTCTTCTTGATATTGAGTTCGCGAATTTGCATCCAACCCTCGTCATCATCGAACGGGTGAGAGCCATTAGTAAGGACGTAGAAGAAGACGCAGCCAAGGGAGAATATGTCGACTGCCCGCTTTACCCCTGACACAGGATCCGTTGAACTCGAAGAATCGCGGGAATGGCCAGTTGAGCTGCCCCTTTCTATGTCTTTTGGCTGGAGGATAAGTTCTGGTGCTTTCCAGCCAACGGTGCCAGCATTTCCAGTAGTGCCAATCAGGGTGCTGACATTGTCGGGTAGCGTTTTGCAGAGGCCGAAGTCGGAAATAACGAGTCGAGGGCCATTCTTCTGGTGTCGCTGTGGATATGCGATCAGAATGTTCTGTGGTTTGATGTCGCGATGGATGATCCTGAGGCTGTGTAGATGATTGACACCAAGCGCAAGTTGATAAAGAGCCCTAGGAACGTCCA
The DNA here is from genome assembly GCA_011032825.1 of Massariosphaeria phaeospora. Lineage (NCBI taxonomy): Eukaryota > Fungi > Ascomycota > Dothideomycetes > Pleosporales > Massariosphaeria > Massariosphaeria phaeospora. The sequence goes on along the minus strand of JAADJZ010000003.1, from coordinate 1,201,697 downwards.
TGTTTATGTCGATTACGAGCCGATGTTGAATGTCACTGAGCTCGTCAGGTCGTCCATCCCGATACAAGTCAAAAAGACTGGCTTGGCAAAGTTCGACTGCGATATAGAGAAAATTCTCATCCTTCTCATCATCAAAATACCGAATGACATTAGGGTGAAGGTCGCTCTCCTGGAGAAGCTTCACCTCTTGCTCAGCTAGCCCAAAGTACTGAGGCAACATTCTCTTAACAGCAACTTCACGTTCCTGGTGATAACTTAGTCGAAGGCCTTGAGGTATTCGCGAGCGTAAGACTTACATTCCACTTTCCTTCAAAAACGAAAGTGCCTCCGCTTCCGTTTCCAAGAACACGATCAAAATCAATTGTCAACTTCCCGATCTTCTTTATATTAGAAACGTCCTGCATGTCTTCTCCGTTGATGGTGACCTCATCTGGGTGCAGGATAGGAGACTGATCGAGCTGCTTTGCAGCATCAACAATCCGATCGACCTCTTCTTCATCTCTCGGCTTTTTGTTTTTTCCTTTCGCCCCTCCACGCTTTCCCCTGTGCGTCTTTTTCTTTTTAGTTACCGCTTGGCCAGCATGAGCATCTTTGGCACCGTCGCCTAAATGTTGGCTAAAGTCGTTGGCTGACGTGAAGGTGCCACTCATCTCATCATCTTCACCAGGAGATTCCTGTTCGGCAGTGGTTGTTCTCGAAAGCGGCTCAGGGTCGGAGTACTCCTCTGGAAGGTCAAATGTGACCCCTTTCATTTTCTTGGGCTCTGCATCTATCTGAGGCCCGTCTTCGTCCTCGTTGGTAGGAGTCGTAAGCGGTGTCACAACAGTTTCCGCAACCATTGTAGTACTAGCTTCGTTTTCCTCCAGGATATGAAGCTGTTCTGCAGAAGAAGCTGATAAAGGCGCCTTCACTGGCTCGGTTTTCTCTGCCTTTGCGAATCTCGACGCGAAGTTCTTCAAAAACTCAAGTTTCGGTGGTAGCGGTGGTCCTCTGCCAAATTGGAGACTGCTGGTTGCCATCACGGATATGACAACGACGAAGAGAAAAGGCCACCAGACTATGGAAGAACGTTGTTCAATGATGGTATCAGGGAGTCCGGATGGAACCTCTTTCGAAGGTAGCTCCGGCGGGACAGGCACAATGGGTGTTTCATGGTGTGCAGTTGGAGCAATGGCCCGGAACGTTGGAGGAGGCTCTACCTTGAAATCAAGCTTATGTACTCCAACTAACCCTTTTCGATCCGGGAGGTGATGAGGCCCATCCCAGCTGAGTAGTTCCCGTATTTGAGAATAACAAAGCGCCGCCGGAGCACTTTTGGTAACGTCTGGGTAATTAGCCTCGGACAACGCATACCAGCTCCCAGTCTCGGTGGTGTTGAGCCAAACGTTCTTCTCTTTGTCTTCGAAGAAGGCCGGCCCGGCGGGCTGAGGCAGGAGAACGAGTGCAGGCTCCGGGTCGTCGTCGTCGTTGGCCCTAGCGACATCAAACACTCGCACGAGCGGAGCCGACAGCTTCTCATTAAAGACTGGCCGCTTCAGGAACTTCGGGCGGTTGAGGTCGTAGGAGATAGCGCGGCCATCATAGCTGCTGTAGATATACTGATTGTCCATGGTCTCGAGATATTGGGACTGCAGATCTCGATCTCGGTTATTGGGAGTCCACTCTGAGTATTTGATGGTGCATATATGCTCGCTGGT